>CM057348.1:227307071-228507071 GCA_030015575.1 Agapanthus africanus
GGGACTTTAACCAATAAACAGAAGACTCTTGATCAAGCCTACATAAGGAACAGTTAACAAACCAAGATTCAAGACGTCGACTCAAAGCGAAGGGTTAAAGTTCACTACAATTATTCACTGTAGGATCTGGAACAAACCTAGAAGCCAAACTGAGAAAAGAACCAAAGAAATAGGGAGACAAAAACATCCTGAAGCAATGAAGAAAAACTGAAGAATTGATCTCCCTACTTGGCCGCGGTTCCACGGCCAAGTCATGCCTTTGGTCGCGGAACCGCGGCCGTCTAAAGCCCGTGTTGGCGCGGAAAATGATGGCGGTGCACTGAAGTTGATTAGGTCTTTTCTTAGGGGCTATTTTTGTAATTGTAGACATGCGAATCAATTGTAAACCTAGGGTTTCTATCTCCTATAAATAGAACCCAAATCATTGTAATTTCTTATGCCTCCTTTTAATAATAAATTCAGAATTCTTTATGGAGAGCATCTGTGCCTCTCTTCGATTCAGAAATTCAGATCTGACAACCTGTGTTGATATTTGGAGAGATGCATCTATAAGTAGATTTAATTCCTTGCTCTAGTTTAGATTTCAATTCTTTGCCCTAGGTAGATTTAATTCCTTGTAGTAGAAAATTGTTTAGAGTTAGCTTTGGGGAAGGCTTTTGAGAGATGAGATCTCTCATCCCTTTCTTACCCATCAAATATTTACAATAGGACTCCATGCATGCACGCACGCACCGCGCCCTACGGCATCCTACCCATCGAGGTAACGATGACACCGTAGTATAAAGGCCCGGTTGGGCGCGTTTTCCATGGAGGTTAGGAGAAGGATCTTTAAAGGAAGGACAAGAACCTAGAGGAAGGAACACATTCCCGAATGGATCTAATCCCCTTTATTGATAATTACCATAACTCCTCATAGATCTTCATTCGGGTAGAGAAAGCGTTGAGATTTACTTGTATTTCTAAACCATCCCTAAACCTAACCCTAGCAAGACTAGATCTAGATAATCATAGTATAGAATAATTAGGTTTTTAGATTTAATAATCAATCCGAACACCCTTCGGAATTAACTCGTTAGCACGATTAGGAGATTCACAACATCCCTGTGGACCGACCCATACTCACCGGCTAGCTTCATGCGACGCCGTTCTTGATTGCGGTAATAGAGATAGTTTTCGAGAAAAATCAAATGGCGCCGTTGCCGGGGATGGCGTAGAACTTTCCTTTTTGCGATTTCGGGTTAATCTTAAATTAAAAAGTCATAAAAATCTAAAAAATCCAAAAATCATAAAAATATATCAATTGTTATTTTTTGGAAAGGGTACTTTGTTGTTTGAATCTTGCAGGAACAATCGAGACAGATCTGGAAATTTCCAGAAAGCGAAACAGAAAACGGGATATCGGAACAGAAGAGATTTTAAACAACAGAACAGTGGAATTTTTCTGGAGATCTGAACCCCTCATTTTGCCGCTAAACCGCCGCGGAAACCACCCTTATACCGCGGATCCGCCGCGGTATTGGAAGATCAGAACGTAGGAAAAATTCTTAGGAACCGTTACGGCTTTTTGACCGTGAAAACGCGGCACTAAGGCTCTTTGGCCGCGGAATGGTGGCGCGTTGTTGACATCATCTTCTGAAAAAAAAAATCTGTAAGACTCTCTTTTCTTCCTCTGTAAAAATCTTCATATATTTTCTGGAAATTCCTGCAGGATTCCGTGAGCTATAAAATATATTCCCTTCCATATAACAAATCTTGTGCAGGATTTTTGCGTCTAGTTTAAATTAGAAATAGATTGCAAGTAATATTTTTCTGTTGCATATCTTTTATCAAAATCTTTTTGCAACAATTTCCAAATAAAGAGAAAAAGAAAAAAAAGTAAAATTTTTTTTTTAGAAAACTTGCAAATTTTTGGCCGCAAATAAATCCTTGCACCACCACCCAACTTTCTTTCTTTTCCCCTTCTTCTAACATGGGTACCCCACATAATAAATCACTTGCCGAACTTTGGTATCCCGAACCTAATTTTGCGTCGTACGTTAATTTGTTCGGTCAATTTAAAGACGATCCTTCCTTGCCTAAAAAATCTTTGAAAGATCAAATAGAGGCGTCTAGGAGAAACAGTTTGACTTTTCAACCTACTTTGTGTCAACCAAGTCAACCTTCACCACCTCCATATGTTGATACCACTTTTTCAAGTCCTTCTGTCACTCCTAAGCCGATGTCCATTACTGAGCATATTGCTCAATCTCGCAGCCGATCTTTCACCCCTCTCCACTCATCTAGTTCTAGGGATCCACACGATTATTCACCTTGTTATCCACATGTTGACCCTACCCCTGCCCAACCACCCACTTCCTACCAGTCCTACCCGACCTTCCCACCTTCACTAGACACCATTTCTACACAGTCTGTTGGGGGTTTTGCATATCGACACAATTTCGAATCTTTTACCGAAACCCCCTCACCACCCAAATCTAGTTTGGAAGAGTCGTTGGAGGCATATATCTTAGCAACAAACAAAATGACTAGGAATGTGGAAGCGTCCGTGGCCGCCCTTATGCAACCTGCTGAACCAGTAGCTAGTTTCCCGCTGGCTCCAAATTTTTCAATGAATAAGGAGGCGGTTGGACAGAGTGGGAATGAAAGAGGATTTCCAAATCAAACCTACCCATACCCAACTGAATCCAACAACTCCAATTTTCAAACATGTGTCCAAAATGATGAGTTGTGCAACTTTGTAGTGTTTGATTTGCCAAATTGTGAAGAACCCCTTTCGAGTGAAACCGCACTTAATCCTTTCGATCTTTACACCTCCACTCTAGAACCTAAATCGATAAATATCCATGCTTTTGATGAGGTGTCTAAAGAAATTGATTTACACTTGATTGAGAAAATAGAGGCCGGGAATATTTCGGATGATGAACCTGTCGATTTGATTGAAATTTTATGTCCAATTCATCATCCCGAGTCACTAAATGTTTCTCCCGAACCTTATATGCGTCTTGATTTTGATGAAAATGGCATGGATGAGTGGAATTTTGAGGAGAATTATAAGGAAAGTATTGAGGAGAGTTTTGAGGATAATATTGAGGTTGAATCATTTTTATTTGATGTGTCTGATTTTCCAATTCATCATCCTGAACCTTTGACTGTTATATCACCCTCCCTCCTTTCCATCGTTCCGACCCCGCTTAAAGACTGTGAGCTTGAAAAAATTTCCTTTGAATCTGACACAGTTCTCACAGACGATAACACTTACGAATGTTTCACTTTTTCGGACGATGTTGATAACTCACTGCCCGAGTTTGAGTCCTTTACATTTTCAGATGAGTTAGTTGAACCATCAGACTCGGTTGCTTATAATTGTTTCGAACCATTAATGGAATCTTTCAAGCTCGAGACAGTTTACTACGGTAAGAATGATACTATCCCTAATTCACTTCCTTTCGTCCTTCCTATTGTTCCGACCGTACAAGTGACCGTTACGCTTTCATCTCCTATACCAAGTTCAGCGTACCCATGTTTCCTTGCGAAACTTGAGGGATTTGACCCCATTTCACGACGAGTTGATAGATTAGCACAATCAGTTTTAACACATTGGTCATCACAAATTGCGCTAATTTATCCACTCGATTTACACCCTCAAGATCGCGCGCCCCTTCTTTCTCCTTTCCGCCATTCTTCTCCCCCACCGAGACCATATTCTACCATTCTTCTTCCCATATGGGCTCGTGTGCTTCTCATCTCTTTTCTTTCCACCCCATTCTTGCACCGACTATACCTTTACCACGATAAGATTTTTGAATAGTTGGTGCTAACCTTTGGCTTGTGTAAGGCCAAGCTTAAGTTTGGGGGGAAGCTTGTTGTATATATGTATATATATTTTTGTTTTCTTTTTCTATACAAAAAAAATAAAATAAAAAATAAAAAAAAATTCAAAACATAAAAAAAATAAAAAAAATAAAAAAAATTGTAAATAAATAAACAGGGGGGTGCCGACAATTTTGACCCTTTTGGTGTAGCATGACAGCGAGGACACTATCAACTTTAAGTTTGGGGGTATGCTCGGTACGTCTTCTTCCTTCGCATTCATTTGTACATATTTTTGCATTTGCATACTTATTTGAAAACCCATAAAAATTAAAAATTTCAAAAATTATAAAAATTATTGTGTTCGATTTTGGCTAATTGACTTGAATTTGACAAATAGGTTAACTGGCTAGAAACAACTAGATCTTAGACTTAGTAAATTAAAAACCCTAAAAATAACCTTCCTTAAAGTTTAACGGTAGAAAGTATATGTCTTTGTAGTTTATTTAGAAATAGGAAAATTTTGAGTTCGGTTCTTGGGCTAAGTTGAAACAAAGGAAGAGTATTGATACTTTTATTAGAGTATAAGTTTGAAAAATAATTCCTAACTTAAGTCTAGATTCTGAAAATGTATACCCTACAATTTACACAATCACGCACCTTGAAACTTGGAATAGTAGAGGAGACCTTGAAATGCTCTTGTCTAAAGTCCTTAGTACGAAGAAAACGAAAAAATATATATATAAGTATGAATAAAGAATAAAAAAAATGGACACTGGTTTTTGTGATTACTTAAGGCTGCAAAAATAGAAAAATATTTAGCGAGGGTGCTTCATCACCTAGTACCTTAGACCAACTGGTTTGGGAGTCACTGCTAAAAGCCTTGGGTGTTGCAAGACTAGGAATTACGTTTTAATGTGCAACGCATCTTGTAATCGGTTGTTGGTACCTTAAGAAGTATTAACGGTCGCATGAAGGATGTGTAAGCAAAATTTAATTAAAAATTCACCAATTAATAAGTGCTTTGGACAACGGACAAGAGTATGATTGCTTGATTTGAATTTCCAAGTGTAAGGGTGATATTTACACACACGTAAGGGTATGTGATTGGAGTTTAGATGAGAGAAAGGAGTGAAGAATAGAACTTGTATCTTTAGTATAGTTGATAAAAATTCCTAAGTGGAGATGGAACCCTAGAAGGAAAACTTAAGAAATGCCGAAAGCTAAGTAGGTCTGCAGAACATGTATAATCTTAAGTTAAATGATGAGAAAGTGTGAAGAATATGGGTGGATAATTTACGAGTCGACGATAATAGAATTCCTTGTTAGAAAACCTAATTGGAGAATTAAACTTAATGGGCCGAATTGATAGGATTTTGTGGGTGAAAACCCTCAGGAGACAACACTCCTCCTACTAGGGACACCTAGAGGTTTAACGGCTTGTTGCACGAGCTCAGTGCAATCGCGTTTCCCTGCGAAAGTGAGGTTAGGTTTTTTGTCGAGAATAAAAAAATAAGTTTGCTCGAGGACGAGTAAAAGATAAGTTTGGGGGTATTTGTTCACACCAGAATATTGCATTATTATATTCCCCATTCTTATTCGTTTTATAAATAAACAGGTACTTTTGACGCATGTCTGCTACATGTTACAGGTTACAGGTTCTTGAATCTAAAACAGTGAAGAAGATAAAAGACGATGCGAAGGTGGGACTTTAACCAATAAACAGAAGACTCTTGATCAAGCTTACATAAGGAACAGTTCACAAAGCAAGATTCAAGACGTCGACTCAAAGCGAAGGGTTAAAGTTCACTACAATTATTCACTATAGGATCTGGAACAAACCTAGAAGTCAAACTGAGAAAAGAACCAAAGAAATAGGGAGACAAAAACATCCTGAAGCAATGAAGAAAAACTGAAGAATTGATCTCCCTACTTGGCCGCGGTTCCGCGGCCAAGTCATGCCTTTAGCCGCGGAACCGCGGCCGTCTAAAGCCCGTGTTGGCACGGAAAATGATGGCAGTGCGCTGAAGTTGATTAAGTCTTTTCTTAGGGGCTATTTTTGTAATTGTAAACATGCGAATCAATTGTAAACCTAGGGTTTCTATCTCCTATAAATAGAACCCAAATCATTGTAATTTCTTATGCCTCCTTTTAATAATAAATTCAGAATTCTTTATGGAGAGCATCGGTGTCTCTCTTCAATTCAGAAATTCAGAAATTCAGATCTGATAACCTGCGTTGATGTTTGGAGAGATGCATATGTAAGTAGATTTAATTTCTTGCTCTAGTTTAGATTTCAATTCTTTGCCCTAGGTAGATTTAATTTCTTGCCGTAGAAAATTGTTTAGAGTTAGCTTTGGGGAAGGCTTTTGAGAGATGAGATCTCTCATCCCTTTCTTACCCATCAAATATTTACAATAGGACTCCATGCATACACGCACACACCGCGCCCTACGGCATCCTACCCATCGAGGTAACGATGACACCGTAGTATAAAGGCCCGGTTGCGCGCGTTTTCCATGGAGGTTAGGGTAAGGATCTCTAAAGGAAGGACAAGAACTTATAGGAAGGAACACCTTCCCGAATGGATCTAATCCCCTTTATTGATAATTACCATAACTCCTCATAAATCTTCATTCGGGTAGAGAAAGCGTTGAGATTTACTTGCATTTCCAAACCATCCCTAAACCTAACCCTAGCAAGACTAGATCTAGATAATCGTAGTATAGAATAATTAGGTTTTTAGATTTAATAATCAATCCGAACACCCTTTGGAATTAACTCGTTAGCGCGATTAGGAGATTCACAACATCCCTGTGGACCGACCCGTACTCACCGGCTAGCTTCATGCGACGTCGTTCTTGATTACGGTAATAGAGATAGTTTTCGAGACAAATCAGCTTTCTCCGCGAACTTGAGATTAAGAGAAACATAGAAAGATACATCAGGGCGAATCCACTCACTGAGGCTATTTCTCGAACACAATAGTTTTACAAACGGGCTTTGTGAAACTGATTAGTAGAGGAGTTGGATGTTCGGTTTCACACGGGCTGTGAGTAGTCGACATCGCAATAATTAGCCTTAAGTGAAAGTGGGAGATTGTTGGATATAGTGCCCTCAAAGTCAATTATTGGATCGCAGGCACGTGATTGCAATGATTGCGGAGGACCTATACCAGTAGGACAGTCTTACTCAAGATGATAGTATGCTATCTTGTTTGCCTTTATCAGTCGTGTACAGGTTCAGGTGACTGATCACTGTTACACGTTGATAGAGCCCTTTGGATCTTGCTTGACTACCAACAGTATGAGGGCGATCATATAAGTGAGAGTTCGGTAGTCTATAAGCTCATCCTTAATAGTGGTCCCTAGTCGTGGGAGTTTCGAGACAGGGCATCGATACTCCGGAGTAGACTAGTGTATACAGTCGAGGCCCCGACGAGGGGCGGTGGCCGGTCTCACAAGCCACTGGTGTCAGTTGGATCACCTAAGATGTATACAGGTGCTCATTGGATTATGAGTACACCGGACAGGACTCGCCGGGAATCTGCTGGTTGGTATTATACCTATCGTCAGATAGCAGTTCCCTGGTGACATGTGTACAGGTTAGTTCATCGACCTGAGGTCGTTATTTGTCTCGTGTGAGTTCCCACTGTGCTTTGATTTCTACCCTACCACGGCTCAAAGGAGTCGTGCAAACAGGTAGTTTTTGGGTACAGTCCCGAGCCACATGGAGGCACGTGAGCGGATCGGCAGGGGATTCGTCTCTCCCGGTATTGGGGGTGAGATCGCGCTGTGTCTAGGAGAGCCATTACACATAGCCCTCGGCCGAGGCAGGAGATTTACTGGTAGGTACTCCAGTAGTATCTCAGGGTGTTTTGGGGCTACACTCCGACACGACTTATACCGCTATTGGGGGTCTGACGTTACTAGCCCCCTAGGCAGGATATGCGATACTCATAGGCGAACGGACCGGACTGTATATACATTGTCACTGTTAGGCTCAGTAAGGTTTCCAGATGAGGTCGCTCATCGGCCTCCCTTGAGGTCAATCCATGGGCAGCCGTTACACACAGCTAGTGCCGCTGACGGCTTGTGGTTAAACCCACTACCAGGGTACTGACGAGTCATTAGAGTCCCCCACAGATTGTTTCCCAAGTTCGGGCGAAACGTTGTAGAGGCCGTATGGTTTTACGGTAGGGTTCGGAAAATGCACGTGCATTTACGCACGTGTCATATTTCGGGCAGATAATACTGGTGGGCTTTGGTTTAAGCCGGATCCGAGTATTATACTGTGTAGATATAATATCTTTGTCTCAGTTGCATTTGTATTCGGTCATAATACAAATGCGGGTATGTTTATACTGTTACGGGGTTATCCTGAAATTCGTTTCGGGATCGCTTTTGGAAGTTGCCAGTTTCCAGTTTCCAGTTTTCTATCACCCGTCTTTATCATTCGGTTAAAGACGGATTTATCTTTTCTTTGGATGAGTGTGGAAGGTTCTAGAAGTTTCTCGAAGAAGGTGACTAGGATGATGACTAGGATGGTGTGTCATTAGTGCATTGATTATTGCATTAAATGATTTGGTGACTAGTTAAGGTGATTCATTGTTTTCATTAAAGGTGTTCATACTTGGTGTCTTATGACTCATCCTCTTCATTATTGCTATGGTCACTCTCCCCTCTCCTACACTCACCCTCCCTCCCACCTCCTTATAGCGGCCGGCCCCTCCCCTCTCTCATTCACTCACTTGATTTGATTCATTTGGAAAAAAAAGATGATAGTTTTATGTGTATGGAAATTTCATAGCTCATTTCATTCCATCACCCGACTTAATTGGCAACTTCATTAACCGTTCGTCCATGGCTTTGGACGAAGCGAGACAAAGTGTTCTACTCATTCTCTACATCAATCTTGGTCGTCTCTTTTGGCAAACTTGACGATCGAGTTGCCTCGAGTCAGAAGCGGGAGCCCGTTTAAAGAATCGTTGACGTGGTGCCACCTGGACGAGGAGATCGGAGATCGACGAGATCGAAGCAGCCGCAACAAAGCGTGGGATGATGGTTAAAGAACGAAGGACTCGGATCGTTCGGTATAACCTTTCTACCCTCTATACAGTTTGTTAGTTTAGCAATAATGGCAGATCCGGCTTATAGTATACGATAGCGCCAGTTAAAAGTTTTTGTTCCGCATTTGGAGTCTGTTAGACGGCCGGGGCGCTACCGTAGACTTACAGATTTGTCGTGGTGGATAGCCTGGATGCAATGGTAGTACAGTATGGTTGTATATGCACATTTGATATTGCGGGGCGAGCGTCCGACATGTGGACTGCCGTCACTGCCTGTTTGTATATTATTCTTTTGGGGCACGACCGGGCTGAGGTCGATGTACCCGTTGTATATATTTTACTTTCTATACTAGAATTACCCCAACGTGGGGTGCATGGATAGCCGGGTTCTAGAGGGCAACGGGCCCGCATCTCATGGCTTTGAGACGGAGGGGGCTTTACTCTAGAATTTGCGGGCTATTCGCCGCACTCGTAGGGGGTACAGGTTGACCCAAGAAGGGGTGCTCAAGTTACCGGATTCCGTGAAGTGTTGGGTGGTCCATTCACGTTGCTGAAGGGGGCTGCCTCGCTTCAGGTTTTGGCGGGTAACTTGCCGCGTCCGTAGGGGTCTAGGATTTCATTGCACAGGCTATCCACATGACCAGAGGAACGTCGGGTTTCAGTAGCGGCTCTATGAAACCCGGGGAGCTTAGATTATCTGTATTGTTCTGTGATGCTTATTACATTTCTGTGATGTTGCATTTTATCACGCCATGAGCGATTATTATATATTGATATATATACTAATAGATGTTGTATATGTTTTACACCCGCGCTAGTCCAGTCCCCGCTCTGTCGTTAGTTAAGTAACCTAACGGGTGATGATGGGACCCAGTGGCGAATGCGGATGGCATATACGTACATCATATTTTCGTTCTTTATTGGTGTGATCAATTGATGGGACTGCATTAATCCGATCAATGCAAGCTAGACAAATCTGTTTGACGTTGTTAGAACAATTTTTCAAAAAGCTGTTATTGCAAGGACGTTCTCTTTTGTTTTGCATAATGGTATTCGGTTATAAATATCCAGCACCTCAGTCGACGAGGCAAGGGCCAAGATCCCTTCACCGGGAGTGACCCCTTGGACAGAAGTTTGCATCAGGATAATAACTTCACTATAGCCGATTGCCTTTTGCTTTGTATCGTGGTATTCAGTTGGAATATCCTGCACTTCATTCTATGGGGAAAGAGCCAAGATCCCTTCACCGGGAATGACCTCTTTAGCAAAGGTTTTCGCCACTATATTTTTATAAAAAGTTATGCGGTTCCTTCAACGATATCAAGTTCATTACGTTAAAATTTTTTCGCCAAAAACTAGTCGTAGCCCTCCGTCATTTCTTACAAGTATTACTTAGTATTCGTGCTGCGTTTGTTGACTGTGTCAAGGCGTAGTGTACGGTAGCTGAGTAGTGTTTGTTTGTGGCATATTAATGGGATTGGTTAGGACAGTCGTGTGGCCTTGTTGACTGTGTCAAGGGCTCGTATGGGTGGGTTTAATGCAATCCAGGATAATGACGGGTTGAACTTGACTAGGACTCTTTGATTTGTTGACTGTGTCAAGGTCACTTGGGTCCTAGGGGGAAAAATCACATCGGGAGTTTCTAAAAAAACTGAAACTTGCCAGGCATGCGCATACCTTCTGGAGTGTGATAACGTGAGTGGATTCCGTCACGTTATCATGCGATGATAGTTGGATCCCGATTCTCACTGATGAGTTTGTTTACTCCTCGGGTGATCCCGACTAATTCTTCTTTCAGGTTTGGAGGAGAATTTGAGGATACAGTGGGAGGTTTCCTGATTAGATAAAGTGATAACCATTCTGATTTAGGTTAGAGTGCACGCTGAGTGTTTCTTTTCTCTCTCTCTTTGGCAGCGACCATGACCCGACCCTTGACTATGACTCAGTGACCAAGATTAACCGAACCTTCTTAAACACTGGCTTTTGGATTGTCAGAGTTGCATACCTTATTGCCACTCCTACTTTTACCCTTTTTCTCCACGACACCCCGTATTACTACGAACATCCACTTCCATTAGATAAAACCATCGTATGGTTATATACGAACTCGAAGGAACTTTTTCCAGATTCGAGGATGGTTTCCGGTTCTGGAGAAAACGAATAGGACTATTCAGTTGTCTTTTCCTTTTACCTTTTCTCAGGTTGCGAGTGCTCCTTGGATTAGGACAGTACACCTATTACGCTTATTTGATAGTCTTCTTCCAAACCATAGGCTGGTGCTGAACGGTAGGGAATGAAGAAAACCAATTAGCCTGACAAAGGTGTACAGAAGGTATTAAGTAAAGACAAATAAAGGGATTAGTAAGAGAGCAAAGTAAATTTCGACTGCTATTCACGAACAAACCAAGTATTTTATCGCCATTCCTACTTCACCTTTGTATTTCTCCAGAACACTCCGTATCACTACGAAGATCCACAGTTATTTGGATACTCCATCGTATGGTTATATAAGAACTCGAAAGGGACTTGTTCTGGTTCGGGGATGGATTCTGGTTCAGGAGAAATAGGAATAAGGTTTATTCAGTTGTCTTTTATCTTCACCTTCTCTCAGGTTGCGAGTGCTCCTAAGATTAGGACAGTACACCTATTACGCTTATTGGATAGTCTTCTTCCAAACCACAGGTTGGTGCCGAACGGTAGGGAAGGAAGAAAACCATTTGGCTTAAGAGGGTGTACAGAAGGTAATGACGAAAGACATATAAAGGGATTTGGAGAGATGGTAAAGAAATATACGGTTATAGTTGTGAATCTGATAATGGAAGAGGCATTACTAGGAATACCCGGGTACCCCTTCGAAACATTTGCATGTTTCAGTTTTACTGTGTATTGTTAAAAGAAAACTGATTTCCCAATTAGCCCTTGCTCCAGGGTATGTATTTACCAGGTTTGATTCTCACATCTGTATGGTTTTACAGATGCTAAGTGGGAGTAAGCTATTGGGAATTAGGTGATCATCCTCATTATATCGGGATTCGTTGAAATTGGCGATATTTGAGGAAATCTCCTGGGCTGTTTGTCGGACGGCAGATATTTCGTTTTGAATATCCATTGTTATGCACCAGTTTCAAATTGATATATCTGTACGTTTATTTTTATAAAGTGAGATATAACTTTTTGAAATTATGTCTATGACATTTACCTATATCAGTTGATGATTAGGTAAGGAGCATTCAACAGCGGTGTAATTCTTCATAACCATGGTACAGTTTTCAACCTACGACACATAGGGATTGAGTTATTAGACTCAGGGGACTTATACAGAGTATTGTATGTTGTCCAATGTCCATTAGGACAGAGGGGTTGGTACTCGTACTATATTCTGTTTACTTGTGACTTCTCTAGTTCTTAGACATGTGTTTCGTATAAATGCAAGGTCCAAGTTTTGAGAAGTTATAGGTATATGAATAAAGTAGAGAACCAGGTATTGCAAGTATCAGGATTCTTCAAGGTGATCGAAGATGTAGATACTTGTGTATGGTATTCAGTTGATAGTAATGGTTTTGAGAAACTTGTTTCTCTTTCAGGTTACTCATGTTTGGATGCACTCCTAAGTTGAGTAACGCTGATCGTCCTCCTTCCATTTAGTTTACATGCACTTAAGACAGCTGCATGATTTGTATCTGGTTCAATTAAATCAATGCCTCTGTTTCTGTATTGGATATAGAACAGTTCATATCTTAACATTGTTAAGGTAAGGGGAGTTGTCCGGCTTATGCTTAAAACCAGACTCTGGATAACTCAAGGCACGTTTCTGTAATGGCTGTTTATGGGTTGACCCGGGCTATGATAAGGGTTGACTTTCTACCATCTGGAAGATCAATAGTGATATTGTTCTTAACTCGCCACAGTTTTGATAAAAATGGATTTTTTCAGAAAACAGTAGTGGGAGTATGGTAGAACTGGAAGTGATTCCAGAACCACAAACGATTACTGGAAATTTGATGAGAACCTAAAGATTCAATCAGGTTTGACATTCCATTGGCCACTCCGCAGATATAGTGGGTAACCTCAAGCACCCGATAGATACTCCGGTAGCCTCAAGGACGGTGACAGGGAGGTTCTTGTTTACCCAAACTTGCCATTGCTGTTATTCCAGGCTATGAGACCCGGCAGAAGGATGAGTATAGCATCGTTCTGAACTGGCTTTAGAAGTGTATGTGTATATGACTCTGCCAGAGGGTTGTCGTAGTCAGTGGAAGCAGCGGAAGCATTGGTGGACAAGTAGCATATGTCTATTTATAGACTAAAGCAGATATAGCGGAGATAGATCATCTATTTCTGATGTGGAAGTCATAGGTTTGACTTCATCTGAATAGGGGATGGATCTGTTAAGAAGGTAGTAGGGTGTGATGTCCTGGTATTTGGATGACATACACAGAGTAGGAAGTGAAATTCCTATACTACGATCGGTTATACTTTGGTTGTCACACAGTGGTTTCTCCACATAGGACATGGATATTATATCAGATATTCTGGTTACTAGATCTATGGTTTTAGATCTAGATTTGGGTAGTTTCCCAATCTGGGTACTTAGACAGCATTCTAAAAGTGTTTTAGAATGAACGACTCCTGGCACGGTAGTGTACCTGCAGGTGATGGAGTCACCCTCTCTAAAGGTGTCTTACAGACTAAAGGGGAGAGGGATGTGCATGATTGGCAGATCACTTGCTTAGGCAATTGAGTCAATCATGAGATGTCAAGTAGCACACCAGATATTGTTTTTGCGCTAGATGCAATAAATTGATATTAATCCAATCCTGGAGAAATGTTCGGAAGCTGTTTTAGAACATAAGTGGATGCTCTAAGGAAATGATAACGGCAGCCTCTATCGGGGGACAGTTATCATTCCAGGCTTCCAAGGTGACCTGGATGACAGAGTGACTGACAGAGTTATAGTTTTCCCTCTGACGAGGGGCAGTATTTTGGATAGGTGGTCCAAGCGGATACTGAGGGAGGCATGGCGCGGGATACTGATTAAGTTCAGTTGACAATACAGTCTAAGAAGTTTGGATTTGGAGTTCATTTATGAACTAGGTCCCATCAGATATCCAGACATATTCTAAGACAGGTATTGCTCATTTCGGGAGATGGCTTTCTCCGTGAACTTGAGATAAAGAGAGACATAGAAAGAAACATTAGGGCGTATCCACTCACTGAGGCTATTCCTCGAACGCAATAGTTTTGCAAACGGGCTTTGTGAGACTGATTAGTAGAGGAGTTGGGTGTTCGGTATCACACGGGCTGTGAGTATGCGACATCGCAATAATTAGCCTTGAGTGCAAGTGGGAGATTGTTGGATATAGTGCCCTCAGAGTCAATTATTGGATCACAGGCATGTGATTGCAATGATTGAGGGAGGACCTATACCGGTAGGACAGTCTTACCCAAGATGATAGTATGCTTTTATGTTTATCTTTATCAGTCGTGTACAGCTTTAGGTGACATGTTCACTATTACACGTTGATAGAGCCCTTAGGATCCTGCTTGACTACCAACAGTATGATGGCGATCATATACGTGAGAGTTGGGTAGTCCATAAGCACAGCCTTAAAAGTGATCCCTACTCGTGGGAGTTTCGAGACAGTGCATCGATACTCCGGAGTAGGCTAGTGTATACAGTCGAGACCCCAACGAGTGGCGGTGGCCGGTCTCACAAGCCACTGGTGTCAGTTGGTTCACCTAAGATGTATACAGGTGTTCATTGGGTTATGAGTACACCGGACAGGATTCGCCGGGAACATGCTGGTTGGTATTATAGCTGACGTCAGATAGCAGTTCCCTGGTGACATGTGTACAGGTTAGTTCATCGACCTGAGGTCATCATTTTTCTCGTGTGAGTTCCCACTGTGCTTTGATTACTACTCTACCACGTCTCAAAGGAGTCGTGCAAACAGGTTTTAGTTGGGTACAGTCCCGAGCCATATGGAGGCAAGTGAGCGGATCGGCAGGGGATTCGTCTCTCCCGGTATTAGGGGTGAGATCGCGCTGTGTCTAGAAGAGCCATTACACAAAGCCCTCGGCCCAGGCAGGAGATTTACTGGTAGATATTCCAGTAGTATCTCAGGGTGTTCTGGGCTACACTCCGACATGACTTGTACCGCTTTTGGGGGTCTGACTTTTACCAACCCCCTAGGCCCGCCATGCGATGCTCATAGACGAACGGACAGGACTGTACGGATATTGTCACTGACAGGCTCAGTAGGGTGTCAGGATGAGTTCGCTCATCGACCTCCCTTTTAGTCAATACTTGGTAGCCCGTTACATACGGCTAATACCTCTGACGTGCTAGTGGTTAAATCCACAGCCAAAATATTGACGAGTCTTTAGAGTCCCCCACAGACAGTTTCTCAAGTTTCGGGCGAAACGTTGTAGAGGTCGTATGATATATGGCAGGGTTTGATCATATACGTGCGGTATTGCACGGATCATGATCGGACGGATCATACTAGTGGGCTTTGGTTTAAGCCGGATCCTAGTATTAGATTTGTTGGATTACTTTAGTCTCATCGCATTCGCATTCAGTTGGAATGGGGATGCAGGTATGTATATACAGGTGAGGGGTATTCTTGTGATCCGTCACGAGTTTACTTTAGATGTTGCCGTATCATTTTATTGTTGTAAACATTTAGGTTAATGTTTACAAATGGAAATTATGAGCTAGAAACCATCATTTTGTGCATTAAATGATACATGTACTTCAAGGGTGAGTCATGGTATCATTTCTTGTGCAAACATCACATTATGTGATTGATTTGTGTTGATATGAGAGGAAGAGAGAGAGAGGGGCTGCCATGTATAGGTGAGCTCTCATATTATTCTTCACACTCTCTCATTTTTTATCATAGCAACACAAAAGAAAAAAGAGAGGAAACTCCTTCTTCCTCTTTCTTCTCTAGCTCAAATCTCCATTAATGGCAACACCTCTAACCTCCATCCAAACCCATGGATGCAAGAGACAAAGTGATCACAAACATTCTCTACAACACCTTGGACACGTCGGCTAGCACACTTCGTGCCCGAGTTGTTTCGGATGAAGCGGGAGCCCGTAAAAAGACTCGTAGATGTAGTGCCCTTTCCGACGAGGAGATCGAGACCGGAGTTGCCGCGAGGAGCTTGGGATGGTGGCCAAAGACTGAAGGACACGGATCGATCGGTATAGCTTTCTATCCCTTCTCTAGTTGCTAGTTTATAGGTTAATGGTTCGATCCGGGTTTTAAGCATACGATAGCGCCAGTTTTCTAGTTTAGAAAAAATTTCGTTTCCGTATTTTGGCCTCGGAAAGACGGCTGGGGCACTACCGTGGTCTTACATTAGCAGTACTGCTTCTGCTCACTTAAAGAATTAATCGGTTGTTATCAAAATAAACCAATGTCCTCTGGACAATGTTGGCTCAATAGAGCCCACGATATTCGTTCCCTACATCTCGAACGACCAACTAGCTACCGTTTGATGCAGCGAGTCTGGATGTTGATGTATGAAGTCCTCGTGTATTTGGCACGAGTGATACCGTTTCGCATATTTGAGGCAGTCTTAGATCATCGTGGGCCAGTAGTAGCCCATTCTTTTTATTTTTAGTTTCATCTTTGGTCCCACTTGATGGGAGCTGCAAAGTCCATCGTGTACTTCTTAGACGACTTTCTTTGCTTCTTTCGGCCTTAGGCATCTTAACCATAGAAGTCGAAGAATCTCTCGTATAAGGTATCATTGATGAAGGCGAATGACAGAGCTCGTTTCATAAGTTGACGCATCTTCAGGTGCTCGTGGGACTTAAAGTAGTCTATAAATACCCCCCTCCAGTCCTCGACTTCTTCCTCATTTTCTATTTGGAGATCATCTTCTTTGGTCACTTCTTTTTCTTCGGGTAGCTCCATCAGAGTCTCCGAAGGTATATCTACTGACGCTAGAATCCTGCAGCTTTAGACAATGATCCTCACGTCGTCGAGATCTTCGTCAGCCAATTCCTTAGCAAACTTGGCAAACGCATCCGCTTTGTTGTTTTCCGCTCACGGCACGTTTTCCAGGGTATATGAAGGGATTTGGGTCAGCAGCAGCTACACTCTTTCGCCATACTTTATTAGTTCTGGCTTGCATGTTTTGTAGTCGCTATTCACCTGACTGACAATCAGCTGAGAATCTCTGTAAATTAGGATGTCCATGATTCCCATATCGATAGCGATCTCAAGACCAGCTATCAAAGCTTCATATTCAGTTTCATTATTAGTTCTTGGTTCTTTCAGAGAGAGAGAGAGAGAGAGAGAGAGAGAGAGCATAACGCAGTATTCTTTCTTGCGGGGTTACGAAAATAAAGCCCACCCTAGCTTTGATTATGGGGATGTTCTCCTTTCGCTGTTTCATGGAAGACGCTCCATCGAAATATAGCTCCCATCGGGACTTATTTTCTTCTTCTTCCTCTTCGACTGCATCGACCCTGTGTTCATCTGGCAATTCGCAGTTTAGGGAAGAATCGGCTAGTATCGGATGTTCCACGAGAAAGTCGGCGATGACTTGTCCTTTCACCACTTTAAGAGGACGATATGTTATTGAAAACTCCATCAGCAGGAGGGCCCATTTGGCGAGCCTTCTTGTCGGTATGGCTTTGACATCAGATACTTGAGGGGATCCATCTTTGATATGAGATGGACTTTATGCGCCAAGACATAGTGTCTAAGCTTCGTTATCGCGAAGATCGGTGCCAAACAGTGCTTTTCGATAAGGGAGTAATTGCTTTTTGCACCCAGAAGAACTTGACTTAGGTAATAAAGAGCTTTTTCTTTTCCTTGGCCATTCTCTTGTGCCCACAATGCGCCTAGGGAACCTTTAAGGTCTGTTGTATATAGGATAAAGGGCTTTTCCTTAACTGGGGGCTAATATCGATGGATTTTGCATGTATTATTTGATCTCATCCAATAAATTTTGGCATTTCTGATCCCATACGAATGAGGTTCCCTTCTTCATCAGATAACTTTATGGACAGCATTTTCCGGAGAGGTTGGTTATGAACCGTCGAATATATGCGAACTTTCCTTGGAGAAATCGCAATTGTTTTAGACTCTTTGGTGGAGGCATTTCTATAATTGCCCTAATCTTTGAGGGATCGATTTCGATACCCTGGCGGGGGATGATGAAACCCAGGAATTTCACCTGACGAGACTCGAAACACACACTTTAAAGGGTTTATCTTCAGATTATATTTTTGAGACGCTCAAACATGATCCTTAGATGCTTCAAATGGTCCTTATGAGATTTGCTTTTGACCACGAAGTCGTCGATGTAGCATTCGATGATCTTATGAATGAGGCCATCGAATATCTTCGTCATGTCTTTTTGGTAGGTAGCTCCGGCGTTCTTCAAACCGAAGGGTATCACCTTATAGCAGAACACGCCCAACAGAGTGCGGAAGGCCGTACGCTTTTGGTCTTCAAGATCCATCTTTATCTGATTGTATCCTAAAAATCCATCCATAAATAAGAAGACTTCATGAGTGGAGGTGTTATCGATCATCAGCTTGGTAACGGGTACTGAAAAGTTATCCTTTGGGCATGCCTTATTGAGATCTTGAAAGTTTATGCAGATCTGAACTGTCCCGTTCTTCTTCATCACATGGACAATGTTGGCAATCCAGTCGGGGCATTGGATTTCCTATATGAAGCCGGAGTCTATAAGTTTCTTGACTTCGGTGTTGATACTCATCTAAAGTTCAAGCCGTATCCTTTTTGGCGCTTGCTTAACCGGCTTTATCCCTGGAGATATGGCCAGCTTGAGTACTACTATATTTGGATCCAAACCCGGCATCTCGGATTAATTTCAAGCAAAGCAATCTTTGTACTTTATGAGCACATTTTTTTAAGTGGCTACTTCTTTTTCGGATAGCATCTCACTGACGAACGTTGGTCTCGGGCCATCCTCTGTTCTTAAGTTGATTTTCTTTAGGTTGTCTGTCGTGGTATATATTCCATCTTCCAGCTCTTTTGGTACCGGTGGAAATTCTGAAATCTCCTCGCCATCATCTTCATTTGTGAAGTATTTGAAGAGGTCTATCATATTCTCATCCTCTCCCTCTTTTGAGAGTCTTATCATGTAGCAAGTATGAGTCCTCTTCTGTTTCTTCGATCGAGCAGGGCCCAACCTGATGGCATAAGTTTTCTTTAGCTCGTGCTTTTGTGGCAGGCTTACCCTCTAGCTATCAGACAACATGAACCTTTTTTGCTGATATTGGTATTCTACCCAGTTCTTGAATGTGAAACTGTCTTCCGATAGGTGACTTATTACTCGATGGTAGGAGCAATAATCCGAATGATTGACTTCATTTACTTGCCCGGGGTGCCGAGGCTCCGGAAGTATGATCATCTGGTGCTTCATAACAAGGTTGAATATATTCTTTGTCTTGTCTCGAAGCAATGGATATCTCTGACCCATATTCTTTATGAGGGACAGGCTCCAACCGAACTTGTCTCGATTGAAAGGTATCTTTAGCCCGCCTCATTGTCTTTGAATGTCGCTGGCGATTATTGCCTTATTCTTATCTCCACTTCGGGATTCTCTTTCTTCATAGGAGCACACAGGGGCTGTGGATGAAGAGTATCATAATTTACTTCTTCCACTGATTTTTCACTGAGACGTCGTTTCCTGGCCCTTTCATATATGGTCATTTCACGGTTTTGGTTGTCTCTTCTTACTTGACAAGCTTTTCTTATTGTCCTATCAAGCTGTTCTTTGAGTGACGAGCTTGGAGTTCTTTAAGCGAGATTTTTCTCCTGTTCGGCAGCATAGTTTCTTAAGGAAGTATCTTCTTCTCCGTTCGAGCTGTTTATGGTGTGGCAACTATAAATTTGCTCCCGCTTCTTGGACCAAACATATCCTAGCCTGATTATATCCATTTTCCTGTCAGGCTTCTTTCGTTGAGCCCCGGATACATCCCAAATCCTTTTATAGAATTGGGCTTGTCAGGCAGTCTGTTCCAAAGGTATACCCTGACGCTTTAATAGCTCTTTTAATCCCTTTGCATAATACCTGGCATGCGGATGGGCTGGAACTTGTCAAGACTTGGATCGGCTCCATGCCAGATTTCTTTTTCTACCTTGGTCTTTTTAGATTTGTAAAAGAAGATTGTCTTTTCACCTCTATGCTTTGGAGGCACGTAGAAGGTTTCCAACTCTTGTATGCTATATGTACTGAGCGCGTCAAGTTCCTTATAGTGTCGAGGTGGATCCATCGTAATATGTAGAATCTGGTCTGCTTCGGCAAGAGTCTGCGTCGATGGACGAGTGGAGAACACCGCATTAGTCTCGTCTTCGGAATCACTGCCAAAGACTAGGATATAGGCCAACCGACTAGATTTATTGCTTTCCCTCCGTGGTTGTCTCGAATACACTATCTGTTCGTCTTCCTCGGTATCTCTTCCGAAGACCAGGATGGTGGCTATTGATTTTTGTTTATTTTCCAGTTTATGGCATATTTCGGTATCTTCGAAATCCGGCTGAAAGTACTTTGCATCTTGATACTTTCACACCTTATTTACTGAGAAGGGGTTAAACTCTCCTGTGACGGTGTATTCTTGGCCATCCTTGAAATACTTCATATACTAATATTATGTAGAAGGGGTGACATTATACTCATGCAGCTAAGGCCTACCGAGTAAAGCATTATTACATGTTTTGGCGTCAATGACATGTAACTTGATGTCGGTGACGAGCTGTCCGAAGCGGAGCATCAATATTACAGACCCAAGCATCCATGACGACTGCGAGTCGAACCCTGAGATGATTATCTTGTCCCAGGCAAGATCCTGAACATTCATACATATCTTCTTCAGCACTCTCACATTGAGAAGGTTAACAGAAAATCCATTGTCGATGAGGATTTTTCCGATCCTGATATCATGGCAGTATCCGGTAACATACAACGGTCAATTATGCTCGTATATTCCAAGGAGGAGATCTTCCTCACTGAACGTAATATCAACTGTTTGGACTTCTGTGAGTTCATCCTTCATTTTCTCTTCCGCGAGTAATGCTTGAAACTGATCAGGTTCCTTTAGGGTTGTGATCAAGGAGTCTCGCACCTCTTTAGACAGGAGTAGGGCATCCAATATGCTCAGCTGCGAGGGTATTTTTCTTAAATGTGCAAGGACGTTGTAGCCCACCTTGGTTTTTTTAAGTAGGTCCTTTACGGTAAGCTCTCTTGCAAATTCTTTATCGATCTCGATCTCCTCAGACATTTTTCCTTTTCCTTTATTTTGTTTATTCGGATCTTTGTTTGCGGACCCAAGATTCTTTTCAGGTCAGGTACGGTTGCGAAGCTGAATATTCCCGCACTCCTTTTCTTCCTCTTCGTTTTCTAAGGCGGAACTTTCGTAAAGAGGGTTAAGGGGAATTTCATCTTTAGAATCACTTCTGAATGTGAGAATCCAAGAGCTTTCTCCTTTTGGGCCGGTATTGGCAATATGGCTGCTGCTGGTTGCTTCTTTGTTTGCCGCAGTCCCGTTGCTCTCGTACCGACGAGCGCGAGCTTTGCGCTTCTCCTTCTTGCAATGTTTTCTGTGGGCAACATATCCTTGCCTCCACTTCTTGAAGGTGTTGCATTTATTTATGAGATGGGCTACCCTTCGGTGATATAGACAGTATTTTGGGTGTTCCTCTCCACTATCGAAGTACGGAACCTCAGGGGTATACATCATGAGAGGCGGTAGCTTTATCCCCATTGATAGGGCCATAGGGTAGTATTTGACAGTCAATTGGTCTATGATCTAACTTGATGCTACCAAGTATCCGATATTCTTAAACAATTAAATATGTGCTCTTCATCAATGGATGGCCAGTTTGAGATAGGAAAATTGTCGGTGATTTCTTTTTCTGAACAAAAAATTGAATTAGAAAGAGATCTTTTACTGATGGTCTAATTTGAATATCACTGGCACGCGTCTATAGCATTGACCGAGTTCATAAGCGAAGAAGTTCGGAAACACTGGTTAAGTGAAGGTTGGAGGCTAAACTCCATAATCTACTATTGAGATATGACTGGGAAATAATATACAGTTTTCAAACAATAGTTTGGATATTGGAATTTTTTTTATTATTGAAACCTGGTTTTGTAAAACTCCAATTCAATTCTGACTTTTTGAAATTTTATGAAACTTTAGTCATCTCTTCTTCTTGTACTGCCAAATAACCCTCTGGAATTTAGTGATACCCCAATTTCATTCCATATTGAACCGGTACTTTAAAGGATTAAAGAAAGAGATAAAAAATGACTGATTTTAGAAAGTTACCCGAGTTAGGATAGACATCACACTCGGGTATAGGGATTTCAGAACATCCCATAAAGCACCGGTACTTGCAATAAAAATGATTATTCTCTTCATCTCGGCATTTCGGATAGCAACACTCATAGCATTTGTGAAACTTCTTCCTCGGAGAGCCCTGCCCAAGTCCAACAAAGGACAAGAGCACCATAGCCAAAATTAAGATGGATCTAGCATTAACCTTAGTCTCCATGATTTCGCTCTATATACCAAATAGAACTTCATGGTACTTATTTATAGTGGAGAAATTATAATGTTAGTGTTCTTTTATGTGGTTACACTTACATATGATTCATGCAGAAAAAGGAAAGGATGAACTATGCAAGCTATATTGTTCCTTTTGATATTTGTAGTGCATTGAGATTGTGTTATATATGGATATTGTGTAGTTGTTTGCAAGATGTTAAGATATATGAATTAAAATAGTCTCACATCGGGAAAAATTATAAAAGGTACATGAGTATAAAATATAAAATGGGCCAAACCTCAATAAGATTGATAGAACCTATTTATATCAAAGTCTGTATACATTCACAGATAAAATATATAGCTGCACCCTCTCGAAATTTAACACAAGAGAGATTTAAAGAAATAGTATTCTACATATATTTTAGCTAGTCAGTAGTCTCCCAGGTGTTGAGTTTGCCTTGTATTCACGACCCTCATGTATGTGAGACGGCTCAAACTAGGTTGAGCTGGCTCACAAATCATTCGGAATTAGCGTTTTTTCTCTGGATGCATGAAATGGCTCAAGATAATTTTGTGCCGACTCAAAGTCTCGAAGCGGTTCATTGCAGATTTATTGAACATTTATTTATAGATTATTTTGGAGATTAATTTGGAAAGATTTCATTGGAGATTTATTTGAAGAGTTGTTGGAAGATTTATGAAGATACTTTTCAGGAGCTTAATTAGGAAAGTTTATTTGAAGAGTTGTTGGAAGATTTGTTAGAGAATTAGTTGAAGAGATATTTGAAGATTCGTTCGTTTTGAAGATTTGATGTAGATTCGTTTGAAGATTTGATGAGATCCTAATTGGAGTAGGAATTCTATTATTTTGTAATATAAATAGAGAAGTTTTTTATCAGAGAAAAGTGGTCAAAACATGAAGAAGAAGAAGAAAAAGTGAAGATGAAGGTAAAGGCGAAGGGTGGTCATCCACAGGTGAGAAAAATAGTCTTTGTGTTTGTATAAAGAAACGAATGTAGAGGCGAAGGGTAGTAGGTGGAGAATTTACTAAGAGCAGTTTTTGTGTTTGTATGAGTGTTGAGAAGTGAAGAAAGATAAGAGAATATAAAATATACCGGTATTCTTGATCTTAATGAAGATATTCTCATGTTTGTCTCGTGGATGTAGGCCGTTGGTCGAAGCACGTTAAATATTGGTGTCGTGTGTTCTTATCTTGCCCGTCTTCCTTACATGCCTATCAAAAATCCTAACCGTTGGTATCAGAGCGTAGGAAACTGAAGGTTTTCGATTCTGCGATCTAAGTTTACTGTGGGTGACAACGATTATGTCCACTCCTCATCTTCTTAGATTGTAATTTCGAACATGTTGGTTCAAAGATCCAATGAAGATCAGAAGATGGCGTGGATGAAGTTTGGATTAAAGTGTAGCCTTATTGAAGAGAAGGGATTGAAGATGGCTCGTTGAACACAAGTCAAGGAGGAGATTTGTTGAGTTTGTCTTATATTCACGACCCTCATGTGTGTGAGATGGCTCAAACCGGGTTGAGCCGGTTCATAAGTAATTTGGAATTAGCGTTTCTTCTCTGGATGCATAAGACGGATCAAGATAATTTTGAGCCGGCTCAAAGTCTCGAAACAGTTCATTGCTGTTTTATTGAAGATTTATTTAGAAATTATTTTGGAGATTAATTTGGAAAATTTTCGTTGGAGATTTATTTGAAAATTTATTGGAAGATCTATAAAGAGATCTTTCAAGAGCTTAATTAGAAAAGTTTATTTGGAAATTATTTGAAGATTTGTTAGAAAATTATTTGAAGAGATATTTAAAGATTCGTTTTGAAGATTTGATGAAGATTCGTTTGAAGATATGATAAGATCCTAATTGAAGTAGGAATTCTATTATTTTGTGCTATAAACATAGAAGAGTCTCATCGGAAAAAAAATGGCCAAAACATGAAGAAAAAGAAGAGAAGTCGAAGGCAGAAGGCGAAGGGTAGTCATCCACAGATGAATGTGGAGCACTAGAAGAGTAGTATTTGTATTTGTATGAAAAAACGAAGGTAAAGACGAAGGGTAGTTATCCACGGGTGAAGGTGGAAGGATTTACCAAGAACAACCTTTGTGTCTGTATGAGCGTTGGGATGTGAAAAGATATGAGAGAGAATATAAAATATACCGGTATTCTTGATCATTAATAAAGAGATTCTCATATTTGTCCCGTGGATGTAAGCCTTTGGTCGAACCACGTTAAATATTGGTGTTGCATATTCTTATTCTTGGTCATCTTCGTTGCATGCCTAGTTAAAAATCCTAACACCAAGTCTAAATGATGCTGGTACAATGATCTTGTGTTAGCTTTGATAGCATATTAGAACACCTGTCACAAGCAACACAATCTCAAATAGGTTAAATTTCACTAGAATACCTTCAACTATAATCGTTACTCATTACAGTTCATATATCTTTTACTGCAACAAGTCTCTTGAACTATACCTTAATTTTTCTCTAAAATATCTTCTGTCAGGGATCTTAAGTTTTGCTTCTTGGTTTTTTTAATTTTTTGCGCCATGCCATTTTTAAAGACGGAAGAACCCTTTAATTGATTGTCAATTTGTCCCTCTCCTTTCCTCTCAGTCTCTTCTCTATTCTTCCCTTCCTTCCCCAGTAGCATGTCTAGCTTCCTCAAGAATGGAGTGTAAGAAAGAAACTGTTAAAGGGATTCTATTCATTTTGCACCTTGATTTTTCTCTTTTTGTATCATAATCCTGGTGATTTTATATCATTTAACCCTGGTTTGAGATACTTACCAGAGGAAATATAGAACAGCCCATTTTGCACTTTCATATTTAAAATACAGGACAATACTGTTCATCTCTGCATTTAGGATAGCGACACTCAACACTCGTAGCATTCCTCAAACCTTTTCCTGGCATAGCCCTGCCCTAGTCCAACATAGAACAAGGGCATCATATAGTCACAACCATAATGGTCTTAACATGAACCTTAATCTCCATGATCGATTCATGCTAAGTTTAAACTCTAATTAATTAGTAAAGAGACATCATAGGTATTATTGTTCATGCAGATGAAGGACGTAAATTTTTTGCAAGATTTACTGTTTCTTTTTGTAATAATTTTGCATTGAGAGTCAAATATATGTGGATGTTTGTGGTTGGTTAAAAGAGAAGGGTCCTTATGTTTCTGTTCTTCTAATGTTGTAAGCAACCCTTTCTGTTTATAAGCATATAACCTACAACAGTAGACCTAAGCATTTAAATATAAGACACTAAACTAAGTTTAAATAAGTTGCATCAAGAATTAAGGTTTTTTTTTGGGGTGAAAATTAGACTGCATATAATTTAGCTAGTCAGTATTCTCCCGAAGCCTAAATAATGAATGCTAGTAGGGTGACATCTGATATCATAGTGAACCACCTTTCACGGAATCAAAACTCCAAAGCTATAATGAGGTGAGGGTTTCTTTTTTATTTTATAAAAGGTTAAATTTCGCTAAAATACCTTTTACTGTAGACGTTATTCAGTGAAGTGCCCTATAAAAGTTGAACTGCAGTAAACTCCAATGAACTATGCCTTAATTAATTTTTCACTAAAATATCCTGTGTCAAGGATCTCTTAACCTTTCTATTTCCCCCTTTTTTGTGATGTGGCATTTTGTAAGACGGAAGTCCGCTTTAATTGTCACCGGTGTATAGGACATAAACTTCATATTATTTCGTTCCTCCCTTCTTTCACACCATTTCTCCGTTGAGGAAAGCGTTCCTAAGCAACACAATTTTAAGCAACTTCTAAGCAACAACAAACAAAAAAGGGGGTTTGAGGCCCACTCACATAGGTGTCGGTCGGTGTCTCTGCCCTCTTTTGTTCCATGTTCCTTAGGAGGTGCTTTTCTCTAGCCCGGGAGACACAGCCATGCATGGTCAAGATCGAATCTGGGCATGCACATTTAATTAAAGAAAGAAAGGAGGGATGGGAGAAATATCATGTTCGTGTGGAGGCTCGAACACAAGACCTCCCACCCTGACATCCATGCCACAATCAATTGGCCCGTGAGTTATGGGTCTTCTTCTTTTTTCCTTGTTGCCATTTCTATCTTCTTCTTTTCTCCCAATTTGTTTTCTATATTTGCCTCTGGAATCTTACTTCTGCAAAAACTGTAACATAGACAACTGTAGTTAAGGGTATTTTAGTGAAAAGTAACCTAGAGTTTGCCTAGCTCTACCTCCACTTAAAAATAAACTCTAGTTTTTCTAACTCCATCCCCAAACAGGGCCTAAATGGAACGGAGAAGGGTTTGCGATTAGCTACTGATTTGTTTGCATTTGAACTTGAAATGTGGATGCTTAGATTTTGCTAAGAAGCTGTTTGAATTAATGCCACAAAGAGATGATTCTGTTTGAACTGCTAGCTGATGGGCACAAGAGCCTATGTAATGCTCTCTGAAATTTAATTTTCCGAGATAGAAGAGATTCCATTCTGAAGGCGTCTTTTTCTTTTTCTTGTTTTACAATGCATTAAATTTAATTCTTTCGATGTTTGCTCAGAAATGCATTTTACCAAGTTCATGCTCATGTGATCGATCAGTAACGGGACTGAATTGGATTTATTTTAGCAGTTAGTGCTTTGGTCGACATGTATGCTGGCGTATTCAGAGTCGTCTCTACGTCGGTTGGAAGTTTTCCACTAAACTACTCTGACATCACAAATTATTTGGTCTGGGCTTGGCACTGCCAATTGCAATATTTTCCATGCACTTGTACCTTGCGAAATACGACTATCCAAAGCCGGTGGACCTACAGGTTAGATAAATCCTCTCTTGAATCGTACATGTCATTAATTCTTTCATATGTAAACAAGCAAATTGTGGATACAATAATACTATATGATGCAATTTCGCTACAAATACAAGTCTTAGGTGATAACTATGTAGTATATGGATACATGTTGAGTGCAAATATTGGTAGAATCACAGATCATTACTGTTATATTACTAAATGTACCAGCACATATGAGGGTTAAGAATATTATTCCTTCACCGCTGTCGAAGAACAACACATTAACCAAATGTAGTGCATTTGGGCCTATGATTATTTAGTCTTGCGGTTTCCATTCACACTCCAAAATTTCGCAATTTTAGTGCATTTCGGCCTAATTAAATATTTTTGTTATTCTTTCCATCTTTCTTTTTTTCTTTTTTTGTACTCTTGCATTAGGTTGATTCCTAACTACTAATATTACATTATAATAAATAGTTCGCAGCCAAGAGTAATCGATCTTAATTGGTTTCTGAGATTACTAAATATATTAGTGCATGAGAGTTAAGATTATTTATCCACAAATTTGGAACTTGCAACAAATGATCGACGAGTAAGATGATGATTACAATCAATCAATATTCATATATTTCACCCAGATACAAATTATGGCGAGGAGATCCAAATTCTGAAACTTGTTACAAGGCAACATAAGGTGCCATTATTATTTATCAACCTTCAAATATATATAATCACACAAGTGAAGGCTTTGGCTTAATATTAATTAATATAGATCAATATAATACATGTGGCACTTAAGGAGATTAATTTCTGCTGTTTGGTGCAGTTCTTCGAGCAGGCTTCAAGTTGAGCTTCCTTATACTTGCCTCTGTCATAGAACAAAACATTAACACTAAAATAATTAAATTTACAAGAGAAATTGCCGCAGAAAATTGTAAGTTTTTATTTTCCTTTTTTATAATCGTACCCTAAACATTCCTTTTATTTGACATAGAAATCCCATTACTTCCTTTTAACATTTATCCAACAATTATTTATCAACCTCTTTTTGAGTACAAAATAGCAAAAAGAGGGGGAGAAAAAAAGCCTTTTTAAAAATACTTACATGACCCAATGTTGCCACAGTTTGGTGAAGGGATAGTGCTACATTCAATGAAGCATCAGAACTAGCAATGGATCTTCCCATTCCCTTGAGCTTCGCATTTGGTATAGCAACAGCTGTGGCATTCTTTGTACCTTGCAGAGCTTTGCCCAACAAAAGCCAAGTGCATGAGAACCATTACTAACAGGACCTTAGTATTAACCTTAGTCTCCATTTCTTTAATATGAGAAATAAAACTTTGGTAGCATAGAGATCATCATAGCACTTCTATATAGGGTCGTTATTTCAATGACAACTTTCCTTCTACAGCTTGGCATTCCAAATATGTGCAAGGGTGTTAATATTTGTTAATAAGAAACCGGTTTCGGATAATAAGCTAGACACATGCTCTCTTCATTGAACGCTAAAAATCACATTACAAGAAGAATTAAGGTATAGCGACATTATAATTGTGATCTTCTTGTGGATGCCTATAAGATTATAATCTCTTAATGCTTATAGGTTTTATGGAAGGAATATCACATAACTAAATCAAGATTGTATAAATTTGTAACCCATGTGTCTTTATGACCTTTTTAAACTATCATGCACATGCATTATGCACTGCGGCACTTTTAAGCTGATAGGTTCTGTCATAATCCAATTAAAAAATAATTGAAAAATGCTCTCAATGGTCATAATGTGGCTGTCAAGGGATCAATATTGTTCAGATTCATCTATTTATATAGAGTGTTGCATTTTCGATTTAAACTCCAAAAATTTTGAACTCTACATTTGGGCTTAAATGTTCCATCAATATTTTTCGTTATTTTTTTTTCCTTTTCATTTTTTGCATTGTTATGTTGCCTAGTGCTGTTTGTCACATAACTGTTACAATTGCTGAGGAGGAAAAAGAAGAAGAATAGAATTTCCTATTGGAATCTTCGTTATCTGTCTTACAGTAACTCACCCTTTCGATTTGTCTTTGGATTGATCTCAGGGCCTAACTGTTGCATAAAGAACATCCCCAAAGGAGCAATCGCTGCGTCTCAAATGAAACGTGAGTCCTTTTCACTGTTTCACCATACTATTTTACTTTCAATAGTTTGTTCTTAATGCCGTAATTTGGAAGATCATAATATACTTTTTGAATCCTTGATGAGTTGCTGTAGCCTATTTATGGAAATAAAATTGCTGTAAAGCCACCTCGCTTCATTTAATAAAAAGAAATATGTTAATGAAACAAACTACAACACAGGTATTTAACGGATTTGGGGTGGGTGCTATTGCTTTCATGCTATTTTGGTGCTATTTTAGAATCCTTGCCATAACTGATCCAAAATCACTACATCAAACATTAATACCATCCTTAGGGAAATAACACAACCAACACCGCCAATCAAAATGCAAAAAAAGGTTAAATTACACTAAAGTACCCTTAACTATGAGTGTTTTTCCTGAACCACCTAAATGGTTTTTTCCCCTATCTCCCTAAAATTGCTGCATTCAAGGGTATTCTTATGTAAAATACTCCCTTAGAGGCAAAGCTTAATAGATTTTACTGTAATTAAGATCTTAAGGTAGTTTAGTGGAAACCGACAATAGTTATGGGTAGAATATCCAGACCATTAACTATTCCTTTCAAAATATATGATGTTGATAAGGGAACGCAGCTAAGTTATCTCCCTACAACCTTGACTAACTAATCATTAGAATACTTAATATTCTAGTGGATGAAAGGAGTTAAAAATTAATGAAACCTGTACCAAGCGATTAAGAAGAAAGAAGCCCAAATCACGCCCGTGACATACTCAAATAATATTCATAGATTTCACCCACATGTACATATCGAGGACATTTGAATAATGAACCTTAGCACAAGGCAATATACAGTTGCCATTATTTATCAACCTTCAGATACAATCACACAATGGCTTTATGACATATTAATTAATATAGATCGGCATTATTTTCCGTAATTAAGCGTTTTTTGCTGCTTGCCACGGTGCTTTGAGCAGTTATCAAGTTCGGCCTCCTTATCCTTCACATCTGTCATGCAGCAAAACATCCATAGTTAAATAACTAACATTATTTAAATATTATCCTTCAAGTTGTGGCTTGCATCGAAGAAGGCAACACCATTTTCGGTACCCAGAGGTTGTCCAACAGTGAGCCAATTTTTGTAAAGGTGTCTCGTATTTAAAGAAGACTGTGCGTCAGAAGAAAAGACCGACGTCTGCCTGCAAAGAATAATCGTCAGTCAAAAAAAGATACAGAAACCCAGATGAACTACAGACGACGTCAGGTACAGACATCTGCCTGCAAAGAATAGATGTCTGCCTGCAATCTGGACAGAAGCATGTTAAAACTTCAGAGTTCAGCCTGCATGGCTACTGACGTCTGTGCAAACGTCAGTATTGACGTCTGATCGGCGATAACTGCGAATTTAAGTTCGAGATTTAACTCGAAAATCAGGTTTAGGAGGCAGTTTTGTAATTTCTGAGATCTTAAATTATAGAGACTATATATAGGATCTTAGGGTTATTATTTAGGGTGGATGTTTTTTATCATAAAGTTTTAAAGGGAGTCATCGCTCCATAAGAAATCAAAACGATCATAAGAAGAATTTGTAGAAAGTGATAGATCTCGTTGGAGATCATAAGATGAGTGCGTAATAATTATCTGTAAGGTTTTTTTCTTCACAAGTTCTAATAAAAGTTCTCCCAATTTCTCCCTAAATCTCTTTTGTTAATTTTATTACAGTTTGCATCCAGTTTTCTTTTGTTATTTTGTCTATAAGGTTTTCTGTTGTGTTGCCGATCGGTCTTGCGGCAAAAACAATTGGTATCAGAGCTACGTTCCATATTTTTACGATTTAAGTTTACTGTAGGTGACGACGCTTGTGTCCGCTCTTTATCTTCTTAGATCGTAATTATATTGATAGTGGTTCATAAGAATCGAAGAGAAAGATATTTTTTTTGGAATTAAGGATGAAGGATGATAGATAACAAAGTAAATAGCACAAAATTTGAGGTGGAGAATTTAATAGGAAATAGAACTTCTCTATGTCGCAAACAAGGATGAAGGCATTTCTGGTGAAGGAGGGGTTGTTTAAGGTACTTGGCGGTAGTAAACCTACCGACATGACAGAAACTGCGTAGGCAGAATTTGATCAGAAGGCACAATGTATAATGTACGACAGAAATTTATTTGGCAGATAACGTGATGTATAGCGTTATGATAGAAACTTCTGCAGCAAGTTGTTGGTTGAAGCTGGAGAGCTTATACATGACAAAGTCGTTGTCAACAAACTATATTTGAAGAAGCAACCATGTGGTTTACACATGAAGAAAAGGACTCCTATTCACGACCATCTAAATAGCTTTAATAAGATGGTGAGCGGTCTTTTATGTCTTGAAGTCAAATTAGAGAAGGAGGACCAAGCGCTATTGCTTCTATCTTCACTTCCAAATTCGTATGAACACTTGATGACAACGATTCTTTATGGGAAGACGACTCTTAAGATGGAAGAGGTTACATCGAATCTTTTGAACAATGAGATCATGAAGAAATCAAATCTATCGGTAGAGTCATCGGGGTTGTTTGCCGGTAAAAGGAGAAGCTCCAAGAATAGAGACGGAGGCAAGAGTATAAGGGGAAAATCCAAATCATCTGGACAAAAGAGCGGACCGTACTTCTTTTGCAAACAGCCAGGACATCTAAAGAAGCAATGCCAAAAGTATAAGCAGTGGTTAGAGAAGAAAAGTAAAGGTGCCAATTCAAAGGATTCGGATCAAGCCAGTGTTGCGACCGAAGCAGAAGAAGATCCATGTGACATACTAGCAGTACATATAAGGAAGGCAAATTCTGATGCTTGGATCTTTAATTCCGGATGTTCATACCACATGCGTCCGAAGAAGGAGTTGTTCGACACCTATAAAGAGTTCAATGGCAGCCGTGTTCTTATGGGGAACAATATGATGTGCAAGGCTATTGGCATAGGGAACTGAAAGTATGTCTTAGCATCTCTACTATGTTTATACAAGCATCAAGTATGAAATTTTAAAAAATCTAGAAATCTAAGGTATACTAACCTAGAATCGAACTAGAGAATTAGGGTTTTAATGTAAGCAAACAAGTTAAATACTAAGTGAAAAGAGAATACAAGCTCTGTAGACCGGTCCTTCACTTCTAAAGCTCCAAGTAGTAGTCCATAGAACTCTTCTTAGACTCCACTTGGTGAAAAGAACGAGCTTGTTTTGTAGTCTTCGAAGCCGAAGATGATCCGCCTTGAACTCTCTCTAACTCAAGCTCACTCTTCACTAATTAAAGTATTAGTGAAGCAAACAACCTAAAATAAAAAGCTAGTAAAGTGTAAGTTAATGAAATAGGAATTTTGCTCACTAATTTTTCTTCTATTTCTTTTCTTTTCTCATCTCAAGAAAATTCTAAAGAGCAAGAAAGGAAGAAGGAGATGAGAATGAGGTTGGATGAGAGAGAATGAACAATGGATGAGGTGATGAGATGGTGGGAAAATATCTATGAATAAAATAAAGAGAATGGGGTGAGTCATGGCTTCTCAAGGCTTCCACAAGCATCCAAGAATTATAACTCATTTCCATTTTCTTTAATTCATAAATCAATCCATTTTCCACCCATCAAAGTCTCGTGTGTGATTTTCATACATCCTAGTTCTATGTATCATCAACCATGATACAATATATAATACATATAATTATATATACCACATATATATTAATATGTATAAAGAGAAGAAAATCTTAAGTGAGCTAATATTAGTTAATATATATATATATATATCAAATATATAAATATATATCAAATTATTAAATCAACACTTGATTCAATAATCCGGTTATATCACATATAACCAACTAATATCATATATGTATGTATATCAAATTATTAAATCAACACTTGATTCAATAATCCAGTTATATCATATATAACCGTCTAATATTCAATACTAGTTAATATATATATATATATATATATAACACACATATATATCAAATTATTAAATCAACACTTGATTTAATAATCCGGCTATATCAAATATAATCCGACTAATATCAAATATAAATAAACAACATATACATAAATCAAATCATTGAACCAACACTTGATTCAACAATCCGGTTATATCACATATAACCTAACTGATATCAAATATCGCTAGATTAGAATACGGTATCACATACTCGTATTTTAATCAAGCTCCCGCACATATCACCATATGTGTCCTATTTCGTTTTGCTTGAGCTAGGAAATCTCTGTGTGGGACTCTAAACACTTGTCAATACGCCAGTAGTAAGTAATGATCATATCAGATACCCACAATCCGTCAGCGGTACTAGCTGGACGTAACGGCTACCCATGTATTGAACGAATAAAAAATCAACAAGCAAACTTGTCCAAACTTCCGTAGAGCCTATAAGCAACACTTACTGTACAGTCCGGTCTCTTCATCTGATATGTCGCATATCGAGTCTGGGGGTGGATCGTCAGACCCCAGTAACTTGATAAGTTATGCCGGTATGTGGCGTATAACTATTCGAGAAACTACTGATAACACTTACCAGTAAATCTCATCAGCTCTGGCCAGGGACTTGCTGTTATAGCCAATCGAGCATAGCGCAACATCAACTTCCAATACCGGGAAAGACGAAACCCCTCCTGTCGTTTATTGCCTCCATGTGACTCGGGACTGTACCCAAAATCCACATGTTTGCACGACTTCTTTGAGCCGTGGTAGGGAGGAAATCAAAGCACAGTAGAAATCACACAAGACATTATGACGATCTCGGGTCTATAGACTAACCTATACAAATGTCAACAAAGAACTGCTATCTGACGATAGGTATGGTACCATTTAGGAGTTCTCGGCGAGTCTTGTTCGGTGTACCCATTCTCTAATGAGCACATGTGTGGGATCAACCATCGCCCCATACAGGATCAAGAAACGTACACACCAGTCTACTTTGGAATATCGATGTCATGTCTCAATACTCTCTCGACTAGAAACTGTTAAAGGATGTGCTTATGGACTACACAAGTCCTATTAGTTTGATCTACATCATAGTCCTGGTAGTCAAGCCAACATCCTAAGGACTTTATCAACATGTATCAGAGAAACAGTATAATAATACAAGTGTACATGTTAAGATAAAAAGCAATCAGATAGCATACTATCATGTCGAGCAAGAAAATCCTCTACACACACACACACATATATCCAACCATCCACTATATCATACAATAATGGCTTTAGGGCATACATATTCCTAACAATCTCCCACTTACACTAAGGCCAGTTATTGTAGTATCTCATACCCAACATCCTAAAATGTCTCTTAAACTGAGTCAGGGGGAGGGCCTTCATGAGTGGATCCACTGTGTTGTCCTTCGTGTCAACTCTCCTGACCTCGATCTCCTGGCGGTCAACTATCTCCCGGATCAGGTGATACCGCCTCAGAATATGTCTGATCGCTAATGGGAACGGAGTTCCTTAGCCAAAACTACAGCTCCATTGTTATCACAATACAAGGGTATTGGATTCTTAATGGATGGAACCACACCAAGTTCAACAATGAACTTTTTCATCCAGACAGCCTCTTTGGCAACATCATTGGCAGTGATGTATTCAATCTCCATCGTCGAGTCTGCTAGGGTATCTTTTTTGGAACTCTTCCAACATACCGCACTTCCATTGAGGGTGAAGACAAAACCCGAGACCGACTTGCTGCGTTCTTATCACTCTGGAAGCTCGAATCAGTAAAAGACTCAACCTGGAGTTTACCATTACTATACACCACAAACATTTCTTTAGTCCTTCTCATGTACTTAAGAATGTTCTTCACAGCTGTCCAGTGCTTCTCCCTTGGTCTAATTGATACTTACTTACAACACCTAGTGCGTAAGCTACATCTGGTTTGGTACATAATATCGTGTACATGATAAACCCAACTGCAGAAGCATAGGGTATCACTGTCATGTGAGCCCTCTCCAAATCAGTTTTAGGAGACATCTCTTTGGAGAGAGTGATTCCTGAACAAGCGGTTAAATTACCACACTTAGAATCTTCCATCCTAAACCTCTTTAGTATGGTGTGTATGTACCTGAATTGGAACAATCACAACATCCTTTTAGATCTATCTCTATAGATCTTTATCCCCAGGATGTATGAGGCATTACCCAGATCTTTCATGGAGAACTTTTGTGATAGGAAGAGTTTGACCGAGTGTAGCATAGGAACATCATTTCATATCAAGAGTATGTCATCCACGTACAATACGAGGAAAACAACCTTACTCTCTACAACCTTTTTATATATACAAAGTTCATCTACTTTTTTGATGAAATCAAACTCTTTGACTGCTACATCAAAACAGACGTTCCAGCTCCACGATGCCTGCTTTAATCCATAGATTGATTTAAGCAGCTTGCACACATTTCCGCTGCTCCTACTGTCTACGAAGCAATCTGGCTGTGTCATGTGCACGCTCTCTTCTAAATCGCTATTTAGAAAAGCAGTCTTGACGTCCATCTGCCATATTTCATAGTCATGGTATGCAGCAATGGCAAATAGGATCCTGATGGACTTAAGCATAGCCACTGGAAAAAATGTTTCATCATAATCGACACCTGGTCGTTGACGAAAACCTTTTGCTATAAATCTAGCTTTGAAGGTCTCAACCTTTCCATCTACACCAAGTTTCTTCTTAAAAATCCACTTGCTCCCAATTGGTTTTACCCCTTCAGGAGCAACTTCCAAAGTCCATACTTTGTTGGTGTACATGGATTCCATCTCAGATCGCATAGCATCCAGCCATTTCATAGAGTCCCCACTTATGATGGCCTGTTTGAAACTAGTTGGGTCATCATCTTCCATAATGCAATCCTCGTTTCCACCGTCTATGAGAAAACCATAGTATCTTTCAGGTGGATGAGGAACCCTACTAGATCTGCAGAGTGGCTGAGGTTCGTCGAGGACTATTGAATCCTCCGGTTCTACCAAATCATCAGTTGTAGTTTGCGTATCTGAAAGCTCTTCCAGTTATACCTCATTACCACTAATTTCTTTCACAAGAAATTCATTTTCTAAAAAGGTAGCATGTTGAGAAACAAACACTTTTGTTCTTCAGTGTGGTAGAAGATATATATATATATATATATATATATATACATGTTGAGAAACAAACACTTTTGTTCTTCAGTGTGGTAGAAGATATATATATATATATATATATATATATATATATATATATATATATATATATATAAGTTCTTTCGATATCCTACAAATTTGCAAAGAACTGATCGTGCTTCGAGTTTGTCCAGATTCTGTTTTTTAACATAAGCCGGATAACCCCATATTTTAACTCGTTTAAGAGATGGTCTCTTCCCATACTATATCTTATATAGAGTGGTAGGCACGGATTTGGTCGCACCTTTATTTAATAGGTATGCAGTTGTCTCAAGTGCATAACTCCAAAAGAAAATAGGTAACTCGGCAACACTCATCATAGAGCGCACCATATCTAATAGGGTGCGGTTCCTCCGCTCTGAAACTCCATTATGTTGTGGTGTATACGGAAGAGTAAGCTTGTTTCCCCCAATCAGAGCAAAGCTCTGTTTTGAATTTCAAAATTCAAAAATTGAAGCAACGCTTCAGATTCTGCGCGCTGCGCCACGTGTCAAACGCAGACGCGCTAGCACCAGGTGCGCTGCGCCCTAGGCAGCGCACCTCCAATCAGAGAAAATCTATGTTTTAAAATTTAAAAATTGAAGCAACGCTTCAAATCCAGCGCCAGGCGCGCTGCGCGCCACGTGTCAAACACGGGTACGCTAGCACAGTTGCGCTGCGCTCTACGTTGCGCGCCACGTGTCAAACACGGATGCGCTGCGCGCCATGTGTCAAACAAGGGTGCGCTAGCGCAGTTGTGCTGCGCTCTGCGCCACATGTCAAAAAAAACGGGTGCGCTAGCGCAGTTGCGCTGCGCGCCACGTGTTGAACGTAGGTGCGCAAGCGCAAGATGCGCCAGCGCTGGAATCAAAAATTCCCCACCGTTAGATCAAAAGATCTAATAATAATAAATTATTAATTAATCAGAATTAAAATTCTGTTATGAAAAGATCTTTCCAATCTTATTAAAACAAGAAAATTATCTTCTGTAAAACAGAAGCCTTATGATCAAAGATCCAACGGTGGGAAATATTCCCAAATCAATCAGAGAAAGATCTCTTAAACTGATTCAACAAATCATTTGGCCCTATATAAAGGCCCCTAGACTTCAAGTCTGAGATAGACAGAAGAGAGAGAGAAAACCCTCTGCAAACTTTGAGAAAACTCAAAGAGAAAGAAAGGCAAGCCTTTAGAAGAAGAAGATCATTTCTTCATTTTCAAGGTAAAGAACTAGTTCTTGAACCATAGAGATGAAATCATCTCATTAAAACAGAAGAACTATCTTCTAAAAGATCATAGATCTACGAAAGACCAAGGTCTTTGATAAAAAGAAAAAAAAAGATCAAATGATCTAATTATAAAAAAACTAAAAGAAGTATTTTACTTCATTCACAGATCTTTGAACTATAAAGGCAGAGCCCTTTTATAAAACAAAAACTTTTGTTCTTGAATCTTGAGGCAAAGCCTCCTTTAAGAAGAATATAAATTTATTCTTTGATCTTGAAAGTGCCTTGCACTCATGAACTGCGCTCTTGCGCTCATAGGACAGGCGCTCAGTGCCAAAACCTGCCACGTGTCAGCCAAAGACACAATCTACGCTTTGCGCTTCTGAAACAGCGCACTGCGCTCATGGGCTGGCGCTCAGCGCCAAGCGCGCCACGTGTCACTCACTGGCGCGTCAACAGGCTAGCGCAAAGCGCTCATAAATTAAAAGCGCAATGCGCTAATGAACTAGCGCTTAGCGCTAAGCGCGACACGTGTCCTCTTCGTGTGCGCTACCTGACAGAAGCGCAATGCGCTCTTTGACTGGCACAAAGCGCTTGGCGCTGTTAGTTATATGTATGCCCTAGAGGCCATTGCTATACATAGGATGTATATTGTAGTGGATGCTTGGACATATATAGGGAGGACTTTCTTGCTCGACATGATAGTATGCTATCTGGTTACTCTTTACCTTAACGTGTATACTGATTGTCTCTCTGTTACATGTTGGTAAAGCCCTTAGGATGTGTACTTGACTACCTGGACTATGATGCGGATCATACTAGTGGGGACAAGGTAGTCCATAAGTACATCCTTCAAGGTCCCTAGTCGTGGTGTATCGAGACGGGGCATCGATATACCAGAGTAGACTAGCGTATACCTTCTCGACCCATACAGATGGGCGATGGATGATCCCATATCCATTGGTGTTTGACATCAGAGATGATATACGGGTGCTCAGTGGAGACTGGGTACACTGGACGGACTCGCCGAGAACTCCCAGATGGTATTATACCTTACGTCAGATGGCAGTTCTCTGGTGACACTGGTACAGAGTAGTCTGTTGACCCGAGATCGTCATAGAGTCTTGTGTGATTCCCACTGTGCTTTGATTTCCACCTTACCACGTCCAAGAGGGCGTGCAAAACGGTGGTTTTTGGGTACAGTCCCGAATCACATGGAGGCAATGAGCGATAGGAGGGGATTCGTCTCTCCCGATATAGGGGGTTGATGTTGCGCTGTGTTCGATTGGCTATAACCGGAAATCCCTGTCCAGGGTTGCTGAGATATACTGGTAAGTGTTACCAGCAGTTTCTCGAACTGTTATAGACCTCATATCGACACGACTTATCGAGCTATTGGGGTCTGACGTTTACCACCCCTAGGCAAGATATGCGACATATCAGACGATCAGACCGGACTGTACGGTAAGTGTTACTGGTTGGATTCACAGGAGTGTGAGCGGGATTGCTCGTCGATCTTCTGATCGCTCAATACCCGTGTGGCCGTTACGTTTAGCAGATCGCTTGCGGCTTGTGGGTGTTTGATATGATCATCACCTGCTGCCGGCGTATTGACGAGTCTTTAGAGTCCTACACAGAGGTTTCCTGGCTCAAGCGAAACGAAATAGGAGCGCATATGAGATATGTGCGGGACCGAGAATAATGCGTGTATGTGATACCGTATTCCATTCTCGCGATGAATGTGTCGAATGGTTGTATGCGATATAACCTAGTTATCGAATCAAGGATTGATTCGATAAGCCGATACATTGGATATTAGTCGGTCATATGCGATATGACCGGATCGTTAAATCAAGTGTTGATTTAATGATTTAATGTATAATTATATATTTGATATATTACTTTGCATTAACTAATATTTGTTCACTTTAAAAGGATTTTCTCACTTGATGTGCACATTGTATATGTGATATATTTTTGTGTGCACTTGATTGTATCATGTTTGATGATACATGCTCACTTGTGTTTGTATAAAGATTAAACCATGGTTGTTTAAATGGTTAGGGTTTTGATTATCTTAACTATTTATTTAGGTTATTTCCTTTTAAGGCATGAAAAGAAAAAATGGTTGCATTCATTCATGAAGCTTGTTGAAGCTTCATGAAGCTTTGACCTAGTGACCATTTTTTGTCTTCATACCTAACCTAACCATTCACTTAACCTTAGTTTAGTCTCTACACTTGACCATGGTTATTATTATGATAAGTATTCTTTTTCATTTCCTTTTTAATTAACTTATCATAATATTCTTTTGATCTTCTTCTTCTTCTTCACATGAAGAAGCTTGCTACCAACAATGGCAAAGTAAGAAAAAGAGTGAGAAATCCAATTCTAAAGTGAACCCACCTCCTATTTCTTCATCCTCTACCTCTTGCCAAGTAGTATAGGGTGTTTTCTTCACAAGTTTCATGACTTGGTGAAGTGGGAGCTTGATCTTGTGATGCTTCGACGTAGATCATCTTCGGCATCGTTGTCGATGACCTAGCCCGCCCATTTTTCCGATGAAACCGACGCTAGAGCCCGGGATTGGATTTGGACAGCGAGGAGACTTCATTGCGGAGCTATGGAGGTGGAGGACCAGATCTACAAAGGTTGTATTTCCGTTCTTTTAGTTAAGTTGTTAACTAGTTTGTTTTGTCGCCTAAAATTCTAGCCAACGATCCGTATCTAGGGTTTCTCGGCACCGTAAAATTTAAAATTGGCATGGTTGATGCCTTGTGAGACCTATTGAGTGTGCCTAGGAACCCTACAGTGGTATCAGAGCCTAGCTAGAGCCTTAGGCGATGCGTAGACGGAGTTTGAAGTCCGATCGAACCGAAATCCAATTTCCAAAATGCTCTCTGGACTTTTTTCAAAAACAGGGATTTTTGAGGATTAAAAATATGCAGAAAATTCAGCAGGAGATTATAAGGGTTACTGTGAAATTCGATAGCCTGAATCAATCAAACCGCCGCGGTTCCGCGGCACCAGTATGGCTTGTGCGGCGGTTCCGCGGCCTTAATGTCTCCTTGTGCATTGAATTTTGCACAGTAACTCCTACTTTGCAGTGCTGGTTTTCCTGGGAATTTTTAATATTTATTCAAGAGTTGAATATTCCAGGGTGTTTTGGAGCTTAGATGATTCGATCGAATTATCAGATTTTGTCTATGTGTTTTCCGGATAATTTTTGAATATGTTAAAAGGTTCGACCGGATATAAATACCCAACTTTTCCCCTGCCGGAAAATTTCCAAGTGTTGGATTTTTCCGAGGTTTAAAGACGTTCTAAGTAGTGCAAGTAACGCGATGGTCCCTCTAGAAGACAACAAACCTTAACTCGATTATGTGACCGTCTTGAACTGCCCTTTGAACCTTCGGGTTTGGGGCAGTACGGCGTGCCACATGTGAGGCGTTGGTTTGACCCTTCTACGGCTGGACCGTTGGTACTAAGGCATGAACTGAATGTTTTTAGACTTATTTCATGTGTTGAGCTGTATCGGGAAAACTTGGGTGTTCGATTGTTCGATCGGAAAGTTTAACATTTTCTATCTTATTCGGAATGTGATACAATAATTGGAATTCACAAGAAGTTATGAGATAACTGAATGAATGTTATAAATCTAGTAGTTTAGTCTCACTTGATCGGTTGCCACGGAATTTTGATGTGATCAAAAGCCCGTCGCAATCACGTAGCGTACGCGGATACTCGCCGGGTAAACTTAATAGATAGCCTCACTCCATAGCCCCGATCAAGTGACTGTAGGAGAACCCCATCGCCGAAAGCATCCGTTAGGGGTGCTCGCGGCAGCGTTGTTCCGCCTTGGTGCACTTCGTCAGCGGCGTCGGGGGTGCGGCCGCCTACTAAAGTTTGCGACGAGCATTCGATCCGGATGTCGGGAATCTTGTTGAATTGCCCGACTTGATATTGAAAAGAGTTTTCGATTTTGAGACTAAAATGCGGGGTTTATAATTGTTAGGCATGCGATGTCTAAGGAATTCATTTGATTAGGCATGCGATGTCTATGGAGGTTGCGGATTCCAACTGTTGTAGTTTTACACTTTCTTTTCTGTGACCGTAAGTGTAATATGTGATATCGCCGGTTTCGTTGCTATATGTCAACGACAATTGGGATGCGCATATTTACTTACGTTGATGACATGTGATGTTATGTGTTGCTGGATATGTTATATTGGATCGTCGTGTTTGAATAGACGGGGGTTTTTATGTGAGATGAGTGTTTTTCATTTTCATTCATGTAAAAACTTGTATGTAATATTCTTTTATTGGGGCACTTCCAGGTTGCGGATGATGTCACCATTTGTATATTATTTCCTTTTCCGCACTAGGATAGACCCAAGGAGGGGAGCACAAGTAACCGGGTTCTGGAGTCCAGTGGGAGACCAACTCGAGGAGTCGAGTCCAGGTCTCCTAACTCCAGAATTGGTAGGGTTGCTTGCTGCTCTCGTAGGGGTCTAGGTGTGTGGGTTTGGCTATTCATCGCGACCGTGGAATCCGTGTTTTATACTGGCTCATATTGAAAACACGGACGTCCTAGTATATCCAATATTTCATATGATTCTTCTGCTGCGATATCTGTGATGTGATCATGTGATATGTTCTGTGATGGATACTTTATATAGTATATATGATATATTATATAGGCGTTACTTATGTTTTACACCCGCGCTAGCCCTGCCCCGCTCTGCCGTTAGTTACCTAACCTAACGGTGCACGAGGGGACATCGAGGCGAATGCGGATGGCATAAGTGTACGTCGTATTTATCTGTGATGTTTAGGTATTTAAATGATGGGACTTCATTAATGTGATTAATGAAAGAAAAGAAACCTAAGATGTTGTAGAAGCGAATTTCAAAATAAAACAGGTAGCTACAGTTCTTGCTTTGCATCGCGGTGTTCCTTGTAGAACATCCTGCACCTTATTCGATAAGGAAAGGACCAAGATCCCTTCACCGGGAGTGACTCCTTTAGCAATAACTGGCAGATGCTACACACTCGGTTTGTCTTTTGATTGCTTTTAAGAGTTTTTACTTTGCACAGTGATATATGTGATATATCCCGCACTTCATTCGACGAGGAAAGGACCGACGATCCCTTCACCGGGAGTGACTCCTTTAGCAAAACTAGAAAAGCCTCAAAAACACTCCATTTTAAAATCATTTGATTCTATAACGATATCAAGTTCATTACGCAATAGGTTTTCAGAAAAACCTGTCGTAGCCCTCCGTCATTTCAGATAAGTACTAATTAGTATTCGTGCTGCGGTAGTTTGGCCTCCGTCAAGGCGTAGTGTACGGTAGCTAACTAGTGCTTATCTGCTAGCATATGATGCGATTGGATTAGGGTATTCGTACGGCGTTGTTTGGCCTCCGTCAAGGGTCGTGCGGGTGGGTTTAATTCAATCAGGAAATGACGGGTTGAACTTGACTAGCGGACTATGGGTAGTTTGGCCTCCGTCAAGGTCATAGGACGCTAGGGGCAAAATATTATCGGGAATTTCAAGTGTTGAAATTTGCAATGAGATTGCATACCTTCTATGAGATAGTTGGATCCCGATACCCGCTGCGAGTAATTGTTACTCCTGGGAGAGTTTTACACATTACAATTAGCCGATCAAGTAGGTGTCTAGAAAGGTGTCAACGGGGTTACGCCTCTGGGAAAACGAGGTTTACATTAATTAGGTTCGTGCGAAAGCACGGGGGACCTCCCTCAAAGTACCGACACTGGCCTGGCTGAAAGATTGGCGAACCTGTAGCGTGTAATTAATCCCGGCTAGTCTTTCCTTTTAGGGTTTGAAGGAAGATTTGATAAAAAGTAGTGGGAACTATCCTGATTAGATAAAATATAACCAATCTATTCTTGAAAGAGCGCACGCTGAGTGTTTTCTTCTCTCTCTCCAGGTAGCGACCATATCACGCCTTAATCAAGATAATAATACGGATTATTGACCGAACCCACTTGTTATACTGAGCTGGGGAACGTTGGTCCCGCTCCAACTTATAATTGTTATAAGACAGAGCAGGAAATAGGGGATTACCCAAACGAAGAGAGCGCATGCTGATGCATCATCTTCGGGTGTATTCATTACAAAGAACTGTTTCTCTGTATCCTCTACGTCCTGGGTATGTGATACCAGATCAGGATCCCAGATATGTAATCTGTTACATAGGGCTACAGAAAGGTAGAGAACTGAGAACGGGTGATAAGTTTCATGAGGCAGAAAAGCGGGGCAAGTGTTGCAGCCAAGTCTGTTGGTCACTGTCACCCTGTATTCCAAATACATTGATTCTGAACGAATGTTATTAGATACCGAACCTGATATACAAAATCATATCAGTCTCTTTATTAGTAAAGAAAGGATATAATTTTGTATTGTTGGATAATGTTTTGAACATTTCCTATATCAAAAGTTGATCGGTTCAGGCACGTTATCTAAAAGCATTGATGTTCTAAATCAAACTACAGATCTTTAGTATACTGAACACACAAAAGAGGAAGAGTTCAGAAATGAACGGATCCTTCTTGAGGCATTGTAGACTAGGTCATATCAATGCGACCCGACTGGCTGAAGTTACATTTAGATGCATATTTAAATTAGTTTGAATTTACATCTTATGAAACTTGCGAGTCATGTCACAAAGATAAAATGACCTCAGCTCTGTTTATTGGAAACAGAGAAAGAGTTAGTAAACTCTTGGGATGATACATGTTGATGTATAAAGGTCCCCAGTCTACATATGCCAAGAACGGTTCTTTGTACTTCATTACATTCTCTGACGATCTCTCAAGATTCAGACATATGTTCCTGTTGAAACACAAGTCCGAACCTTTTGAGATATTCACAGAATATAAGCTAGAAGTAGAGAACCAATACGGGTATAAGTATTATGTCCTTTGATGAGATCAAGGAGGAGAATACTTGTGCATGGAATTCCTGGACTATTCTAAAGGAGAATGAGATTCTCTCTCAGCATTACTCCTCCGTATACACCATAACACGATGGTATATCGGGGCGGAGCAATAACACCCTATGTGATAAGGTGTGCTCTATGATGAGTACTACTGAGTTACCCATTTCCTTTTTGGGAGTTATGCACTTGAGAAGCTGCATACCTATTGAAAAGGGTTCAAATTCAAATCAGTTGCCTACAACTTCATATGTGATATGGAAAGGGTAGAGCTCATGTCTTAAGCTAGTTAAGATTTGGGGTTGTCCGGCCTATGTCTAAAAGCAAAATCCGGACAAGCTCAAGGCAAGATCTGTTATGTAGAACTGGAAATGTTCCATCTATACAAACTACAGCACATGATTTGATAAAACCGAAGGATTCAATAGTTACCAACGAATCTCAGCCTCTCCGCCGATCTAGTAGGGTTCCTCACCCACCTGAGAGATACTTCGGTTTCTTTATGACAGTGGGAGCGAGGATTGCATCATGAGATGATGATCCAACTAGTTTTGAGCTGGCCATCAGGAGTGGGACTCTGTAAGAATGGCTGGATGCTTAGCGATCTGAGATGGAATCCATGTACACCAGCAAAGTATGGACTTTGGCTGCTATATCTGAAGGGTTAAATCCCCATCAGGAGCAAGTAAATCTTGAGAAGATTACTTGGTGTAGATGGAAAAGTTGAGACTTTCAAAGCCAGACTTGTTAAAGGTTTTCATCATCAACCAGGCGTGGATAATGATGAAACCTTTTCAAGTAGCTATGCTTAAGTCCATCCAGATCCTACTTGCCACGGCTACGTACCATGACTACGATATCTGGCGGTTGGGTACCATGACTGCTTTTCTAAATGATGTTTTAGAAGAGAACGTCTATAAGTACACAGCCAGAGGGCTTCGTAGACAGTGAGAGCAGCGGAAACGTGTACAAGATGCTTTATAAGATAAAGCAGACATCGCGGAGTTGGAACATCTGTTTTGATGAAGTAGTCAAAGAGTTTGACATCATCAAAATGGTAGATGAACCTTGTATATACAAAAAGGTAGTAGGGAGTATGGTGGTGATCCTCGTAGAGTACGTGGATGACATGCTCTTGATAGGGAAGGAGTTTCCTATGCTACGCTCGGTCAATCTCCGCTTATCACAATGATTCTCCATATAGGATCAAAGTGATACCTCCTAAATCCTGGGTTTTGGATCTATAAGATAGATCTAATTGGATGTTAGGATTCTCACTAGTTGTAGTGAGATGGTATCAACCGATCCTGGGGAGAATCACTGGAAGGGTTCCAGGGTGATAAGGACGACTGAAAATCAGTCGCAGGCATTGTCTTTACCTTCAGTAAAGGGACGGTATGTTGGAAGAGTTCCAAGCTAGATACCGTGGCATACTAGACGATTAAGGCTGGATACATTGCTACTTAAGATGCTACCAAAGAGGCTGTCTGGGTGTATATATTTGTTCATGAGATGAACTCTGTTCTTCCCATTGTGTGACAATGGAGTTGTGGCTTATGCCAAGGAACGTCCGTCCCATCAGTGATCCAGACATATTCTAAGGCAGTATTACCTGATCATGGGAATGGTTGATCTCCAGGGGATCAAGGTTAGGAGAGTAGACTCAGAGGAAAACACGGCGGATCCACTCACAAAGGCCTTTTCCCAGAGAGAGACCTTTATGGGATGGTTGAGTATGAGATACTACAACCACTGCTATCAGATGGCCCTAGTGCAAGTGGGAGATTGTTAGTTATATGTATGCCCTAGAGGCCATTGCTATACATAGGATGTATATTGTAGTGGATGCTTGGACATATATAGGGAGAACTTTCTTGCTCGACATGATAGTATGCTATCTGGTTACTCTTTACCTTAACGTGTATACTGATTGTCTCTCTGTTACATGTTGGTAAAGCCCTTAGGATGTGTACTTGACTACCTGGACTATGACGCGGATCATACTAGTAGGGACAAGGTAGTCCATAAGTACATCCTTCAAGGTCCCTAGTCGTGGGTGTATCGAGACGGGGCATCGATATACCAGAGTAGACTAGTGTATACCTTCTCGACCCATACAGATGGGCGATGGATGATCCCATATCCATTGGTGTTTGATATCAGAGATGATATACGGGTGCTCAGTGGAGACTGGGTACACTGGACGGACTCGCCGAGAACTCCCAGATGGTATTATACCTTACGTCAGATGGCAGTTCTCTGGTGCCACTGGTACAGTGTAGTCTGTTGACCCGAGATCGTCATAGAGTCTTGTGTGATTCCTACTGTGCTTTGATTTCCACCTTACCGCGTCCAAGAGGGCGTGCAAAACGGTGGTTTTTGGGTACAGTCCCGAATCACATGGAGGCAATGAGCGATAGGAGGGGATTCGTCTCTCCCGGTATAGGGGGTTGATGTTGCGCTGTGTTCGATTGGCTATAACCGGAAATCCCTGGCCAGGGTTGCTGAGATATACTGGTAAGTGTTACCAGCAGTTTCTCGAACTGTTATAGACCTCATATCGACACGACTTATCGAGCTATTTGGGGTCTGACGTTTACCACCCCTAGGCAAGATATGCGACATATCAGACGATCAGACCGGACTGTACGGTAAGTGTTACTGGTTGGATTCACAGGAGTGTGAGCGGGCTTGCTCGTCGATCTTCTGATCGCTCAATACCCGGGTGGCCGTTACGTTTAGCAGACCGCTTGCGGCTTGTGGGTGTTTGATATGATCATCACCTGCTGCCGGCGTATTGACGAGTCTTTAGAGTCCTACACAGAGGTTTCCTGGCTCAAGCGAAACGAAATAGGAGCGCATATGAGATATGTGCGGGACCGAGAATAATGCGTGTATGTGATACCGTATTCCATTCTCGCGATGAATGTGTCGAATGGTTGTATGCGATATAACCTAGTTATCGAATCAAGGTTTGATTCGATAAGCCGATACATTGGATATTAATCGGTCATATGCGATATGACCGGATCGTTAAATCAAGTGTTGATTTAATGATTTAATGTATAATTATATATTTGATATATTACTTTGCATTAACTAATATTTGTTCACTTTAAAAGGATTTTCTCACTTGATGTGCACATTGTATATGTGATATATTTTTGTGTGCACTTGATTGTATCATGTTTGATGATACATGCTCACTTGTGTTTGTGTAAAGATTAAACCATGGTTGTTTAAATGGTTAGGGTTTTGATTATCTTAACTATTTATTTAGGTTATTTCCTTTTAAGGCATGAAAAGAAAAAATGGTTGCATTCATTCATGAAGCTTGTTGAAGCTTCATGAAGCTTTGACCTAGTGACCATTTTTTGTCTTCATACCTAACCTAACCATTCACTTAACCTTAGTTTAGTCTCTACACTTGACCATGGTTATTATTATGATAAGTATTCTTTTTCATTTCCTTTTTAATTAACTTATCATAATATTCTTTTGATCTTCTTCTTCTTCTTCACATGAAGAAGCTTGCTACCAACAATGGCAAAGTGAGAAAAAGAGTGAGAAATCCAATTCTAAAGTGAACTCACCTCCTATATCTTCATCCTCTACCTCTTGCCAAGTAGTATAGGGTGTTTTCTTCACAAGTTTCATGACTTGGTGAAGTGGGAGCTTGATCTTGTGATGCTTTGACGTAGATCATCTTCGGCATCGTTGTCGATGACCTAGCCCGCCCATTTTTCCGATGAAGCCGACGCTAGAGCCTGGGATTGGATTTGGACAGCGAGGAGACTTCATTGCGGAGCTATGGAGGTGGAGGACCAGATCTACAAAGGTTGTATTTCCGTTCTTTTAGTTAAGTTGTTAACTAGTTTGTTTTGTCGCCTAAAATTCTAGCCAACGATCCGTATCTAGGGTTTCTCGGCACCGTAAAATTTAAAATTGGCATGGTTGATGCCTTGTGAGACCTATTGAGTGTGCCTAGGAACCCTACAGGCGCGCCACGTGGCGCATTGTCAGAACACACTTTGTTCTGATGAAGACAAAAGATGTCAGAGCTCAATACTTAGCATTATTAAAAGGGCCGAGCCCAAATAAAGGCTTAATAGCCAGAACAATAAAAATGTTAAGAAAATTTAATTGGACTTAGCCCAATTCTGGCCATAAGTCCTCAACTTATATTGAACTGAGCACATCTGCTCACAAATATTTAGCAGATCTTAGTCCCAAACTGGGCTACAGATCTCTCAAACAATTCACACTGGTTCGAGGGTACATCCCGTTACTCCTATGATATTTATCGTTGTAATCCTTCAACTTTTTCAGAGAGGTGACAGGTCCCGGCGACCACACATTTCTATGGACTGTAGGGTCCTTAAACTCATAGACTATGATGTCCTTAACCTTGACCGTGATATCTTTAAACTAACATCGGACTGTGAGGTCCTTAAACTCACGGACTATGATGTCCTTAACCTCGACCGTGATGTCTTTAAACTAACATTGGACCGAGATGTCCTTAAACTAACAACGGATCGTAATGTTCTTAAACTAATTGACTGCAATGTCCCTAAACTAAACAATAGAGCCCAATTGCTTTCTTGTCGGATCTAAACGATCCCGTTAAGTTGATCTTAGTCTAAAATTAGACTAACGTATCCTTAACAAACGTTTAAGTTGATCTTAGTCTCAAATACGACTAACGTATCCTTAAACCCAAACCCCCAAACCCAAATCTAAGAAAGATACGGATTTGGACCAGTCCACGCCCTTCGGGCGACAACGTAAATTAGTCTCTGTATACAATCCACAAGAAACCAAACACAAAACAAACACTCACGACATGAAGTGACCATATGGAGAAGGAGAAAGTTGTTGCCGCAATGCGGTAGTGTAATTAACTGCAGGGGCTTGCGCCTGCAGGGAAAAGCGTCCCCATAATCAAAAACCCCTCAAACAAGGAAGGAATCTGACGAAGTCTGCTACATCGGCCGCATCCATTTAAACCTTCGATGCATGGTGCCATAAATCAACATGGCATCTTCGGAGAGGTGGATGGATAGCACCAATTAGCATCTGCCCCGAATTTCAGGCAAGGCGTCCACCGCGTCTCCGCCGCGTCTTTTGGAGGGAAACAGATTCTGGCACACCCGGCGGGACCTTTTCCTCTTTCCACTCCACACTTCATGTGTCGTATTCGCGAACGAATCGCAGTTTGATAATGGTTGCCCTTAGGTTCGAGGTACTAAGATTTGGTGTCTTGCTTGGCGCAGAAAACAATAGCGTCTACTTGCATGAAGTGTTCCGGCTGCAATTGCAACTCGCGTTCCGCCTCATCCGGAGGCATAGCTTATGGACCTCAGGCGACCTCGCTGTTCACGATGCTGGTGGATCAGGTGACTCAGGCCACCACCGGATTGTTCTTTGGGACTATGCTCCCACCGATGAGCTTCAGCATCCCGGTACTAACACCAGAAGCTCCCAAGAAGTCGGTCTTCGATCGGCTTACATCTACTGCGGCCCCTCTCAACGGGTCGTCCAGTTCCAGCGCCTCAGTCTTCGTCAGATTGGGCCAAAGTTCCTGTGGGCCCAAGATGAAGCCTGCGATTCAAGAGAAGGTTATTCCGAAAAGAGTAACCAACCCTGCCCCCGAAGTCGTCAAGGCGGCTTCGCCTGCCAAAGGGTCAGTCTTTACAAGACTGACTGTTCTAACTCCCACCCCGGCTCCCGTGCCTGCTCAAAGGTCTGTCTTTGACAGATTGGATGCCGCTACTCAAAAGACGTCAGTCTTCAAGAGGCTGGCACCGGCGGCGCCTCACCTGAACAGGGGGTAATACAAAGCCATCCTCATCCCCAAACCAACCCCAACAGCTCGACACGCTCGACGTCGCCACTGGCGCCGAGTAAGGAAGGCTGGGGGCAACTCCCCCTCTGGGCTAACTCCACCAGCCCCAACGGTGGAAGTCAATGCTGCTGTTCCAACCGGGAATAGCTTTGAGCTGCTGAACAAGGTGCGCATGAACTCTCCTACCGCCGTACTGAAAAGATCTCCGTCACCGGTAGAGACTGTCACAGAAATAAAGCTAGAGCAGCCCCCTCAGCAGATGTCCTCTAAATTTTACAAAGTATGGCAACGGGTGCAGGAGTCAGTGACCGATCAAGACTATCCTCGCCGGAAGAAGAAGCTGAAGGTCCGACAGGAAGAAAACCATCCTGTTAAGCCACAGAAGACGACGGCTACTTGGATGCCCGCTGCAATGGCCCCCTCAACATCAACTACTCAAAAAAAAAGGAGGCTAGAGAAAGCCCCTGTGAACGTGTCGGACCATAAAAACGCTGAGCCCAAACGCCCTAAGTCTGGGGGCATGGTGGTGCATACCGTCTATATGGCATCCGGAAAAGAGGATAGCCGTATCTCCACAGGTCATCGACCGCTTACGCGATCAGTGACTAAGGCTCAGGAGCAACAACAACAAAAGCTCCAAGAGATGTTAACAGCTATAGCCGCACTCACAGGACCGAAAACAAGCTCAGAGGCATCTTCGGAGCAACGCCATGAGCAAGAAACTGATGCCGAATTCCTTCGGAGAATGCTTGAGAAGAAGGACAAAGAGGCCGCGGAGCAAGCGGCCAATATAAAACAAATGGCACTTCTATTCCAAGATATGGTGGGCATGATGATCCAGCCGGATCCCCCAGCCGAAGATCCTCCAGTAATAATTGAAGATGATAGAGGAGAAACATCAAATCCACCTCCGGCTCTTTCAGCAGCCAAGGAGGAAACTATTTCCAAGTCCGCCCTGGATGATTACATCGCTCAGCAGATACGAGTTCACCAGGCGAATGAAGCTGCTGGGCAAATTGTTAGAACTAGGCGACCGTATCCAGGCTGGTACAATCAAATAAAGTACCCGCCGGGCTACACGATCCCCAAATTCCATGTGTACAAGGGGACAGGCAATCCCCATCAACATGTCGCTCAGTTCAGGGCTCTTTGTGGCAACACCGGTGGCGATGATAAACTTCTGCTCCGCCAATTCGTCGGCAGCTTATCGGAGACGGCGTTTGAGCGGTACTCCGAACTTCCAAACGACTCCGTCAAAACTTTCGCAGAAATGGAGTTGTTGTTCACCCAGCGATTCGCAAGTGCTAGTGAACGCACCCCAATAATGGCATTGATCAATGCCAGGGTGAAGCCGGGCGAGACGTGGGTTCAGTACGCAATCCGATGGCGGAATCTGTGGTCGAAGTGCGAACAACGCATCGAAGAAGCACCAGCAGTGGGCATGTTCGTAGGCACCCTAGACCCTCATGCAACTATTTCACAGTTCATGATGTTCTTTAAACCGACCACATTCCTGGCTTTAATCGACAAGCTAGCCCAGATGGATCAGATGGGTCACAGACCGTCTCCTCCGAAGCCGGAGCCGCGGAACGAAAAGGGTAAAGGGAAGGCGACCTTTGTTGCGAATACACAACAGCAGCCCAGTGCCCCAAAACTAACGGATCAACTGGAAGAGAGACAGCGCTATTATAATGAGAAAATGAAGCGTCCTTACTCGTTCCCACGGGACAAAACGAAGAGACTATTCGAGCTGGCGATACGCAACAAGCTTATCAGTCTGCCGAATCCAAAACGACCATTGCAACCCGGCGAAGCGAATAATCCCAATTATTGCCCTTACCACTAAACGGTAAGCCATCCAATCGAAGATTGTTTCGTCTTTAAGGGATGGATCGAGGATCAGTACCAACAAGGCAAGTTTGCGTTGTCTAAGAAGTGGAAAGTAAGCCCACCACAACCGCACACTGCTAAGAAGATGGACACACTGGGGGCAACGTGCTCTTTTGTTGAAGAAGCTCCATGGGAGGTGGCTCTTTCAGCCAAAACCAAAAGAATGCTGAATGATCTCCAAACATGCCCGGCGATCAGGTGGAAGAATCCGCTGGAACCCCAGATCATCGAAGGGATGCTGAAGCCGCGCCCAACTCCAAAGTTTGGTGGTGATAGCCAAAGTGTTCATACCCAGCCGTCAAAATCTTCGAAAAAGAAGAAGAAATCCAATAAGCCCGTGAAGCCTGACGACAAGTGCACGGACCTGCAAAAGCAGATTGACGCGCTGGAAGAATATAACCAGAAGGCGCGGACTCCAGTCACGCTCCAAGAGTTTCTCGGCCACGTCCTTGAAGACGGAGATGATGGAGAAGACTCGTCGGATGAATCTGAGGATTGTGTAGCAAGTTGCCATATGATCTCTCACTCATCAATAAACGATGAAGAAGCCCTTTGCACCAAGAGATTGGGGGCAGGCCCTGAACCGGAACTTCCAGAACCATCAGACGAAATAATCAACGCATTCTTAAACGAAGCTCTTCTGAAAAGTAAGGCTGATCGGGAGCGTGAGATGGCCATATTTGAAAAGGCCAAACGCCGGCGACTGGACGAAAGAGTCGAGACACTCCCGCCAAATCAAAGGACATCCATCGCGGATAAAAACAAGTTCAAGACGAGGAAAAGGTTTGCTAAAGCCATATCAATGGGAATGAAGCTACCACCCTCCGAAAGAAACACTCTCGGTGAAACAGAAACACATCCTAGTTACTGCTCATATTATCGAAAGATTTCGCTCCCCACCAAAGAGTGCGATGCTTTTAAAAGGTGGTGGCAGGGGTATGTTGCTCACCGGCAACATTTTAAGCGGATGAAATGCAAAACTCGTCGGGAGCGAAGAAGTGCGACTGAGGAGCATAAAAGAACTACCGGCAACTGTTGCACGGTCAACGCCGGGGCGTCGCGAGTTCCCACCTTCGGAAGTGACTCCGACAAAGAAATGACTCTTGGCCCTCTTTTCAAAGAATCTACCTCGGGGAGAGAGGAAGAACAGAAGACCTGCGAAAATATCCAGTTGTGCAATCGTACACTTCCAGAAAAGAATCTCGGAACCACAAATAGAAAAGATAAGGGAAAAGAAAAGGTCTCGGAGGATATCGCTCTAGATGACCAAGTCATGAAAGAGCTGACCGCCAAGGACCCGCCAAAGAAAAGTAAGGTGGACTACAACGTTCTGGCGCACTTGAGGAAGCTACCCTCGCAGCTCAGCATTCTCGACGCCCTTTTACTATCAAAAGAAGCAAGAGATTCATTGATTAAGGCGCTACAAGAGCCGGAGCAATTCTAAGCTTCCCTCGCCGAAGAAAGGATGAAAGACGAGCTGGAAGAAGTACACACAGCCGATGTCACCTTCGGTGATGAAGATCTCCTCCTTGGGACATGTGAGCACAACCGTCCCCTATATGTCTCTGGATACTGTCATGACATCAAGATAGGTAAAATCCTGGTCGACAATGGGTCTTCCGTCAACCTCCTCAACGTGAGCGTATTGAAGGAAATCCGCATGAGCATTCAACACCTCGCTCGGGATAAGATCACCATCTCCGGGTTCGACTCTCAGTCATCACGGACGTTTGGGTCCGTGATACTGACGTTACGCTTTGGGTTGCTCGTCACTGATATCAAGTTCCATGTCATTGACGCCAAGACATGCTACAATGCTTTGCTCGGTCGGCCCTGGTTACACGAGTACAACATCATCCCTTCTACACAACACCAGTGTATGAAGTATTTCAAGGATGGTCTCGAGTATACTGTAACAGGAGAGCTAAACCCATTCTCCGTGAACGAAGTCCGGAAATACGAAGATGCAAAATACTTCTTGCCAGATTTCGAGGACACGGAGATGTAGGGTTCCTAGGCACTCTAGTTAAGTTTCACAAGTGATCAAACATGCACAAATAAAATTTTACGGGTGCCTACAAACCCGACTACGGATCGTTTACTAGATATTTAGGCGAAACATGCAAGTAAACGGAAATATATCTAAAGGGAATGGGCTACAACCTTTGTAGATCCGGTCCACCACCTCCTAGGTTCCGTGAAGAAGTCTTTCCGCTGTCCAAAACGGACCCATGACTCTTGCATCGGTATCATCGAAGAATGGGCGAGCTTGATCGTCGGTTCAATGCCGAAGATGATCTACGTCGAGATATCGCAAGAACAAGCTCCAACTTCATCAAGCTTGGAAAACTTGTGAAGGAAACACCCTATACTACTTGGCAAGAGGTAGAGGATGAAGAAATAGGAGTTGGGTTCACTTTAGATTTGGATTTCTCACACCTTTTTAACACTTGCCATTGGAGTAGCAAGCTACATCCATGGAAGAAGAAGATGAAGAAGAAGAAGATGATAAGATAACTTAAACTTAAAATAGAAAATAAAATACAATACTTATCATATCATTGACCATGGTTTAGTGTAGAGACTTAACTTAGGTTAGATAGTGGTTAGGGTTAGATAAAAGACAAGAATGGTGGACTAAGTTCAAAGCTTCAAGAAGCTTTCAAATAAAACAAAACTAGCAACCATTCTTATCTCTTTATCTTTTCTTTTTCCAAAATAAATAAAAGGAATAAATAAATGATTAAGTAAATGAAAAAGAAACCCTAATCACTAATTAACCATGGTTTAACACTTTACACAAAACCAAGCAAGAATGTATCATCAAACATGATACAATCATGTGCACAAAACTATATCGAATATACAATGTGCACATCCGCGCGAGAAAATCCATTTAAAGTGAACCGATACTAGTTAATGCAAAGCAATATATCAAATATATAATTATGTATTAAATCATTAAATCAACACTTGATTTAACGATCCGGTCATATCGCATATAACCGGCTAGTATCCAATGTGTCGGCTTATCGAATCAATCCTTGATTCGATAACTAGGTTATATCGCATATAACCATTCGATACATTGATCGCGAGAATCAAATACGGTATCACATACACGCATTATTCTCGGTCCCGTACATATCTCATATGCACTCCTATTTCGTTTCGCTTGAACCAGGAAACCTCTGTGTAGGACTCTAAAGACTCGTCAATACGCCGGTAGCAGATGATGATCATATCATGCACCCACAAGCCGCAAGCGGTCTGCTAAACGTAACGGCCACCCGGGTATTGAGCGATCAGAAGATCGACGAGCTAGCCCGCTCACACTCCTGCGAATCCGACCAGTAACACTACCGTATAGTCCGGTCTGTTCGTCTGATATGTCGCATATCTCGCCTAGGGGTGGTAAACGTCAGACCCCAATAGCTCGATAAGTTATGCCGACTTGAGGTCCATAACATTCGTGAAACTACTGATAACTCTTACCAGTATATCACTGCAACCCTGGCCAGGGATTTCCTGTTATGGCCAGTCGAGCATAGCACAACATCAACCCCCAATACCGGGAGAGACGAATCCCCTCCTATCGCTCATTGCCTCCATGTGAATCGGGACTGTACCCAAAAACCACCTGTTTGCACAACTCAGTAGAGCCGTGGTAGGGTGGAAATCAAAGCACAGTGGGAGACACACAAGACTCTATGACGATCTCGGGTCAACAGACTAAGCTGTACCAGTGTCACCAGAGAACTGCCATCTGACGTGAGGTATAATACCATCTGGGAGTTCTCGGCGAGTCCGTTCAGTGTACCCAGTCTCCACTGAGCACCCGCATACCATCTTCGATGTCAAACACCAATGGATATGGGATCATCCATCGCCCATCGCATGGGTCGAGAAGATATGCGCTAGTCTACTCTGGAATATCGATGCCCCGTCTCGATATTCCCTCGACTAGGAACTTTTCAAGGATGTACTCATGGACTACTCAGGCCCCATTAGTATGATCTACATCATAGCCCTGGAAGTCGAGCACACATCCTAAGGGCTTTATCAACATGTAATCAGAGAGACAGAAAGTATACATGTTAAGATAAAGAGCAACCAGATAGCATACTATCATGTCGAGCAAGAAAGTCCTCCCTATGTATGTCCAAGCATCCACTACAATATACATCCAATGTACAGTAATGGCCTCTAGGGCATACATATAACTAACAATCTCCCACTTGCACTAGGGCCATCTTTAGCAGTGGTTGCAGTATCACATACTCAACCATCCCCTAAAAGTCTCTCTTTGGGAACAGGCCTTTGTGAGTGGATCCGCCGTGTTGTCCTCTGAGTCTTCTCTCCTAACCTCGATCACCCTGGAGATCAACTATCTCCATGATCAGGTGATGCTGCCTCAGAATTTGTCTGGGTCACTGATGGGACCAGGGTTCCAGGGTCGAAGCCACGCTTCCATTGTCATACAATGGCAGGAACCTAGTTCATCTTATGAACCAATATACACCCAAACAGCCTCTTTGGTAGTATCTTTAATAGCGATGTTACCAGCCTTTATCGTCTAGTTTGCCACGGTATCGAGCTTGGAACTCTTCCAACATACCGTCCCTTTACTGAGGGTAAAGACAGTGCCTGTGACTGACATTCAGTCGTCTTTATCACCCTGGAACTCTTCCAGTGATTCTCCCCAGGATCGATTGATACCAGCTCACTACAGCTAGTGAGTATTCTAACATCCATTTAGATCTATCTCATAGATCCAAAATCCAGATTTAGTAGGTATCACTTTGATCCTATTTGGGGAATCATAGTGATAATAGGAGATTGATCGATCGTAGTATAGGAAACTCTTTTCCTATCAAGAGTATGTTGTCTACGTACAATACGAAGATGACCACCTTACTCTCTACTACCCTTTTGTATATACAAGGTTCGTCTACCATTTTGATGATGTCAAACACTTTGACTATCACATCAAAACAGACGTTCCAACTCCGCGATGCCTGCTTCATTATGTAAAGCAACTTGCACGCGTTTCCGCTGCTTCCACTGTTTACGAAGACCTCTGGCTGTGTTCTTATAGGCGTTCTCTTCTAAATCAGTATTTAGAAAAGTAGTCATGGCACCCAACCGCCAGATATCGTAGTCATGGTATGTAGCCGTGGTAAGTAGGATCTGGATAGACTTAAGCATAGCTACTGGAAAAAGGTTTCATCATTATCCACGCCTGGTCGATGACGAAAACCTTTAACAAGTCTAGCTTTGAAAGTCTCAACTTTTCCATGTACACCAAGTAATCTTCTCAAGATATACTTGCTCCTGATGGGGATTTAACCCTTCAGATATAGCAACCAAAGTCCATACTTTGTTGGTGTATATGGATTCCATCTCAGACCGCTAAGCATCCAGCCATTCTTACAGAGTCCCTACTCTCGATGGCCTGCTCGAAAATAGTTGGGTCATCATCTCATGATGCAATCCTTGCTCCCACTGTCATCGAGAAAACGAGGTATCTCTCAGGCGGATGAGGAACCCTACTAGATCGGCGGAGAGGCTGAGGTTCGTCGGGAACTATAGAATCTTATGGTTCAGTCAAATCATCAATTGCAGTTTTGTATAGCTGGAACCTTTCCAGTTCTACAGAACTGATCCTGCCTCGATCTTATCCGGATTTTGCTTTAAACATAGGCCGGACAACCCCAAATCTTAACTCACTTAAGAGATAGGCTCTTCCCATACCATATCTCATATGGAATGGTAGGCAGTGGTTTGATTCGAACCTAATTCAATAGGTATGCAGCTTCTCAAGCGCATAACACCCAAAAGGAAATAGGTAACTCAGTAATACTCATCATAGAGCACACGATATCTAATATTGTGTGATTGCTCCGCCCCGATATACCATCGTGCTATGGTTTATACGGAGGAGTAATGCTGAGAGAGAATCTCATTCTCCTTTAGAATAGTCCAGGAATTCTATGCACAAGTATTCTCCTCCCTGATCTCATCATAGGACATAATACTTATACCCGTATTTTGGTTCTCTACTTCTAACTTATATTCTGTGAATACCTCAAAAGGTTCGGACTTATATTTCAACAGGAATATATGACTGAATCTTGAGAGATCATCAGAGAATATAATGAAGTATAAAGAACCAGTCCTGGCATGTGTAGACAGGAGACCTTACATACATCATCATGCATCAGTCCCAAGAGTTTACTAACTCTTTCTCTGTTTCTAATAAACAGAGCTATGGTCATCTAATCTTTGTGACATGATTGGCAAGTTTCACAAGATGTAAATTCAAACTGATTTAAATATGCATCTAAAATGTAACTTCAGCCAGTCGGGTCGCATCGATGTGACCTAGTCTACAATGCCTCAAGAATGATTCGTTCATTTCTGAACTCTTCCTCTTATGTATGTTCTGTATACAAGGAACTGTAGTTTGATTTAGAACGTCAATGCTTTTAGATAACGTGCCTGAACCGATCAACTTTTGATATAGGAAATGTTCAAAACATTATCCAACAATACAAAATTATATCATTTCTTTACTAATAAAGAGACTGATATGATTTTGTATATCAGGTTCGGTATCTAATAGCATTTGTTCAGAATCAATGTATTCATAATACAGGGTGACAGTGACCAACAGACTTGGCTGCAACACTTGCCCCGGTTTCTGTCTCATGAAACTTATCACCCGTTCTCAGTTTTTCTACCCTTTTTGTAGCCCTATGTAACAGATTACATATCTGGGATCCTGATCCGGTATCATATACCCAGGATGCAGAGGATACTGAGAAACAGTTCTTTGTAATGAACACACCCGAAGGAGATGCATTATATGCACTTTCTTCGTTTGGGCGGCATAGGAAATCTGGTATTCCCCTATTTCCTGCTCGGTCTTATAACAATTATAAGTTGGAGCGGGACCAACGTTCCCCAGCTCAGTATAACAAGCGGGTTCGGTCAATACATCTATTTTATTATCTTGATTAAGGCGTGATATGGTCGCTACCAGGAGAGAGAGAGAGAAGAAAACACTCTGCGTGCGCTCTTGCAAGATCAGATTGGTTATATATTTTATCTAATCATGATGGCTCCCACTGTTTTTATCAAATCTTCCTTCAAACCCTAAAAGGAAAGACTAGCCGGGATTAATTACTCACTACAAGTTCGCCAATCTTTCAGCCAGGCCAGTGTCGGTACTTTGAGGGAGGTCCCCCGTGCTTTCGCACGAACCTAATTAATGTAAACCTCGTTTTCCCAGAGGCGTAACCCCGTTGACACCTTTCTAGACACCTACTTGATCGGCTAATTGTAATGTATAAAACTCTCCCAGGAGTAACACTTACTCGCAGTGGGTATCGGGATCCAACTATCACATAGAAGGTATGCAATCTCATTGCAAGTTTCAACACTTGAAACTCCCGATAATGGTTTCTACCCCTAGCACCTATGACCTTAACTATGGTCAACAAATCATAAGTACTAGTCAAGTTCTACCCGTCATTTCGTGATTAATTAGACCCACCCACATGACCCTTAACTAAGGTCAACAAAGTCACACGACTGTCCTAACTAATCGCATCATATGCGGTGTAGGAAGACATCACTTAGCTACCGTACACTGTGCCTTGACTATGGTCAACAAACACAGCACGAATACTAAGTACTCTACTTCCTAAAATGACGGAGGGTTGCGGCTGGTTTTTGTGAAAACCTTTAACGCTTTGAACTTGATCTCGTTGCGGAATTAAATGGTTTTTCAATGGAATGGTTTCGAGGCTTTTCTAGTTTTGCTAAAGGGGTCACTCCCGGTGAAGGGATCGTCGGCCCTTTCCTCGTCGAATGAGGTGCGGGATATATCATATATATCACTGTGCAAAGCGGAAACTATAGAAGCGATCAAAGACAAACCGAGGGTTGTAGCATCTGCCAGTTATTGCTAAAGGAGTCACTCCCGGTGAAGGGATCTCGGTCCTTTCCTCATCGAATAAGGTGCTGGATGTTCTATAATGAACACCGCGATGCAAAGCAAGAACTGTAGCTACCTGTTTTTATTTTGAAATTCGATTCCACAACATCAATTAGGTTTATTTTTCTTTCATTAATCTTATTAATGAATATCCCATCATTTAATTCCACCTAACCATCACAGATAAATATAACGTACGCTTATGCCATCCGCATTCGCCTCGATGTCCCGTCTGCACCGTTAGGTTAGGTAACTAACGCCAGAGCGAGGCAGGGCTAGCGCGGGTGTAAAACATAAGCAACGTCTATATAATATATCATATATACTATAATATCTGTCACAGAGCACAGAACATCGCATGATCACAGATAAAACACAGCAGAAGAAACATATGAAATATTGGATATACTAGGACGTCCGCGTTTTCAATACGAGCCAGTATAAAACACGGATTCCACGGTCGTGATGAATAGCCAATCCCACACCCCTAGACCCCTACGAGAGCGGCAAGCAACCCTGCCAATTCTAGGGTTAGGAAACCCGGACTCGACTCCTCGAGTTGGTCTCCCACTGGACCCCAGAACCCGGTTACTTGTGCTCCCCTCCTTGGGTCTATCCTAGTGCAGAAAAGTAAATAATATACAAACGGTGACTACTTCCGCAACCTGGAAGTGCCCCAAATAAAAGAATATTACATACAAGTTTTTACATGAATGAAAATGAAAAACACTCATCTCACATAAAAACCCCCGGCTATTCAAATACGACGATCCAATATAACATATCCAGCAACATATAACATCACATGTCATCAACGTAAGTAAATATGTCCATCCCAATTGTCGTTGACATATAGCAACGAAACCGGCGATATCACATATTACACTTACGGTCACAGAAAAGAAAGTGTAAAACTACAACAGTTGGAATCCGCAATCACCTCAGACATCACATGCCTGACCAAATGAATTCCTTAGACATCGCATGCCTAACAATTATAAACCCCGCATTTTAGTCTCATTATCGAAAACTCTTTTCAATATCAAGTCGGGTAATTCAACAAGATTCCCGACATCCTGATCGAATGCTCGTCGCAAACTTCAGTAGGCGGCCGCACCCCCGATACCGTCGACGAAGTGCACCAAGGCGGAACACCGCCACCGCGAGCACCCGAACGGATGCTTTCGGCGACGGGGTTCTCCTACAGTCACTTGGTCGGGGCTATGGAGTGAGGCTGTCTATTAAGTTTACCCGGCGAGTATTCGCGTACGCTACGTGATTGCGACGGACTTTTGATCGCATCAAAATTCCGTGGCAACCGATCAAGTGAGACTAAACTGCTATGTTTATAACATTCATTCAGTTATTTCATAACTATTTGTGAATTCCAATTATTGTATCACATTCCAGATAAACAGAAAATGTTAAACTTTCCGATCGAACAATCAAACACCCAAGTTTTCCCGATACAGCTCAACACATGAAATAAGTCTAACAACATTCCGTTCGTGCCTCAGTACCAACGGTCCAGCCGTAGAAGGGTCAAGCCAACACCTCACATGTGGCACGCCGTACTGCCCCAAACCCGAAGGTTCAAAGGGCAGTTCAAGACGGTCACATAATCGAGTTAAGGTTTGTGTCTTCTAGAGGGACCATCGCGTTACTTGCACTACTTAGAACGTCGTTAAACTACGGAAAAATCCAACACTCGGAAATTTCCCGGCAGGGGAAAAAGTGGGTATTTATATCCGGTCGAACTTTTTAACATATTCTAAAAATACCCGAAAAGCCACACCGACAAAAATTAGACAGTCCGATCGAAAACACCGAGTCCCCAATTCAACCCAGAAAATACAACTCTGGAAAAATTATTAAAAATTTCCAGGAAGATCAGCACAGGAAAATACGAATTACTGCAGAGAAATAAATGCACTACGAGACAAACATGCCGCGGATGAGCGGCATCATCCTACTATCTGGCCGCGGATCCGCGCCAAGTTCATTGAATTGGGACTACGAATTTTACAGTTTCTCTTAGATCTTCCTGCTGATGTTTCTGGATATTTTTAATGTGGAAAAATCCTCGAAATTAGAAAATGTACAGAGAGCATATTCTAAGTCGGGGTTTTGGGTCGATCGGACTTCTGATTCCGTCGGGACTTCGCCTAAGGCTCTAGCTAGGCTCTGATACCACTGTAGGGTTCCTAGGCACTCTAGTTAAGTTTCACAAGTGATCAAACATGCACAAATAAAATTTTACGGGTGCCTACAAACCCGACTACGGATCGTTTACTAGATATTTAGGCGAAACATGCAAGTAAACGGAAATATATCTAAAGGGAATGGGCTACAACCTTTGTAGATCCGGTCCACCACCTCCTAGGTTCCGTGAAGAAGTCTTTCCGCTGTCCAAAACGGACCCATGACTCTTGCATCGGTATCATCGAAGAATGGGCGAGCTTGATCGTCGGTTCAATGCCGAAGATGATCTACGTCGAGATATCGCAAGAACAAGCTCCAACTTCATCAAGCTTGGAAAACTTGTGAAGGAAACACCCTATACTACTTGGCAAGAGGTAGAGGATGAAGAAATAGGAGTTGGGTTCACTTTAGATTTGGATTTCTCACACCTTTTTAACACTTGCCATTGGAGTAGCAAGCTACATCCATGGAAGAAGAAGATGAAGAAGAAGAAGATGATATGATAACTTAAACTTAAAATAGAAAATAAAATACAATACTTATCATATCATTGACCATGGTTTAGTGTAGAGACTTAACTTAGGTTAGATAGTGGTTAGGGTTAGATAAAAGACAAGAATGGTGGACTAAGTTCAAAGCTTCAAGAAGCTTTCAAATAAAACAAAACTAGCAACCATTCTTATCTCTTTATCTTTTCTTTTTCCAAAATAAATAAAAGGAATAAATAAATGATTAAGTAAATGAAAAAGAAACCCTAATCACTAATTAACCATGGTTTAACACTTTACACAAAACCAAGCAAGAATGTATCATCAAACATGATACAATCATGTGCACAAAACTATATCGAATATACAATGTGCACATCCGCGCGAGAAAATCCATTTAAAGTGAACCGATACTAGTTAATGCAAAGCAATATATCAAATATATAATTATGTATTAAATCATTAAATCAACACTTGATTTAACGATCCGGTCATATCGCATATAACCGGCTAGTATCCAATGTGTCGGCTTATCGAATCAATCCTTGATTCGATAACTAGGTTATATCGCATATAACCATTCGATACATTGATCGCGAGAATCAAATACGGTATCACATACACGCATTATTCTCGGTCCCGTACATATCTCATATGCACTCCTATTTCGTTTCGCTTGAACCAGGAAACCTCTGTGTAGGACTCTAAAGACTCGTCAATACGCCGGTAGCAGATGATGATCATATCATGCACCCACAAGCCGCAAGCGGTCTGCTAAACGTAACGGCCACCCGGGTATTGAGCGATCATAAGATCGACGAGCTAGCCCGCTCACACTCCTGCGAATCTGACCAGTAACACTACCGTATAGTCCGGTCTGTTCGTCTGATATGTCGCATATCTCGTCTAGGGGTGGTAAACGTCAGACCCCAATAGCTCGATAAGTTATGCCGACTTGAGGTCCATAACATTCGTGAAACTACTGATAACTCTTACCAGTATATCACTGCAACCCTGGCCAGGGATTTCCTGTTATGGCCAGTCGAGCATAGCACAACATCAACCCCCAATACCGGGAGAGACGAATCCCCTCCTATCGCTCATTGCCTCCATGTGAATCGGGACTGTACCCAAAAACCACCTGTTTGCACAACTCAGTAGAGCCGTGGTAGGGTGGAAATCAAAGCACAGTGGGAGACACACAAGACTCTATGACGATCTCGGGTCAACAGACTAAGCTGTACCAGTGTCACCAGAGAACTGCCATCTGACGTGAGGTATAATACCATCTGGGAGTTCTCGGCGAGTCCGTTCAGTGTACCCAGTCTCCACTGAGCACCCGCATACCATCTTCGATGTCAAACACCAATGGATATGGGATCATCCATCGCCCATCGCATGGGTCGAGAAGATATGCGCTAGTCTACTCTGGAATATCGATGCCCCGTCTCGATATTCCCTCGACTAGGAACTTTTCAAGGATGTACTCATGGACTACTCAGGCCCCATTAGTATGATCTACATCATAGCCCTGGAAGTCGAGCACACATCCTAAGGGCTTTATCAACATGTAATCAGAGAGACAGAAAGTATACATGTTAAGATAAAGAGCAACCAGATAGCATACTATCATGTCGAGCAAGAAAGTCCTCCCTATGTATGTCCAAGCATCCACTACAATATACATCCAATGTACAGTAATGGCCTCTAGGGCATACATATAACTAACAGGAGAGATGTCAAAAACTGGAAAACAAAACTATCCCTACCATTCCAGTCTTCGGGAGTAATACCGAGGAGGAAGAAGAGATAGTTTACTTAGGTCCGCCCCAGTGCAACAAACCATGACCGTCCGCTCCTATGTTGATCTTTGGCAGCGACTCGGAAGATGAGGTCCATGCTATATTCTCTGCTCGGCCTTCAATACAAACATTCGCTGATGAAGAGCAAAGTTTGCAAGTTGCCATGGTTCCGCCTAAGCATCATAAAGAACTAGACGCGCTTGATACCTACAGTGTGGAAGAGCTGTAGAAGTTTTATGTCCCTCCCAGGCGAGAAGGTGAAGAGGCGATCCTATTCTACCGATCCGTGGAAACCAAAGTGGAGAAAGAAATATGGCACGACGCGGATTCTACACTTGACAGGCTCCAGCCCATCCGTTTGCCCAGATATTATACGAACGGACTAAAAAGGCTGTTAAGGCGCCAAGGCGTACCTTTCAAACAGACCGCTCAGAAAGCTAAGTTCTATGACAGGATCTGAAATGTCCCTGGAACTCAGCGGAAATTGCCCAACGGGAAAATGGAAACGACCGGGCTTAGGCATGTTCAATCCAAGAAACGGGAGCTACTCCGCGACTGCTATGTCGTACATGACTTTGATGAAGAAGGGGATGCTCTATGGGAAGATGCTAACCCTGAACCAGAAAGAGCTCCCGACGTGAAAATGCCCAGTCCATCGTTCGAAGAACAAATGGACAAGCTTATAAGGGAAGCGGGTCAAAAGGTTCGAGACGACCATAATCGCGAAATGGCCATCTACGAGAAAGGAAGGACGCAACGCCTTCTTCAACAGGCCGCGAAAGATGAAAATGCTCCTCCCTGTCAACCCGTTGTACAAAAGGCCCGACGCAGAGACAGAAACAAACCAAAGAACGGGAAAGGCGTTCGACAGCGACAAAGCGGGTCCAAGAAACAACGCGATCAAGAACCGAGCAACCAGGACTCATCTCTTATAAAGAAGATGGGTCAAGCGTACTCTTTTGCCCAAGACCAGACAAAGAAGAAACTTGATCTTGCTATGAAACATCGAATGATTACACTTCCGGAGTCTAAGCACCCCGAGCAAGCCAACAAGATCTCTCACCCAGACTATTGCTCTTATCACAGAGCAATAGGACATCCTCTCGAGAACTGCTTCACCTTCAAGAACTGGGTCGAAGACCAATATCATCCTGGCAAGTTCGCTCTATCTAGCAGTTGGAAGATAACTCGGCCGCAGAAGCACGAACCAAAAACCATGCATACAGCGAGAGTAAAACAAGATCAACATAGGTCTTAGAAGCGAGCTCGTACTTGTCATATGATAACGCTATCAAAACAAGAGCCCGAGGATATGGATGACTTCCCCTGGTGCTTCGAAAACAATGATGACGAGGTTATCTCAGAGTTTCCACCGGCGCCGAAAGAGCTGGAAGATGGAATACATACTACTGCAGATGATCTCAAGAAAATTGATTTGGGGACGACGAGTGATCCGCGGCCGACATTCGTCAGTGAGTTGCTGTCTGAAGAAAGGGTGGCTGTGCTAAAAGACGTGCTCATGCAGCATAAAGATTGCTTCGCATGGAACTATTCCGAAATGCCAGGATTAGATCCAGAGATTGCTGTGCACAAATTGGCGATATCTCCGGACGTCAAGCCGATCAAACAAGCACCGAGAAGAATGCAGCTCGAGCTTGAGATGAGCATCAATGCCGAGGTCAAGAAACTAATCGACTCCGGTTTTATCCAAGAGGTTCAATATCCTGATTGGATCACCAACATCGTCCCGGTGATGAAGAAAAATGGGACGGTGCGCATATGTGTGGACTTCCGGGATCTCAACAAGGCTTGTCCAAAAGACGAATTTCCAGTACCGGTTACTGAGCTGATGATGGATAACACGTCCACTCACGAAGTCTTCTTCTTCATGGACGGATCATCAGGATACAATCAGATAAAGATGCATCCAGAAGACCAGAAGCACACCGCTTTCCGGACCCCTCTGGGTATATTCTGCTATAAGGTGATGCCTTTCAGTCTAAAGAACGCCGGTGCCACCTATCAGAGGGCCATGACGAAGATCTTCGATGACCTCATACATGAAATCGTCGAATGCTATATCGACGACCTCGTTGTTAAAAGCAAATCATACGAGGAACATCTCGAGCATCTGAAGATCGTATTTCAACGCCTCCGGCAATACAACTTGAAGATGAACCCTCTCAAATGCGCGTTCGGAGTTTCCTCGGGCAAGTTCCTAGGATTCATCGTCCGACACTGAGGCATCGAGATAGATCCGTCAAAGATCAAGGCAATTATGGAGATGCCCCCGCCAAGGACTCCCAAGCAATTGCGGTCTCTCTAAGGGAAGCTCGCGTATATTCGGCGATTTATAGCTAATCTCTCAGGCAAGTGCCGTCCTTACAGTCGCTTGATGAAGAAGAGAACCCCTTTCATCTGGGATCGCAAATGTCAAGACGCACTGGACGAAATCAAGCAATACTTACAGAACCCGCCAGTGCTGGCTGCTCCAGTCAAGGGAAAGCGTCTTATCCTGTATACAACGGCCCTCGAAGGTTCGCTAGGTGCATTATGGGCACAAGAAAATGACCAAGGGAAAGAGAAAGCCCTCTACTATTTGAGTCGAATTCTGCTGGGGGCAGAAAGCAATTATTCTCCCATCGAAAAACACTGCCTGGCATTGATCTTCGCGATAACGAAACTCAGGCACTATGCATTGGCGCATGAAGTCCGTCTCATATCGAAGGTGGATCCTCTCAAATATTTGATGTCAAAGGCCATATTGACAGGGCGGCTCGCTAAGTGGGCCTTGCTCTTGATGGAGTTCTCAATAACTTATCAGCCTCTTAAGGCAGTGAAAGGCCAGGCCATCACCGACTTCCTCGCTGAGCATCCGATACCTGCCGATTCTCCCTTGAATTGCGAACTGCCAGACGAACATGCGTTTGACACGATCGACGGAAGTGATACCCGGTGGTAACTTTACTTCGATGGAGCATCCTCCATGAAGAAGCGCAAACAAAACACCCCCATAATCAAATCAGGGGTAGGCCTTATCTTCGTAACTCCAAAAGGAGGGATAATGCGCTTTGCCTTCTCCTTAACAGAGCCGAGGACAAACAATGAAGCCGAGTATGAAGCCTTTGTAAGTCGATGTACAACACCCCACGACTTGCGGGGAGGCGGAAATATGAAAAACGATCTTGTTCTTTGCTTAAACATCGACTAACCGCACGAATCGAAGCTAAACGATAACTAACAAGAAACATAGAAGTTCTATACTACTATGTTTAGGGATTATACCTAACGAATCGTGTCCTTCGTCTTTGCGAACTCCTCCTCCTCCTCGGCCGTCTCAAAGTAGTAGACGATCCACCCGAGAGCTTTACTCCAAGCTTAGCCTCTAAACTTGAGGCAACTAACCTTCTTTAAGTGCTAATCAAAGAAGCTAGGTGATATAGAGTGAGGGTTATGGTTTAATTAGTCTAACTAATCCTTGTACTCAACACATGAGAGGGAAGGATTAGGGTTTGAAGAGGGAGAGCTTGAGGAGAGAGAAGGTGAAGATAATAATGAAGTGAGAATAATGAGTTATGATAATATATATCAAGCATTTCTTTTTATCAAGAAAAGAAAAGAAATGAATTTAACAACCATGCTTGATAATATCTAGTGATGATTCACATCCATGAGTCATTAAGCATTTATGATGCATTAATGACATGGATGAATCATCCATATGACTCACTAATCACATTCATTGTATATGCCACCTAAACCTCCTTAGTCACCACCTTCTAGAAGCTTCTCGCGCAATCACGAGAACGCCCCTCCTTTCCGCAAAAATACGGAAAAACTTTAGACTGTATAAATCCAATAACCGGCTACCAGTAACTAGCTTAAACCAAAGACGACTGGTAAAAACTGTCCGAAAGTCGTACGTGCGTAAACACACGTATGCGTCCGAACCCTTGTCGTAAAACCATACGACCTCTATATCGTTTCGCCTGGAGTAGAGAAACTCTCTGTGTGGGACTCTAGAGACTCGACTACTACGCTGGCAGTGGGTTTAACCACAGACCGCAAGCGGCACTAGCTGTACGTAACGGTCCCCAGGTAGATGTCGATAAGAAGGCCGATGAGGAAACCCATCCGAACTCCTACTGAGCCTGCTGTGACAATCTCCATACAGTCCGGTCCGTTCGTCTTAGACTATCGCATATCGGGCCTAGGGGGGCGGCAAGCGTCAGTCCCCTAATAGCGGTATAAGTCGTGTCGGAGGGAAGCCCATTACACCCTGAGAAACAACTGGAACCTACCAGCAAATCTCGCTTGCCCTGGCCAGGGACTTTGCGTAATGGCTCTCTGACACAGCGCGATATCAACCCCCAATACCGGGAGAGACGAATCCTGTCTAACCGCCACTGCCTCCAAGTGCTCGGGACTGCACCCAACTGCTACCTGTTTGCACGACTCCTTTGAGCCGTGGTAGGGTAGCAATCTATGAACAGTGGGACACACTCGAGGCGAAGTAGCAGTGTCAAGTCTGCGGACTATGCTGTACTCATGTCACCTGGGAACTGTTCACTGACGACTTGTAACCCTTCGAAAATCGTTTAGGCAGTTTTTCGGTAATCGGCCAATTTTTCGGCTTTTTCCGTAAAAAGTCAAAAATTGATATTTTTCATTGTAGACCTAATTATACAAAATTTAAATAAGATATTACTATAATTTTGTCACTAAAATGTCATTTATAATTTTCTAGTTAAATAAAAAAAATTCGTAATTAATTATTTTTTTATTATTTTAAGCCTTTTTAAATACATTTAATTAGGGATAAATACAAATTTAATTAGGTAAATTTCTTAATTAGGAGTCTTTATAAGCTAAAATATGGTGTTAATAAAATTATATCATGTCTTGCAAACTTTTAGATTTTTGGTGGGAAAATTATGAAAAAAATGGCTTAAAAAGGGGTTTTTTTGTAAAAAGGTTGAAATGAAAGCATTAAATGATTACATGGGGTGTTTAATCACCTAGAAACTTCTCCAAATTTTCCTCATTCCCTCTCCATTGCTGCAGCCGACCCTCTTCCTGCAGAAATTCCCATTCCCACTTCATTCTTGCTTCATTTTCATGCAAAAAAATCAATAAAAATCCACAAAAATGCACATTTTTCTTCTCTAATTCAAATCAAAACCCTAAGCCACCTCTTTCCCATCCTAAATTGTTTCAAAACAAGGTGAAAAGAGGTTTCTTTCAAGGGCAAGTGCAAGTTGGGGTTCACTTGGGAGGTATAATCCTAAACTAGTTGTTAATTTGTAGTTTAATAAAGCTAGTTTAGTATTTTAAAATGATTAATTTCATTGAAATGGTTAGTTTTGAAAATTCAAGTAAGGGATTTGATTGTGGATTAGGGTTTGAAGCATGGGGTTAGAGTTAAATTAGGGCTTTGGGTTTCTAATTGGTTGTAGTGGTTAATGGTGTATTTGTATGCTCGCTAAATCGACAAAATATCGATGTTTGCATTGAATCGGCGTTGAATTCGCTTACTAGATTTTTGTAGAAAATAGAATGCGGTCAATTGGCGTTAGGTTAGCAATATTATTAGCTTCGTATAGGATTATTAGAATGCGCGAATGCGGGGTTTCGTCTAGTCGGGTGGTAGTTTGTCGATTTTCCCGAAATGACGATTTTTGTTAAAGGATTGCGATTTTCGTGCGTTTTTCCGCGCACCGAGTGCATGCTATGATTAATTTGTGAGCGTCGATATTTGTATAATGTGACTTGCATCGTTTAGGGTTATGTAATCTTATACCTGGTGTTGTGCAAATTTAGGATCGGTCGGAGAAACATCGGACACGGCGCGTAAAGGTAAAGCGGTGGCCGGATCAGATTAGCGGGGATTTCTGGTGAGTAGATATATTCATCTATGGGGGAATCGTATGGATGGCGCGAGGCGCCCCCCCTAGTTAGGATTACCCTATTTTTTACAAGATTATATTGTTAGTTAGCTTATCCATTCATGTACACTGCATACCCTTATAGCGAACAGTATGTTAAATTGCATGGACATTCATCTCTACCTATGCGATATCATTTCGTAGGACACGAACACCTTACCATTGGCATATGTTGCACGCGCACTATTCATGTGACACACACGCCTTGGTAATTGGGATGCCACGTGCACGATAGAACCTGTTTATCTTAATATCATCACCTGCATTCATACTTGATATATGAAACTGCATCGCATGCACATATCTCGCATCATCATCATATTTACATAGAACTCTAGCCAAAATTTACATCATACACATTGATATCATAGACATTTGTCATATATATAACATGTGGACATTATGATTTTCTTGATGATTTCAGTTTTTCTGCGATTTCTGGATTTTTGGGGAAAACCGCAAGAATTTAACAAAACCTTATATTTATCATTTTCAAAACAAAGTTGCGGTTTTCTCGTGATGTATGTGTCGTCCACCATGAGTTTTCATGTTTTCTGTTGGATTTCGAGACCCGATTCGAGGAGTGGATGAACCGTCTCGGGTACATGGTGGGCCCGGTATGGTACCCCGGGGCAAGAAGATCGAGTTGTAGACGATGAGCCTGGCAGGGGAAGACTACCTACCGGTGATGTCTGGCGCGGCGGATATCCGGAGGATACCGACCGTTGTCGTGAGATTTATGATATGGGCCGATCCGGACTGACGGATCCCGATATTGAGACAGATATGATTCCTATTTGGTGTCGATGCTTGACACGGGTTTTCAGATGATCTCTTGATGATATTTAGCTATTATACAGACATACACTTTCTAAAAGTTAAGAATGCAGTAACTTTAACATTCTAAACACTTAAAGAGTTAGAAAAGATATTGCATACCTGTGCATGCATACTAGAGTTATTATATCACATATGGACATACATGTTGTTCCGCATTGCGTGCATTCTTACGATTGCCTTAGTAGATGTTATATTTACTCACGAGCTGGCAACTCACCCCCGTTGTGCCACAGTGTCTTGCAGGTCGGACCCGTCAGTCTCGTAGCGGCGGGCTATCTTGTCATCAGTTTCTTTTGCTCAGACTCGCGACATCGCCCGTAGGTGGGTTGCAAGTATACTTTATTCCTTTTTGCTTTATCATTGTATCTAGTATTCTCCATCTACCACTTGTATTGTATATGCGACCTAATGATGAGACTGAGAGATTTGTATATTTGTGGTTTCTTTTGGGTCGAGCTCACTTGAGCCGACGTGTGTTTTCTGGTATTTGCATCTCTTTTATGCTCTTTTTCTTGATATTACTATTATATTGCATGTGGTTGTGATCCGCCTTGGGCGAAGAGCTAGCTCCCGCTTGGGGATGCCATTTTTATAATTACAGGTTTATTATCTTGTTGTACCCATTTTGGGGGATAGAAAATACAGGGGAGACTCTGCCGAAATTTTCAGAAATTTTTGATGTTTTTTTTTGGATTCTATGCAACTTAATTGATTTCAAAACCGTTTTCATTTAAGGTTTTCCTTCACTCTCTTTTGATTTTGGGTTAGATTTCTGGGCTTTGGCTGACTTAGGTTACGGTACGTCTTTAGACGCCTCGTAATCTAAGTGCCAGTCACGTTCCGTACTTTCGGGTCGTGACAAAGTTGGTATCAGAGCGTAGGTTTTACCTTTCTGAGTGTAGGACGACCTTGGTAGATGGAGTAGGTGACTTAAGCAGAGTGGCGTAGCGTGGGTATGATCCGCGGCATACTTACGATACGGTACTCCGCCTAAGTGACCTTAGGACATAATTGCTTGTATTTCCTTTCGTGATTCCTTGCATCCCTTGATCCAATTGCAATGTCCTTATCAGTTCTATTTCTTATTCCAGCTTCGATGCCGCCAAAGACTACGAGAGCTCAGCGGGCTGCCGCTAGGGATGAGATTCGGGCGGGCCCGTCTGAGGCGAGGATCGAGCGGGAGGATACTCCTACCCCTCAGGGTCCTACTGATCCGCCTTATCCAGACCGTATTGCCAGATTAGAGGCCGGCATGCAAGAGTTGCGGCAGATGATGGGATCTTTAGTTGAGTCCAGCCGGGCACAGAGATCCGAGGACGTTCCTTCCACCCCACAGACCACGATCGTACCTGCTGCACAGATGGTCACTCCTGCTGCTACTACGGAGACTATCCCTGTTTCACTACAGGAGTTCATGAGATTGAGACCTCCAGCTTTTACCGGTACAGATGCGATATAGGACCCACAGGCATTTCTCGATAGGATGGCACGGATTGGCCGTTCGTTGAGGTGTTCTGAGGATAGATTGGTGGAGTTTGCGAGTTTTCGTCTGGAGGGTCTTGCCCAGACATGGTACGACCCAGTAGAGAGAGGCCGAGCTGCAGGTCTGCCTTCTATGACCTGGGATGAGTTTATAGCTGCATTTCTTGCCCGTTTTCTTCCGGAGAGTGTTCGAGATGCTCGAGCCCGTAGCTTTGAGTCTTTGCGCAAGACTCCTGGGATGACAGTGTCGGAGTATGATATACAGTTTACCCAGTTGTCTCGATATGCTCCGTACCTAGTCGACACAGAAGAGAAGAGAATAAAGAGGTTTGTGCGAGGGCTTGATACACAGCTATTCTTTGCCATCGGCACCCAGCACTTTGATACATACGCAGCCGCGATGGATGCAGCCTTACTTTTGGAGGAGCGTATTTCTGAGACTCCGGTCGTTTCTGGGCCGAAGAGGATCCGTACTGATACTCCAGCTCAGCGGCAGATGGGCAGACATCGTGATAGATTATTTCCGGGAGATGGCGGAGGCAGAGGATTGAGACGAGGTCAGTTATTTGGTTCATATCCACAGACCCAGCAGTCGTCTCCAGGATGTTTTCGGTGTGGGAGTCAGTACCACCGTGTCAAAGACTGTACCATGGGACGTCCGGGCACGGCGACAGTCCCGCATGTGACTTTACCACCCTCACCACCTTCTCAGAGAGCTTTACTTCCTACTCCTGATGATGCTTCACGCCAGCCAGATGCTTCTAGAGGCCATGGGCGTGGCGGTCCGGTTCCGAGAGGAAGAGGCGACAGAGGCAGAGGCCGAGGTAGAGGCAGAGCACAGCCAGCTATTAGTGGTGGACAGGCCCGAGTGTTCGCGTTGACTCCTCAGGATGCACAGGCATCCAATGCCGTCGTGACAGGTACTCTGCCAGTATGTTCTTTTGATGCACGGGTATTATTTGATCCAGGCTCCACACATTCCTATGTATCCACGTATTTTGCACCGAGGTTGGGCCGAGAGTCTTGTCCGTTAGATCAGCCGCTTGTCATTATTACCCCGGTAGGCGAGTCTTTTGTTGCCCGTTTTGTATACCGATCTTGTTCCGTTCGTATCGGGGAGAGAGATTCTTCAGTAGATTTGATTCTCCTCGATATGCTAGACTTTGACGTTCTTCTTGGTATGGACTGGTTAGCCACCTGTTATGCATCCGTGGACTGCCGTGAAAAAGCAGTCAGATTCAGTTTTCCTGGTGAGCCGGTTCTTATTATTCAGGGAGATCGTAGCGCTACCCTTCCCAGCTTGATTTCTTCTCTTCGTGCTGGTCAGCTCTTAAGGAAAGGGTGTCAGGGATTCTTAGCCTATATTTGTGATACTAGCTCCACAGAGGTTCCTTTGGACCAGGTCCCTATTGTGAGAGAGTTCCCTGATGTATTCCCTGACGAGCTGCCTGGTCTGCCACCAGAGCGCGAGATTGAGTTCTGTATTGACTTGATCCCCGGCACGGGGCCTATTTCTATACCTCCTTATCGGATGGCCCCGGCGGAGCTGAGAGAGCTAAAGGATCAGTTACAGGACTTGCTGTACAAAGGGCTTATCCGACCGAGTGTGTCACCTTGGGGCGCTCCCGTCTTGTTTGTTAAGAAGAAGGACGGAAGTATGCGCTTATGCATTGATTATCGTCAGCTGAACCGAGTTACTGTGCGGAACAGGTATCCCCTACCCCGCATTGATGACTTATTTGATCAGCTCCAGGGTGCAGGGTTTTTCTCGAAGGTTGATTTACGGTCAGGTTATCACCAGTTGCGGGTTCGGAAGGAGGATATTCCGAAGACCGCCTTCCGTACTCGTTATGGTCATTATGAGTTCTTGGTGATGTCGTTCGGGCTTACCAATGCCCCGGCAGCATTTATGGATTTGATGAACCGCGTATTCAGGCCGTATCTCGATCAGTTCATCATTGTGTTCATTGACGACATCTTGGTTTATTCTCAGAGCCGGGAGGAGCATGAGCAGCACTTACGTATCACATTGCAGACTTTGAGGGAGCATCAGCTGTTCGCCAAATTCTCCAAGTGCGCATTCTGGCTAGACAGTGTCGATTTCTTGGGTCATGTGGTGACGAGAGATGGTATTTGCGTGGACCCAAAGAAGATCGAGGCAGTTCAGCGTTGGCCTAGACCGGTATCACTCACAGAGGTTCGCAGCTTTCTAGGTCTGGCCGGCTATTATCGACGTTTCGTCCAGGATTTCTCCCGCATTGCTGCACCGTTGACCGGGTTGACCCGGAAGGGGGTTCCTTTTGATTGGACCCAGGCATGTGAGGATAGCTTCCAGCAGTTGAAGACTCGTCTGACTACTGCACCAGTGTTAGCATTGCCTTCAGGATCAGGCGGGTTCGTGGTATATTGTGATGCTTCTAGAGTGGGGCTGGGATGTGTGTTGATGCAGCACGACAGAGTTATCGCGTATGCTTCTCGGCAGCTGAGGAAACACGAGCAGAACTACCCCACCCATGATTTAGAGATGGCTGCAGTGGTATTTGCACTTAAGATCTGGAGACATTACCTATACGGTGAGTCGTGCCAGATATTCACTGACCACAAGAGTTTGAAGTATATCTTCCAGCAGCGAGACCTGAACCTGAGACAGTGCCGTTGGATGGAGTTGGTGAAGGATTATGACTGCGAGATTTTATACCATCCGGGCAAGGCGAATGTGGTGGCAGATGCTTTGAGTAGGAGGCCCGGAGGTAGCTTATCTTGTTTGAGCGCAGCACAGATGCAGTCGACGGCGGATTGGCAGGTTTTATGTGATAGCAGAGCGCAGTTCGAGTTTACTCCTACAGGAGGACAGCTGGCCCATTTCAGAGCACGCCCACAGTTACTTGACCGTATCCGCGAGGCACAGTCCGGCGATGCCCGTACATTAGAGATCATTGAGCAGATTCGACAGGGCAGAGTTTCTGAGTTCGTGATTGATGATCAGGGGATACTTCGATTTGGGACTCGACTGTGTGTGCCAGATTCAGAGGGACTGAGGCGTGATATTCTCGAGGAGGCACATAGATCAGTATACAGCGTTCACCCAGGTTCCACCAAGATGTATCGTGATTTGAGAGAGGTTTACTGGTGGGACGGGATGAAGAAGGATATTACAGACTTTGTGTCGAGATGCCTGACTTGTCAGCAAGTCAAGGCTGAGCACCAGAGGCCAGCCGGCGAGTTACAGCCTTTGCCCATCCCTGAGTGGAAGTGGGAGCAGGTCTCCATGGACTTCGTTGTGGGTCTACCCAGGACCAGTCGAGGGTATGACTCTATTTGGGTGATTGTGGATCGACTGACGAAAGCGGCTCACTTTCTGCCAGTGAAGACCACTTTTGGATTTCTCAGTACGCCCAGGTTTATATTGATGAGATTGTGCGACTGCATGGTGTTCCGACTTGCATCGTGTCCGACCGTGGCACCCAGTTTACCAGCCGATTGTGGCAGAAACTACAGGAAGCTTTGGGCACCCGATTGAGTTTTAGCACAGCCTTTCATCCTCAGACTGACGGTCAGTCGGAGCGTACGATTCAGACTCTTGAGGACATGCTCAGAGCTTGTGTTTTGGATTTCGGTGGTAGCTTGGATCGTCATTTGCCTTTGATCGAGTTTTCGTACAATAATAGCTTCCAGGAGACGATTCAGATGGCACCTTTTGAGGCTTTATATGGGAGGAGATGTCGATCGCCTGTATGTTGGACAGAGCTCAGGGAGAGCAGTATTTTGGGGCCGCAGATCGTACAGGAGACGACCGAGAAAATACAGCTGATTCGGGACAGGATGAGAGCGGCACAGAGCAGGAAGAAATCTTATGCTGACAGGCGTCGTCGCCGACTCGAGTTCGCTGTTGGCGATCATGTTTTCCTGAAGGTCTCTCCGATGAAGGGTGTGATGAGATTTGGGCGGAAAGGGAAACTGAGTCCTAGATATGTTGGTCCTTTCAAGATCCTAGAGCGTGTTGGTCCAGTCGCTTATCGGTTAGCTCTTCCGCCCAGCTTCCCCGATGTTCACCCCGTATTCCATGTCTCGATGCTCCGGAAGTACCTTCATGATCCTTCCCAGGCGATTCAGCACCAGACGATCCAGTTAGAGAGTGACCTTTCTTTCACCGAGCAGCCGGTTGTCATCTTGGATCGGCAGGTGAAGAAATTGAGGTCGAAGGTCATACCGTCTGTCAAGGTTCTTTGGCGTGGCCCGAACAGCGAGGAGGTCACCTGGGAGACCGAGGTCGAGATGAGGAAGAGATATCCCCATCTTTTTGAAGGTACGCGTAGTTAAATTCTAAATTCGGGGACCGAATTTCTTTAAGGGGGGAAGATTGTAACCCTTCGAAAACCGTTTAGGCAGTTTTTCGGTAATCGGCCAATTTTTCGGCTTTTTCCGTAAAAAGTCAAAAATTGATATTTTTCATTGTAGACCTAATTATACAAAATTTAAATAAGATATTACTATAATTTTGTCACTAAAATATCATTTATAATTTTCTAGTTAAATAAAAAAAATTTCGTAATTAATTATTTTTTTATTATTTTAAGCCTTTTTAAATACATTTAATTAGGGATAAATACAAATTTAATTAGGTAAATTTCTTAATTAGGAGTCTTTATAAGATAAAATATGGTGTTAATAAAATTATATCATGTCTTGCAAACTTTTAGATTTTTGGTGGGAAAATTATGAAAAAAATGGCTTAAAAAGGGGTTTTTTTGTAAAAAGGTTGAAATGAAAGCATTAAATGATTACATGGGGTGTTTAATCACCTAGAAACTTCTCCAAATTTTCCTCATTCCCTCTCCATTGCTGCAGCCGACCCTCTTCCTGCAGAAATTCCCATTCCCACTTCATTCTTGCTTCATTTTCATGCTAAAAAATCAATAAAAATCCACAAAAATGCACATTTTTCTTCTCTAATTCAAATCAAAACCCTAAGCCACCTCTTTCCCACCCTAAATTGTTTCAAAACAAGGTGAAAAGAGGTTTCTTTCAAGGGCAAGTGCAAGTTGGGGTTCACTTGGGAGGTATAATCCTAAACTAGTTGTTAATTTGTAGTTTAATAAAGCTAGTTTAGTATTTTAAAATGATTAATTTCATTGAAATGGTTAGTTTTGAAAATTCAAGTAAGGGATTTGATTGTGGATTAGGGTTTGAAGCATGGGGTTAGAGTTAAATTAGGGCTTTGGGTTTCTAATTGGTTGTAGTGGTTAATGGTGTATTTGTATGCTCGCTAAATCGACAAAATATCGATGTTTGCATTGAATCGGCGTTGAATTCGCTTACTAGATTTTTGTAGAAAATAGAATGCGGTCAATTGGCGTTAGGTTAGCAATATTATTAGCTTCGTATAGGATTATTAGAATGCGCGAACGCGGGGTTTCGTCTAGTCGGGTGGTAGTTTGTCGATTTCCCCGAAATGACGATTTTTGTTAAAGGATTGCGATTTTCGTGCGTTTTTCCGCGCACCGAGTGCATGCTATGATTAATTTGTGAGCGTCGATATTTGTATAATGTGACTTGCATCGTTTAGGGTTATGTAATCTTATACTTGGTGTTGTGCAAATTTAGGATCGGTCAGAGAAACATCGGACACGGCGCGTAAAGGCAAAGCGGTGGCCGGATCAGATTAGCGGGGATTTCTGGTGAGTAGATATATTCATCTATGGGGGAATCGTCTGGATGGCGCGAGGCGCCCCCCTAGTTAGGATTACCTTATTTTTTACAAGATTATATTGTTAGTTAGCTTATCCATTCATGTACACTGCATACCCTTATAGCGAACAGTATGTTAAATTGCATGGACATTCATCTCTACCTATACGATATCATTTCGTAGGACACGAACACCTTACCATTGGCATATGTTGCACGCGCACTATTCATGTGACACACACGCCTTGGTAATTGGCATGCCACGTGCACGATAGAACCTGTTTATCTTAATATCATCACCTGCATTCATACTTGATATATGAAACTGCATCGCATGCACATATCTCGCATCATCATCATATTTACATAGAACTCTAGCCAAAATTTACATCATACACATTGATATCATAGACATTTGTCATATATATAACATGTGGACATTATGATTTTCCTAATGATTTCAGTTTTTCTGCGATTTCTGGATTTTTGGGGAAAACCGCAAGAATTTAACAAAACCTTATATTTATCATTTTCAAAACAAAGTTGCGGTTTTCTCGTGATGTATGTGTCGTCCACCATGAGTTTTCATTTTTTCTGTTGAATTTCGAGACCCGATTCGAGGAGTGGATGAACCGTCTCGGGTACATGGTAGGCCCGGTATGGTACCCCGGGGTAAGAAGATCGAGTTGTAGACGATGAGCCTGGCAGGGGAAGACTACCTACCGGTGATGTCTGGCGCGGCGGATATCCGGAGGATACCGACCGTTGTCGTGAGATTTATGATATGGGCCGATCCGGACTGACGGAGCCCGATATTGAGACAGGTATGATTCCTATTTGGTGTCGATGCTTGACACGGGTTTTCAGATGATCTCTTGATAATATTTAGCTATTATACAGACATACACTTTCTAAAAGTTAAGAATGCAGTAACTTTAACATTCTAAACACTTAAAGAGTTAGAAAAGATATTGCATACCTGTGCATGCATACTAGAGTTATTATATCACATATGGACATACATGTTGTTCCGCATTGCGTGCATTCTTACGATTGCCTTAGTAGATGTTATATTTACTCACGAGCTGGCAACTCACCCCCGTTGTGCCACAGTGTCTTGCAGGTCAGACCCGTCAGTCTCGTAGCGGCGGGCTATCTTGTCATCAGTTTCTTTTGCTCAGACTCGCGACATCGCCCGTAGGTGGGTTGCGAGTATACTTTATTCCTTTTTGCTTTATCATTGTATCAAGTATTCTCCATCTACCACTTGTATTGTATATGCGACCTAAAGATGAGACTGAGAGATTTGTATATTTGTGGTTTCTTTTGGGTCGAGCTCACTTGAGCCGACGTGTGTTTTCTGGTATTTGCATCTCTTTTATGCTCTTTTTCTTGATATTACTATTATATTGCATGTGGTTGTGATCCGCCTTGGGCGAAGAGCTAGCTCCCGCTTGGGGATGCCATTTTTATAATTACAGGTTTATTATCTTGTTGTACCCATTTTGGGGGATAGAAAATACAGGGAAGACTCTGCCGAAATTTTCAGAAATTTTTGATGTTTTTTTTTGGATTCTATGCAACTTAATTGATTTCAAAACCGTTTTCATTTAAGGTTTTCCTTCACTCTCTTTTGATTTTGGGTTAGATTTCTGGGCTTTGGCTGACTTAGGTTACGGTACGCCTTTAGACGCCTCGTAATCTAAGTGCCAGTCACGTTCCGTACTTTCGGGTCGTGACACGACTGGTATAAAACCAACCAACAGTTCCCTGTGAGTCCTGTCCGGTGTACCCGTAACCTAACGAGCACCTGCATACTATCTCCAGTACGACGTACTGACGGCTGTGGGACAGACCATCTCCCCAACTGGGATGAAAAGCGTACACACTAGTCAACTCCGGAGTATCGATGCCCTGTCTCGATAATCCAACGACTAGGGACCTGAATAAGGATGTGCTTGTAGACTACCCAGCCCCCACTAGTGTGACTGCCATCACAACGCTGGTAGTCAAGCAAGATCCTAAGAGCTCTATCAATACGTATACTCACATATTAAGATAGAAAAAACCAAGTAGCATACTACCATGTTTAGCAAGACTGTTGTATACATGTGAATATCCCAAGCTTCCATTAAGTAATATACAAACTAGTATGATACAATAATGGCCCCTAGGGCATATACACTAACAATCTCCCACTTGCACTAAGGCCATGTACTGGCATATCGAAGACCGATGATCTCGAGTAGCCTCTCGAACTGAATCTGAGGTAGGGCCTTTGTGAATGGATCAGCAATGTTCTCTTCAGAAGCAACTCTCCGAACCTCGATCTCCTGACGATCAATGATCTCCCTGATCAGGTGATACCGCCTTAAGATGTGTCTGGACTTCTGATGGGACCTTGGTTCCTTTGCTAAAGCTATAGCTCCGTTGTTGTCGCAATACAGAGGTATTGGATCAACTATGGTAGGAACCACCTGAAGTTCTGTTAGGAACTTCTTCATCCAGACGGCTTCTTTTGCGGCATCGCAAGCAGCTATATACTCCGCTTCCATCGTCGAGTCAGCAACGGTGTCCTGCTTGGAGCTCTTCCAGCACACCGCCCCTCCATTGAGGGTAAAGACATATCCCGACATGGACTTGGAATCGTCCTTATCACTCTGGAAGCCGGAATCAGCAAAGGCCTCCAACCTGAGGTCTTTTCCGCCGTAAACCAAGAACATCTCCTTAGTCCTTCTCAGGTACTTGAGAATGTTCTTTACTGCTATCCAGTGCTTCTCCCCTGGGTCTGACTGATACCGGCTTACCACGCTCAGTGCGTAAGCTACATCTGGTCTGGTGCACAACATCGCATACATTATAGAGCCTACCGCAGAAGCGTAGGGTATAATAGACATGCGTTCCCTTTCCAAATCAGTCTTGGGAGACATCTCTTTGGAGAGGGTGATTCCGTGACAAGCCGGTAGATTACCGCGCTTAGAATCTTCCATACTGAATCTTTTCAGTACAGTGTCGATATACCTGGACTGCGAAAGTCCCAACATCCTCTTGGATCTATCACGATAGATCCGGATCCCCAGAATGTAAGAGGCATCACCCAGGTCTTTCATGGAGAATCTGTGTGATAAGAATCCTTTGACAGATTGTAGCATAGGAATGTCATTTCCTATCAATAGAATGTCATCCACGTATAAGACGAGGAATACGACACTTCTGGCTACAACTTTACTATATATGCACGGTTCATCTGGATTTTTGATAAAGTCATATTCTTTGACTGTCTCATCAAAACAGATGTTCCAACTCCGCGATGCCTGCTTTAGTTCATAAATGGACTTAAGCAGCTTGCATACTTTCCCGCTGCTCCCACTCTGATTGAAACCCTCTGGCTGACCCATATAGACGCACTCTTCTAAATTTCCATTTAGAAAAACCGTCTTTACGTCCATCTGCCAGATTTCATAATCATGGAAGGCAGCAATAGCAAGAAGGACCCGAATGGATTTGAGCATAGCCACTGGAGAAAAAGTTTCGTCATAGTCCAAACCAGGTCTTTGACGAAAACCCTTTGCAACAAGTCTAGCCTTATAGGTTTCTACCTGTCCATCTACACCAATCTTTTTCTTGAAGATTCATTTGCATCCTATGGGTTTTACCCCATCTGGAGCAAAGTCCAAAGTCCATACTTTGTTGGTGTACATGGACTCCATTTCGGTCCGCATTGCATCTAGCCATCGTACCGAGTCGCCGCTCTGGATGGCCTGCTGGAAGTCAGTAGGTTCATCATCATCTATGATGCAATCCTCTCTATCCCTATCTATGAGAAAACCGTAGTATCTCTCAGGCGGATGAGACGGCCTACTACTCCTGCGGAGGGGTGCGGGAATGTCCTGTTCTTCTTGAACTACCGGTTCTACCAAACTTTCAGTATTAGTTTGTGGTTCTGGAATTTCTTCCAGTTCTATTTCGCTCCCACTTGATTCCTTTTCTAAAAACTGATGTTCTAGAAAATGGGCATTACGAGAAACAAATACCTTTTGTTCCTCTGCGTAATAGAATAGATATCCCCTGGAGTTCTTTGGATATCCCATAAACTTACACTTTACTGATCATGCCTCGAGCTTGTCCACATGCTGCTTTTTAACAAAAGATGGACATCCCCAAATCTTTATATACTGTAGATGGGGTTTCTTCCCGCTCCACATCTGATATGGAGTGGTAGGCACAGTCTTGGTAGGAACCATGTTCAAAAGATATGCCGCTGATTCTAGCGCATAACCCCAGAAAGATCGCGGTAACTCAGCATTACTCATCATGGATCGTACCATATCCAATAGGGTTCGATTCCGTCTCTCCGATACACCATTATGCTGTGGAGTGTATGGAGGAGTAAGCTGAGAGAGAATTCCTTTCTCTTTTAGGTAACCTAGGAACTCGGCACTCAAGTATTCACCACCTCGATCAGATCTAAGTGTCTTGATACTTTTGCCGGTTTGGTTTTCTACTTCATTCTTATACTCTTGGAATTTCTCAAAAGCCTCGGATTTATGTTTCATCAGATAAATGAATCCGTATCTTGAGTAATCATCCGTGAAAGTAATGAAATAGGAAAAACCACCTCTTGCATGTGTAGACATTGGACCGCATACATAGCTGTGTATGAGTCCTAAGAGCTCGCTCGCTCTTACTCCATGTCCAGTAAATGGAGTCTTTGTCATCTTTCCTTTGAGACAAGATTGACAAGTGTCATAAGTTTGATATTCGAACGAGTCCAAATATCCTTCTCTATGCAACTTAGTCAACCTTCTCTCATTGATGTGACCCAGTCTACAATGCCATAAGAAAGCTTTATTTAAATCTGGAGACTTTCTTTTTAGTGTGTTCTGGACATTGAAAATTTGGAGTTGGTTTAAAACATATATACCGTTATTTAGGGTACCGGACCCAATCAAACCATGATTAAGGTGGATGTTAACAACATCTCTTACAAACGTGAAATCATAACCTTTATTTGATAACAAGGAAACTGATATGATATTACACGTTAAGCTTGGTACAAAATAACAGTTATGTAAAACCAAAATGTGTCCACTCATCAATCCTAGGTGATAATCCCCGACGGACGCAGCTCCCACGCTAGCTCCGTTAGCAACCTTTAGGGTCATATCACCTTCCTTCAGCACTCTATGGTTTCTCAGTGCCTGCAATGAATTGCAAATATGAGATCCCGATCCGGTATCCAATATCCAGGAAGTAGAGTTGATCGACAGACAATTCTCAATTACAAACACACCTGAAGTCGAAGCCACAGCTTGCTTCGGTTCCTGGTTCTTGGCGTTCCACGCCTTGCAATCCTTCTTCCAGTGCCCTTTCCTGTGACAATGGAATCACTCATCCTGGCCAACTACCGGTACCGCAAACTTTTGCTTTCCCTTCCCTCCCACCTTACTAACACCTCCTCTAGGTTTGGTGGCGGCCTTCTTCTTCCTTCCTTTGGCCCTAGCCTTGGACCCGGAAGAAGATGCACCGCTAACAAACATAGCGGGTGTTTCCCTTGCTTTCTGTAAGGTGCCCTCTGCACTCCTTAACATGTTCAGGAGTTCCGGAAGTTCAACTTCTTTTCTTTGAAGGTTGAAGTTCAGGATAAACTGGGCGTAGGTGGGAGGAAGGGACTGGAGAATAAGGTCTGTATAGAGCTCATTATCCAAAGTCGTCCCAAGGTCTGCGAGCTCTTCAATATAGCCGATCATCTTTAGGACATGTTCTCCTACCGATGACCCGACAGCCAACCTCGCTCGAAACAAGTTCTTAGAGGTCTCGTATCTTGCTATACAAGATTGCTCTCCATAAAGTTCCTTTGTATGGAGAAATATGCCATCTAGGTTCATATCCTCGTGCCTCCTCTGATGTTCATTGTTCATTGAGGCAAGCACGATGCACTTGGCTTTCGCGCAATCTAAATCCCAGGTTTTGCGGATTTCCTTATCCGCATTGCTGGATTTGGGACCAGGGACAGCAGGTGCCGTAGCGGTGAGGACGTACCCCAATTTGTCATAGGTCAAAGCCATTTTGACATTCCGCGGCCAATCTTTATAGTTTGGCCCTGTCAGTATATTTTTCTCTAAAAGTAACTTAAGTCCAGTCATTTTCAGGGTCGCTGCAATTAGGAGAGAGAGAAGAAAACTCTTTAGCATGATGCTCTTGCAAGTTTAGAGTGGTTTTTAGTTTATCTAAACTGGATGGCTCCCACTGTTTCTCGAATCCTTCCTCAAACCATAAAAGAAGAATTAGCCAGGACTATTCTCACTGTACAATTCTTGCTTAACCGTTCAGCCAGGCTAGTGTCGATACTTCGAGGGAGGTTTTCCAACGCTTTCGCGAAGTTCCTTAATTAAATAACCTCTTTTCTCTGGGGGCGTAACCTCGCTGACACCTTTCTGGACACCTACTTGGTTTATAGCATTGATCGTTAAGTGACGAATCTCCTGATAAGTAGCATATACTTACAGTAGGATCGGGATCCAAATATCATTGTATGATAATGTTGAAGGAATCCTACCAACATTCATCAAACTCCAAATGGTATGCAACTCTTTGCAAATTTCAGTTTCTTTAGAAATTCCCGATATATATTTTTGCCCCATGCTCTTATGACCTTGGCGTTAGGTCAAAATGTCATAAGTCACATGTCAAGTTCTACCCATCATTATCTTGTCAATTTGAACCTATCCGTATATATCCTTGACGTTCGGCCAAAATGATAATACGACTGTCCCAAACTAACTCATCTATCTATGCAACAAATGAATACCCAGTAGCTACCAAACACTATGCCTTGGCGTTAGGTCAAAATACATAGCTTGAATACTACTGAATACCCAGATGAAATGACGGAGGGCTACGAATGGTTTTGGCGAAACCGTGAACGTAGTGAACTTGATATAACCGAAGGAACCTGATAGCTTTTAAAAGGAGTGGTTAAAGCTCCGCATTTAAAAATATCTGTTTTAAAATTAACCGAGTGGTTTCTTTTAAATTGTTCCAACGATTAAACTTTTGGTTTATTTTCTTTGCATTATAAATAATGCGTCCCATCATTAACCTATCGTTGCAGAAAACAACGAAAATACAACGTCCTCTTATGCCATCCGCATTCGCCACGGGGTCCCGTCATCACCCGTTAGGTTACTTAACTAACGACAGAGCGGGGGCTGGGCTAGCGCGGGTGTAAAACATAAGTGACGTCTAAATAGCTATCATATATAGATATTGTACATTCGTCAGACGCAATAATAGGCATTCCAGATCACAGATGAACTTTATTGGATTTGCAAGTAATCCGTGTTTGTTTTGAGCCGGCAACAAAAGACGGATTACACAGTTGTGATGAATAGCCATTACCCCACCCAAGACCCCAACATGTACGGCAAACTCCCCGCCCGGCAGTTTGTGCACCCCACCTTGGGTCTGTCCTAGGAGCAAAAACAGTAAAATGAAATAATACAACGGTGGCGACAACCGCAACCTGGATGTGCCCCGCAAAATAATATTACAACAAATTACATTTACATCAAATGAATTAAATAATAACCCATCACATAATCCCGGCTATACATCACAACAGTCCAACACAGTTCATATCCACAAACAGTAAAATTCCATTACAGAAATATGCAACCCCCTGCCAACCGACATACTAGCAGTTAGGGGAGGTTTACGAACACATTATACAAACACAGATATAATCCAATCAAGCAAATACTGTATAATTTCGATCGATTAAACACTTTTAATTTTGCTCCAATACTTCTCTGTAAATCTGAAACCTGAGCAAAAATAAAAACTTCCAGAAAATACCAAATATCACAGAGAAGCAACACAGGAAATTTGGGTTCCTGAATCGCCAACTCGGCGGCGGAAGCGCGGCGGATCGGTGCGATCCGCCGCGGTTCCGCGGCGCTTTAGGCGATTCAGGGGCCCAAATTTCTTGGGTGTTCTTCTACTGTCTTTTTAAGCTTTCTGAACCTCCCTGAAAAATTTTTGGACTTCATTTAAAATTCGACAGAAAACCATGATTTCGGGTTTTTCCGGTTTCGTTTTTTTCGTTCGAAATTCATACAAATTTGCAAGTAAGTTATTTATTGTTTAGCGAGGCTCTGATACCACTGTAAGTCGATGTACAACACCCCACGACTTGCGGGGAGACGGAAATATGAAAAACGATCTTGTTCTTTGCTTAAACATCGACTAACCGCACGAATCGAAACTAAACGATAACTAACAAGAAACATAGAAGTTCTATACTACTATGTTTAGGGATTATACCTAACGAATCGTGTCCTTCGTCTTTGCGAACTCCTCCTCCTCCTCGGCCTTCTCGAAGTAGTAGACGATCCTCCCGAGAGCTTTACTCCAAGCTTAGCCTCTAAACTTGAGGCAACTAACCTTCTTTAAGTGCTAATCAAAGAAGCTAGGTGATATAGAGTGAGGGTTATGGTTTAATTAGTCTAACTAATCCTTGTACTCAACACATGAGAGGGGAGGATTAGGGTTTGAAGAGGGAGAGCTTGAGGAGAGAGAAGGTGAAGATAATAATGAAGTGAGAATAATGAGTTATGATAATATATATCAAGCATTTCTTTTTATCAAGAAAAGAAAAGAAATGAATTTAACAACCATGCTTGATAATATCTAGTGATGATTCACATCCATGAGTCATTAAGCATTTATGATGCATTAATGACATGGATGAATCATCCATATGACTCACTAATCACATTCATTGTATATGCCACCTAAACCTCCTTAGTCACCACCTTCTAGAAGCTTCTCGCGCAATTACGAGAACGCCCCTCCTTTCCGCAAAAATACGGAAAAACTTTAGACTGTATAAATCCAATAACCGGCTTAAACCAAAGCCGACTGATAAAAACTGTCCGAAAGGCGTACGTGCGTAAACACACGTATACGTCCGAACCCTTGTCGTAAAACCATACGACCTCTATATCGTTTCGCCTGGAGTAGGGAAACTCTCTGTGTGGGACTCTAGAGACTCGACTACTACGCTGGCAGTGGGTTTAACCACAGATCGCAAGCGGCACTAGCTGTACGTAACGGTCCCCAGGTAGATGTCGATAAGAAGGCCGATGAGGAAACCCATCCGAACTCCTACTGAGCCTGCTGTGACAATCTCCATACAGTCCGGTCCGTTAGTCTTAGACTATCGCATATCGGGCCTAGGGGCGGCAAGCGTCAGTCCCCTAATAGCGGTATAAGTCATGTCGGAGGGAAGCCCATTACACCCTGAGAAACTACTGGAACCTACCAGCAAATCTCGCTTGCCCTGGCCAGGGACTTTGCGTAATGGCTCTCTGACACAGCGCGATATCAACCCCCAATACCGGGAGAGACGAATCCTGTCTAACCGCCACTGCCTCCAAGTGCTCGGGACTGCACCCAACTGCTACCTGTTTGTACGACTCCTTTAAGCCGTGGTAGGGTAGCAATCTAAGAACAGTGGGACACACTCGAGGCGAAGTAGCAGTGTCAAGTCTGCGGACTATGCTGTACTCATGTCACCTGGGAACTTTTCACTGACGACTGGTATAAAACCAACCAACAGTTCCCTGTGAGTCCTGTCCGGTGTACCCGTAACCTAACGAGCACCTGCATACTATCTCCAGTACGACGTATTGACGGCTGTGGGACAGACCATCTCTCCAACTGGGATGAGAAGCGTACACACTAGTCTACTCCGGAGTATCGATGCCCTGTCTCGATAATCCAACAACTAGGGACCTGAATAAGGATGTGCTTGTAGACTACCCAGCCCCCACTAGTGTGACTGCCATCACAACGCTGGTAGTCAAGCAAGATCCTAAGAGCTCTATCAATACGTATACTCACATATTAAGATAGAAAAAACCAAGTAGTATACTACCATGTTTAGCAAGACTGTTATATACATGTGAATATCCCAAGCTTCCATTAAGTAATATACAAACTAGTATGATACAATAATGGCCCCTAGGGCATATACACTAACAGCCTTGATAGCAGGTCTCGAGATCTCCATCGACATGGGGATTGAAGACCTTCTCATATACGGAGACTCCCAGCTGGTCGTCAGTCAAGTAAACGGCGACAATCAAACGTGCAGACCGAAACTGGTGAAGTACGGCGAGAGAGTACAACAACTGCTGACTCAAATTCCATACTACACCTTAGAAAGCATACCGCACGTGGAAAACAGCAAAGCGGATGCATTGGCCAAGCTTGCTAAAGAATTGGCTGATGAGATCCTCGATGATGTAAGAATCATGAAACAAAGCCGTCGGGTTCTTGCACCGGCAGAAATATCTCCGGAATCGTCTGAGGAAAAGGGAGCGACTGAGCAAATGGCTCTACAAGTAAAAGACGAAGAAAAGGTTGAGGATTGGAGGGAAGTCTTCATAGACTACTTCAAATCCCGCCGAACGCCTGAAGATGCATCCTCAAAACATCAGCTCATGAAGCGAACCCTATCTTTTGCCTTCGTCAACGATACTCTGTACAAGAGATCATTTGACTCTTTATGGTTAAGATGCCTGGGACCTGAAGAAGCAAAAAGAGTCGTCCAAGAAACTCATGACGGACTCTGCGGTTCTCACCAAGCCGGGCCGAAGATGAAGCTGAAGATCAAACGGATGGGTTATTATTGGCCCACGATGATCCAAGACTGCCTCGAGTACGCGAAGCAATGCCACTCGTGCCAGATCCATGGTGACTTTATCCATCAGCATCCAAATCCACTACACCCGACAGTGGCTAGCTGGCCGTTCGAAATGTAGGGAACTGACATAATCGGCCCCATCGAACCAGCATCGTCCAGAGGACATCGATTCATTTTGGCGATAACTGATTACTTCTCCAAATGGACAGAAGCAGTACCGCTGAGGGAAGTGAAGACCGAGAATATATTCCATTTCTTCAAGACACACGTCATTTATCGGTTTGGAACTCTGTGACGGATTATCTCCGATAATGGGCCAGCCTATAGAAACCACAAGATCAGCCGCTTCGCACAAAAACATAACATAGACTGGAGATACTCGTCAGTCTATAATCCCCGGGCTAACGGTCTAGCTGAGGCTTTCAACAAGACCTTGACAAAGATCGTGAAAAAGACCGTGTCTCGAATAAGAAAGACTGGCACGAGAGACTGCATGAAGCTCTCTGGGCGTACCGGACTACGTTCAAAATGGCCACGAATACAACGCCGTACGCATTGGTATTCGGTACAGAAGCAGTACTTCCCCTCGAAATAGAGTTACCCTCTCTACGAGTGGCAGTTCACTACGAGCTAACGGACGAAGAGAATGCTCACCTTTGGCTTGAGGAGCTCGACGCCCTCGATGAAACCCGGCTCATGGCGCAACAAAATCTGGAGGCTTATAAAGCAAAGATGACGCGCTCATATGAAAGATTGACTAGGCCGAGGACGTTCCGCCAAGGCGAACTCATGCTAGTGGTCAAAAGACCTATGATCCCCAACCATGCCAAGCGAAGAAAATTCGAGCCAAACTATGAAAGCCCGTATATTATAGACAAGGTCTACCAGGGTGGGGCTTATCTACTCATGGACATGCATGGTGAAAGACCTTTCAGGTCAATAAACGGTCGCTTCCTGAAGAAATACTACGCTTGACGGGTCATGGCCTAGGTCAATGATAGATGACGACGACTATGTCCGCTCGCTATCTTCCTAAGCCCAAAATCTATAAGTAGTAACCGGCTTCCTTTACAACGGACCGAAACGTCCTTAAACTAACAATGGACCGAAACGTCCTTAAACTAACGACGGACCACTATGTCCTAAAACTAGCCGTTGACCGAGATGTCGATAAACTATGGTGGATTGCAGCATCCCAAAGCTGATACAACAAAAAAAAAAGAATAAAAAAAAGAGAAAAAATAAAACGGTACGTCCATAAGCAAAAAGGGCACAGATGAAAACCCGAAAGGGCTCCGTGAGTAAAAACAACAGGGCTACCGGCGTGTTTTGTGAAGACCCGAAAGGGCGCAGCTTCGTTAAAATAAAAAAAAAGAGGAAAAAAAAAGAGAAAACGGTACGTCCATAAGCAAAAAGGGCACGGATGAAAACCCGGAAAGGCTTCGTGAGTAGAAACAGCAGGGCTACCGGCGAGTTTTGTGAAAACCCGAAAGGGCGCAATCTCGTTAAAAGACACTTGCAAGGTCATCTCGACTTTGTAAGGAGAAACCATCTGCGTGAGAGCCTTACAACTCACAAGGGAGCAACACACTTAGGAATCCCTACGATTCCTAAGGAGAAATTACACTTGCGAGATCCTCACGACTCGTAAGAAGAACCCTCTCATGAGACCCTCACGGCTCATAAGATTCAAAAGTCTTAAGCTACAGGGATCTGAACCTGTTCTTAAGCAGCCCCCCTCATAACCTCCAATACTGCCCTACAAGCGGCTCAACGCTGACCCTTGTATACAATCCACGGGCGCGAATAAACATTTCCCTAACAAAGTCCCATCCGTGACTAGGGATATGTCTACATGGTGAACAACCCTTGTAAGTCCTCTCGACCTATAGGAGAAAGTACTCTTGTAAGATCCTTACGACTTATAAGAGACCATACACTTAGGAATCCTCACGATCCCTAAGGAGAAAATGCACCTACAAGATCCTCACGACTCGCAGGGAGAAATACCTTTATGAGACCCTTACGGCTCATGAAGTCAAAAGCTTTAGTCGACAGGATCCTAACCCTGATCACTAAGCCACCTTTGTTCGACATCGACAGAGGCAAATGATGATTTGCTCCTGGAAATATCCCAGTTGTAGCGGTGCTGATGCCGAAATCGGTGTCCAAATCGAAGCTTGCAACAAAAAGCGAGCAAGCCACATATGCATACGAAATAGCCGAAATGATGGGGAAACTTGCAAACAAAATCAGCAAGTAAAAATGTATGCATGCGAAATAACCGAAATGATTAGGCAACTCGCAATAAAAAGCAGCGAGTAAAATAAATAGCCGAAATGATTGGGCACCGCGAAAAATAGCCGAAATGATGGGGCAATCGCGACCTTCGCGATATAAAAGCTGAAATGATAGAGCATCGCGGAAAGAAATAAAAAAGAATATATATAAAATTTATGCCCTACAGGTGATATCACATCAATCCCTGTATACAATCCAGGGGCTCAAACAAAGAGAGAATCACACCTTTCCTTCCCAGGTTTCATCAGAAGAAGAAGCCAAATCTCAACGGTTCACAGATAACCTGGAGATCATCTCAACATTCATCTCATTACAACAGACAAAAAATCAAGCAAATCGGAACAGCGGCAACTCCCGGTTCCATGACTCGGCGGTGCACAAAAGACCGAGAGTCAAATCCCGACTCCGTGAAATACGGATAAAGTCAACCCTTCCTGGCTACGTGGAACGCGGCTTATGTCAATCCTGACCCCGTGGGAAACGTCCGGAGCGGATCCTAGTCCTCGCAGAGCATGACAATGACCCCGTGTGAAGCATCTAGAGCGGAGCCTGGTCCTCGCCGAACACGGCAGTGAACCCGTGGGAAGCATCCAGAGCAAAATTCCTGGCTATGTGGAACGCGGCTTATGTCAATCCTGACCCCGTGGGAAACGTCCAGAGCAGATCCTGGTCCTCGCAGAGCACGGCAATGACCCCGTGTGAAGCATCCAGAGCGGAGCCTGGTCCTCGCCGAACACGGTAGTGAACCTGTGGGAAGCATCCAGAGCAAAATTCCTGGCTACGTGGAACACGGCTTATGTCAATCCTGACCCGTGGGAAACATCCAGAGCGGATCCTGGTCCTCGCAGAGCACGGCAATGGCCCTGTGTGAAGCATCCATAGCGGAGCCTGGTCCTCGCCGAACATGGAAGTGAACCCGTGGGAAGCATCCAGAACAAAATTCCTGGCTACGTGGAATACGGCTTATGTCAATCCTGACCCCGTGGGAAACGTCCAGAGCGGATCCTGGTCCTCGCAGAGCACGGAAATGACCCCGTGTGAAGTATCCAGAGTGGAGCCTGGTCCTCGCCGAATACGGCAGTGAACCCATGGGAAGCATCCAGAGCAAAATTCCTGGCTACGTGGAATGCGGCTATGTCAATCCTGACCCCGTGGGAAACGTCCAGAGCAGATCATGGTCCTCGCAGAGCACGGCAATGACCCCATGTGAAGCATTCAGAGCGGAGCCTGGTCCTCACCGAATACGGCAGTGAACCCGTGGGAAGCATCCAGAGCAAAATTCCTGGCTATGTGGAACGCGGCTTATGTCAATCCTGACCCCGTGGGAAACGTCCAGAGCAGATCCTGGTCCTCACAGAGTACGGCAATGACCCCATATGAAGCATCCAGAGCGGAGCCTGGTCCTCGCCGAACACGGCAGTGAACCCATGGGAAGCATCCAGAGCAAAATTCCTGGCTACGTGGAACGCGGCTTATATCAATCCTGACCTCGTGGGAAACGTCCAGAGCAGATCCTAGTCCTCACAGAGCACGACAATGACCCCGTGTGAAGCATCCAGAGCGAAGCCTGGTCCTCGCCGCACACGACAGTGAACCAGTGGGAAGCATCTAGAGAAAAATTCCTGGATACGTGGAACGCGGTTTATGTCAATCCTGACCCGTGGGAAACGTCCAGAGCGGATCCTGGTCCTCACAGAGCACGGCAATGACCCCGTGTGAAGCGTCCAAAACGGAGCCTGGTCCTCGCCGAACACGGCAGTGAACCCGTGGGAAGCATCCATAGGAAAATTCCTGGTCATGTGGAACACGGATAATGTCAACCCTGACCCCATGGGAAACGTCCAGAGCGGAGGCTGGTCCTCGCAGAACACGGCAGTGAACCTGTAGGAAGCATCCAGAGCAACTCCTGACTCCATGAAATGCGGATAAGGACAACTTCACCCATCACTTGCGGGTCCTCACGACTCATAAGGGAGTAAATTCTCTTGTGAGATCCTTACGACTTTCAAGAGAAAACACACTTAGGAATCCTCACGATTCTTAAGGAGAAATTACACCTACGGGATCCTCTCGACCGGTAGGGAGAAAATTCTTTATGAGACCCCCACGGCTCATAAAGTTGAAAAGTCTTAGGTGACAGATCCTAACCGTGTTTTCTAAGAATCGTCACCATCCTACGAAGAGTCCAAGGTGCTCACTCTATCATCTGCCGGCTATGTTTGCTAAGATGACATGCTGATAACAAAAGAAAGAAGAAAGCAGAGAGATGACACAAGACATTGCGAAAGAAATGTATCTTTTATTCATGAATTCAATTGAGTACAAGCTACATCATCTGAAAGGATAAAGAAAAATGAATACATTTTATTCAAAATTTACAAATGGCGCAAAATGCAACTATTGGGATGGAAGCGTCTTCAGTAGGCCAATCAATTGCTCACGCACTCCCCTCAGCCTCTCGTCACGGTCAGCTGCCACGGCCAACTCCGTTTCAACCTGAGCCCGTTGCTGCAAATAAGACGAAAGTCGCTCATCAACGACCCGCCGAGCTGCCTCACGACTCTGCGCATCTTGCTCGATGAGGTCGAGCTTATGCCTTAGCGTTAGCCCATCAGAAATGCATCATAAAAGGCCCTCAAAGATGGTTTTCAACTGCACAGCATTGGCGTCAACCTGAGTATGCAGTCGAGCAGATTCGCTTGAAGTCTCTTCACATTCCTTATGCTTTAAGGCCGCTTCTTGTTCAAGATGACGGAAGTAAGGAGTGCTCTGCTTGACCCACGCAGCCCGTTGAGAGTTCACAGCCAGGACCTCGGGAGTAGGACGTCTGACCTCGAGCTCATACAAACAAGCCTCGATTTTCCTGCAATGGCTAACCCAAGACTCAACGACGCTCTCACTATGAAAGTTCACGAGCGTCGCCAGCATAGGATTAACCTCGGCGGCAAAATCCACAGTGAATGTGGGAGTCTCCACGTCAAGCTCCTCGATGTAGTCGCTCAACATACGCAGACTATTCACAGCGCCTTTGGAAGATGCCCGTCGAGAGAAGGGGCCCACTGGAATTATAACTTGAGATTCGAACGGAGTTGGAGTCGGTATCACCGCTGCAAAACAAATCACGGTCAAATGACGGTTCAAGAAATAGAGAATGTTTATAAACAATGAAGTTTACTATACCGGCTGAGGTAGATGGCAAGGCCGGGAGTACTGGAACTGTTCTTTCGTCTCTGCCTTCGATCTGTAATACTGCAATCAAAACAAAGAAGAATTGGAAATGATTTGACTGCCGGTAAAAGAAGAGACATTAGCTGAAGCTTGTACTCACCAGCTCCACTAGATGAAGCAATTTCCGATGGGAAGGAGAAGTGGGAGTGCAGCACCTGGTACAGGTGGTCAAAAAGGACTCCTACAAAGATGCAATAATGCAATGTCAGTACATAAATCATACAGCCTAGAGATAAGACTGATGGGTCACAAATCCATACCTTCCAGCATCTGAGACGATGCGAGAGAAGGTAGAGAGGTGGTCACCGTCAGGGCGGTAACTGACGACGCTACCTCGGGTAGCGCGACATCAACACTAGCCGCACCTGCATTAGAAATAAGATAAACCCTGTCAGGAAAGATTGAAAAAGATTGCAGAATAAAAAGAAGGGCGGTGACCTAAAATCTACCTGATGAGTCGCCAGCCGGAACAATGACGAGGGCGTCACTTGATACGACAACAGCGTCTCCCTCCTCCATCGGGGTAGTCTCACCTTCCGTCGCTTCATCCCCTGACTCCACGAGAGCCGTCGTCATGCTTGCGACGCCGGGAGACGGCAAAGAACCATAGGCGGGAAGAGCGATGATCGGGGCGGTGCCCGACTCTTGAGAGGGAGCGGCCACCTCGGGCCCAGCAATTGTACCCATTTCGCTCACCACCACCTCGGGCTCAGTAATTGTAGCCGTCTCACCCACCGCCACCTCAGGCTCGGCAGTGGTAGCTATCTCGGGCATAGCAATCATGACTGTCTCATCAGCCACTACCTCGAGCCCGGCAATTGCGGCCACCTCACCTATCGCCGCCCCGGGTTCGGCAATCACAGCTACCTCCTCCACCGCTACCTCAGGTTCAGCGGTCGCCGCCACTTCTTCGGTAAGGCTCGGCCCTGCGAGATAAGATATATAAGAACTGATAATTTAAAACTTTGACAACGGAACCTCAAGGCACATTACCTGGAGTTGATTTACCGTTTGCTTCCCGAGCCGCACGCGCCGCCCATCTGTAAGCAGTAGACAAAGCAACCGGAGACTCCTCTGAAGGAGTAGCAGCAGGGATAGCGGTGCTCGAACCCGCTCCCGCAGCTAAAGCAGCACCACACTCCCTTGCCGCACTCATCCTACGTTTCCTCTCCGCCCGGGCCGTGAGAGCAGATCTTCTAAAGACCTCCGTCAATGGGACGTCATCATCCATGCCAGGAGCTACCTATGAAGCCGTTACGGCGTCTGTCATCGGTTGCTTGAGTAAAGCCTCTTTTGGCAACCCTGAGGAGGCCGGGACTTCGATGCCTGGCCCGAGAAGAATCCCCGCATCAGCTTGCGGGATCGGCATTGTGGTCCCTGCGATAAGATAAAGCGGGGTTAGATCACCTATATAAAAAAAACGGGAACGGAGACACGATAAACTGAAGCATACCGATGCCTAAGGATGCTCGAAGTCTTTCCTCTTCCTCAAAAGTCTTGAGAGAAGCTGCGAGAGCTTCTTCAGTGGAAATGCCTGTTAAAGAAGGAAAAACGTCAGTCAAAACACAATAATAGAAGTAGGATTCAATGGCGAAAAATACAACTAATGATTACCTGATCGTGCGAGGATAGCCAACCTCTCTTCGCGGCTTGCCAATCGCTCAGAAGCTGCGATGGCAGCCGCCAGATCAGTATCATCTGGTGGCATGAATAAGCTCTCATTTGTCCCATACTCGCTCAAGCCCTCACTATAAGGAGCATGAGGCTCCTGACCAAATACGACATCGGCAGAGAAGAGCGACTTCTTCTTCCTCTTCTGTGAGCGAAGTCCGGTTGCAGCCAGCACTGGCTTGCGCTTGGTGGGCACTTTAGGACGGCGAGTCCCGATATCTGAGACCATGCCAGATTCAGGTGAAGTTACATTTACCGTCTCCACGAGAGCACGGGACACCGATGGCACATCCACCGTCTCCACAGGAGCACGGGGCAATCCACGCATAGGGCTTAGCACACATGGAGGATCAACTGCAGCAACCTCTCTTAGCGGAGGGGGGACAGCGATCCGTCGCTTTAAAGGGATGTTGCGATCGCTGGCAGGGGGCACACTCTTGCGATCGAGCAGCAGCCGCCTCTCTTCTCTAATAACAGCGCCCATCGCGTGTTGATACCAGGCCCCGTGTACGTTAAGGGCCCTCGGAACGCAACTCGGCTCGCTAATAAAGAAGTGGGAGCCCGTATTCAAGCGCATAAAGTGATGTAGCGCACCCCGTATTCCCTCATTGGTGGCAGCAGATTCTTCCAAGAACGCCTCCAGTGGAACCCTCTGGTTATAACTCAGCTGCTGGGCAAAATGATGGGGGTTGTATCTCATAAAAAGCGCCGCATCATTTTTCCTGAATACGAGAAAGCCCGGCCTGATGGAGTATAGATGTAGAATCTCCCGGGGTTTCAACACGGAAGTCCCGTCCTTAAAAACGTCGCGTAATGCCAGCACCGTCTTGGAAGTTTTCTGGCCGATCGTCAGGACTTTGTCCGTAAAAGACATACCAACTCCGACCGTGCGTGGACGAAGAAGCAAGCCCCTAGCTTCCCGCTGAGACGGATTCAGGATAGAAGCGTCAACCAGCCGCATAATTCTCGGGAATTTGCATTTCTCGAAAAACGAAGGCCTTTTATGAATGCCAAATACCCCGAGCACGTGCATTTCCATCCACGAAGTAAAGTAATGCATCGGAAAGTTGGCGGCATGCACCCCCGGTTCAGTTGTATCCGCCGCCACGCTAAGACCATGGTATAGGTGGGCTAACTCGGCGATCCCGATGGCCACTTGTATTCCAGCCACCATTCGATACGCTGGGTAGAAGATGGACGGCCTCATATAGCGAGGGTGCATAGGGAGCGCGAACCAGCACAACCACAGCCCAAGAAACCCAAGAAAGAAAGCCTCCTCGTCAATGTCCGGAGCGGCGATTTCTGGCAGAGGAATGATCGCGGCATCAGGAAGAAAAAAGCCCTTCTGATTATCTTCCAGTACTGGTCGACGGTCCAAGACAAAGCCGAAGGGGTCGTCGAGCTTGGAAAATTTTTCGCCTCGTTGCGATAGAATCTCCGGGCGAAAAAACCGGGCAATGAAGTCTGCGAAACTGACCCCCCGGCCTCCGGATTCCAAGAAGAGGCTCCCGTACATGTTCAGCACCTTTATCAGACTAGGAAACTGGTGCTGAATGGCGTTCTCCGGCGTTAGGCCCATCACCACCGGCTTGGTGGCAAAAATGTATTCATCCGGAGGAAGCAGCTCCTCATAATGCTCCCCCCTAACCGGCGGACCGGAAATCTCAGCAAATTCTTCTAAGGAGATGGAGACTTCTCTGTCCAGTAGAAGAAAGGTGTGGGTTGGGATGTTCCACTGCTCCAAGAATGCCTTAATCCACTATGTCGGAGGAGCAGAATATTGGAACAACGAAGTATAAACTGCAGGATATAGGCCGAGCTTCAGCAGCTGCGTTTTCCTCGCTGACAAGATGTACCTGGCCTATTGCAAATACCCGGCCGAATATCGGGGGGTCAACCCGATGTTGTAGGGTTGTCCCCAATGGCGCGACTCGCCCTGGCATATGCGCCGCCCCAAGGTATCCAAAGCTGCCGGCAGCTGCATGGGTATGGCGGCAATTGAAGGTTGAAGAAGACCCTCCGAAGTCCAATTGACAACCTCCACGGCATAATTCACCGGGGGTGCATCTGCATACGAAATCGACGAGATCGGCTCCGACGGCGTCGCACAAGAGAAGCTTTGACGACCTTTGATAATCTGGTCATACCACCTACCCCACAGGTGAAGATTTTTGTGTTCCGGGTCATAGTCTCTGATGAGCGCGAGAACCTCCCGGTCCACAGGTGCCTCACGGAATTCTCCCTCTGAACGAAAAAACGGGAAAGAGAGATCGGAAGACATGTCGCCTACGAGAAAGGACAAAATTCAATTGTCAGTACTATAATTTAATTTTAAAATTCTGACACTCGGCACTTTAAAATTTGTACCACGCTGCAATGCAGTAGAAAGGGGACCGCAAGGGGACCCACAAAATCCAGATGACAATGCATCAATTAATAAAACAGCCTCATCATTGGATGAGACTGTTAATTAATAAGGAGATCCTCAAAGAAATTCTCATTGAATGAGAAATCCCTCGGGAAAAAGAGAAAATCTCCCTTTGAGAGCAAAGCTCTGTAACAGAGTGACACTTGTCAAACTCTGGTCATGAAGGAATAAAATTCCTTAAAGAGCCTGGCTCTGTAATGATGATGGAAAATCCATCAAAGATTAATTAAAATTAATTTTTGAGAATTAAAAATTCTGGGATCTTCAAGATCCATGAAAAAACTCTTAAGAGTTCTTCATCAAAGATCAAAAGATCCACATATTATCAAAGAAGAGAGCTCTGATTCATAGGCTAAGAAACCCCAAGAAAAGATCTCTTTAGATCTATGGGTTCATGAGAGCAAGGCTCTATTAATGAAACCCTAAAAGGGTTTTCTTTAGATCAAAGATCTATGAAGAGCAAGACTCTGTTAATTGGTAAAAACCCTAATTTATTAAAAAAAAATTAATTTTACCTAAGTTTGGAAAGAGTTCTGACTCTTGAAAGTTCTTAATTGAAGAACAAGGCTCTGAATAAAATTTTCAAGAAAGAAGATGATAATCATCTAAGGGACCAAAAGTCCTATTTATAGGTACTGAACCGCCTCTTCAACTTCTAAGTTGATCTAAGGGCTCAGATGTTGCCACCGCTGCACTCACGTGTGCGCCACGTGAGCACAACGGTGGGGGGGGCATTTGTTTCCCCCAATCAGAGCAAAGCTCTGTTTTGAATTTCAAAATTCAAAAATTAAAGCAACACTTCAGATTCTGCGTGCTGCGCGCCATGTGTCAAACTCAGACGCGCTAGCGCCATGTGCGCTGTGCTCTAGGCAGTGCACCTCCAATCAGAGCAAAGCTTTGTTTTAAAACACAAAATTTAAAAATTGAAGCAACGCTTCAAATCCAGCGTCAGGCGCGCTGCGCGCCATATGTCAAACACGGGTGTGCTAGCACAGTTGCGCTGCGCTCTGCGCTGCGCGCCACGTGTCAAACACGGGTGCGCTCGCGCAAGGTGCGCCAGCGCTAGAATTAAAAATTTCCCACCGTTAGATCAAAAGATCTAATAATAATAAATTATTAATTAATCAGAATTAAAATTCTGTTATGAAAAGATCTTTCCAATCTTATTAAAACAAGAAAATTATCTTCTGTAAAACAGAAGCCTTAGGATCAAAGATCCAACGGTGGGAAATATTCCCAAATCAATCAGAGAAAAATATCTTAAACTGATTCAACAAATCATCTGGCCCTATATAAAGGCCCCTAGACTTCAAGTCTGAGATAGACAGAAGAGAGAGAGAAAACCCTCTGCAAACTTTGAGAAAACTCAAAGAGAAAGAAAGGCAAGCCTTTAGAAGAAGAAGATCATTTCTTCATCTTCAAGGTAAAGAACTAGTTCTTGAACCACAGAGATGAAATCATCTCATTAAAACAGAAGAACTATCTTCTAAAAGATCATAGATCTACAAAAGACCAAGGTCTTTAATAAAAAGAAAAAAAAAGATCAAAAGATCTAATTATAAAAAAACTAAAAGAAGTATTTTACATCATTCACAGATCTTTGATCTATAAAGGAAGAGCCCTTTTATAAAACAAAAACTTTTGTTCTTGAATCTTGAGGTAAAGCCTCCTTTAAGAAGAACATAAATTTATTCTTTGATCTTGAAAGTGCCTTGCACTCATGAACTGCGCTCTTGCGCTCATGGGACAGGCGCTTAGCGCCAAAACCTACCACGTGTCAGCCAAAAATACAATCTGCGCTTTGCGCTTCTGAAACAGCGCACTGCGCTCATGGACTGGCGCTCAGCACCAAGCGTGCCACGTGTCACTCACTGGCGCGTTAACAGACTAGCGCAAAGCGCTCATAAATTAAAATCGCAATGCGCTAATGAACTAGCGCTTAGCACTAAGCGCGACACGTATCCTCTTCGTGTGCGCTACCTGACAGAAGCGCAATGTGCTCTTTGACTGGCGCAAAGCGCCTGGCGCGCCACGTGGCTCATTATCAGAACACACTTTGTTCTGATGAAGACAAAAGATGTCAGAGCTCAATGCTTAGCATTATTAAAAGGGCCGAGCCTAAATAAAAGCTTAATAGCCAGAACAATAAAAATGTTAAACATTTTTAATTGGACTTAGCCCAATTCTTGCCATAAGTCTTCAACTTATATTGAACTGAGCACATCTGCTCACAAAAATTTAACAGATCTTAGTCCCAAACTGGGCTACAAATCTCTCAAACAATTCACACTAGTTCGAGGGTACATCTCGTTACTCCTCTGATATTTATCGTTGTAATCCTTCAACGTTTTCAGAGAGGTGACGGGTCCTGGTGACTACACATTTCCATGGACCGTGGGGTCCTTAAACTCATGGACTATGATGTCCTTAACCTCGACCGTGATGTCTTTAAACTAACATCGGACTGTGAGGTCCTTAAACTCATGGACTATGATGTCCTTAACCTCGACCGTGATGTCTTTAAACTAACATTGGACCGAGATGTCCTTAAACTAACAACGGACCATAATGTCCTTAAACTAATCGACCACAATGTCCCTAAACTAAACAATAGAGCCCAATTGCTCTCTTGCCGGATCTAAACGATCCCGTTAAGTTGATCTTAGACTAAAATTAGACTAACGTATCCTTAACAAACGTTTAAGTTGATCTTAGTCTCAAATAAGGCTAACGTATCCTTAAACCCAAACCGCCAAACCCAAATCTAAGAAAGATACGGATTTGGACTAGTCCACGCCCTACGGGCGACAACATAAATTAGTCTCTGTATACAATCCACGGGCAACCAAACACAAAACAAACACCCACGACACGGAGTGACCATATTGTAAGTCCATATTGCGACCCCCGGTTCTTACGGGGAGGCGGAAACGGTATAAAAAACGAATTTTTATCGCAAGAGGCAACATGGACTAAACTATGGTCGGGATCGTTGTCTAAACTAAAACTAGCAAACAATGCTAGAGAGAGTTAGCTACTCGGATGAAGATGGTTATACCTAAACTTGAACTCCTTCTCTTCAAGCTCCGATGGTGGTTTGATGGCTCCTTCTCGTTGTCTCCGTACGCCGAAGATAGATCCACTTGAAAGCTCCAACCTTTAGCTCCTTCTTCGTTCTTTGAAGAAACTAGTTCACTTGGTTTGCTAAACCTAGTGAACTAGAATGAGTAGAGATGATTTAGAATGGGATTTTATCTATGGTTCTTGATTCTCAACTCATGAGACAAGAGAACCATAGATCAAGAGAGGGAGCAAGAGGTTGAAGATGAGAGCAAGAGGAGAGCTCAAGAACAAGAGAGAGAATGAGCAAGAAAGAATGAGCAAGTATTTTGTCTCTCACCCTCTCATAATCCAAAGCAATGATAACTCATCATATCAACAAAAGTCTTATGTGATGGTTGAAGTAACCATAACCTTATCATGTCATGCACTCATTTTACTCAAATGAACAAGCAAGAAAAAGTCTTTGGCATGAAATGATAACCATGGTTATCATGATGGTCAACTAGTCAAGCCTAGTCAACCGGTCAACAAGTCAACAAAAGTCAACAAGTCACCAAAGTCAACAAGTCAACAAAAGTCAACAAGTCAACAACCATATCACCATAATACTTAATTAATATAATAGTTAATCACATATCATATTCTCATTAGGGTTGAGCATAAAGTCAAAAAGTCAACGGTCAACTGTCAACAACCCTAATGAGAATCCGCTGCCTCTGCCTCCCTGTCAACTGTGCATACACACCCGCATCCGCGTTCCGAGGAACACGAATGCAAACTGGATAAATCCAATCCCATAAGGTACACTAGGATCTGGCTTAAACCAAAGCCCGCTAGTGTAAACTGTCCGGACACTGTACGTGCACAAGTGCACGGATGTGACCGAACCCTGTCGCAAAACCATGCGACCTGTCGCAATACCATGCGACCTCTACTCTTTTGCCTAAAGGCGAAAAGCTTTCTGTGTGGGACTCTAAAGACTCGACACTACGCTGGCAGTGGGTTTAACCACAGACCGCAAGCGGCACTAGCTGTGCGTAACGGTCCCCAGGTAATGCCGACAAGAAGACCGACGAGGCGAAACCCATCTGAACTCCTACTGAGCCTGAGTGTGACATTCTCCATACAGTCCGGTCTGTTCGTCTGATACATCGCATGGCGGGCCTAGGGGGCGGTAAACGTCAGTCCCCCAATAGCGGTACAAGTCGTGCCGGAGTGAAGCCCAATACATCCTGAGATAACACTGGAAACCTACCAGTATATCTCGTTTGCCCTGGCCAGGGACTACTCGTGTAATGGCTCTCCTAGACACAGCGCGATGTCAACCCCTAATACCGGGAGAGACGAATCCTGTCTAACCGTCACTGCCTCCAAGTGCTTCGGGACTGCACCCAACCACCACCTGTTTGCACGACTCCTTTGAGCCGTGGTAGGGTAGTGATCAAAGTACAGTGGGAACACACCCGAGGCGAAGTGACAGTGTCAAGTCAGCGGACTAAGCTGTACTCATGTCACCTGGGAACTGATAACTGACGATAGGTATAATACCAACTAGTCAGTTCCCTACGAGTCCTGTCCAGTGTACCCGTAACCTAACGAGCACCCGCATACTATCTCAAGTACGACGTACTGACGGCTGTGGGACAGACCGTCTCCCACACTGGGATGAGAAGCGCATGCGCTGGTCTACTCCGGAGTATCGATGCCCTGTCTCGATAGTCCTGCGACCAGGGACCTGAATAAGGATGTGCTTATAGATTACCCAGCCCCCACTAGTGTGACTGCCATCACAACGCTGGTAATCAAGCAAAGATCCTAAGGGCTCCACTAATGCGTATAAGTGATATACTGAAATAAACACAAGTACACATTGAAGTAGAAACAAACCAAGTAGCATACTACTATTTTGAGCAAGATTGTATATACAAGGTGAATATCCCAAGCATCCATTAAGTAATATACAAACTAGTATGATACAGTAATGGCCTCTAGGGCATATACACTAACAATCTCCCACTTGCACTAAGGCCATGTACTGGCGTATCGAAGACCTATCATCTCGATCAGCCGCTCGAACTGAGTCTGGGGCAAGGCCTTGGTGAATGGATCTGCAGTGTTGTCTTCTGAAGCGACTCTCCGAACCTCGATCTCCTGGCGATCTACGATCTCCCTGATCAGGTGATACCGCCTTAAGATGTGCCTGGATTTCTGATGGGACCTGGGTTCCTTCGCTAAAGCTATAGCCCCGTTGTTGTCGCAATACAGAGGTATTGGATCAACAATGGACGGAACCACCTGAAGTTCTTTCAAGAACTTCCTCATCCAGACAGCTTCTTTTGCGGCATCAGATGCAGCGATGTATTCCGCTTCCATCGTCGAGTCTGCAACGGTTTCCTGTTTGGAACTCTTCCAACACACCGCCCCTCCATTGAGGGTAAAGACAAAACCCGACATGGACTTGGAATCATCCTTGTCACTCTGGAAGCTGGAGTCAGCAAAGGCCTCGATCTGGAGGTCCTTTCCGCCATACACCAAGAACATCTCCTTAGTCCTTCTCAGGTACTTGAGAATGTTCTTTACCGCTATCCAGTGTTTCTCCCCAGGGTTAGACTGATACCGGCTTACCACACTCAGTGCATAAGCTACATCCGGTCTGGTACACAACATCGCATACATTATAGAGCCTACCGCAGAAGCGTAGGGTATAATAGACATGCGATCCCTCTCCAAATCAGTCTTGGGAGACATCTCTTTAGAGAGGGTGATCCCGTGACAAGCCGGTAGGTTACCACGCTTGGAATCTTCCATACTGAATCTTTTCAGTACGGTGTCGATGTACCTGGACTGAGAAAGTCCCAATATCCTCTTGGATCTATCACGATGGATCCGGATCCCCAGGATGTATGAGGCATCACCCAGGTCTTTCATGGAGAACCTTTGTGACAAGAACCCCTTGACAGATTGTAGCATAGGAATATCATTTCCTATTAAGAGAATGTCATCCACGTATAAAACGAGGAATACTACAGTTCTCGCTACAAATCTACTATAGATGCATGGTTCATCTGGATTTTTGATAAAGCCAAATTCCTTGACCGTCTCATCAAAACAGATGTTCCAACTCCGCGATGCCTGCTTTAGTCCATAGATGGACTTAAGCAACTTGCACACCTTTCCGCTGCTCCCACTCTGAATGAAACCCTCTGGCTGATCCATATAGACACACTCCTCTAAATTTCCATTTAGAAAAGCGGTTTTTACGTCCATCTGCCAAATCTCATAATCGTGGAAGGCAGCAATGGCAAGAAGGATCCGAATGGATTTCAGCATGGCTACTGGAGAAAAGGTTTCGTCGTAGTCCAAGCCAGGTCTTTGACGAAAACCCTTTGCTACCAGCCTAGCTTTATAGGTCTCAACCTGTCCATCTACACCAATCTTCCTTTTGAAGATCCACTTGCATCCTACGGGTTTTACCCCGTCTGGAGCAATGTCCAACGTCCATACCTTGTTGGTGTACATGGACTCCATTTCGGTCCGCATTGCATCCAGCCATTTCACTGAGTCAACGCTCTGAACGGCCTACTGGAAGCTAGTAGGCTCATCATAATCTATGATGCAATCCTCTCTATCCCCGTCTATGAGAAAACCGCAGTATCTCTCGGGTGGATGAGACTGCCTACTACTCCTGCGGAGCGGCGTAGGAATGTCCTGTTCTGTTGAACCCTCTGGTTCCACTAAGCTTTCAGTAACAGTCTGTGGTTCTGGAATTTCTTCCAGTTCTATTGTGTTCCCACTTATCTGGGTTTCCAAAAACTCAGTTTCCAAGAAGCGGGCATGCTGAGAAACAAAAACCTTTTGTTCCTCAGCGGAATAGAAAAGATACCCCCTGGAGTTCCTTGGGTATCCCACAAACTTACACTGTACTGAACGTGCCTCAAGCTTGTCCGCATGCTGCTTTTTTACAAAAGCTGGACATCCCCATACCTTAAGATAATTAAGACAGGGTTTCTTCCCAGTCCACATCTCATATGGGGTGGTGGGCACAGTCTTGGTAGGAGCCTTGTTCAAGAGATACGCAGCTGCTTCTAGTGCATATCCCCAGAATGATCGCGGTAACTCAGCGTTACTCATCATGGACCGAACCATATCCAATAGGGTTCGGTTCCGTCTCTCCGATACACCGTTATGTTGCGGAGTGTATGGAGGAGTAAGCTGAGAGAGAATACCATTCTCTTTTAAGTAATTCAGGAATTCGGCACTTAAGTATTCTCCACCTCGATCCGATCTTAGAATCTTAATACTTTTGCCGGTCTGTTTCTCTACTTCATTCTTATACTCCTGGAATTTTCCAAAGGCCTCGGACTTATGTTTCATTAAGAAGACATAACCGTACCTTGAGAAGTCATCCGTAAAAGTAATGAAGTAAGAATGTCCGCTTCGGGCATGTGTAGACATTGGACCGCACACGTCACTGTGTACGAGTCCTAAGAGCTCGCTCGCTCTTACTCCTTGTCCAGTAAACGGAGTCTTTGTCATCTTTCCTTTGAGACAAGATTGACAAGTGGCATACGATTGATATTCGAACGCATTCAAATATCCTTCTGTATGTAACTTAGTCAACCTTCTCTCATTGATGTGACCCAATCTACAATGCCATAAGAAAGTCTGATTCATTTCCAGAGACTTTCTTTTGTGTGTATTCTGGACGTTGAAAATCTGTGGTTGGTTTAACACGTATATACCATTACTCAATGTACCTGACCCAATCATAACTTGATTAAGGTGAATGTTTACAACATTACTTACAAACGCAAATTCATAACCTTCTTTAGAAACTAAAGATACAGAAATGATATTACAAGTTGCGTTGGGTACAAAAAAGCAATTACGCAAAACCAAAACATGTCCATCTGACATTCCCAGGTGATAGTCCCCCACGGCTTTAGCATCCATGCTAGCTCCGTTCGCAACTTTGAGGGTCATGTCACCTGCCTTCAAAACACTACGGTTTCTCAACGCCTGCAAAGAATTACAGATATGAGATCCTGATCCGGTATCCAATACCCAGGAAGTAGAGTTTATTGAAAGACAGTTTTCAATAACATACACACCTGAAGCTGAAGCTGCAACCTGCTTCAATTCCTGTGTTCTGGCCTTCCAGGCCCTGCAATCATTCTTCCAGTGTCCTTTCTTATGACAATAGAAGCATTCTTCCTTATCCACAAGCTTCCCCGCTATCTTTGTTGCTTTGCCTTTTCCCTTCGTATCCACTTTACCAACACCGCCCCTTGGTTTGGCGGGGGCCTTCTTCTTCTTTCCCTTGGCTTTCGCCTTGGACCTAGAAGAAGATGATCCTCCTACAAACAAAGTGGATGTTTCCCTACCTTTCTGTAGGGTGCCCTCTGCGCTCCTCAGCATGTTGAGGAGCTCTGATAGTTCAACCTCTTTTTCTTGTAGGTTGAAGTTCAGTATAAACTGGGCGTAAGTGGAAGGAAGGGACTGGAGAACTATATCCGTATATAGCTCACTCTCCAATGTGATCCCTAGGTCAGCGAGCTCCTCAATGAAGCCGATCATCTTTAGCACATGCTCGGCTACTGATGATCCGACGGCCATTCTTGTCGAAAATAACTTTTTCGACGCTTCGTATCTTGCGATACGTGATTGCTCTCCATACAGTTCTTTTGTATGGAGCAATATGGACTCCATGTCCATATTCTCATGCCTCCTCTGATGTTCGTTGTCCATCGAGGCAAGCAGGAGGCACTTGGCCTTCGCGCTATCAATCTCCCAAGTCTTGCGGATTTCCTTATCCGCGACGCTGGAAGTTGGACCAGGGACAGGGGGAGCTTTGGTGGTAAGAAGATACCCCAGCTTGTCATAAGTGATTGCTATCTTGACATTCCTGAGCCAATCTTTGTAGTTTGGCCCTGTCAGTTTGTTTTTATCTAGGAGTAACTTAAGTCCAGTCATGTTGATTGGTCGCTGCAATTAGGAGAGAGAAGAAGAAACACTCAGCATGATGCTCTTGCAAGTTTAGAGTGGTTTTTAGTTTGTCTAAACAGGATGGCTCCCACTGTTTCTCGAATCCCTCCTCAAACCATAAAGGAAGAATTAGTCAGGATCAATCCCACCGTACAATACTTGCTTAACCGTTCAGCCAGGCCGGTGTCGGTACTTCGAGGGAGGTTTTCCAACGCTTTCGCGAAGTTCCTTAATTAAAGAACCTCTTTTCCCTGGGGGCGTAGCCCCGCTAACACCTTTCTAGGCACCTACTAGGTTTATAGCATTGATCGTTAAGTGAGAAATTTCCCGAGGAGTAGCATATACTCACAGTAGGATCGGGATCCAAATATCATCGCGTGACGAAACTGAAGGAATCCTACCAGAATCATCACACTCCAAATGGTATGCAAATCTAGCAAGTTTCAGTACTTATGAAACTCCCGATGTGGATTTTTGCCCCATGCTCTTATGACCTTGACGAAGGTCAACAAATCATAAGTCACATGTCAAGTTCTGCCCGTCATTATCCAGGTTAATTTGAATCCACCCGTATGTACCCTTGACGAAGGTCAACAAGGTAATGCGAATGTCCCAAACCAACGCATCTATCTATGCTACATATGAATACCCAATAGCTACCAATCACTACGCTTTGACGAAGGTCAACAAACACAGCTTGAATACTTATTGAATATTCATACGAAACGACGGAGGGCTACGAATGGTTTTGGCGAAACCGTGAACGTAGTGAACTTGATTTAATCGATGGAACGAGATAGCTTTTAGAAGGAGTGGCTCAAGCTCCGCATTTAAAAGTTATTTTGAAAAGAACCGAGTGGTTTTTCGAAAGTGTTCCAACGACTTTAACTTGGTTTATTATCTTGCATTAGTTCTTTTAATGCGTGATATTCTTGCATTAGTACTTTTAATGCGTCCCATCATTTAACCCTACCATTGCAGAAAACAACCAAAATATGACGTACGCTTATGCCATTCGCATTCGCCACTGGGCCCCGTCATTACCCGTTAGGTTACTTAACTAACGACAGAGCGGGGGCTGGGCTAGCGCGTCTGTAAAACATAAGCAACGCCTAAATAGTAAGCAATGATAGACATTACAGATCACAGATGAATGCATTGGATATACTAGCAATCCGCAATCCTTTCGAGCCTGAAACGAAAAGCGGATAACACGGTCGCGGTGAATAGCCAAATACCCCACCCAAGACCCCTACGGGTGCGGCAAACTACCCGCCAAGTACTTGGTAGTTTGTGCACCCCTCCATGGGTCTATCCTAGGAGCAAAAACAGTAAAAAGAATTATACAATGACGGCTACAACCCCGACCCGGTTGTGCGGCCAAACAAATAATATTATTACATCAATTTACATTTACAATGAATGAAAGAAAAACAAAAGCTCATCTCACATCCACCCCGGCTATTCACCCGCGACAGTCCAACACATTCATATACACATTCCAGCACATTACAGATCATGTATAACCCCGACTAATCGACTTATAGCGATTAGCCGACGTTCAATACATGCAAGCATCACAGATATAACCATCATAGTCAAAGTGCAGTGAAGTTCGGAAAAAATATGGAATTATAGGACCCCAAAAGGAAATTTCTTTTCTGGAAAATCTGGGCACATATAATATATTTTAAAAATCCCAAAACCAACACACAAACACACTGCACGAAAAACGATGCAGAGAAGACACCAAGTCGCGGCGGTTCCGCGGCGGCTAAGAAGGATCACGCGGCGGAAGCGCGGCACTTTAGGCGAATCACTGTATCGTTTTTCTTGGGTGTTCACACAAAACCCTGAGCCGAATTTACAAGTGTAAAGTTTTTCATTTTGAGCAGAAAAAATTTCAACAGAAACTCAGTTTTTGTGATTATCCGGTTTTGTGATTTTTTTCGGTTCCGAACTTCGTTACACTTCACTACTAAGCTAGTTTAAGTTTAGTTAGGCTCTGATACCACTGTAAGTCCATATTGCGACCCCCGGTTCTTACGGGGAGGCGGAAACGGTATAAAAAACGAATTTTTATCGCAAGAGGCAACATGGACTAAACTATGGTCGGGATCGTTGTCTAAACTAAAACTAGCAAACAATGCTAAAGAGAGTTAGCTACTCGGATGAAGATGGTTATACCTAAACTTGAACTCCTTCTCTTCAAGCTCCGATGGTGGTTTGATGGCTCCTTCTCGTTGTCTCCGTACGCCGAAGATAGATCCACTTGAAAGCTCCAACCTTTAGCTCCTTCTTCGTTCTTTGAAGAAACTAGTTCACTTGGTTTGCTAAACCTAGTGAACTAGAATGAGTAGAGATGATTTAGAATGGGATTTTATCTATGGTTCTTGATTCTCAACTCATGAGACAAGAGAACCATAGATCAAGAGAGGGAGCAAGAGGTTGAAGATGAGAGCAAGAGGAGAGCTCAAGAACAAGAGAGAGAATGAGCAAGAAAGAATGAGCAAGTATTTTGTCTCTCACCCTCTCATAATCCAAAGCAATGATAACTCATCATATCAACAAAAGTCTTATGTGATGGTTGAAGTAACCATAACCTTATCATGTCATGCACTCATTTTACTCAAATGAACAAGCAAGAAAAAGTCTTTGGCATGAAATGATAACCATGGTTATCATGATGGTCAACTAGTCAAGCCTAGTCAACCGGTCAACAAGTCAACAAAAGTCAACAAGTCACCAAAGTCAACAAGTCAACAAAAGTCAACAAGTCAACAACCATATCACCATAATACTTAATTAATATAATAGTTAATCACATATCATATTCTCATTAGGGTTGAGCATAAAGTCAAAAAGTCAACGGTCAACTGTCAACAACCCTAATGAGAATCCGCTGCCTCTGCCTCCCTGTCAACTGTGCATACACACCCGCATCCGCGTTCCGAGGAACACGAATGCAAACTGGATAAATCCAATCCCATAAGGTACACTAGGATCTGGCTTAAACCAAAGCCCGCTAGTGTAAACTGTCCGGACACTGTACGTGCACAAGTGCACGGATGTGACCGAACCCTGTCGCAAAACCATGCGACCTGTCGCAATACCATGCGACCTCTACTCTTTTGCCTAAAGGCGAAAAGCTTTCTGTGTGGGACTCTAAAGACTCGACACTACGCTGGCAGTGGGTTTAACCACAGACCGCAAGCGGCACTAGCTGTGCGTAACGGTCCCCAGGTAATGCCGACAAGAAGACCGACGAGGCGAAACCCATCTGAACTCCTACTGAGCCTGAGTGTGACATTCTCCATACAGTCCGGTCTGTTCGTCTGATACATCGCATGGCGGGCCTAGGGGGCGGTAAACGTCAGTCCCCCAATAGCGGTACAAGTCGTGCCGGAGTGAAGCCCAATACATCCTGAGATAACACTGGAAACCTACCAGTATATCTCGTTTGCCCTGGCCAGGGACTACTCGTGTAATGGCTCTCCTAGACACAGCGCGATGTCAACCCCCAATACCGGGAGAGACGAATCCTGTCTAACCGTCACTGCCTCCAAGTGCTTCGGGACTGCACCCAACCACCACCTGTTTGCACGACTCCTTTGAGCCGTGGTAGGGTAGTGATCAAAGTACAGTGGGAACACACCCGAGGCGAAGTGACAGTGTCAAGTCAGCAGACTAAGCTGTACTCATGTCACCTGGGAACTGATAACTGACGATAGGTATAATACCAACTAGTCAGTTCCCTACGAGTCCTGTCCAGTGTACCCGTAACCTAACGAGCACCCGCATACTATCTCAAGTACGACGTACTGACGGCTGTGGGACAGACCGTCTCCCACACTGGGATGAGAAGCGCATGCGCTGGTCTACTCCGGAGTATCGATGCCCTGTCTCGATAGTCCTGCGACCAGGGACCTGAATAAGGATGTGCTTATAGATTACCCAGCCCCCACTAGTGTGACTGCCATCACAACGCTGGTAATCAAGCAAAGATCCTAAGGGCTCCACTAATGCGTATAAGTGATATACTGAAATAAACACAAGTACACATTGAAGTAGAAACAAACCAAGTAGCATACTACTATTTTGAGCAAGATTGTATATACAAGGTGAATATCCCAAGCATCCATTAAGTAATATACAAACTAGTATGATACAGTAATGGCCTCTAGGGCATATACACTAACAAATATGAAGAAGGAGAAAGTTGTTTCCGCAATACGGTAGTGTAATTAACTGCAGGGGCTTGCGCCTGCAGGGAAAAGCGTCCCCACAATCAAAAATCCCTCAAACGAGGAGGGAATCTGACGAAGTCTGCTACATCGGCCGTATCCGTTTAAACCTTCGATGCATGGTGCCATAAATCAACTTGGTATCTTCGGAGAGGTGGACGGATAGCACCAATTAGCATCTGCCCCGAATTTCAGGCAAGGCGTCCACCGCGTCTCCGCCGCGTCTTTCGGAGGGGAACAAAGCTGAGAGTGATTCTCATTCTCTTTTAGATAGTCTCGGAATTCCATACTTAAGTATTCTTCTCCTCGATCAGATCGAAGGATTTAATTCATTTACCCGTCTGGTTCTCTACTTCGCACTTATATTCCTTGAATTTCTCAAAACTTTTAGATTTGTGTTTCAACAGGAACACATGTCCGAATCTTGAGAGATCATCGGTGAATGTAATGAAGTACGAGAAACTATTCCTGACATGTGTAAACATAGGACCGCATACATCACTATGTATCAGTCCCAAGAGTTCAGTAGCTCTTTCTCCGTGTCCCGTAAACGGAGTTATGGTCATCTTGCCTTTAAGACATGACTGACAAGATTCATAAGATGTAAATTCGAACGTATTCAAATATCTATCTTTATGCAACTTAGCTAGTCTGGTCGCATTAATATTACCAAGTCTACAATACCACAAGAAGGCTTCGTTCATTTCTGAACTTTTCCTCTTGTGTGTGTTCTGTATATTTAGAACTGTATTTTGATTTAGAACGTATATACCATTACACAACGTACCAAACCCAATCAACAGTTGATTTAGGAAAATATTCATAATATCTTTCTCTAGTGCAAAGTTATATCCTTCTTTATCCAATAAAAAGACGGATATTATATTGCACATCATCGACGGTACAAAATAACGGCCGTTCAAAATCAATGTATTACCATTTGGTAACACAAGGTGATATTCGCCAACAGTTTCGGCAGCAACAATTGCTCCGTTTCCTACTCTGAGAGACATATCACCCTTTTCCAGTTCTCTACTTCTTCTTAACCCTTGTAACTGATTACAAATATGGGATCCTGATCCGGTATCTAATACTCAGGACGTAGAGCAGACTGAGAAACAGTTCTCAATAACTAACACACTCGAAAAAGATGCATTAGCATGTTCTTTCTCTGTTCGGGTTGCGAGGAAATATTTGCATTTCCCTATTCTTTGCTCAGACTTATGAAAGTCATAAGATAGAGTGGAACCAACGTCCTACAACCCAGTATAATAAGCGTCTTCGGTTAATACATCCATATTATTATCTTAATTAAGACGTGTCATGGTCGCTACCTGGAGAGAGAGAAGAAAACAATTTAGCGTGTGCTCTTGCAAGATTAGATTAGTTATTATCTTATCTAATCAGGATGGCTCACACTGTTTTTATCAAATCTTCCTTCAAACCCTAAAAGGTAAAATTAACCGGAATTAATTACCCTCTACAAGTTCGCCAATCGGTCAGCCAGACAGGTACTGGTACTCCGAGGGAGTCTCCCCGTGCTTTCACATAGAACTAATTAAATAACCTCGTTTCCACAGGGGCATAACGCCGTTAACACCTTTCTTAGACACCTACTGGATTAGCTAATTGTAAAGTGGAAAACTCTCACAGGAGTAACACTTACTCGCAGTGGGTATCGGTATCCAAGTATCATATAAAAGGTATGCAATCTTATTACAAATTTCAACACTTGAAATTCCCAATATCTGTTTTTACTCCTAGTGACTTATGACCTTGGCTATGGTCAACAAATCATAAGCGCTAGTCAAGTTCAGCCAGTCATTTCGTAATTGAATTAAACCCACCCGCACGACACTTGGCTATGGTCATAAAGGTCGTACGACTGTCCTAATCCAATCGTATCATATGTGGCAAATAAGCACTAATCAGCTACCGCACACTATGCATTGACTATGGTCCACAAACGTAGCACGAATACTAAATAGTACTTATCTGAAATGACAGAGGGCTATGACTGGTTTTGAAGAAAAGATTTAACGTAATGAACTTGATATCGTTGTAGAATCTAATGATTTGAAAATGAATGGTTTAAGCTCCCCTATTAAAATCTAGTTTTCAAAACAAACCGAGTGGGTTGTAGCATATGTTAGTTTTGCTAAAGAGGTCATTCCCGTTAAAGGGATCTTTTTTCATTGAATGAAATGCTGGATATTCATAAAGGAATACTGCTATGCAAAGCAAGAACTTGAGCTGCTTTTTTGAAAAAATTGATTCTACAATATCTTTAGATTTCTTTTCTTTTCATTAATCTCATTAATAACGTCCCATCATTTATGTTTCCTAAACATCACAGAAGAAACGAAAATAAAACACACATATATGCCATCCGCATTCACCACACGGACCCAGGTCTTCACCGTAAGGTTATTTAACTTACGGCTGGGCGGGGTCAGGACTACGGCAGATGCAAAACATATATAGTGTCTACTAATATATCATATATATATATAGCATTCATCTCACGCAGTTATATAATCACATCATATCACAGAAACCAGCAGAAGCAAAATATATGAAATATAGGATATTCTAGGAGGTCCGTGTTTTAGATTAAGCCAGTAATGAAAAACATGGATTCCACGGTCGTGATGAATAGACAAACCCACATTTCTAGACCTCTACGAGAGCGGCAAGCAACCCTGCCAATTCTAGAGTTAGGCGATCCGGTCTCGACTCCTCGAGATGGCCTCCCACTGGACTCTAAAACCCGGTTACTTATGCTCCCCGCCTTGGCTCTATCGTAATGCGGAAAAGTAAATAATATACATCAATGGAGACAACAACCTCAATCTAGAAGTGTCCCAATAAAAGAATATTACATATAATATTTACATGAATGAAAATAGAAAAACTCTCATCTCATGTAAAACCCCCGGCTATTCAATCACGACGATCTAATATAACATATCAGAAGCAACACAATAACATCACATGTCATCAACGTAAGTAAATATGTATATCCCTAATGTCGTTGACGTATAGTAACGAGATCGGGGATACACCACATATTACACTTACGGCGGCAGAAAAGAAATGAAAACTACAATAATTAGAATCTGCATTATCCTTAGACATCATAAACCCGAAATATCACATATTCCGGACTTCATGCCTTATCCTATAAACTTTGCATTTAAATCTCGAATTGAAAACACTTTTCAAAAACAAGTCGGGTAATTCAATAAGATTCCCGATTAAATGATCGAATGCTCGTCGGGAACTTTAGTAGATGGCTGTACCCCCGATGCCATCAACAAAGTGCATTTGGGCGGAACACCACGGCCGCGAGTACCCGAGTGGATGCTTTTGGCCATAGGGTTCTTCTATAGTCATGTGGTCGGGGCTATGGGTGTGGCTGTCTACCTAGTGTCTCCCGGCGACTATTCGCGTACGATACGAGAGACAGAGTTTTGATCCGAATCGAAACTCTATGGCAATCTATCAAATGAGACTAAATTTACAAAACGATAACTAGTTTTCACAAAACTAATCAATGTGGATTCCAAAAATTGTATCACATATCTCACTATCTAGACGATGTTAAACATTTTGATTGATATTTTAAGCACCAGAAAATTACAGAGACCTTAACAACTTAAGGCTCACTAAAAATACCCAGAAAGTCCAAAATGACACAATGGAGCAGCAGAAGAAATACGAGACCACAACTCCTCAAATCCGTGGCGGAACCGCTGCCAAACCAAGGTTTTGGCGGCAGTTCCGCGGCCATTTGATAGAGTTAGGCTCTCGAACTTCTTGGGGCTCCATAAAATTACCTGCATGATTTTTTGAGAATTTTTAATCTGTAAAATTTCAACTTTTGAAAAAATGGACAAAAACTATGAATTTTTGGGTTTTAAAATGTCAATTGAACACTTTAAACGTCGTTTAGATTTCGCCTAATGCTCTAGCTTGACTTTGATACCATGAAAGTATGTCTTAGCACCTCTACTATGTTTATACAAGTATCAAGTATGCAATTTAAAAAAATCTAGAGGCCTAAGATATACTAACCTAGAATCGAACTAAAGAATTAGGGTTTTAGTGTAAGCAAACAAGTTGTACACTAAGTGAAAAGAGAATACAACCTTTGTAGACCAATTCTTCACTTCTAAAGCTCCAAGTAGTAGTCCCAAGAACTCTTCTTAGACTCCACCTGGTGAAAGAAATGAGCTTACTTTATAGCCTTCGAAGCCGAAGATGATCCACCTTGAAGTCTCTCTAACTCAAGCTCACTCTTCACTAATCAAAGTATTAGTGAAGCAAACAACCTAAACTAAAGGGCTAATAAAGTGTAGGTTGATGAAGTAGAAATTTTGCTCACAAATTTTCTTCTATTTTTTTCTTTTCTCACCTCAAGAAAATTCTAGAGAGCAAGAGAGGAAGAAGGAGATGAGAATGAACTTGGATGAGAGAGAATGAACCATGGATGAGGTGATGAGATAGTGGGGAAATATCTATGAATAAAATAAAGAGAATAGGGTAAGTCATGGCTTCTCAAGGCTTCCACAAGCATCCAAGAATTATGACTCATTTCCATTTTCTTTAATTCATAAATCAATCCATTTTCCACACATCAAAGTCTCATGTGTGATTCCCATACATCCTAGTTCTATATATCATCAACCATGATACAATATATAATACATATAATTATATATATCACACACACACACACATATATATATATATATATGTATAAAAAGAAGAAAATCTTAAGTGAGCTAATATTGGTTAATATATATATATATATATAAAATATATAAATATATATCAAATTATTAAATCAACACTTGATTCAATAATCCGGTTATATCACATATCACCGACTAATATCATATATATATGTATATCAAATTATTAAATCAACACTTGATTCAATAGTCCGGTTATATCATATATAACCGTCTAATATTCAATACTAGTTAATATATATATATATAACACATATATATATCAAATTATTAAATCAACACTTGATTTAATAATCCGGCTAATATAAAATATAAATAAAAAACATATACATAAATCAAATCATTGAACCAACACTTAATTCAATAATCCGGTTATATCACATATAACCTAACTGTTATCAAATATCGTTAGATTAGAATATGGTATTTTAATCAAGCTCCTGCACATATCACCATATGTGTCCTATTTCGTTTCGCTTGAGCTCGAAAACCACTGTGTAGGACTCTAAAGATTCGTCAATACGCCAGCAGTAGGTAATAATCACATCAGATACCCACAAGCCGTCAGCGGTACTAGCTGGACATAACGGCTACCCAGCTATTGAACGAATAGAAGATCAATAAGCAAACTTGTCCAAACTCCCTTAAAACCTATAAGCAACACTTACCATACAGTCCGGTCTCTTCGTCTGATAAGTCGCATATCGAGTCCGGGGATGGAATCGTCAGACCCCAGTAACTTGATAAGTCATGTCGATATGTGGCCTATAACCATTCGAGAAACTATTGATAACACTTACCAGTAAATCTTATCAGCCCTGGCTAGGGACTTGCTGTTGTAGCCAATCGAGTATAGCGAAACATCAACTTCCAATACCGGGAGAGACGAAACCCCTCCTATCGCTCACTGCCTCCATGTGACTCGGAACTGTACTCAAAATCCACCTGTTTGCATGACTCTTTTGAGCCGTGGTAAGGAAGAAATCAAAGCACAGTAGGAACCTCACAAGACACTATGACGATTTCGGTTCTATAGACTAACCTGTACAAGTGTCAACCGAGAACTGCTATATGACAATAGATATGGTACCATCTAAGAGTTCTCGGCGAGTCATGTTCGGTGTACCCATTCTCTAATGAGCACCTATGTACAATTTTTGATGGCAAACACCAATGGTTGTGGGATCAACTATCGCCTTATACAGAATTAAGAAATATACATATTAGTCTACTCTGAAATATCGATGCCCTGTCTCGATACTCCCTCGACTAGAAACTGTTAAAGTATGTGCTTGTGAAGTACACAAGCCCCACTAGTATGATTTGCATCATAGTCCTGGTAGTCAAGCCAACATCCTAAGGGTTTTATCAGCATGTATCAGAAAGACAGTATAATGATACAAGTGTACATGTTAAGATAAATAGCAACCAGATAGTATACTATCATATCGAGCAAGAAAGTTCCCTATATATATGTCCAAGCATCCACTATATCATACAATAATGGCCTCTAGGGCATACATATTCCTAACAGGAACATCAAAGTCCACATATTTGATGGGGTGGTGCGAACGCTTGTGAACGTGTGACACGTTCCACAACTAAAGAAGAATCTGATTTCTCTTAGAGCATTAGATGATGCAGGATGTACATTTGTTGGTCAAGAAGGAGTATTAAAGATTGTCAAGAGCGCCCTAGTGGTTATGAAGGGACAATGACTAAATAATTTATATCATTTGGACAACAGTACAGTGACTAGTGGTGCGGCCATAGTTACGGAAAAATAGATAGAGCATACTGCAAAGCTGTAGCATATGCGTCTTAGCCACATGAGTGAGAGAGGGTTTCATGAGTTGAATAGAAGGGAGTTGCTGAAAGGTGTTATCTCGTACAAACTAGATTTCTGCAAATTTTATACGATGGGGAAGCAACATAAGGTCGTCTATAAGAAAGCTGTGCATAAGACCGAAGGACTCCTCGATTATATTCACTCAGACGTATGGGGACCATCGCCGGTTGCATCAAAAGGAGTTGCCATGTATTATGTCTCTTTCATTGATGATTTGTCACGAAAGGTATGGTTCTACTTCCTCAAACTCAAATCAGATGTGTTTGCCAGATTTAAGGAGTATAAAGCAACCATGGAGAAGCAAAAGGGGCAACCAGTAAAGTATTAGCAGACAGATAATGGAGGTGAATACACCTCGAAGAAGTTTATGGAATTTTATAAAGATCAGGGTATATATAGGCAACGGACTGTTCTAGGACATCCAGAGCATAATGGGCTAGCGGAGCGCATGAACAGGACACTGGAGAGAGCCAGAAGTATGTGGTTGCAATACGGACTTTCGAAGGACTTCTGGGCAGAGGTGGTCAGTCATGCATGCTATTTGGTCAACAAGTCTTCATCAACGACCACAAATCTTCAGATCTCAGAAGAAGTATGGAGAAGGGAGATGATTAGTTACGATTCAGTACAGGTGTTTGGGTGCCTTGCTTATTCGCTCGTAGATCGGAAGGATAGAACCAAGATGAAATCAAAGTCTAAAAGTTATATTTTCTTGGAATTCAAACTTGGTGTTAAAGGCTATAAGTTATGGGATCTCGAAAGTAAAAGGGCGTTCACTAGCTGAAATGTGATCTTCGATAAGGATTCCATGTTGAAAAACGTGGCTGGAGTAATAAGGAAGCAGGTAGAGTATTAAGGGACAATGATTCGGTGAAGGTAGAGTTATCTGGCGCTCATAAGGTTACGGACACTGAAGCACAATTACAACCTATTGATGCAGAGGTGGGCGGGAAGATTTTAGAGACAGAAGGTGAAGACCAATCCCAACAGGACCCACAGGCAATGGCATTAAGGCGATCAACATACGTACTCATAAGGCACTAGTCAGAGATACGGTTTCGAAGATATGGTTGCATTTTCTCTAGTCACCGAAAGTGGAAATCCTAATTCTTTTCAGGAGGTTATTGGGCAAGAGCACAGTGATCGATAGATTGTGGCGATGAAGAAGGAGATGGAGTCACTTCAAAAGAATAGTACATAGAGATTGACAGAGCTACCGAAAGGAAAAAAGGCTATTGGTTGCAAGTGGGTATATAGTAAAAAGAAAAACAAGTAATACAAGACACATTTAGTTGCGAAGGGTTTTGCTCAGAAGGAGGGGTTGACTACAACGAGATTTTCTTGCCAGTATTCAATCATATGTCTATTCGAGTGTTGTTGGCAACAGTAGCTACTCAAGATTTTGAATTGGAGCAAATGGACGTGAAAACGGCATTTCTGCATGGGAAGTTGGAAAAAACGATCTTCATGAAGCAACCTGAAGGATTTATAGAGCCCGACAGGGAGGATCATGTATGTAAACTCAAGCGGTCTTTATATAGGTTAAATCAGTCTTTCAGGCAGTGGTACAAGCGTTTCGATTCTTTCATGAGGAAAACACCTTACTCTCGATGTAAGTATGACAGCTGCGTATATTCGAAGCGGCTTAAGGATGGGTCGTCGATATATCTACTCTTATATGTCGATGATATGTTGATTGCGGCTAAGAGTATGACGGAAATAAAGGTGCTCAAAGTTTCATTGAGCACAGAATTTGACATGAAGGATTTAGATGAAGCGAAGTAGATTCTTAGGATAAAAATTATTCGAGACAGGAAGGCTGGAAAGTTGTGCCTATCCCAAGTCACATATATAAAGAAAGTGTTGGAGAGATTCAACATGAAGGACTCTAGATCGATGAGTACCCTATCGCCAGTCATTTCAAGTTATCCTTCAAGGAGTGTCTGAAATCAGCAAAGGAGAAGAAAAAGATGTCTCGAGTACCATATGCAAGCGTGGTGGAGTCGCTGATGTACACTATAGTATGCACACGTCCAGACATATCATATATGGTAAGTCTGGCTAGCTGGTATATGTCAAATCCAGGGAAGATTCATTGGGATGTTGTAAAGTGGATACTTCAGTATCTAAAGGAAACTAAAGACCATTCTTTCACAAGTCAGAAAATAAATCGAGCTGGTTGTAAGGATATGTAGATGCAGATTACACTGGGGACTTGGATAAGAGGAGATCTCTTATAAGCTATGTCTATACAGTTACAGAATCTCCTATCAGTTGGAAGTCGATATTTCAGGATACCGTGGTGCTCTCAACAACGGATGCAGAATATATGGCGGCAGTGGGAGCATCTAAGGAGGCCTTGTGGTTAAAGGGCTTAATTGACGAGTTCGGATTTGATAACGGACCTGTTCTTTTGTTTTGCGACAATCAAAGCGCCATTCATAGGACGAAGAATCAAGTATACCACAGTTAAACTAAGCATATCGATATGCGGTATCATAAGATAAGAGGGCCAAAAAGGAGATCGACTTGATAAAGATCAATACTAAGATGAATCCAGCGGACATGCTAACAAAGGTCATTCTTGTAGAGAAGTTCGAATCTGCATTAACTTCTATTCAAGTACTCAAATGTGAGGAAGGGCGATATCGGTTGGAGGATCGCAAACCAGTTTCTCGATTCTGGTTAAAAACGGTAACAAGATCAGTTTCGCAATTCATAAGAAAGATTGTGCCAGTAGAGGAAAACAGGAGAAAAACTAAAGCAACCCTAAAAGGATACAAGACAAAGGGCAACATATTTTCAAGATGGCTATAAGGAAATACGAGCTAAGGTGGAGACTGTTGTGAAGGTGTCGTATTTAAAGAAGACCGCGCATCAGAAGAAAGGACCGATATCTGCCTACAAAGAATAAACGTCAGTCACAAGAAAATACAGAAACCCAGATGAACTGATGTCTGTACAGACGTCTGCCAATAATCTGGATAGAAGCATGTTAAAGTATCAGACGTCAGCCTTGATGTCTGGTCGGCGATAACTGCGAATTTAAGTTCGAGATTTAACTCAAAAATTAGGTTTTTTGGTGGCAGTTTTGTAATTTCTGAGATCTTAAATTATAGAGACTAGATATAGGATCTTAGGGTTATTTTTTATGGTGGATGTTTTTTATCATAAAGTTTTAAAACGAGTCATGGCTCTATAAGAGATCAAAACAATCATAAGGAGAATTTGTAGAAAGATATAGATCTCGTTGGAGATCATAAGTAAAGGATGAAAGAATTCTCTGTAAGCTTTTCTTCTTCTCAAGTTCTAATAAAGTTTCTTCCAGTTCTCCCTAAATCTCCTTTGTTAATTTTATTGCGGTTTGCATCTAGTTTTCTTTTGTTTTTTTCGTCTATAAGGTTCTTCGCTGCGTTGTCGATCGGTCTTGCGGCAGCAACATCATTTACTGTTTGTGGATGACTGCATCATCTTCTCTAATGGTGCCAAAAAAACAGTGCGATGTATGACAGGATTTCTAGAATTATATGAAAATTGTTCAGGTATGAAGGTTAATAAGATGAAGAGTGGCTTTATTGTGGGTAAAGGTGATACAGTGGATGATGTTCGTAGTATTACGGGCTTCTATAAAATTACACTACCATGTCGGTATCTCAGTGTACCATTGAATGCTAGTCGATGTCCAAGAAATTCTTTTTCCTCGATTATGGATAAAATATCAACAAGGTTCAAGGTTGGAACAAGCACCTTTTGAGTATGCAAGGCAGGTCATCTCTTATTAACTCCATACTTATGAGCATGCCTATTTACTTGTTATCAGTCATCGATATTCCTAAATCAGTTATCCGTAAAATTGAGATGATGCTCGCTGACTTTTTATGGGGAGAGACCGAATGGGGGAAAAATTTTCATTGGATAGGATGGGAAAATGTATGTAAGCCTTATGAGGAGGGAGGATTTGGGATTAGGCGGATTCATGATATTATCGATAGTTTTTTTTTTTTGCAAATTAGCATGGAATGTGTTGCGTAGAGAGGGTTTATGGGCCGAGTTTATGAACAAGAAATATATCTTCACTATAAGATTTGAAGATACTACCACTCGATTGGGTTCTTCTACCTGCTAGCGTTGTATTCTAAATGTCAAAAACATTTTTCTTCAGCATATAAAATCAGGCAGAACAGGGAAAAAGTGGACAACGACTGAATCAGGGGAGTTTAGCATTGGCTCGGCATGGAGCATCGTAAGGGTAAAGTCAACAAGGGTGGATGGTATAATCAGGTTTGGAGTCCACTCCGCAGCCTGAGATTAGTACTTTTGGTGTTCGATTGCTTCAGGATCGTCTTCCTGTGGACGACTACTCAGTGCAAAGTAAATGGGTTCAGCTTGTTTTGCGTTGCGTTTGTTGCTTAGGCAGCGGAGTAAAGAATTCTTAACATTTGTTTGTGGCAAGCGAGTTTGCACAGGATATTTAGCAAAAGTTTGCTCAAGATTTCTCGGTTCATATATCCGTGACCAATTCGATAGAGCAACGATTTCACAAGTTTTTTACATCCCGCGGATCTATCCATTGTGTGTTGAGGAATATTTGTCCAATTATTATGACATGGGAGATATAGAGAGCTCGGTGTGCTTATCGTTTTGATAATATACCATTTAATATTGACTCAACAATTAGCAAAGTTGAGTTTTTATGCGATGGGTTCTACAAAATCATAGCTCATTGATGGGGTTAGGGGTCAAAAATATGAGAAAAGTGACATCGCTTAGATGGTTGCCTCCTGTTGTAGATTGGGTAAAGTTGAATACGGCGTCCAAGGGGAATCCAAGAAGATTTGGTGCAGGAGGTATATTTCGAAATCGTCATCCGTTGTTATTATTGGCCTTTGTACATAGACTTCAAGATGGAACAAATAATTTAGCTGAAGGCAAAGCATTATTATTTTTATTAAGGTATGTCGTGCTGTTGGGATATAGAAAATTGGAAATTGATTTGGATAGCAAGATTTTGGTTGATGTTCTAAATAAAAAAAAATCATGTGTCCGTGGAGGCTAGAGGAGTTGGTGGAGGAGATTGTTAGTTTACTTTCAATGTTTGAGATGCGGATTTCTCATGTCTTTCGAGAAACAAATAAGGCGGCAGATTATCTAGCTAATATTGGTTGCGACAATTATAATGCTATTGTGTTTTATGATTTTCAGTCTCTACCTAGAGAGTTGAAAGGTATTTGTAACTTAGATAGACGGGGACTCCCTTATTTTTGGATGTAAAATGTTTGATGATATGAAATAAAACTTTATTTTAAAAACAACATTATTTAAATATTAAAGTAAATTGCTAATGCCAATTACAGTGAAATTATGTGGTTATGTAAAGCAAATTGGTATTCTTTTTGATGTTGCTACCTGAAATTTTCTTCATTTAGAAAAAATCCTCTGATTCTTGCATATAATTATATTTCATCTTGAAAATATATTTACTTAATTACTACAATTTAGTTCTTTTAAAATCATTGCATCCAACAATTAATTAAGATGACATCATGTTAATATAAGCTATCATTTACTAGCTAAGATCTCTTGATGCATATCATGACTATTTGCATAGAAAATACAGAAAATCTTAGCTTGAAGTTTAAGAAGGTGAAATATGGAGTAAATAAAAGATTTAGGGTGAAAGGTAAAAATATAATGCAACTTTTACAAAATAAAAATTTGGGGCACAATATAAGAAACCCCCAAATTGTTGATGCCAACTGCAAAGACATTACACTGTGTCTACTATATTTATGGGGGGGGGGGGGGGGAAATTAACAGACAGAAAGGGTCTAAAAACTCGTCTTTTTTTTTATATAACTTACCAGTGTCAATATCGCCACAGGTGGGTATCGGAACAATGATACATTCAGTGAAGCACTTAAACTTGCAACGAAGCCTCCCATTCCCTCGAGCTCTGCATTTACTATAGCAGCAGGCATAGCAAGCCTTGTAGTTTCCAGAGCTTTCTGCATAGCTTTGGCCAACAAAATATGAACGAAGTAAACAGAACAGAAAAAAGAGTAGAGATTATTTTCAATTTCATTCTCTTATTTTCAGTCATATGAATCTCATTATAATCAACCATTATAAACTACTATAGTTAGCCATTGACCGATATACCATCTCTGGTCACCCCCCTCAAACCGATGGTTGGTCATCATCGGTTTGCCATTGTAAAAATCATGGCACTTCTTAGTTTGAGACTTTATAAAGATATCTGCGAGTTGCTCCTTGGAAGGAATATGAGGAAGTGAAATGAGACCTTGTTCAAATTTCTCACGGACAAAATGACAATCTATCTTAATATGTTTAGTGCACTCATGAAATACTGGATTGCTTGCAATCTTGACGGCACTTTCATTGTCACAAAATAGTGAGGTAGGGGCTTTTAAGTGAATACCAAAATCCTTTAAAAGTCGTTGGAGCCAAATGATTTCACTACAGGCAGATGACATTGCCCGATATTCTGCTTCAGTGGAAAATTTAGAGAAAGTAGGTTGCTTCTTCGATTTCCATGACAATAGAGAACTCCTTAAGAAAATACAATACCCCATGGTAGATCTACGTGTGCCTTTGCATCCAGCATAATCAGCATCACAAAAACCCCGCAACTCAGTACTAGAAGTGGTAAGATAGGATAATCTCATTGTTGGAGTGGAACGAAGATATTGAACGATACGGTGGACTGCTGTTAAATGTAATGTGCGAGGATCAGAAACAAATTGACTTACAATCTGCACCGCGTGGGCGATATCTGGACGAGTGACAGTGAGATAGACTAAGCTTCCAACTAGTTGACGATATAGTGTTGGATCAGGGATTGGATGTCCATCTGTATGACCATACTTCACATTCAACTCAAGAGGGGTGTCGACGATTTTATCATCTGTGAGCCCAGCCAAATCAATAAGATCTTGAGCATATTTCCGCTGACTAAGAAAATATCTGTTAGTGTGCTTAGATATCTCTAACCCAAGAAAATAAGCCGCGATACCAAGATGTTTCATGAGAAATGATTGTTGGAGAATCTGTTTGAATTCTTGAATACCTTGGCGATTATCACCAGTAATCAATATATCGTCAACGCAAACCAAGACCAAAATGTGCCCTTTATCGGTTGAGGAGATAAACAATAAATAATCATATAACTTTGTTGGTAACCAGCTTGTTGAAGCACAACTTTTAGTTTAGAGAACCAAGCCCGTGGTGCCTGTTTCAAGCTATAAAGTGCCTTCCGTAATTTACAATCCATCTGAGGAGGAGCATTGTGTATCCTGGAGGAGGTTTCATGTAAACAGTTTCAGATAAATCGCCATTAAGGTGTTAGTTATATGTATGCCCTAGAGGCCATTACTGTACATTGGATGTATATTGTAGTGGATGCTGGGACATATATAGGGAGGACTTTCTTGCTCGACATGATAGTATGCTATCTGGTTACTCTTTACCTTAACGTGTACATTGATTGTCTCTCTGTTACATGTTGGTAAAGCCCTTAGGATGTGTACTTGACTACCTGGACTATGATGCGGATCATACTAGTGGGGACATGGTAGTCCATAAGTACATCCTTCAAGGTCCCTAGTCGTGGGTGTATCGAGACAGGGCATCGATATACCAGAGTAGACTAGCGTATACCTTCTCGACCCATACAGATGGGCGATGGATGATCCCATATCCATGGGTGTTTGACATCAGAGATGATATACGGGTGCTCAGTGGAGACTGGGTACACTGGACGGACTCGCCGAGAACTCCCAGATGGTATTATACCTTACGTCAGATGGCAGTTCTCTGGTGACACTGGTACAGAGTAGTCTGTTGACCCGAGATCGTCATAGAGTCTTGTGTGGTTTCCACTGTGCTTTGATTTCCACCTTACCACATCCAAGAGGGCGTGCAAAACTGTGGTTTTTGGGTACAGTCCCGAATCACATGGAGGCAATGAGCGATAGGAGGGGATTCGTCTCTCCCGGTATAGGGAGTTGATGTTGCGCTGTGTTCGATTGGCTATAACCGGAAATCCCTGGCCAGGGTTGCTGAGATTTACTGGTAAGTGTTACCAGTAGTTTCTCGAAATGTTATAGACCTCATATCGACACGACTTATCGAGCTATTGGGGTCTGACGTTTACCACCCCTAGGCAAGATATGCGACATATCAGTCGACGAGACCGGACTGTACGGTAAGTGTTACTGGTTGGATTCACAGGAGTGTGAGCGGGCTTGCTCGTCGATCTTCTGATCGCTCAGTACCCGGGTGGCCGTTACGTTTAGCAGACCGCTTGCGGCTTGTGGGTGTTTGATATGATCATCACCTGCTGCCGGCGTATTGACGAGTCTTTAGAGTCCTACACAGAGGTTTCCTGGCTCAAGCGAAACGAAATAGGAGCGCATATGAGATATGTGCGGGACCGAGAATAATGCGTGTATGTGATACCGTATTTCATTCTCGCGATGAATGTATCGAATGGTTGTATGCGATATAACCTAGTTATCGAATCAAGGATTGATTCGATAAGTCGATACATTGGATATTAGTCGGTTATATGCGATATGACCGGATCGTTAAATCAAGTGTTGATTTAATGATTTAATGCATAATTATATATTTGATATATTACTTTGCATTAACTAGTATTGGTTCATTTTAAATGGATTTTCTCACTTGCATTGCACAAGTTGTATATGTGATATACTTTTGTGCACTTGATTGTATCATGTTTGATGATACATGTTTACTTGGGTTTGTGTAAAGATTAAACCATGGTTATATGAATGGTTAGGGTTTTGTTTTCTTATTCATTTATTTATTTATTTATTCTTTTTGGAAAATAAATGGCATAAAGAGAAAATGGTGGCTTTCTTTGTTTGCATCTTGAAGCTTCATGAAGCTTTGACTAAGTCACCATTTTGTCTCATGCTTAACCCTAACCACTCCACTTAACCCTAGTTGATTCTCTACACTTGACCATGGTTGTATTATGATAAGTATTGATTTTCTTTTCTATTCAAAAAGAACTTATCATAATATTTTTTTCTTCTTCTTCTTCAAGATGAAGAAGCTTGAATCCATCAATGCTGATTTGATGAAAAGAGTGAGAAATCCAATTCTAAAGTGAACCCACTTCCTATTTCTTCATCCTCTACCACTTGCCAAGTAGTATAGGGTGTTTTCTTCACAAGTTTCATGGCTTGGTGAAGTTGGAGCTTGATCTTGTGATGCCTCGACGTAGATCATCTTCGGCATCGAAGCCGACGACCAAGCCCGCCTATTTCTCCGATGAAGCCGACGCTAGAGCCCGGGATTGGATTTGGACAGCAAGGGGACTTCATCATGGAGCTATGGAGGTGGAGAACCGGATCTACAAAGATTGTATTTCCGTTCACTTAGTTAAATTGTTAACTAGCTTCTTGTTTCGCCTAAAATTCTAGTTAACGATCCGTATTAGGGTTTCTCGGCACTTGTAAAAATTTGAAATTGGCATGGTTGATACCTTGTGAGACCTCATTAGTGTGCCTAGGAACCCTACAGTGGTATCAGAGCCTAGCTAGAGCCTTAGGCGATGCTTAGACGATGTTAGAAACCCGATCGAACCGAAACCCTAAACCCAAAATTGCTCTCTGTACATTTTTGAAAATTGTGGATTTTTGAGAATTAAAAATATGCAGAAAATTCAGCAGGAAATTGTAAGAATTACTGTGAAGCCCGTACCCATGATTCCCTTAAAGCGCGGCGGAACCGCGGCATTAGCATGGCTAATGCGGCGGTTCCGTGGCCATTTTGTTTTTTCTTCAGTTGGTCTTTGCACAGTAATTCATATATTTGGGTGCTGTATTTTCTGGGAATTTTTAATTTAAACTCAAGAGTTGAGTTTTCTGGGTTGTATTGGGAGTTCGTAGATTCGATCGGATTATCAGACTTTGTCTATGTGGCTTTCCGGATAATTTTTGAATATGTTAAAAAGTTCGACCGGATATAAATACCCAACTTTTCCCCTGCCGGAAAATTTCCAAGTGTTGGATTTTTCCGAGGTTTAAAGACGTTCTAAGTAGTGCAAGTAACGCGATGGTCCCTCTAGAAGACAACAAACCTTAACTCGATTATGTGACCGTCTTGAACTGCCCTTTGAACCTTCGGGTTTGGGGCAGTACGGCGTGCCACATGTGAGGCGTTGGCTTGACCCTTCTACGGCTGGACCGTTGGTACTGAGGCACGAAGTAAATGTCTTTGAACTTACTTCATGAGTTGAGCTGTTTCGGGAAAACTTGGGTGTTCGATTGTTCGATCGGAAAGTTTAACATTTTCTATTTACTCGGAATGTGATACAATAATTGGAATTCACAAGTAGTTATGAGATAACTGATTTGAATGTTATAAACATAGCAGTTTAGTCTCACTTGATCGGTTGCCACGGAATTTTGATGTGATCAAAAGTCTGTCGCAATCACGTAGCGTACGCGGATACTCGCCGGGTAAACTTAATAGACAGCCTCGCTCCATAGCCCCGACCAAGTGACTGAAGGAGAACCCCGTCGCCGAAAGCATCCGTTCGGGTGCTCGCGGCAGCGGTGTTCCGCCTTGGTGCACTTCGTCGACGGCATCGGGGGTGCAGCCGTCTACTGAAGTTTGCGACGAGCATTCGATCAGGATGTCGGGAATCTTGTTGAATTGCCCGACTTGATATTGAAAAGTGTTTTCGATAATGAGACTAAAATGAGGGGTTTATAATTGTTAGGCATGTGATGTCTAAGGAATTCATTTGATTAGGCATGCGATGTCTATGTAGGTTGCGGATTCCAACTGTTGTAGTTTTACACTTTCTTTTCTGTGACCGTAAGTGTAATATGTGATATCGCCGGTTTCGTTGCTATATGTCAACGACAATTGGGATACGCATGTTTACTTACGTTGATGACATGTGATGTTATGTGTTGCTGGATATGTTATATTGGATCGTCGTGTTTGAATAGCCGGGGTTTTTTATGTGAGATGGGTGTTTTTCATTTTCATTCATGTAAAAACTTGTATGTAATATTCTTTTATTGGGGCACTTCCAGGTTGCGGAAGATGTCACCCTCTGTATATTATTTACTTTTCCGCATTAGGATAGACCCAAGGAGGGGAGCACAAGTAACCGGGTTCTGGAGTCCAGTGGGAGACCAACTCGAGGAGTCGAGTCCGGGTCTCCTAACTCTAGAATTGGCAGGGTTGCTTGCCGCTCTCGTAGGGGTCTAGGGGTGTGGGATTGGCTATTCATCGCGACCGTGGAATCCGTGTTTTATACTGGCTCGTATTGAAAACACGGACGTCCTAGTATATCCAATATTTCATATGATTCTTCTGCTGCGATATCTGTGATGTGATCATGTGATGTTCTGTGATGGATACTATATATAGTATATATGATATATTATATAGGCGTTACTTATGTTTTACACCCGCGCTAGCCCTGCCCCGCTCTGCCGTTAGTTACCTAACCTAACGGTGCACGAGGGGACATCGAGGCGAATGCGGATGGCATAAGTGTACGTCGTATTTATCTGTGATGTTTAGGTATTTAAATGATGGGACTTCATTAATGTGATTAATGAAATAAAAGAAACCTAAAGATGTTGTAGAATCGAATTTAAAAATAAAATAGGTAGCTACAGTTCTTGCTTTGCACAGCGGTATATATGATATATCCTGCACCTTATTCGATAAGGAAAAGACTGAGATCCCTTCACCAGGAGTGACTCCTTTAGCTATAACTCTCGGTTTGTCTTTTGATTGCTTATATAGTTTCTACTTTGCACAGTGATATATATGATATATCCCGCACCTCATTCGATGAGGAAAGGACCGACGATCCTTTCACCGGGAGTGACTCCTTTAGCAAAACCAGAAAAGCCTCAAAAACACTCCATTTTAAAATCATTTGATTCTACAACGATATCAAGTTCATTACGCAATAGGTTTTCAGAAAAACCTGTCGTAGCCCTCCGTCATTTCAGATAAGTGGTAGTTAGCATTCGTGCTACGTTTGTTGGCCTGCGTCAAGGCGTAATGTGCGGTAGCTAACTAGTATTTATCTGCTTATGCATATGATGCAGATTGGATTAGGGTAGTCGTGCGACTTTGTTGGCCTGCGTCAAGGGTCGTGCGGGTGGGTTTAATTCAATCAGGAAATGACGGGTTGAACTTGACTAGCGCACTATGGTTTGTTGGCCTGCGTCAAGGTCATAGGACGTTAGGGGCAAAATTATCGGGAATTTCAAGTATTGAAATTTGCAATGAGATTGCATACCTTCTATGAGATAGTTGGATCCCGATACCCACTGCGAGTAATTGTTACTCCTGGAAGAGTTTTACACATTACAATTAGTCGATCAAGTAGGTGTCTAGAAAGGTGTTAACGAGGTTACGCCTCTGGGAAAACGAGGTTTACATTAATTAGGTTCGTGCGAAAGCACGGGGGACCTCCCTCAAAGTACCGACACTGGCCTGGCTGAAAGATTGACGAACTTGTAGTGTGTAATTAATCCCGGCTAGTCTTTCCTTTTAGGGTTTGAAGGAAGATTTGATAAAAAAACAGTGGGAGTCATCCTGATTAGATAAAATAATAACCAATCTATTCTTGCAAGAGTGCACGCTGAGTGTTTTCTTCTCTCTCTCTCCACGTAGCGACCATATCACGCTTTAATCAAGATAATAATATGGATATTTGACCGAACCCGCTTGTTATACTGAGCTGGGGAACGTTGGTCCCACTCTAACTTATAATTGTTATAAGACAGAGCAGGAAATTGGGGATTACCAGAATTCCTATGCCGCCCAAACGAAGAGAGTGCATGCTGATGCATCATCTTCGGGTGTGTTCTTTATACAGAACTGTTTCTCTATTCTCTACGTCCTGGGTATTTGATACCGGATCAGGATTCCAGATATGTAATATATTACATAGGGCTACAGAAAGGTAAAGAACTGAGAACGGGTGATAAGTTTCATGAGGCAGAAAACGGGACAAGTGTTGCAGCCAAGTCTGTTGGTCACTGTCATCCTGTATTACCAATGCATTGATTCTGAACGAATGTTATTAGATACCGAACCTGATATGCAAAATCATATCTGTCTCTTTATTAGTAAAGAAACGATAAAATTTTGTATTGTCGGATTATGTTTTGAACATTTCCTATATCAAAAGTTGATCGGTTCAGGCACGTTATCTAAAAGCATTGATGTTCTAAATCAAACTACGGTTCTAAGTATACGGAACACACACAAGAGGAAGAGTTCAGAAATGAACGAATCCTTCTTGAGGTATTGTAGACTAGGTCATATCAATGCGACCCAACTAGCTGAAGTTACTTGTAGATGCATATTTAAATCAGTTTGAATTTACATCTTGTGAAACTTTCCAGTCATGTCACAAAGATATAATGACACCAGCTCTGTTTATTGGAAACAGAGAAAGAGTTAGTGAACTCTTGGGATGATACATGTTGATGTATAAAGGTCCCCAGTCTACACATGCCAAGACCGGTTCTTTGTACTTCATTACATTCTCTGATGATCTCCCAAGATTCAGACATATGTTCCTGTTGAAACACAAGTCCGAACCTTTTGAGATATTCACGGAATATAAGTTAGAAGTAGAGAACCAAAATACGGGTAAAAGTATTATGTCCTATGATGAGATCAAGGAGGAGAATACTTGAGCACGAAATTCTTAGACTTTTCTAAAAGAGAATGAGATTCTCTCTCAGCATTACTCCTCCGTATACACCATAGCACGATGGTATATCGGGGCGGAGCAATCACACCCTATATGATAAGGTGTGCTCTATGATGAGTACTACTGAGTTACCTATTTCCTTTTTGGAAGTTATGCACTTGAGAAGCTGCATACCTATTGAATAGGGTTCAAATCAAATCAGTTGCCTACCACTTCATATTTGATATGATAAGGGAAGAGCCCATCTCTCAAGTTAGTTAAGATTTGGGGTTGTCCAGCCTATGTCTGAAAAGCAAAATCCGGACAAGCTCGAGACAAGATCTATTATGTAGAACTGGAAAGGTTCCAGCTATACAAAACTGCAGCTGATGATTTGACAGAACTAAAGGATTCAATAGTTACCAACGAACCTCAGCCTCTCCGCCGATCTAGTAAGGTTCCTCACCCGCCTGAGAGATACTTCGATTTCTCTATGACAGTGGGAGCGAGGATTGCATCATAAGATGATGACCCAACTAGTTTCGAGCTGGCCATCAGGAGTGGGACTCTGTAAGAATGGCTGGATGCTTAGCGATCTGAGATGGAATCCATGTACACCGACAAAGTATGGACTTTGGTTGCTATATCTGAAGGGTTAAATCCCCATCAGGAGCAAGTATATGTTGAGAAGATTACTTGGTGTAGATGGAAAAGTTGAGACTTTCAAATCTAGACTTGTTAAAGCTTTTTCGTCATCGACCAGACGTGGATAATGATGAAACCTTTTCAAGTGGCTATACTTAAGTCCATCCAGATCCTACTTTCCACGGCTACATACCATGACTACGATATCTGGCGGTTGGGTGTCATGACTGCTTTTCTAAATGATGTTTTAGAAGAGAGAGTCTATAAGTACACAGTCAGAGGGCTTCGTAGACAGTGGGAGCAGCGGAAACATGTGCAAGATGCTTTATAGGATAAAGCAGACATCGCGGAGTTGGAACATCTGTTTTGATGAGATAGTCAAACAGTTTGACATCATCAAAATGGTAGATGAACCTAGTGTAGCGTCTTGAAAAGTCGTTTTGGTGTTTTCCTGAAATTCGGTGAAAATTCGGTATTTTTCCGAAAACCGTCTTTCTTGTTATTTTGCAGTTTAGGGCTAATTATACCTAAAATGGATAGGTAATTGCTCGTTTTTAGTAGCTAATGAGTTAATTATGAAATTCTGGTCGTTTAAAAATTTTCCCTAATTTTTCAATTTTTTTATATTATTTTAAGCCGGTAAGAAAATACATTAAATTAGCGATAAATACAAATTTTTCCGGGCAAATTTTAATCTCTAAAATTATGATAATTAAAAGCTAGTGATAACATAAATTTTTAGTAATTTATTTTGATTTTTAACAAATTTTTATGATATGAAACGAATTTATTGAATTTGGAGCTAAAACTTGCAATTTTTGACTTGTAGGGGGCCTTTTTGCATAAAATTTCTTTTGTAAAACCCCTCTCTCTTTTTCCTCAGCCCTAGGACAGCCCCACCTTGTGCAAGTCCAGAAATTTCTGGCCTCATATTTTGTTTTCTTTCTTGAGTTGATTTAGTGGGTTTATTGATTTATTTTAATTATAGTTTGATTAGGTATGGGGCATTGACTTTTGTGGACTTGACCCTTGACTTTCCCACTCACCCACACCCCTCCCCTCACCTCCCTCAGGCCGAAACCTGCACCCCCCTCTCCTTCATCTCTTTTCTTTTCATTTGCTTCAAATTTCTTCAAAAAAACACATCAAAATTTCAAATTAAAGCTTGCAAATTAAAACCCTCCTTCATCTTTCTTTTCCTTCACCTCCCTAGCTTGGATCTTGATGCTTGAGGCCATCATTTGGAGCAAAATTTTTCTTGCTAGATCTCAATTGAGGTATAATTTCCATCAAGTTACTTTCTTTTTTTTTTTTTGGCTAAAATCCTTTAATTGTATGGTTTAGTGTTAAAAGTTTAGCTAATTTCTAATCTAATTTATAAAAGAGTAGTTGTATTAAACTAGGGTTTTTGAAGCCATAATAGTTAATTAAATTGTTTTATAGTTAATCTAGTTGTTAATTAACTAATCTATATGGTTACTTTGTTTATGTAGTCTTCAAATTATGCTAATTTAGTTAATTTTAGAAGTGTGATTTGGTTGTAAATTGTTGTTTTAGGAAAATCTAGAAAGGGGTTTATGTATGGATTGGGTTGTGAAGCATGATTAGTGAGTTGAATTAAGGTTTAGAAACCATTATTTAGTTGATTAAACCTAATTTGTTATCTAGTTGTTTTGCTAACCTAATCTAGAAGGTTAACTTGCTAATTGGGTTTGAAATTAGTGTTAGTTAAGTTTTTCTAGTATGGATTTTGATTTGCAATTGCTTTTGAGAAAAATCAAGAAAGGGTTGGTTGTGGAATTTAGGTTTTGGAGCATGGTTAATGTGTTGAAATTTTGTGTAGTGGTTATCTAATGGTGTGACTTGGGTGATTATGCTAGATTGTAGTCGTTTTGTCGCAAATCGGCGATTTTTGCACCGATTTTGGAATGTAAATGCTTACTAGTTTTGTTATAAAATTATGTGATGGATTATTTTTGATATCTTGATGATTGTAATGGCTTGTCCTACGACTTTTAGGATGCGTGAGTGCGGATTTTTGAGTAGTCGGGTTTTAGTTTTGCCGGGCGACCAAATCGGCGTTTTTTGGCAGTTTTTGCGATTTTCGCGTGTGTTCCGCGCACTTTGTGCACGTTGTACCTAGCTAGCGAACTTTAGTAGTTTCGTTGGGGTTTTGCGTCGTTCTTGATATGTAACCTTATGTTTGGTATTGATGTAAATTCCAGGTTCGGTCGCGGAGACGTCAGACGCGGCGCGAAAGGGAAAGGCGGTGATTGGACACAGCTAGCCAGGGATTCCGGTGAGTAGATGTAACATCTACGGGGGACTATCGTTGGATGGCGCAAGCCGCCCGATAGTTTTAGTAACTTCCAAGATCCTTAGTAATGTTAGTAATTAGGGGTGAAATACTTAATTGACTATTTGCTGCATCCATGCATTATATTGACATACCTATACGAAACCATTTTATAGGACACCTGCACCATTGCCAGGGTTTTTATATGCAGCACGAGCACTATTCATGCTTACACACACACCCTGGTAATTGCCATGCCACCACACTAGATAACCTTTAATTTAAACCTTTTAATAATTGATACTTAAACTGGTGCTATTGCCTTTAATTCCTTAAAATGAAACCGTAGGATTGCTATTCATGTGCATGTACTTCATCATATTAATTGTTCATGCTTAATACATTAATCACACATCGCAACTTGATTATTGATACCATATGCATTCATTATCATTGATATATGCACTTATGAGGATTTCTTGAGATTTTTGATATTGCTGGATTTCGGGGGAAAGCCGCAAGATTTCTAAACTTATTATATTTTTAAAATATGTAAATTGCGGTTTTCTAGTGATGTAAGTGTCGTCCACCATGAGTTTGCTGTGGTTTTGGAAATTCGTGTCGAGGAGTGGAGGAACCGGCACGGGTACATGGTGGGCCCGGTAAGGTACCCCGGGGCAAGAGGAATGTGGTGTTGACGTTGAGCCTGGCAGGGGACGGATTACCTACCGGTGACTGTTTGGGGCGGCGGATATCCAGAGGATACCGACCGTGGCCGCTAGATGATGAGATATTGATATTTGAGATGGGTCAGCCGGACGGCTGAGGCCAGACATACATTTATGAGATTTGAGACAGCTTTTGGGTGTCGTTGCTGGACACCGGTTCTCGTCGATTCTTTGAGTATTATGCTGGCATTCTAAAAGAGTTTCAAAAACAAAAAGAGATAAATGTTTCTTATATATACCTATTGAGACCTCAGATATTCATGTTGCATACATATTCGTACACTGATGTTGTATACACACCTGCTAGTGCATCCAGTCATACCTGTATTATAGATGCTAGGATGCTTGTGTGCATGCATACGATAGCCTTTGTAGATGTTATTTATTACTCACGAGTTGGCAACTCACCCCCGTTGTGCCACAGTCTTTTGCAGGTCCGCTCCGTCAGTTCAGTAGCGGTGGGCGCACTTGTTCTTTTGCCTCTTTTGCCTGAGCTCGAGATTTGCTCATAGGTGGGTTATGTTATTATTTTTGTACCACCTTGTATATTCTTTGTATCTAGTGTACTCCATCTACTGTTTCTACCAGTTTTATTGTATATTGACCTAGAGATGAGACTGTGAGATTTGTAGACTTTTGTGCTGTATTTTGGGGTCGAGCTCACTTGAGTCGACATGCTGTTTTTCTTATGCTTCATTATGATTATTTTGCATGCTGTCGTTTTATATTGCGTGGGATTTGTGACCGCCTTGTGGCGAAGAGCTAGCTCCCGCTTGGGGATGCCCTATTTTGGTGGATTCATGTGTATTTTTATTGTACCCATTTTGGGGGCCAGTATTTACAAAGGAGACTCTGCCGAAATTTTCGGAAAAATTAGTATTGTTTTTAAAAAGGGTTTTACATGACTTATTTGATAAACTTGCTTTCAAATGTTTGGGTTTTCTTCACTCTTTTGCTTAATTGGTTTTGTTTTCTGGGCTTTGGCTTACTTATTTTACGGACGTCTTTAGACGTTTCGTAAACTTAAGTGCCAGTCACGTTCCGTACCCTGCGGGTCGTGACAAAGTTGGTATCAGAGCAATAGGTTTTACCTTTGTGAGTGTAGGATGACCCTTGGTAGATGGAGTAAGTAACTTAAGCAGGGTAACGTAGCGTGCGTATGTCCGCGGCATACTTATGATACGGTACTCCGCCTAAGTGACTTTAGGATATACTTGCTTAAAAAATTCCTTCTTCAATTCCGTGTATCCTATGATCCTATTGCACTGTCCTTACTATCCGTTTTCCTGTAACAGCCACTATGCCGCCGAAGGCTACGAGAGCACAGAGGGCTGCCGCCAGAGACGAGATTCGAGCTGGCTCGTCCGAGACTAGGACTGAGCAGGGTGGTATGCCTACGCCGCAGGGACAGACCGATCCACCTTCCCCAGGCCGTATGGATAGGCTCGAGACCGGTATGGAGGAGTTGCGACAGATGATGGGAGGCATGCAGGAGCTACGTCAGATGGTAGGATCCCTAGTTGTAGCCAGTCGTACACCGAGGCCGGATGACGTACCTACTACATCACAGACGACCATGATACCTGCTCCTACTACTACCACCGTGGCCATTCCGGTTTCACTACAGGATTTCATGAGGCTGAGACCTCCAGTATTCACCGGCACCGAGACAGCGGAGGATCCACAGACGTTCCTTGACAGTTTAGCCAGGATCTGCCGTTCGCTGAGATGTTCGGATGATCGATGGGTAGAGCTTGCGAGTTTCCGACTAGAGGGTCTCGCGCAGACATGGTAGGAGTCAGTCTTGAGAGGTCGAGCTGCAGGTCTACCGCCTATGACTTGGGTCGAGTTTACAGCGGTCTTTCTAGCCCGTTTCCTTCCAGAGAGCGTTCGTGACGCCAGAGCTCGTAGCTTCGAGGCCTTAGTCAAGACACCTGGGATGACGGTGTCTGAGTATGACATCCAGTTTACACAGTTATCCCGATATGCTCAGTATTTGGTGGATACCGAGGAGAAGATGGTGAAGAGGTTCGTACAGGGACTTGATGCCCAGCTATATCTTGCCATTGGCGCCCAGCACTACGACACTTATTCAGCGGCTATGGATACGGCATTGCGGATGGAGGCACGCATATCACGGACTTCGGCCGTTTCTGGGCCGAAGAGGATGCGCACCGATGTACCGTCTCAGAGGCAGCGCGCCAGATTCTTTCCGAGAGATAGGCCTGGCAGAGGATTTGGGCGGGGACAGTTATATGGTTCTTATCCCCAGGGGCAGCAGCCGTCGCCAGGATGTTTTGGGTGCGGGAGTTTGCACCATCTTGTCAGAGACTGTCCGGTGAGACGACAGGGAGTAGCGACAGTTCCGTATGTGACCCTACCACCATCACCACCCCCTCCTCAGAGAGCCCTACTTCCTATCCCAGGCGATGCGCCACGCCAGTTAGGTGCACCGAGAGGCCGTGGACGCGGCGGTCCTGTTCAGAGAGGACGAGGAGGCAGAGGCCGAGGTCGAGGTCAGCCCGCTATCGGTGGAGGACAGGCCCGAGTTTTTGCTTTGACACCGCAGGATGCGCAGGCATCCAATGCCGTTGTGACAGGTACCTTGCCAGTTTGTTCTTTCGACGCACGGGTATTATTCGACCCAGGTTCCACACATTCGTACGTATCTACACACTTTGCACCAATGTTGGGCCGTGAGTCGTCGTCGTTAGATCAGCCGCTTGTTGTTGTTACTCCGGTAGGCGAGTCGTTTGTCGCTCGTTTTGTTTTTCGTTTGTGTTCCGTTCGTATCGGGGAGAGGGATTCATCAGTTGATTTGATACTCCTCGATATGTTGGACTTTGATGTGCTTCTGGGCATGGATTGGCTCGCCACTTGTTATGCTTCGGTGGACTGCCGTGAGAAGGCAGTCAGATTTAGCTGTCCGGGAGAGCCAGTCCTTGTTATTCAGGGAGACCGCAGTGTCACCCTTCCCAGCCTAATTTCGTCTCTTCGCGCTGGTCAGCTCTTGCGGAAGGGATGTCAGGGATTCTTAGCGTTTGTTTGTGATACTCGAGTTGCAGAGGTTCCGTTGGACCGGGTCCCGGTTGTTTGTGAGTTCCCTGATGTTTTCCCTGATGAGCTACCTGGGCTACCGCCTGAGCGCGATGTTGAGTTCTGCATTGATTGGATTCCCGGTTCGGGGCCTATTTCTATACCGCCTTATCGGATGGCCCCGGCAGAGCTTCGAGAGCTGAAGGATCAGTTGCAGGATTTGTTAGATAAGGGGCTTATTCGACCTAGTGTTTCTCCATGGGGTGCTCCGGTCCTGTTTGTCAAGAAGAAGGATGGAAGTTTGCGCTTATGTATCGACTACCGCCAGCTGAACAAAGTTACCGTTCGGAACAGATATCCGTTGCCACGCATTGATGATTTGTTCGACCAGCTTCAGGGTGCGGGGTATTTTTCGAGGATCGACTTGCGATCAGGATACCATCAGCTGCGAGTTCGACAGGAGGATATACCGAGGACAGCTTTCCCCACGCGCTACGGCCACTACGAGTTTTTGGTGATGTCGTTCGGACTCACCAACGCCCCAGCAGCATTCATGGATTTGATGAACCGTACATTCAGGCCGTATCTTGACTTGTTCATCATCGTGTTTATCGACGATATCTTGGTGTACTCCCGGAGCAGAGAGGAGCACGAGCAGCACTTGCGGATTACGTTACAGACTCTGAGGGAGCACCAGCTGTTCGCGAAGTTCTCCAAGTGTGCATTCTGGCTGGACAGCGTCGGATTCTTGGGTCACGTGGTTACGAGAGACGGCATTTGTGTGGACCCGAAGAAGATTGAGGCTGTTCAGCAGTGGCCCCGACCTACATCGGTGACTGAGATCCGTAGTTTTCTAGGCTTGGCGGGCTACTACAGGCGTTTTGTTCAGGACTTCTCCCGTATAGCTGCACCGTTGACCGGTTTGACCCGGAAGGGAGTTCCTTTCGTTTGGACAGAGGAGTGCGAGCGCAGTTTTCAGCAGCTACGGACTTGTTTGACTACGGCGCCGGTATTATCTTTGCCTTCGGGATCAGGCGGATTTGTTGTCTACTGTGATGCTTCGCGAGTGGGATTAGGATGCGTATTGATGCAGCATGGCCGGGTGATCGCTTATGCTTCTCGGCAGTTGAAGAAGCATGAACAGAACTACCCCACTCATGATTTGGAGATGGCTGCAGTGGTCTTTGCACTGAAGATTTGGCGACATTACCTATACGGCGAGTCGTGTCAGATATTCACCGATCACAAGAGCTTAAAGTACATATTTCAGCAGCAAGACCTGAACCTCAGACAGCGTCGTTGGATGGAGTTGGTGAAAGACTACGACTGCGAGATCTTATATCACCCCGGCAAGGCGAATGTGGTGGCAGATGCGTTGAGTAGGAGGTCCGGGGGTAGTCTATCCTTTTTGCGCGCAGTGCAGAGGCAGTCGTCAGCAGATTGGCAGATGTTATGCGACAGCCGAGTGGAGTTCGAGTTCACTAAGACAGGGGGACAGCTCGCGCATGTTCGTGCACGCCCACAGTTGCTTGACCGTATATATGAGGCACAGCGCAGTGACGACCGTTGCTCAGAGATCATGGCACAGATGGGACAGGGCAGATTTTCCGAGTTCGTGGTTGACGATCAGGGGATTTTACGATATGGATCTAGACTGTGCGTACCAGATGCTGATGGATTGCGGCGCGACATTCTTGAGGAGGCACACCGATCAGTGTATAGTGTCCACCCCGGTTCCACCAAGATGTACCATGATATGAGAGAGACCTACTGGTGGGACGGGATGAAGAGGGACATTGCGGAGTTCGTTTCGAGATGCCTGACTTGTCAGCAAGTCAAGGCCGAGCACCAGAGGCCCGCAGGAGAGCTACAGCCGTTACCCATTCCAGAGGGGAAATGGGAACAGATTTCGATGGACTTCGTTGTGGGTCTACCCAGGACCAGTCGAGGGTACGACTCCATCTGGGTGATCGTGGATAGATTGACGAAAGCGGCTCACTTCCTGCCAGTGAAGACGACTTTCAGCTTCGCTCAGTATGCTCAGCTCTATATTGACGAGATCGTGCGACTACACGGCGTACCGACTTGTATCGTGTCAGATCGAGGCACTCAGTTCACCAGCCGACTTTGGCAGAGACTTCAGGAGGCTTTGGGCACTCGTTTGAGCTTCAGCACAGCGTTTCATCCGCAGACAGACGGACAGTCAGAGCGGACCATTCAGACTCTCGAGGACATGCTCAGAGCGTGCGTTTTAGACTTTGGTGGTAGCTGGGATCATCATTTACCTCTAGTGGAGTTCTCCTACAACAACAGTTTCCAGGATACTATTCAGATGGCACCTTTCGAGGCATTGTATGGGAGGAGATGCAGATCGCCCGTTTGTTGGACAGAGCTCAGCGAGAGCAGCATTTTGGGGCCGCAGCTTGTTGAGGAGACGACAGCGAAGATACAGTTGATCCGAGACCGGATGAGAGCGGCTCAGAGCAGGCAGAAATCCTATGCAGACAGGCGCCGTCGCAGATTAGAGTTCGCAGTTGGCGACCATGTTTTTCTGAAAGTCTCCCCGATGAAGGGCGTGATGCGTTTTGGGCGAAAGGGGAAGCTTAGCCCTAGATTCGTAGGTCCCTTCGAGATCCTCGAGCGGGTTGGCGCTGTTGCATATCGTTTGGCTCTTCCTCCCAGCTTTCCCGATGTTCACCCCGTCTTCCATGTTTCGATGCTCCGCAAGTACCTTCACGACCCTTCGCATGCGATTCAGCACCCGACAGTCCAGCTAGAGCGCGACCTTTCTTTTGCAGAGCAGCCGGTGGCCATCCTGGATCGGCAGGTGAAGAAGTTGAGGTCGAAGATTATACTAACCTCAAGGTCCTTTGGCGTAGCCCGAGCAGCGAGGAGGTTACCTGGGAGACCGAGGGTGAGATGAGGAAGAAATATCCCCATCTCTTCGAAGGTACGCATAGCTATATTTTTAAATTCGGGGACCGAATTTCTTTAAGGGAGGAAGATTGTAGCGTCTTGAAAAGTCGTTTTGGTGTTTTCCTGAAATTCGGTGAAAATTCGGTATTTTTCCGAAAACCGTATTTCTTGTTATTTTGCAGTTTAGGGCTAATTATACCTAAAATGGATAGGTAATTGCTCGTTTTTAGTAGCTAATGAGTTAATTATGAAATTCTGGTCGTTTAAAAATTTTCCCTAATTTTTCAATTTTTTTATATTATTTTAAGCCGGTAAGAAAATACATTAAATTAGCGATAAATACAAATTTTTCCGGGCAAATTTTAATCTCTAAAATTATGATAATTAAAAGCTAGTGATAACATAAATTTTTAGTAATTTATTTTGATTTTTAACAAATTTTTATGATATGAAACGAATTTATTGAATTTTGAGCTAAAACTTGCAATTTTTGACTTGTAGGGGGCCTTTTTGCATAAAATTTCTTTTGTAAAACCCCTCTCTCTTTTTCCTCAGCCCTAGGACAGCCCCACCTTGTGCAATTCCAGAAATTTCTGGCCTCATATTTTGTTTTCTTTCTTGAGTTGATTTAGTGGGTTTATTGATTTATTTTAATTATAGTTTGATTAGGTATGGGGCATTGACTTTTGTGGACTTGACCCTTGACTTTCCCACTCACCCACACCCCTCCCCTCACCTCCCTCAGGCCGAAACCTGCACCCCCCTCTCCTTCATCTCTTTTCTTTTCATTTGCTTCAAATTTCTTCAAAAAAACACATCAAAATTTCAAATTAAAGCTTGCAAATTAAAACCCTCCTTCATCTTTCTTTTCCTTCACCTCCCTAGCTTGGATCTTGATGCTTGAGGCCATCATTTGGAGCAAAATTTTTCTTGCTAGATCTCAATTGAGGTATAATTTCCATCAAGTTACTTTCTTTTTTTTTTTTTTGGCTAAAATCCTTTAATTGTATGGTTTAGTGTTAAAAGTTTAGCTAATTTCTAATCTAATTTATAAAAGAGTAGTTGTATTAAACTAGGGTTTTTGAAGCCATGATAGTTAATTAAATTGTTTTATAGTTAATCTAGTTGTTAATTAACTAATCTATATGGTTACTTTGTTTATGTAGTCTTCAAATTATGCTAATTTAGTTAATTTTAGAAGTGTGATTTGGTTGTAAATTGTTGTTTTAGGAAAATCTAGAAAGGGGTTTATGTATGGATTGGGTTGTGAAGCATGATTAGTGAGTTGAATTAAGGTTTAGAAACCATTATTTAGTTGATTAAACCTAATTTGTTATCTAGTTGTTTTGCTAACCTAATCTAGAAGGTTAACTTGCTAATTGGGTTTGAAATTAGTGTTAGTTAAGTTTTTCTAGTATGGATTTTGATTTGCAATTGCTTTTGAGAAAAATCAAGAAAGGGTTGGTTGTGGAATTTAGGTTTTGGAGCATGGTTAATGTGTTGAAATTTTGTGTAGTGGTTATCTAATGGTGTGACTTGGGTGATTATGCTAGATTGTAGTCGTTTTGTCGCAAATCGGCGATTTTTGCACCGATTTTGGAATGTAAATGCTTACTAGTTTTGTTATAAAATTATGTGATGGATTATTTTTGATATCTTGATGATTGTAATGGCTTGTCCTACGACTTTTAGGATGCGTGAGTGCGGATTTTTGAGTAGTCGGGTTTTAGTTTTGCCGGGCGACCAAATCGGCGTTTTTTGGCAGTTTTTGCGATTTTCGCGTGTGTTCCGCGCACTTTGTGCACGTTGTACCTAGCTAGCGAACTTTAGTAGTTTCGTTGGGGTTTTGCGTCGTTCTTGATATGTAACCTTATGTTTGGTATTGATGTAAATTCCAGGTTCGGTCGCGGAGACGTCAGACGCGGCGCGAAAGGGAAAGGCGGTGATTGGACACAGCTAGCCAGGGATTCCGGTGAGTAGATGTAACATCTACGGGGGACTATCGTTGGATGGCGCAAGCCGCCCGATAGTTTTAGTAACTTCCAAGATCCTTAGTAATGTTAGTAATTAGGGGTGAAATACTTAATTGACTATTTGCTGCATCCATGCATTATATTGACATACCTATACGAAACCATTTTATAGGACACCTGCACCATTGCCAGGGTTTTTATATGCAGCACGAGCACTATTCATGCTTACACACACACCCTGGTAATTGCCATGCCACCACACTAGATAACCTTTAATTTAAACCTTTTAATAATTGATACTTAAACTGGTGCTATTGCCTTTAATTCCTTAAAATGAAACCGTAGGATTGCTATTCATGTGCATGTACTTCATCATATTAATTGTTCATGCTTAATACATTAATCACACATCGCAACTTGATTATTGATACCATATGCATTCATTATCATTGATATATGCACTTATGAGGATTTCTTGAGATTTTTGATATTGCTGGATTTCGGGGGAAAGCCGCAAGATTTCTAAACTTATTATATTTTTAAAATATGTAAATTGCGGTTTTCTAGTGATGTAAGTGTCGTCCACCATGAGTTTGCTGTGGTTTTGGAAATTCGTGTCGAGGAGTGGAGGAACCGGCACGGGTACATGGTGGGCCCGGTAAGGTACCCCGGGGCAAGAGGAATGTGGTGTTGACGTTGAGCCTGGCAGGGGACGGATTACCTACCGGTGACTGTTTGGGGCGGCGGATATCCAGAGGATACCGACCGTGGCCGCTAGATGATGAGATATTGATATTTGAGATGGGTCAGCCGGACGGCTGAGGCCAGACATACATTTATGAGATTTGAGACAGCTTTTGGGTGTCGTTGCTGGACACCGGTTCTCGTCGATTCTTTGAGTATTATGCTGGCATTCTAAAAGAGTTTCAAAAACAAAAAGAGATAAATGTTTCTTATATATACCTATTGAGACCTCAGATATTCATGTTGCATACATATTCGTACACTGATGTTGTATACACACCTGCTAGTGTATCCAGTCATACCTGTATTATAGATGCTAGGATGCTTGTGTGCATGCATACGATAGCCTTTGTAGATGTTATTTATTACTCACGAGTTGGCAACTCACCCCCGTTGTGCCACAGTCTTTTGCAGGTCCGCTCCGTCAGTTCAGTAGCGGCGGGCGCACTTGTTCTTTTGCCTCTTTTGCCTGAGCTCGAGATTTTCTCATAGGTGGGTTATGTTATTATTTTTGTACCACCTTGTATATTCTTTGTATCTAGTGTACTCCATCTACTGTTTCTACCAGTTTTATTGTATATTGACCTAGAGATGAGACTGTGAGATTTGTAGACTTTTGTGCTGTATTTTGGGGTCGAGCTCACTTGAGTCGACATGCTGTTTTTCTTATGCTTCATTATGATTATTTTGCATGCTGTCGTTTTATATTGCGTGGGATTTGTGACCGCCTTGTGGCGAAGAGCTAGCTCCCGCTTGGGGATGCCCTATTTTGGTGGATTCATGTGTATTTTTGTTGTACCCATTTTGGGGGCCGGTATTTACAAAGGAGACTCTGCCGAAATTTTCGGAAAAATTAGTATTGTTTTTAAAAAGGGTTTTACATGACTTATTTGATAAACTTGCTTTCAAATGTTTGGGTTTTCTTCACTCTTTTGCTTAATTGGTTTTGTTTTCTGGGCTTTGGCTTACTTATTTTACGGACGTCTTTAGACGTTTCGTAAACTTAAGTGCCAGTCACGTTCCGTACCCTGCGGGTCGTGACACCTAGTATATACGAAAGGGTAGTAGGGAGTATGGTGATGATCCTCGTAGAGTACGTGGATAACATGCTCTTGATAGGGAAGGAGTTTCCTATGCTACGCTCGGTCAATCTCTTCTTATCACAATGATTCTCCATATAGGATCAAAGTTATACCTCCTAAATCCTGGGTTTTGGATCTATGAGATAGATCTAATTGGATGTTAGGATTCTCACTAGTTGTAGTGAGATGGTATCAATCGATCCTGGGGAGAGTCACTGGAAGGGTTCCAGGGTGATAAAGACGACTGAATGTCAGTCGCAGGCATTGTCTTTACCCTCAGTAAAGGGACGGTATGTTGGAAGAGTTCCAAGCTAGATACCGTGGCTAACTAGACGATAAAGGCAGGATACATCGCTACTCAAGATGCTACCAAAGAGGATGTTTGGGTGTATATTGGTTCATGAGATGAACTACGTTCCAACCATTGTGAGACAATGGAGTTGTGGCTTATGCCAAGGAACGCCGGTCCCATCAGTGATCCAGACATATTCTAAGGCAGTGTCACCTGATCATGGAGATGGTTGATCTCCAGGGTGATCGAGGTTAGGAGAGTAGACTCAGAGGACAACATGGCGGATCCACTCACAAAGGCATTTTCCCAGAGAGAGACTTTTATGGGATGGTTGAGTATGAGATACTACAACCACTGCTATCAGATGGCCCTAGTGCAAGTGGGAGATTGTTAGTTATATGTATGCCCTAGAGGCCATTACTGTACATTGGATGTATATTGTAGTGGATGCTGGGACATATATAGGGAGGACTTTCTTGCTCGACATGATAGTATTCTATCTGGTTACTCTTTATCTTAACGTGTACATTGATTGTCTCTCTGTTACATGTTGGTAAAGCCCTTAGGATGTGTACTTGACTACCTGGACTATGATGCGGATCATACTAGTGGGGACATGGTAGTCCATAAGTACATCCTTCAAGGTCCCTAGTCGTGGGTGTATCGAGTGTTAGTTATATGTATGCCCTAGAGGCCATTACTATACATAGGATGTATATTGTAGTGGATGCTGGGACATATATAGGGAGGACTTTCTTGCTCGACATGATAGTATGCTATCTGGTTACTCTTTGCCTTAACGTGTACATTAATTGTCTCTCCGATACATGTTGGTAAAGCCCTTAGGATGTGTACTTGATTACCTGGACTATGATGCAGATCATACTAGTGGGGACAGATAGTCTATAAGTACATCCTTCAAAGTCCCTAGTCATGGGTGTATCGAGACGGGGCATCGATATACCAGAGTAGACTAGCGTATACCTTCTCGACCCATACAGATGGGCGATGGATGATCCCATATCCATTAGTGTTTGACATCGGAGATGATATACGGGTGCTCAGTGGAGACTGGGTACACTGGACGGACTCGCCGAGAACTCCCAGATGGTATTATACCTCACGTCAGATGGCAGTTCTCTGGTGACACTGGTACAGAGTAGTCTGTTGACCCGAGATCGTCATAGAGTCTTGTGTGGTTCCCACTGTGCTTTGATTTCCATCTTACCACGTCCAAGAGGGCGTGCAAAACGGTGGTTTTTGGGTACAGTCCCGAGTCACATGGAGGCAATGAGCGATAGGAGGGGATTCGTCTCTCCCGGTATAGGGAGTTGATGTTGCGCTGTGTTCGATTGGCTATAACAGGAAATCCCTGGCCAGGGTTGCTGAGATTTACTGGTAAGTGTTACCAGTAGTTTCTCGAATTGTTATAGAACTCATATCGACACGACTTATCGAGCTATTGGGGTCTGACGTTTACCACCCCTAGGCGAGATATGCGACATATCAGACGATCAGACCGGACTGTACGGTAGTGTTACTGGTTGGATTCACTGGAGTGTGAGCGGGCATGCTCGTCGATCTTCAGATCGCTCAATACCCGGGTGGCCGTTACGTTTAGCAGACCGCTTGCGGCTTGTGGGTGTTTGATATGATCATCATCTGCTGCCGGCGTATTGACGAGTCTTTAGAGTCCTACACAGAGGTTTCCTGGCTCAAGCGAAACGAAATAGGGGCGCATATGAGATATGTGCGGGACCGAAAATAATACGTGTATGTGATACCGTATTCCATTCTCGCGATGAATGTATCCATTGGTTATATTCGATATAACCTAGTTATCTTCGATTCGATAAGCCGATACATAGGATACTAGCCGGTTATATGCGATATGACCGGATCGTTAAATCAAGTGTTGATTTAATGATTTAATGCATAATTATATATTTGATATATTACTTTGCATTAACTAGTATCGGTTCACTTAAGATGGATTTTCTCACTCGGATGTGCGCATTGCATATGCGATATGATTTTGTGCACATGCTTGTATCATGTTTGATGATACATGCTTTTTGGTTAAGTGTAAAGAATTAAACCTTGGTTAATGAAATGGTTAGGGTTTACTATTTCCTTATTCATTTTATTCATTTATTTATTCTTTTGGAAAAAGAAAAGCAAATGAGAAAACGGTGGCTTGTTTTGTTTTGTTCATGAAGCTTCATGAAGACTTTGACCAAGTGACCATTTTGTCTCATGCTTAACCCTAACCATTCCATTCAACCATGATTAACTCTCTACACATTACCATGGTTACATTATGATAAGTATGATTATTCATTTCATTTTTAATTAACTTATCATAACAATTAGCTTCTTCTTCTTCATCTTCTTCAAGGAAGAAAAGCTTGCTTCATCAATGGTGGATTGATGAAATGAGTGAGAAATCCAATTCTAAAGTCTACCCACTTCTTATTTCTTCATCCTCTACCTCTTGCCAAGTAGTAGAGTGTGTTTTCTTCACAAGTTTCATGACTTGGTGAAGTGAGAGCTTGATCTTGCGATGCTTCGACGTAGATCATCTTCGGCATGGACATCGACGACCTAGCTCGCCTATTCTCCGACGAAGCCGACGCTAGAGCCCGGGAATTCATTTGCACAGCGAGGGGACTTCGTTACGGAGCTATGGAGGTGGAGCACCGGATCTACAAAGGTTGTATTTCCGATTCTTATAGTTAAGTGTTAACTAGTTACTTTGTTCGCCTAGAAATCTAGCCAACGATCCGTTCTAGGGTTTCTCGGCACCGTTTAAATTAGAAATTGGCATGGTTGATGCCTTGTGAGACCTCCTTGGGGTGCCTAGGAACCCTACAGTGGTATCAGATCCTAGCTAGAGCCTTAGGCGAAGTCTAGACGGAGTTTGAAGTCCGAACGAACCGAAAACCCAATCCGGAAAATGCTCTCTGTACTTTTTCTAAAAACGTGGATTTTTCCAAATTAAAAATTGCTAAAAAATTCAGCAGGGAAATCTAAGAATTACGGCGCAAAAAGTTTCTGATGAACAGTACAACATGGGGCGGAACCGCGGCAGAAGCTTGGCTTCTGCGGCGGTTCCGCGGCCATATGCTGACATCATCAATTACTGTTTGCACAGTAACTCCTATTTTATTATGCTGGATTTTCTGGGAATTTTTAATATTTATTCAAGAGTTGAATTTTCTGCAGCTGTTTTGGGGATTCGGTGTTTCGATCGGGATATCAGATTTTGTCTATGTGGCTTTCCGGATAAATTTTAGAATATGTTAAAAAGTTCGACCGGATATAAATACCCAATTTTTTCCCTGTCGGGAAATTTCCAAGTGTTGGATTTTTCCGTAGTTTAACGACGTTCTAAGTAGTGCAAGTAACGCGATGGTCCCTCTAGAAGACAACAAACCTTAACTCGATTATGTGACCGTCTTGAACTGCCCTTTGAACCTTCGGGTTTGGGGCAGTACGGCGTGCCACATGTGAGGCGTTGGCTTGACCCTTCGACGGCTGGACCGTTGGTACTGAGGCACGAACTGAATGTTGTTAGACTTATTTCATGTGTTGATCTGTATTGGGAAACCTTGGGTGTTCGATTGTTCGATCGGAAAGTTTAACATTTTCTATTTATCTGGAATGGGATACAATAATTGGAATTCACAATGAGTTATGAGATAACTGAATGAATGTTATAAACATAGCACTTTAGTCTCACTTGATCGGTTGCCACGGAATTTTGATGTGATCAAAAGTCCGTCGCAATCACGTAGCGTACGCGGATACTCGCCGGGTAAACTTAATAGACAACCTCACCCCATAGCCCCGACCAAGTGACTGTAGGAGAACCCCGTCGCCGAAAGCATCCGTTCGGGTTCTCCCGGGAGCGGTGTTCCGCCTTGGTGCACTTCGTCGACGGCGTCAGGGGTGCAGCCGTCTACTGAAGTTTGCGACGAGCATTCGATCAGGATGTCGGGAATCTTGTTGAATTTCCCGACTTGATATTGAAAAGTGTTTTCGATTTTGAGACTAAAATGCGGGGTTTATAATTGTTAGGCATGTGATGTCTAAGGTATTCATTTGATTAGGCATGCGATGTCTATGGAGATTGCGGATTCCAACTGTTGTAGTTTTACACTTTCTTTTCTGTGACCGTAAGTGTAATATGTGATATCGCCGGTTTCGTTGCTATATGTCAACGACAATTGGGATGCGCATATTTACTTACGTTGATGACATGTGATGTTATGTGTTGCTGGATATGTTATATTGGATTGTCGTGTTTGAATAGCCGGGGTTTTTATGTGAGATGAGTGTTTTTCATTTTCATTCATGTAAAAACTTGTATGTAATATTCTTTTATTGGGGCACTTCCAGGTTGCGGAAGTAGTCACCGTTTGTATATTATTTACTTTTCTGCACTAGGATAGACCCAAGGAGGAGGGCACAAGTAACCGGGTTCTGGAGTCCAGTGGGAGACCAACTCGAGGAGTCGAGTCCGGGTCTCCTAACTCCAGAATTGGTAGGGTTGCTTGCCGCTCTCGTAGGGGTCTAGGGGTGTGGGTTTGGCTATTCATCACGACCGTGGAATCCGTGTTTTATACTGGCTCGTATTGAAAACACGGACGTCCTAGTATATCCAATATTTCATATGATTCTTCTGCTGCGATATCTGTGATGTGATCATGTGATGTTCTGTGATAGATACAGTATATAGTATATATGATATATTATATAGACGTTACTTATGTTTTACACCCGCGCTAGCCCTGCCCCGCTCTGCCGTTAGTTACCTAACCTAACGGTGCACGAGGGGACATCGAGGCGAATGCGGATGGCATAAGTGTACGTCGTATTTATCTGTGATGTTTAGGTACTTAAATGATGGGACTTCATTAATGTGATTAATGAAATAAAAGAAACCTAAGATGTTGTAGAATCGAATTTCGAAATAAAACAGGTAGCTACAGTTCTTGCTTTGCACAGAGGTATATGAGATATATCCTGCACCTTATTCGATGAGGAAAGGACCGAGATCCCTTCACCGGGAGTGACTCCTTTAGCAATAACTGGCAGATGCTACACACTCGGTTTGTCTTTTGATTGCTTTTAAGAGTTTTTGCTTTGCACAGTGATATATATGATATATCCTGCACCTCATTCGACGAGGAAAGGACCGACGATCCCTTCACCGGGAGTGACTCCTTTAGCAAAACTAGAAAAGCCTCAAAAACACTCCATTTCAAAATCATTTGATTCTACAACGATATCAAGTTCATTACGCAATAGGTTTTCAGAAAAACCTGTCGTAGCCCTCCGTCATTTCAGATATGTACTGGTTAGTATTCGTGCTGCGTTTGTTGACATCTGTCAAGGCGTAGTGTGCGGTAGCTGATTAGTGCTTATCTGCATAAGCATATGATGTGATTGATTTAGGGTAGTCGTGCGACCTTGTTGACCTCTGTCAAGGGTCGTGCGGGTGGGTTTACTTCAATCAGGAAATGACGGGTTGAACTTGACTAGCAGCCTATGGTTTGTTGACCTCTGTCAAGGTCATAGGACGCTAAGGGCAAAATATTATCGGGAATTTCAAGTGTTGAAATTTGCAATGAGATTGCATACCTTCTATGAGATAGTTGGATCCCGATACCCACTGCGAGTAAGAGTTACTCCTGGGAGAGTTTTACATATTACAATTAGCCGATCAAGTAGGTGTCTAGAAAGGTGTCAACGGGGTTACGCCTCTGGGAAAACGAGGTTTACATTAATTAGGTTCGTGCGAAAGCACGGGAGACCTCCCTCAAAGTACCGACACTGGCCTGGCTGAAAGATTGGCGAACTTGTAGTGTGTAATTAATCCCGGCTAGTCTTTCCTTTTAGTGTTTGAAGGAAGATTTGATAAAAAGCAGTGGGAGCCATCCTGATTAGATAAAATAATAACCAATCTATTCTTGCAAGAGCGCACGCTGAGTGTTTTCTTCTCTCTCTCTCTCCAGGTAGCGACCATATCACGCCTTAATCAAGATAATAATATGGATTATTGACCGAACCCGCTTGTTATACTGAGCTGGGGAACGTTGGTCCCGCTCCAACTTATAATTGTTATAAGACAGAGCAGGAAATAGGGGATTACCAGAATTCCCGTGCCGCCCAAACGAAGAGAGTGCATGCTGATGCATCATCTTCGGGTGTGTTCATTACAAAGAACTGTTTCTCAGTATCCTCCGCATCCTGGGTATGTGATACCAGATCAGGATCCCAGATATGTAATCTGTTACATAGGGCTGCAGAAAGGTAGAGAACTGAGAACGGGTGATAAGTTTCATGAGACAGAAAACGGGGCAAGAGTTGCAGCCAAGTCTGTTGGTCACTGTCACCCTGTATTACCAATACATTGATTCTGAACGAATGTTATTAGATACCGAACCTGATATACAAAATCATATCAGTATCTTTATTAGTAAAGAAATGATAAAATTTTGTATTGTTGGATAATGTTTTTGAACATTTCCTATATCAAAAGTTGATCGGTTCAGGCACGTTATCTAAAAGCGTTGATGTTCTAAATCAAACTACAGTTCTTAGTATACGGAACACACAAGAGGAAGAATTCAGAAATGAACGAATTCTTCTTGAGGTATTGTAGACTAGGTCATATCAATGCGACCCGACAAGCTAAGTTCCAAATAGATGCATATTTAAATCTGTTTGAATTTACATCTTATGAAACTTGCCAGTCATGTCACAAAGATAAGATGACCATAGCTCCGTTTACTGAAAACAGAGAAAGAGTTAGTAAACTCTTGGGATGATACATGTTGATGTATGTAGGTCCCCTGTCTACACATACCAAGACCGGTTCTTTTTACTTCATTACATTCTCTGATAATCTCTCAAGATTCAGTCATATGTTCCTGTTGAAACATGAGTCCGAACCTTTTGAGATATTCACAGAATATAAGCTAGAAGTAGAGAACCGATACGGGTATAAGTATTATGTCCTTTGATGAGATCAAGGAGGAGAATACTTAAGCACGGAATTCCTGGACTATTCTAAAGGAGAATGAGATTCTCTCTCAGCATTACTCCTCCGTATATACCATAGCACGATGGTATATCGGGGCGGAGCAGATACACCCTATATGATATGGTGTGCTCTATGATGAGTACTGCTGAGTTACCTATTTCCTTTTGGGAGTTATGCACTTGAGAAGTTGCATACCTATTGAATAGGGTTCAAATCAAATCAGTTGCCTACCACTTCATATGTGATATGGAAAAGGAAGAGCCCATTTCTTAAGTTAGTTAAGATTTGGGGTTGTCCGGGCTATGTCTAAAAGCATAATCCAGACAAACTCGAGGCAAGGTCTGTTATGTAGAACTGGAATAGTTCCAGCTATACAAGCTACAGCTGATGATTTGATAGAACCAAAGGATTCAGTAGATTCCAACGAACCTCAGCCTCTCCGCCGATCTAGTAGGGTTCCTCACCCGCCTGAGAGATACTTCGGTTTCTCTATGACAGTGGGAGCGAGGATTGCATCATGAGATGATGACCCAACTAGTTTCGAGCTGGCCATCAGAAGTAAGACTCTGTAAGAATGGCTGGATGCTTAGCGATCTGAGATGGAATCCATGTACACCGACAAAGTATGGACTTTGGTTGTTATATCTGAAGGGTTAAATCCCCATCAGGAGCAAGTATATCTTGAGAAGATTACTTGGTGTAGATGGAAAAGTTGAGACTTTCAAAGCTAGACTTGTTAAAGGTTTTCGTCATTGACCAGGCGTGGATAATGATGAAACCTTTTTCCAGTATCTATGCTTAAGTCCATCCAGATTCTACTTGCCACGGCTACATACCATGACTACGATATCTGGTGGTTGGGTGTCATGACTGCTTTTCTAAATGATGTTTTAGAAGAGTGCGTCTATAAGTACACAGCCAGAGGGCTTCGTAGACAGTGGGAGCAGCGGAAACGTGTGCAAGATGCTTTATAGGATTAAAGCAGGCATCGCGGAGTTGGAACATCTGTTTTGATAGATTAGTCAAAGAGTTTGACATCATCAAAATGGTAGATGAACCTTGTATAAACAAAAAGGTAGTAGGGAGTATGGTGGTGATCCTCGTAGAGTACGTGGATGACATACTCTTGATAGGGAAGGAGTTTCCTATGCTACGCTCGATCAATCTCCGCTTATCACAATGATTCTCCACATAGGATCAAAATGATACCTGCTAAATCCTGGGTTTTAGATCTATGAGATAGATCTAAATGGATGTTAGGATACTCACTAGCTGTAGTGAGATGGTATCAGTTGATCCTGGGGAGAATCACTGGAAGGGTTCCAGGGTGATAAAGACGACTGAATGTCAGTCGCAGGCATTGTCTTTACCCTCAGTAAAGGGACGGTATGTTGGAAGAGTTCCAAGCTATATACCGTGACATACTAGACGATAAAGGCAGGATACATCGCTACTTAAGATGCTACCAAAGAGTCTGTCTGGGTGTATATTAGTTCATGAGATGAACTTAGTTCCTCCCATTGTGTGACAATGGAGTTGTGGCTTATGCCAAGGAACGCCCGTCCCATCAGTGATCCAGACATATTCTAAGGCAGTATTACCTGATCATGGAGATGCTTGATCTCCAAGGAGATCGAGGTTAGGAGAGTAGACTCAGAGGACAACACAGCGGATCCACTCACAAAGGCCTGTTCCCAGAGAGAGATTTTTATGGGATGGTTGAGTATGAGATACTGCAACCACTGCTATCAGATGGCCCTAGTGCAAGTGGGAGATTGTTAGTTATATGTATGCCCTAGAGACCATTACTATACATAGGATGTATATTGTAGTGGATGCTGGGACATATATAGGGAGGAATTTCTTGCTCGACATGATAGTATGCTATCTGCTTACTCTTTGCCTTAACGTGTACATTAATTGTCTCTCTGATACATGTTGGTAAAGCCCTTAGGATGTGTACTTGACTACCTGGACTATGATGCAGATCATACTAGTGGGGACAGATAGTCTATAAGTACATCCTTCAAAGTCCCTAGTCGTGGGTGTATCGAGACAGGGCATCGATATACCAGAGTAGACTAGCGTATACCTTCTCGACCCATACAGATGGGCGATGGATGATCCCATATCCATTGGTGTTTAACATCGGAGATGATATACGGGTGCTCAGTGGAGACTGGGTACACTGGACGGACTCGCCGAGAACTCCCAGATGGTATTATACCTCACGTTAGATGGCAGTTCTCTGGTGACACTGGTACAGAGTAGTCAGTTGACCCGAGATCGTCATAGAGTCTTGTGTGATTCCCACTGTGCTTTGATTTCCATCTTACCACGTCCAAGAGGGCGTGCAAAACGGTGGTTTTTGGGTACAGTCCCGAGTCACATGGAGGCAATGAGCGATAGGAGGGGATTCGTCTCTCCCGGTATAGGGAGTTGATGTTGCGCTGTGTTCGATTGGCTATAACAGGAAATCCCTGGCCAGGGTTGCTGAGATTTACTGGTAAGTGTTACCAGTAGTTTCTCGAATTGTTATAGACCTCATATCGACACGACTTATCGAGCTATTGGGGTCTGACGTTTACCACCCCTAGGCGAGATATGCGACATATCAGACGATCAGACCGGACTGTACGGTAGTGTTACTGGTTGGATTCACTGGAGTGTGAGCGGGCATGCTCGTCGATCTTCAGATCGCTCAATACCCGGGTGGCCGTTACGTTTAGCAGACCGCTTGCGGCTTGTGGGTGTTTGATATGATCATCATCTGCTGCCGGCGTATTGACGAGTCTTTAGAGTCCTACACAGAGGTTTCCTGGCTCAAGCGAAACGAAATAGGGGCGCATATGAGATATGTGCGGGACCGAGAATAATACGTGTATGTGATACCGTATTCCATTCTCGCGATGAATGTATCCATTGGTTATATTCGATATAACCTAGTTATCTTCGATTCGATAAGCCGATATATAGGATATTAGCCGGTTATATGCGATATGACCGGATCGTTAAATCAAGTGTTGATTTAATGATTTAATGCATAATTATATATTTGATATATTACTTTGCATTAACTAGTATCGGTTCACTTAAGATGGATTTTCTCACTCGGATGTGCGCATTGCATATGCGATATGATTTTGTGCACATGCTTGTATCATGTTTGATGATACATGCTTTTTGGTTAAGTGTAAAGAATTAAACCTTGGTTAATGAAATGGTTAGGGTTTACTATTTCCTTATTCATTTTATTCATTTATTTATTCTTTTGGAAAAAGAAAAGCAAATGAGAAAATGGTGGCTTGTTTTGTTTTGTTCATGAAGCTTCATGAAGACTTTGACCAAGTGATCATTTTGTCTCATGCTTAACCCTAACCATTCCATTCAACCATGATTAACTCTCTACACATTACCATGGTTACATTATGATAAGTATGATTATTCATTTCATTTTTAATTAACTTATCATAACAATTAGCTTCTTCTTCTTCATCTTCTTCAAGGAAGAAAAGCTTGCTTCATCAATGGTGGATTGATGAAATGAGTGAGAAATCCAATTCTAAAGTCTACCCACTTCCTATTTCTTCATCCTCTACCTCTTGCCAAGTAGTAGAGTGTGTTTTCTTCACAAGTTTCATGACTTGGTGAAGTGAGAGCTTGATCTTGCGATGCTTCGACGTAGATCATCTTCGGCATGGACATCGACGACCTAGCTCGCCTATTCTCTGACGAAGCCGACGCTAGAGCCCGGGAATTCATTTGGACAGCGAGGGGACTTCGTTACGGAGCTATGGAGGTGGAGCACCGGATCTACAAAGGTTGTATTTCCGACTCTTATAGTTAAGTGTTAACTAGTTACTTTGTTCGCCTAGAAATCTAGCCAACGATCCGTTCTAGGGTTTCTCGGCACAGTTTAAATTAGAAATTGGCATGGTTGATGCCTTGTGAGACCTCCTTGGGGTGCCTAGGAACCCTACATCGAGACAGGGCATCGATATACCATAGTAGACTAGCGTATACCTTCTCGACCCATACAGATGGGCGATGGATGATCCCATATCCATTGGTGTTTGACATCAGAGATGATATACGGGTGCTCAGTGGAGACTGGGTACACTGGACGGACTCGCCGAGAACTCCCAGATGGTATTATACCTTACGTCAGATGGCAGTTCTCTGGTGACACTGGTACAGAGTAGTCTGTTGACCCGAGATCGTCATAGAGTCTTGTGTGGTTCCCACTGTGCTTTGATTTCCACCTTACCACGTCCAAGAGGGCGTGCAAAACGGTGGTTTTTGGGTACAGTCCCGAATCACATGGAGGCAATAAGCGATAGGAGGGGATTCGTCTCTCCCGGTATAGGGAGTTGATGTTGCGCTGTGTTCGATTGGCTATAACCGGAAATCCCTGGCCAGGGTTGCTGAGATTTACTGGTAAGTGTTACTAGTAGTTTCTCGAAATGTTATAGACCTCATATCGACACGACTTATCGAGCTATTGGGGTCTGACGTTTACCACCCCTAGGCAAGATATGCGACATATCAGACGACGAGACCGGACTGTACGGTAAGTGTTATTGGTTGGATTCACAGGAGTGTGAGCGGGCTTGCTCGTCGATCTTCTGATCGCTCAATACCCGGATGGCCGTTACGTTTAGCAGACCGCTTGCGGCTTGTGGGTGTTTGATATGATCATCACCTGCTGCCGGCGTATTGACGAGTCTTTAGAGTCCTACACAGAGGTTTTCTGGCTCAAGCGAAACGAAATAGGAGCGCATATGAGATATGTGTGGGACCGAGAATAATGCGTGTATGTGATACCGTATTTCATTCTCGCGATGAATGTATCGAATGGTTGTATGCGATATAACCTAGTTATCGAATCAAGGATTGATTCGATAAGTCGATACATTGGATATTAGTCGGTTATATGCGATATGACCGGATCGTTAAATCAAGTGTTGATTTAATGATTTAATGCATAATTATATATTTGATATATTACTTTGCATTAACTACTATTGGTTCATTTTAAATGGATTTTCTCACTTGCATTGCACAAGTTGTATATGTGATATACTTTTGTGCACTTGATTGTATCATGTTTGATGATACATGTTTACTTGGGTTTGTGTAAAGATTAAACCATGGTTATATGAATGGTTAGGGTTTTGTTTTCTTATTCATTTATTTATTTATTTATTCTTTTTGGAAAATAAATGGCATAAAGAGAAAATGGTGGCTTTCTTTGTTTGCATCTTGAAGCTTTGACTAAGTCACCATTTTGTCTTATGCTTAACCCTAACCACTCCACTTAACCCTAGTTGATTCTCTACACTTGACCATGGTTGTATTATGATAAGTATTGATTTTCTTTTCTATTCAAAAAGAACTTATCATAATATTTTCTTCTTCTTCTTCTTCTTCAAGATGAAGAAGCTTGAATCCATCAATGGTGATTTGATGAAAAGAGTGAGAAATCCAATTCTAAAGTGAACCCACTTCCTATTTCTTCATCCTCTACCACTTGCCAAGTAGTATAGGATGTTTTCTTCACAAGTTTCATGGCTTGGTGAAGTTGGAGCTTGATCTTGTGATGCCTCGACGTAGATCATCTTCGGCATCGAAGCCGACGACCAAGCCCGCCTATTTCTCCGATGAAGCCGACGCTAGAGCCCGGGATTGGATTTGGACAGCAAGGGGACTTCATCATGGAGCTATGGAGGTGGAGAACCGGATCTACAAAGGTTGTATTTCCATTCACTTAGTTAAATTGTTAACTAGCTTCTTGTTTCGCCTAAAATTCTAGTTAACGATCCGTATTAGGGTTTCTCGGCACTTGTAAAAATTTGAAATTGGCATGGTTGATGCCTTGTGAGACCTCATTAGTGTGCCTAGGAACCCTACATAAGGAACGCATTTTCCACGTCCATTTGATAAATATCCCAATTCTTAAGGGCAGCAACAACAATCAATTTTGGAAACCGGAGCAAAAGTTTCTTCATAATCCACACCATACTCTTGTTTGAAGCCTTATGCTACAAGACGAGCTTTATAACGATCCAAAGAACCATTAGACTTCAATTTGATTGTATACACCCATTTACATCCCACCACAGGATAACCTAGATGTGCCGGGTACCATGTCCTAAGTGTGGTTAAGCTCCAAAGCCTCGAGTTTTTCCTTCATAGCATGGCTCCCTTCTACACTATCTGCTGCTTGCTTATAGGAATGAGAAATATATAAAGGTGGTCAGGTGGCCTAATTATACGGGTGGACCGACGAAGTGGAGGAGAAGGTAAAGAGATAGTGTTACCTGAGGCCGAAGTTGGTGAAGGGTGAGGCATAGGATGGGGAACTTCATTGCTTTCAACCTATGAAGTGTTAGGAAACAAAGATAAAGAAATAGTAGAGTTAACAAACCGTGAGGAATTATAAGGATTAGAAAAATATAGGGTATCTTCAAAGAATATGACATTTCGAGAAATTCTCATTCGTTTTGCTTCCCAATCATAGCAGCGATATCCTTTTTATGCTTCAGAATATCCAAGAAAAATGCATCTCACCGACTTAGCTTCAAGTTTGGAGCGTTGAGAACTAGGAAGAAGGACAAAGCAGGTGCACCTAAAAATCTGCAATAAATTGTAATTTGGAGAGTGCCCATGCAGCTTCTTTAATGGAGAAACATTTACTATCAATGGAGTTGGTAGCCTATTGATCAAAAAGTTTGCTGTTAGGATACTTTCAGCCCAAAAAATCTTTGGTAATTTTGCATGAAAACACAAAGCACGAGCTGTATCCAATAAATTTCTATGCTTTCTTTCTGCAACTCCATTTTGTTGTAGTTGGTGAGGGCAACTTCGTTGATGAATAACTTCTTCAGTAAAAAATGTTGCAAATTGTTGAGACGTATATTCACCTTCTGAATCACTGCGCAAATTTTTTTATTTTCTTGCCAAATTGAGCTTGTACCATTGCATGGAAGTATTTGAAAACTTGCAGAACCTCCGATTTATGTCTTAGAAAATAAACCCAAGAGAATCGTGACCAATCATCGACGAAAAGAAAGTTTTCTAGTTAATGACCAATAGGGGATGATCCCCAAACGTCAGTGTGGACAAGATCAAAGGAAGAAATAGCATGATTCTCATTTCTTCTAAATGGTAAAGTATGCGATTTTGAAAGATCACAATCTTCACGATTGTTAATAATTCTTGACTTATGGTCAAGTTTGTCTAACAAAGCACCAAAGGAAAATAAAGAATTCAAATTCAAAGCATGTGGATGACCAAGACGACAATGCCAAAGCTTCCATAATTTATTTGAGGAATTAGTTTCATCAGAAGAAGCAAGAAAACAAGTAGGTGAATTTGATGGTGTTCCCAAGTTCAGCATGAATAGTTCCCCTTTCTTATGGCCTCTCCCAATCATTTTTCTGGTCTGCAGATCCTGTATAAGACAACCAGAAGAATAAAATAAGACAATACAGTTTTGTTTTACAAGCTGACTAACCGAGATTAAATTGGCAGAAAGGTTAGGGATGTATAGGACGTTGGAAATTGACAAGGATGGTGAATCTGAAGATGTTATTGTCAATGAACCAACCTATATAAGAGTTTGTCCATTTGCAACAAATATTCATTCATTTTTATCATATGGCATGATAGAATGAAAAACATTTAAATTTCCTGTCATGTGATGGGTGGCTCCAGTCTACAACCCAAGAGTTAGAGGAGGAAGTCTTACCAAAACCAGAAGTATAGAGAGCTTGAATGACTTGTTGGATGAATTCCAGTGAAAGAGTAGAGGGCTGAGCAGAGGTATTGGGATTTAAATTAACCTGAGAAGGAGATGGCAAATCAAGAACATGAAATGCAGAGGACGAAAATGCTGAAGGTTGTGATTGAGGTTTTGGAGGTCCACGCTTTATTGAGCGTTTCTTGCAATCTTCTATCAAATGGCCTTGATCTTTGCAATATCTACAGAATAAAGAATTGTTGCCTTTCTTTCTTTTGCATTGATATGATAGATGCCCTATCTCATGACAATTGAAGCATTCAACCTTGCTGAAGTCACGAACTTTGTCTTTGTATGTGCTTGCAAGTAGAGTTGCATCAAGTGTGGGTCCAACGATTGAAAGAGACGTCAAACGAGTCTTTTCAGCCATAAGTTTAGGTAAGATCTCTTCCAGACTAAGACTGACATTACGAGCCAGAATAGTAGCACGAACATATTCAAGATCGGATCGCATTTTCATCAAAAATTGCCTACATCGGGATTGTTGCCATAATTTTATTACCGTTTCAAGAGCTTCTTTAGGAATATCAGAATCTATCATGTCCATTCCATTCCAAATCTTTGTCATAACAGAATAAAATTCTTGAATACTACAAGATTCTTGTGATAAAAAACTTATCTCTTGTTCAAGCCGATATAGGAGAGCCTTGTTGCTTTGTTTGTAGATGCGTTCGAGATAGTCCCACATTTCTTTGGCAGTGGTCAGAGGACTTAAGTTCACCGCGATAGAATTCTCAACAGAGATCCAAGTCTTTATTTTGGCAATGTTGATCATCCACTTAGAAATGGATGCATTGTCTACTGGTATTGTGGTAACTCCATTGATGTAGCCCCATAAGTCTTGCCCTTTTAGGAATTTTCTGATGTAGGATGCCCATAGGAAGTAATTCTTTCCGTCCAATTTCACGGCAAGACGATGATGCTGGAGCAACTCTATGAGAGGACCCAAGGAAGAAAACTAGAGATGAACAGGAAGGAGATGTTTAGATGATAGCCAGAGCGGAATCCGGAGGTCACTCAAACACTACTACAAATAAGGGTTGCCCCTACGGATTTATCGGTAGGGGCAACCCACTGCCCCTACGGATATATACGTAGGGGCGAAAAAAGACCCCGTAGGTGCAAAGGCCGCAGGTGCAAGTTGAGGCCCTGAACGTGCCCCTACGGACAAATTTAAGCCCCTACGGATATATCAGTAGGTGTTATAGCCCCTACGGAGTACCCCGTAGGGGTAATAAAATCATATATGTAATTTTTTTTTTTGAATATATTGTATATACCTACGGATATACCCGTAGGTCCCTTTTAGATCCCTACGGATACATCCGTAGGGGATATAAAGTAGTTCCTACGGGTAAGTCCGTAGGGGCTACTCCCAACACCCTGGACTAATATCAGGTGGGAAAATATCAGGAAACCTGATATTTTCCCCTACGGATAAATTCGTAGGGGATAAACACTGGCCCCTACGGACATATCCGTAGGGACAACCCCAACACCCTGCACTGATATCAGGTGGGAAAATATCAGGTTTCCTGATAGTTTGCCCCTACGGATATACCCGTAGGGTTAGTGTATGTACCTGCGGCTTAATCCGTAGGTACATATTGTCTGTATTTTTTTTAAAAAAATGGGCTGCTAGATTTTTTGCCGCCCTGTGCACAATACTATATACATCAATCAAATCATATATTGCAGTATTCATAATCACATCTCACGCATATATATAATATACAAAAGAAACCCAAAAACTGAATATGATATAAATACAAACCAATATCAATATCGTTTCAAAATGTAGTACAATGTGATATAAATAAATACATGTTTCAAAAAATAAGAACCAAAAAGCTACCCTAGTTCGGTCCAGCTCCACCTCCGAATAACGTTCGAATAACGCGCGCCTGCTCCTCGGTAAATACACTCTCCAATGCTACATATAAGGGAGTCTGAGCGGCATGTGGAGCTGGCGATGTGGTCTGCGCAGCCGCCGTCGAGGTAGTCGCTTGCGGAGCCGCGGCTGCGGGAGTCTGAGTGGGCGGTGGAGCTACAGGAGCTGTCTGCGGAACCGCAGCCGATGTAGTGGCTTGCGGAGCCGCAGCCGAAGGAGATGCATGTGGAGGCTCGGCCGATCTACCCTGTCGCGTCTGGACATAACGTGTGTAAGAAGCGTGTAAGAACTGTGTATTATTCGAATTCGTTTCATTATTAAGTTATTTCGAAACCCTGTTTGGATATCTAGTTTGGAAAAGCGTTGTTTATTTTAATTACATATGTATGTATGATTAATCAGACTTAAGTCTAAAACCAAATAAGCTCAACCTACGTACTAATTATGGATATGTTGATATGTATATAATATGAAATGATATTTTACTATAAAGTAGTATACATACCAGCATCTCCTTCAACTCCTGAACGGTGGCCCTCAAGCTATCCAGTTCCTGATGGACATGCCGGCCACTGGAGACGGAGGAAGTAATCGCCGGGGTGGAGTCCAACCTCATATGGGCCCTGCTAGGGCCCAATCCCCGGCCTCTCTCCCAACCTCCGTGGTGCCCTCCGTGTACGGCGTCCAGAACTGGGGTCAGCAGCCTCGGATCGTTCTGTCCGGTAAAATCGATCCCCGAGGCCTGGGCCTGCTCAACCACCCGCTCCTACACCCACATTAAGCAGTAAAGTATAAGTATAAAATTTAAACTTGAACCTTCCAAAACTAAAATTTCAAATTTGGGTAGAAAAAATATTAACACTTACGCAGTACTCCTGGGTAGCGACGTCGGGACATCGAAGCTCGCCCGTGGCGGGATCTGTCGAGGTGCCGTGGACGGCAAGATATGCGGACAGCACGCTCGGTGTACCACCTGACGCCACGGTCCGAGATGTCTGCAATATTAGAAAGTAACTCTTAATATTAGAAATATTAGAGAATAACTCTTAATATTGCAGAATATTAGAGAATAACTCTTAATTTACCGATAACTCCATGGCTCGAGTAATGTTCCTCGAGCCACCTGTGTAAGTGGGGCGACCCCTCTTCGCCGACTTCCTGTTCTCCGTATTCTGAGCGGCCTGTTTCTGCACAACGCATTAACATTTAGTTTTCTAATTAAGAAACACAAAGAAATAAATTATATCATAAATAATGAATTAAATTTAAAATACATACTTGTTTGCGTTCGGAGTCGAAATAAGCGCACAATAGAGGCCATGTCTCTACGTCGACTCTCGCAAACGCCGGAGTAGATAGGAGGGCCGCTCTCTCTGCCTCGGGGGTCGCTATCCACAGGGAGTAGCAGTCGGCCTTCAGCTCATTCCTGTTGTATCGGACCTTGGCCTGCATGTTCTTCATCAGGCCATTGTACAGAGCATGAAGGTCGAGCACCCTCCCCGAGTGATCAGGGTCGGCTACAGGCTGAAAATCGTAATCCAACTGAAAATACAAAAAAAAACATTGTTATTAGATTGCAAGTGTTAATAATAAATATATTGGATAGATCAAATGAAAATATATATTAATACATACCCGAGCCTGTTCAAAGAAGAGGGCGAATGAGCGCTGGTGCTGCTCGCCCCACTCAACGTGAAGTGGATAGTTCTTCACGATCCGGCTCTCGTCCCCCAAATACCGGCCGAACCTCTCGGCATGAGGACTGGTATAGCGATAGTCAAGGGTAAAAAATAGGGGGAATGCTGCCTCCCCCCTAGCTCTATTAGGCCTCAGCCTATGGGACTGATTCGGGCCTCGAGTCCCCCTCTGGGGATGGAGAGGCCCTGCGTCTGCACGAAATATCAAGACAATCAATAATAAGACAAAGTTGTATTAAGAAATCAAGGTTAAACAAAAATTCAAGTGTGATATATACCTCCGGTGAATAACGCACGAGCCTGGGCCCGAGCAGCAGCACGAGCGGGACGATAGTTCCTCCGGTGAGGAACAACCGGGGTCCCGGACCCGGACGCATCTCCTCCAACTATAAAATAAACATCGACGCTAAATCTCCATGAAGTTCATATTTATTCTATAGAGCATATGTAAAATAAATAAATATTTTAAATTTATTCATACTAACCTGCAGACGATGCGGAGGGTACGGAAGCGGCAGGAGTGGCCCCTGTGGAAGGTGTGGACGCACCACCTATAATTAGACAATTAAAAATAGATTTTATAAGTAATTGCAAAAAGAATGTGTAGATCAATAATATAACGTTCTAAATCAATATGCATGAACTATAGGACATATAAACATACCCGCAGGTGCGGTGGTGTCACCACCTACAGCTAGACAATAATAAAAATTGCTAAGTAAGAGCAAAAGGAATGTGTATATTTATGATATAGCATTCTAAATCAATATACATACACTATATGATATATAAACATACCTGGAGGAGCGGGGGTGGCCTCTGTCCCAGATGTGGACGCAGGACCAACAACTAGACAATTAAAAATAGATTTGATAAGTAATTGCAAAAAGAATGTGTAGATCAATAATATAACGTTCTAAATCAATATGCATGCACTATAGGACATATAAACATACCCGCAGGTGCGGTGGTGTCACCACCTACAGCTAGACAATAATAAAAATTGCTAAGTAAGAGCAAAAGGAATGTGTATATTTATGATATAGCATTCTAAATCAATATACATACACTATATGATATATAAACATACCTGGAGGAGCGGGGGTGGCCTCTGTCCCAGATGTGGACGCAGGACCAACAACTAGACAATCAAACATTGACAATATAAGTAATTTTGACATAAACAGGCATGAATATCTGTAATATTAAATTGAAAATGGATATGCGTGCAGTATACCTGGAGGTGTGGCAAAATCCACACGGAAGGAGGCATCCGAAGGGGTCTCCGATCTGGGTGCAAGACCGGCCCTCTGAAGCTCCCTACGGAGCTCTCCGGGCGGCAGAACCGCTCTGCCTCTGCCTCTGCCTCTGCCGCGGCTGGAGCTCCTGCCGCCCCTCGCTGCTCCCGACATCGTCATCCAATCTAGATAAACGGTTCGTGGACGCATTAGACAATCATTAAAAGTATTGACTATATATGATCTAGAGCGTAAAATGTGAAGTAATAATATAACATTACTGATAACCTTTTTCGTTTCGTGGGCGCATCATACATATCTACTTGGATTTCATCGTCGATGTCATTTCTAACCCACGTAACTTCATGATCGGTCGAAGACAACCCGTCCTTCGAAACAGACGGTCGGAGCACTTTAAGCCTTCTCTCTTCTTCGTCCTCATCGCTGTCCTCGTATTCTGGGACATCGTAGACATCTCTAGGTTTCCATCGGCATACAACACTCCACCCCGGATGCTTCAAACACTGTGAGTAGTATACTTGGAACGCTTGGTTCGGAAAGATAAACGGATCGTCTTGACCGTAAAATCGAAGTGTGTTCACACTGGTCAATCCATATTCATCTTTCCAAGTCCCAAGACTGCTTCTCCACCTGTCTGTATCGGTTCGCGGATCGTACCAAGTACAGTGGAATATATAAAAGGGTTCTGATCGTCCAGGATAGTGGATGCCGAGTATACAATTTAAGTACCCATAGTAAATCACACCGTCCGATCCTACCGTCGCAATACCACTATTCTGAGTGATTCTAGATGTTTCTATGTCCTTAACTTCGAATTTGTATCCAAGGACACCAAATCCTTTGTAATGTACAACCTCCATACTAGGAAATTAAGCTAAACATCTTGAATCACTCTCAAAAGAATAAATTATCGCACGTTATGTTGACCGATAGACGGGGACTAAGTGGCGCTTTTAATTAGTTTCATATATGGGTATCGATGGGAATATGAAGGTTTCATATTATCATATATTGGTTTTAACCCGAACATCTCGAGTCGCTCTCTGATTATGCGTTTGTATGTATGTGTTCCGGCTGTCGGGGGTAGGCTTCTATCCCATTAAGAATGTATAGAGCGAACGCCCATCACTTGTGCTTTCAACCGTTTCGAGTAAATTTCGGCAGCACCTCCCCGCTGTTCTCCGAGTACACTGTAATAGAATAGATAATCATTTCAAACCTGTGAAACAACGTTGAAATGAACATCTAATCTATCTTTGTACACGGAGAACCAGCGGAAAGGTACCGACGAAATATCTCGAAACGGATGAAAACACAAGTGAATGAAGGCGTTTGCTTTATACATTCTTAACTTGTCCATACGGGACAAATCTATGGGTTACCATACGATTGAATTTTCTCGTCGCGCAGACTATACGACGGTTGTTAGTATCGAGCTATACTGTCCGATATTTAACAACCTTCGTATAGTTCTAGGTCACGACGAGCATCGCACGTATGTTAACCGATAGACGGGGACTAAGTGGCGCTTTAGTTTCATATACGGGAATCGATGGGAATATGAAGGTTTCATATCATCATCGAGTATCATATATTGGTTTTAACCCGAACATCTCGAGTCGCTCTCTGATTATGCGTTTGTATGTATGTGTTCCGGCTGTCGGGGGTAGGCTTCTATCCCATTAAGAATGTATAGAGCGAACGCCCATCACTTGTGCTTTCAACCGTTTCGAGTAAATTTCGGCAGCACCTCCCCGCTGTTCTCCGAGTACCCTGTAATAGAATAGATAATCATTTCAAACCTGTGAAACAACGTTGAAATGAACATCTAATCTATCTTTGTACACGGAGAACCAGCGGAAAGGTACCGACGAAATATCTCGAAACGGATGAAAACACAAGTGAATGAAGGCGTTTGCTTTATACATTCTTAACTTGTCCACACGGGACAAATCTATGGGTTACCATACGATTGAATTTTCTCGTCGCGCAGACTATACGACGGTTGTTAGTATCGAGCTATACTGTCCGATATTTAACAACCTTCGTATAGTTCTAGGTCACGACGAGCATCGCACGTATGTTAACCGATAGACGGGGACTAAGTGGCACTTTAGTTTCATATACGGGTATCGATGGGAATATGAAGGTTTCATATCATCATCGAGTATCATATATTGGTTTTAACCCGAACATCTTGAGTCGCTCTCTAATTATGCGTTTGTATGTATGTGTTCCGGCTGTCGGGGGTAGGATTCTATCCCATTAAGAAAAAATGGAGTGTATTTCGCTGTGAGAGACTCTTCAAAGAAATGGAGGAAGAAGCACTAAAGAAAAAAGAGAGAAAAATAAGAATATAAAGTTGAAACTAAACTTGAGCTATCCGCTGAAATCATAAAGCATAGGAAAGTTGATTGAGTCTTGATCTATTGCTCTTTCTTTGCATTATCTCGTATGTCCATTTATAGATTTTAATGCCACATGAGATGTAATCAGTCAGCTCCCTATGGTTGTATTAATGTCAGCTCTTACACAATATGGGTATCTGCCTTACCATTAAGACAACTATGGAATATGTTAATTTAAAATGTAAGGCTAGCTTTCTATGTATTCTGAGGGACTGCTTGCATAGAACTTAGCTTGATCCTCTCAATTATTACACATAAATATGCTGACATGCCTCTCATAACCCTAACCCCAGCCCCACAGTAACCCTAACCCTAGCCCCAACCCTAACCCCAGCCCACCGTAACCCTACCCCAGCCCCACAGTAACCCTAACCCTAGCCCCAACCCTAACCCCAGCCCACCGTAACCCTACCCCAGCCCCACAGTAACCCTAACCCTAGCCCCAACCCTAACCCCAGCCCACCGTAACCCTAACCCCAGCCCCACCGTAACCCTAACCCCAGCCCCACCCCAGCAGCAGCCGAACCCCAACCCTAACCTTACCCCGACCCCGACCCCGACCGCCGCCGCGCCCCTGCCCAAACCAACTCTCGCGCGCACAACCCAGACCCAGCCATGAATAATCCAAAAATGCTTTAATTTACCTCGAGATTTATACCTGAACGGGTGCGCTGGTTACTTGGAGCGACGACGGCGTCGAATTGGCGAAGAAACCGGCGGTGGCGACGACGGTGGCGACGAAACCGGCGGTGGCGACGAGGGTGGCGACGAAATCGGCGGTGGCGACGACGGTGGCGACTCTGCCCAACGACGGTGGCGACGCGGCGGTGGCGATTTAGGGTTTTTCGCACGCGTTTGAGGGAGAGAGAGAAAATGAGCGTAGGCTTTTCGATCTGGCTTTGTTTTAAATCGATATTTAATTGCCCCTACGGATATATCCGTAGGTCCTTTATTTGCGCCACCGTAGGGGCAAACACCAAATTAAGAATTAATTTTTTTATTCTTGAACGTCAGTGCCCGTAGGGGCAACCCTTTAGCCCTACGGACTAATCCGTAGGGCCAAGTAAAATCTGCCCCAACGGATAATTCCATCTGTAGGGGCAACCCCCTATTTTACTAGTGAAAAGATGGTCGGAATGGTATCCGGAATGCAAGACAACTAATACTCAAGGATCATATGGCTTTGATACCATATGAACAAAGTAAACAGAAGGGGAAAAGGAGTGGAGAATATTTTCAATTTCATTCCCTTATTTTCAGCCATATGAATCCCTTAATTTTAGCCATTATAATAAACCATTATAAGTTACTATAGTTAGCCATTAACCGATATATTATCTCTGGTCACACAAAGAACAAGAGCATAAGAGCCTGAACTAAACCAACACTAATGTTAACCTTAGTCTCCATTACTTCAACGTTATCCGAAATACAAAATATAAATTTCAACCTAGTAGCAAAGAGAATATCGTGAACTAATGTATAGGGTCGAAATTTCAATGACACGCTTTGTTTTACACCATGCATTTAAACTTAGTCCATGTAGAAATAGAAAGGAAAAGACTTATACATCAAATTATAATATTTTAGATATATATGGATTTATTTATCTGATCCTTCCTGTTTACTACTCTTCTCATGCTTTAGGGATGACCCTATAAGCTAGATGCATGCATTTGTCATTTAACTTAAGTCTGATGAAATTACATAATTAATTGAAATATGTAGCAACAATATATTGAATAGTGATCTAATTGTGAATGTTCCTCGGTTTTATGGAAGAGATCGAAGAATGCAATGAGAATTTGGAGAAATATGTATTTGAACGCGAGTCATCTGTTGATAAGTTTACACTTTTAATTCTTCTCATTTACGAATTCAGATTACTAATCTACAGCAATTTTTTTGAAGAATGCCATTGAGGCTTTTTATTGGAATTGGACCATGAGAAAGGAATAAAACAAATTGAATCAAGATTGTCTAAATTTGTATCCCATGTGGCTATATAACCTTTTAAGCTATCCATGTACATGCATAATGCACTTGGGCACTTCTAAGCTGATAGCTTCTTGAATAATCCAATCCAAAGTTAATTCAAAAAATGCTCTAATGGTAATAATGTTGGGTGTCAGGGGAATCAGTGTTGCTCAAGATTTATCTATTTATGTAGGCTATTATCATTTAGGCTTGCATTTTCCATTACACCCCATAATTCTTGACTCTTGTTCATTTGGTTCTAATTACTTTCAATCTATTTTTTTTCTTTCAAGGATTATTCTGTTCTCCCTGGTTCTGATTGTCACATGACTGTTATAACTGCAGTGGAAAAAAAAGGCGGGGTTAACTACTACAAGTAACATAGAATTCCCATTTAAATCTCCGTTTTGCAATATCGATTTGTTCGAGTTGAATTAGGAGCTAGCGATGTACTCCAAATGAATATGTAAGTCCTTTTTCACTGTACTATTTTGCTTTCAATAAGTTGTCCTCCATGCTGAAATTTCGAAGCAGATCATCATTTACTTTTTGAATGTAGACTTTTGCCTTTAGAATAAAACGGTGGTTAAAAGTTATTGCTTTCGTTAAGAAGATAATGATAGAACACATTGTCCAAAGTCATAACACATTTAAGCACCATATGACTTTCGTTAAGAAGATAATAATAGAAAAATGTAATCCTTAATAGAAGAGTTACTCTTATAAGTAGAACTCATGTGTAGGGTCTGTGTGACTCATATTTCATCTGTATAAATCTTCCGATGTATTTTATATCTGCGAGGTCTCTTCAATTATAAGGAATCTAGATGAGATCTGGATTATTGTATATGTTTTAGTTCATTAGATCTGACAGGGTGACAAGATCACGCGCATGCGCACTCATACACACACACACACACACGTGTGTGTGTGTGTGTGTGTGTGTGTGTAGATACATGTACATGTACACACACACGCATGCATGCACATACATATACATATATACGCACGCATAAACATATATTTGCATATATACTTGTATACGCATAAACATATATTTGTTATGAAATCTTAACCTGGCTATATGCTTATAGCGTTGAAATTTCAATGAGACACATCTTATACCGTATACGCGGTTCATGCCTTTGACACCATGCATATAAGTTTAGTCCATACAGAAGAATATAAAGGAAAGAATAATACAAAAGGTTACAATATTATAGATATATATGGATCTTCTTCTTCTTTTTGGTAGCGCTTTTCTTATGTTTTAAGGATGACCTTATAAGCTAGACCATGCATTTGTCATTGAACCTGATAATTTAATTACAAAAATAATTAGGAACATTAAATCATGATTTTATTTTATTTTATTTGTCGAAGTTTTACCATTGTGGCTATATACTCTTTTGAACTATCAAGGCCTGTGCATTTGAACTTATGAATCTCTAAGCTTATTTCTTTTTTTGTATTATTATCTAAAAGTTGTTGAAAAATTGCTCTTAGGGTAATAGTTTGTTTGGCATTGCAATTTGTTCAAGATTTACACACACACAAACACAATTGCAGAGATATTATACTTATAGGGATACAAGTATCTTGCATGAGCATCCTTGTTCTTCTGACAGGTTTAATTTCATTCATGAATATAATTTTTTATTGATATCTATGGTTGGTACATGTTCTGCAATATGTAACTCATCCTCTTGATTTGTTTTTGGAGTAAAGTCGGCATATAGAAACAACTCTGAAGTAGTTTTTTGAGATAACAACTCTGAAGTTGTTATCAAAGAACTTCAAATGGAAATGTGTGCCCTTTCATTATAAAAATTTGATTTCAATTATGAGGGTGTCATCAATGCTGTAATTTATTCATCATTTACTTTTGGCATGCCATCTACGGAGATATGGGCGATTTTCTCTTCTCGTTATGATTTTTATTTTTGCTAATAAAATGGAAAATAAGCTGATCCTTGAAGATAAGCTGCACTTGTTAGAATTTGTGGCTATGATACCACTTAGAATTTAGAGACAAGCTAGCTATGATACCACTAGTAGAATATCTAGCTTTAATATTGTGATGATAAAATAGATTTAGTTAGTAGAGAAGCATTAATAGAAGGATTGGTAGTTGATAGAAGTGATTGAAGGATACGAAGAAAAACAGGATTTTTATTAAGGAGGATAGGTTACAAGTTTGTTTAGTTGTTGATGATTCTTGGATACATCGATTTTTGTTATTGGAGCACTGTTTCTTTCCAACTTACATAGAGTGATTATTGGAGCTTATTGTCTCCAATAATTTAGTTGTGGAAGCTTGTTAGAAGTAGATCTTTCTAAAACTTCTAATCATGACATTAGATAGAATTTTCTAGATATAGCCATGAGGTAGAATCTTCATAGTTCTAGATACTCGCCATGACTATTCTTTAGAAGTATCTAGAAGTTATATCTAGAACATTCAAGAGAATTCTTGCATCTCCTAGAATAGAATGTTCTTCTAGAGAATTCTTATGTTCTCTAAAAAACTTGATGATGCTTAAGTTGTTGATTTTCAACTTATTTAGTTGTACTTGAGACATTTTAGTGTTGCCCTGAACTACTCCTTCAATCTATCATTTTTAGCTATTAGAGTTTTAATAATTCTTGGGTCATTGTCGCTCCTTGTTGGATGATGTAGAGTCCCTTGCATTCCCTTGTTTATTCTACTCGTTTTTTTACTGACCAAAGTCGTGCAACACTTCTAGAGCCAATCCTTCATAAGCACTCTTTTTTTTTGTGTGCTTGTAGACCACTTTTAGAGACACTTTTGCTATGATAGATTCTTATTGTTGGGTAACTGTTCGGTATGGTATACTCGACATCGATCAACAATCTCCCATAATTTTTAACACCGGAATGTTGTCATGCTCTTGTATTGAATTGATTTGACGCCCTGATGATAGATCGACAAGGCTTTGATAGAACGTGTTAAAATTTTTGTGGCTCTAATACCACTTGTTAGAATTTGTTGCTCTGATACCACTTGTTAGAGGTTAGAGACAAGCTAGTTATGGTAACACTTGTATCTAGCTTTAATAATGTAATGATAAAATAGGTTCAACATATAGAGTATTGATAGAAGAATTAATAGTTGATAAAAGTGTGAAAAATACAAAGGAAAATAGGATTTTTATCAAGGAGAATTTGTTACAAGGTTGTAATTGTTGATATTTTTTTAATACATCGATTTCTTATTGTTGGAGTACAGTTTTTCCCCAACTTATATAGCGTAGTTGTTAGAGGTTCTTATCTCTACTATTATAACCATAAAACTTGAGCTCCCTAAATAGATTTCAATTTGATGGTCTAGCGTAGACTCAAATAGTACCAAATTAGCAATAAAAAAATTAAATGTAGAATTTTCTTTAACAAATATTTAATAAATACAATCATGAATTGAAACAGTTATAATTATACAATCATGTTAACTGATCTTAAATAACCACTAGAATCATTATGAATCATTTTGAAAACAAATTAACCATTCCCACCATCTAAGTTTTGATCTTCTCTAAGTTTTTTGAATTCAAATAAAAAAAATTAAACATAATTTTCATTTGAACACGTGCGTCTTACGTGCAAGATACTAGTCTCCAATAACTAAGTTGTTGAAGCTTGTTAGGTTTCGAATCTTTAAGAAACTACTCTTCCATGACAGCATCATTGCCACATCATTACATGCAATTAAGTTGCCACGTCGTCGATTTTTTTTTTGAAAAATCCCCAAAATCCCCTCTTCTTCATCACCCTAACCCTAATATAAACCCGCCAACACTGCCATCGGCACCACCCTCCGCAGGAACCGCTAACTCCATCCCAATAATGATGATAATCATCTTATTCTTCTTCCTTTATGCATCTTCCCTACACCCAAACCCTAGCCCTAACTCGCCGCTGCAAGCGGCACCGCCTGCTTCGCCTGCCATCTAAGTCGTCGCCGCCCTCATCGTCGTCGTCTTCTTCTTCTCCTCTTCCTTACAGCAAACCCTAGCCCTAACTAATCTAACCAGGCCTTCGCCGCCACGGGAGTGCCCCCCCCCCCCCCCCCCCACACACACACTGCACACTCTCTATTAGCAAAATTGTTCCAAAATTGAGCCCCTGGGATAGGGCACGCATGCTCTAAAAGCACAACCTATTGCATATATCTGGTTTTTGTTTGCCTTCCAATAGCATAATGCAGGGTAAGCATGTGTTTAAAGAGCAACTGTAAATAAATGTCATGCCAATAGAATATATGATGAAATGAAAAGAAAAGGGGACAACAAAACTTTGGGAAAGCCGGGTCGACAAATACTAGTCACTACAATAAAATTCGATAACATTGTTTCTACAAAAAGCAGTCACCAAAATACAATCGAACCAAAAGACACAGATCTTTTCGGAAAAGCCAAGGAAACTCATGGAAGTAACAGGGAATAAAGTTTTATTGTGCATTAACCAAAAAAAAAAACTAAGAACATTTGTAAAACTAGAACACCACTGCAGAAAAAGGCTTTTAGCGAACCGGTTGTTGGTTATAGTGATTTTTCTCTTTCCTTTTTGCAGCAGCCAGCTTTGTGCTTCTCGCAGCAGCCTCGATGGCTGCAGCTTTTGCAGCAGCATCCATCTCCTTGTTCGATTTCTTCTTCTTCATTGAAGCCACTTTCTTCAGTCTCTCTTTCACATCCACTGTAGATTTGTCCTCTTCAGCAGTCTCGATGCCGTTGGCATCCACAACATTGGATTGGTCAGTTGAATCTTTAACCTCTTTTGATGATCTATCTTTTTTCATCTTCTTTTTCTTCCAAGTCTTGCTCTCTGCAGGGGCATTTTCTTTCTTCTCGCTATCCGCTGTTTGCTTCTCTTCCTCCATGCCTTTTAAAATATAGAAAGTTGGGTTAGAAATAAAAATAGCTAATTCGACGCTTGTTAGTTAACAATTCAAATGATTGAATCATATGCTTACTTCTGATAGGAAATAAAATAGAGAAAATGATTGAAAAATAATGCCTATTCTTTTATGATATTTTCATGAAGCAAGCAATAGGAAGACTACAAAAACAATGATGGTTCAGTTCGTAGGATGTTATATGAACTTACGACTTTAGACCTAATGAACTACTACAAAGTTTTGTTGCTAAGCGAATAGAATTCATAGAATAAAAGAGTTAAAGACAGGATGTTGTCATCTTCATCATCTACACCTCTTTCCCATCTAAATAGGGGTGACCTCAGTAGAGATTTGATGACGACTTGACTCCAATACACTTTTAGTTGGTGCTGTGCCAAATTTTGGTAGGGGAAACCTACCGATAAGTTAGAACTATAGACAAGAAGGGGAAAGATCATCAGCTTCTTACAGTAAATTATGTTCATGTATAAGGCACGAATAATTTAAGAGCACAACTGAATACACTCCCAAATACATAATGATTGTAATAGTAAAAAGTTCCATATATGCAAGAGTATGTCTAATAAAAAGGGGGATATATGAATGAATAAAGATTATAAAGAGATCTTAACAAGTTGCTATATTGACAAAAACATAAGAATTACCAGCTTCTTTATTTTGCCCATTATCTTGGCCAGATAATCCAAGCTCGGCCAGAACGGCTTCTAGCTCTGCAAGCTCCTTTTTCTTTAACTCCTTCTTAGACAATTGTCTATCGGTATCTTTAGGCACCACTGGAGCAGGGGGAGGTTCATTCATGACTTGCTCAACTCGTGTAAGGGCATTGGTTTCTGCTTCATGTTCTTCTTCATCACCATTATCATCACCTTCATCAAAATTGTCTTCGCTTTCACTTTCCTGCATCACGAGGCAAGTCATTTCAGCAAAAAAAAATACCATTAGCTAGAAATGTACACATTAGAACGTGGATGCCAAAATGTCTTCATTATTAAAGAAATATCGAAGTGAAGATAATCAATCAAGACTGGCTATATAACAATGAGAAGAGGAATCTATTTCGTTGTTGTCGCCGAACATATTTCCCCCTCTATGATTTTCAAGGATCCTTCCTGATCTTTAATGTTAACATCCAAACAAGCATGCAACATTCTAATCCCATTTCCACCCACCAGTGTTCTAAATATCCCCCTCTATGATTTTTTGCTCATTAATTTTTCTTTTCTTTTACTTCACTCTTGTATGAATAGGAAATCAAGAGAGAGAAGATAGAGATAAGAATGGCTTTGGATTCTAAAGATGAGAACAAATATATCATAACTTATTTAAAATAATAAATCAAAATGGGTTATTTATTTTTTACACAATTCTAATAAAGACTCATTCTTTTACTTATTTAAATAAGCAAATATGTTTAATCCTTATTTTTAATCCTATGTGATTCTTATACACACATCTAACGTGTATATACAACCATGACAAAATAATATATATTATTTATATCATATATAAATAATATATAAAGAGAAGGAAAAATAAAGTGAGCATAATATTAGTTTATATACATATATATATATATATATCAAATTATTAAATCAACACTTGATTTAATAATCCGGTTATATCATATATAGTTCGGCTAATATTAAATGACACTAGATTAAAATACGGTATCATATACCCGTATTTAATCGAGCTCTCGCACATATCGCTATACATGTTTTGCTTGTGCTAGGAAACCTTTGTGTGAGACTTTAAAGACTCATCAATACGATGGCAGTAAATAATGACCACATCAAATACCTACAAGCAAGTCAGCGGTACTACCTGCACATGACGGTTACCCAGGTATTGAACGAATAGAAAGATCGATAGACTAACTCGTTCGAAATCCAACTGAGCCTAAAAGTGACGATCTCCGTACAGTCTGGTCTCTTCGTCTGAGAGTCACATATCAAGTCTAGAGGTTGGTATCCGCCAGACCCCTAATAACCTGATAAGTCATGCCAATCAGTAACATGTAACCATTATAGATACAACTGATAACACTTTATCAGTTTATCTCATCCGCCCTGACTAGGGACTTATGGTTACAGTCTTGATCAGGCACAACACGACGTCAACTTCCTATATCGGGAGAGACGAAACATTTCCAATCGCTAACTGTCTCCATGTGTTTCGGGACTGCACCCAACTAAAAGCTATTTGCATGGCTCTTTCAAACCGTAGTAGGGTAATAATCAAAGCACATTAGGAAGCATATAAGACACTATAACGATCTCAAGTCTACAGACTATCCTATACTCATGTCACCATAGAACTGCTATCTGACGGTAGATATAAGCCCATATAGGAGTTCTCGGCGAGTCCGTTCGGTATACTCATTCTTTAATGAGCATCAGTATACAATCTTTGGTGCCAAACACCAATGTCTGTGGGAACAGCCATTGCTCTGGTCGGGATCAAGAAACGTATACACTAGTCTACTCTGGAGTATCGATACCCAGTCTCGATACTCTCACGACTAGGAACATTTAAGGATGTGCTTATCGACTACCCAGGTCCCACTAGTACGATCTTTATTATAATCATGATAGTCAAGCAAACATCCTACGGGCTTTATCAACATGCATTAGCGATAGCAATATCAAGTAAAACTACACATGAATGATAAAGACAAGCCAAATAGCATACTATCATATCGAGCAAGAATGTTTTGTACATACATATGCCCAAATATCCACTATAATATACAATAATGGCCTTAGGGCATACATATCTAACATTAATAAATATCAGCCAATATATCAGATATATCGAGTCTGATATATCTGTCCAAATATCATGATATTTTATTAATTTTATTTAGGTTGTTGGTTTGCATGTAAGATTGTTAACGGACCCTACCCGATCTGTTATAAAAGATAAGTTGCGGTCAAAACCGGTGAAAAAGCCCAAATCAACTCTAACTCTACTTCTTAGTAGGATTCGAAAAAAACCCTAGATCTGGGTTTTAGAAGCACTTGGCTCTCTGTCACCGAAGCTCCTCTCTCTCTGTCGCCACTCCATAACCGAAGCTCCTCTCTCAAGCTCGTCCTTCTGCGGCGCCGAAGCTCGTCCTTCTGCGGCGTCGAAGCTCGTCCCACTTCGTTGCCGAAGCTCTCTCTATAATTCGAATATGCAAGCCTTTCTCAGTCTCTCTGTTTTTATTTTGGTAGTCAAATTTCTCAGAGAATGAGAAATTTAGCCACTTCTCAAGAACTCGAGTCCAATTTTCTAGAAATTCATATAGTGGATTTTGGGCTAAATTTTTGATAGACTTAGCCATGTGTTTCTTAGAAATTCGGAGATGAATATCTCAAAAATTCAACCCTAAATTTTAAAGAAATTCATGGCTGAACTTTCAGAAATTTGTGGCTGAACTTTTAGAAATTCGGTAGCATTCGAGAACTTTCAGAAATTCGATAACATTCGAGAACTTTCAGAAATTTGGCGACATTCAAGAAATTCAAGTAGTATTCGAACATATGACCAGTCATTATATATCACCACTCTACCACTGAACTATTAAGAAAAAATTCCTCTAAAAGAGCCACTTCATATTAAATATTATTTATGACAATACAAAAAATACTTTTTAGAAAATATCTCCCGATATATCATAATATCTGCTATCCGATATGAAAATCTTCAGGCCGATACGATACCGATATCTGATATTTAGAACATCGCCACCAACAATTTAAAGAAACGCTTCTTTAATTAAAAAAAATAAAGCAGAACAAAAAGAGAATATGAACATCAAATGTTAGAGGGAAAAGTGAAAAAAAATGACATGTTATCGAGTGTTCTATCTCTGAGACAGACATAACAGCCTTGTATAGCATATTCCACGCATGAAAACAATCACAACTTTGGTGTTCGATGATAGAACAGCGAGCACAGAAAAGTGCAATTATAGATTTCTTCATTTCTTCTTGGTTTGCTCTTGTATAGTTACCATCGCCTAAGAAACCAACAGCAAAATAACCTGAAGAGCAAAATCTGTGTGTGGGTGCATGTTTGTTCCAGCAATAACACCAAAACAGCTAGTATGAAATATTTCCAATAAAGATTCCATCAACTTCTTCAGAATTATTGTGGGGAAAAAAATCAACTTCAGGTTACATGTAGATTGTGCAATGAAAATAACCAAGGCATTGATTAAATAAAAGATTGTATTCCTTCTCCCATGTAAAACAAACATCAAATGTAGCTAAAATTTATGAAAATAATAATTAAGGGATCAAATCACAAGACTATCAAATGGGCATATACATAAAATCAAATACTTTTTAGTTGATATCTGTAAATCCAATAATTTTTGGTTGACCAGTTGAGTGACGCTTTAAAACGCGAGAAAGCGTAACTTGCATATACTAAGAGAGGCCAATATAAGAATTTATAGGTATCTATCCTATAATACAACAAATGAACTGGTTTTGTTTCTCTTTACTTATATTTTGCAAGTAAATTGCTTCTTTCTGTACTTACCCAGAAGGGAAAAAATATAATATTTATCAACTTAGACAGTAATTTGAATTTCCCAGTAAGTTGAAACAGCAGGGAAAAGAACGTCGGTTTCGTTATTCATGATTGAAAATGTTATGGATCGAGTTTTAAAATCATGCTTGTAAAGGAACGTTAAGTGCTATACTGCCATCAAAGTCACAACAAACTGAATACTGGATGGATGCTCTTAAGTCTTGCAAATTGCAATCAGGTAGACTAATTTGAGTCAGACTTCATGCATTATCGGTCATCCTTCTCTTAGAAAATTTAAGCTCTTACACAAATCACATTCGTTCAAGACCCTAAGGAACATTATGCAGGAATCACTGGTAACAAAAGTTCGCATTGACCATGAAGTTCCAAAAGGTAATTTAAACATTAAACATAAAAAGGACTGATGTTTTTATTAAATTTTGTTTAGATCTTCTTTGGAAAAAAATTCAGACCTTCAATGGTATATTTGCAAATTAAGATTTTAGTGGGACGTGTATGCTGAAAGGCGTTAAGATATACGAGTTACTTAGTGGTTGGGTCAAAAATAACAATGTGGTTACATTGAAAAGGGTAGTTTAGGTTGTGGATATTCAATGTTAATTCTAACACTTTATTTATAAATAGAGAGGTAAACCCACCCTCCTCCCTTGAGTCGTTTTTCTCTAATACTATGTTTAACATGGTATCTGAATCTCATCTCCATCTCAATAACTCCAAAACCCTAGCCTCTGCCACATCTTAAAGTCACGTCCAGAAAACTCATCACCAAACGCCTAATTGGTGCCTCTCCATCCTCGCAACCTTGCCACAGCCTGTTGAAACGTCAGATCCATGCCATCGGCACCATCAGCACCATCAGCATGAAGCTGAGCTGCTACGTCCACCAAGTCAGCGTCGCCTCCAACAAGCCGGCATTGATCACACCTAGTCATCATTGCCATCTTCACGTTCACAGCGGCTACCACCCGCCATCTCGATGACTAGATCCATGTCCAAAATTCGTTGCCAACTACACACTTTGTCCACACCATCTTTCAACAGGCCTGGCCTTATAGCCTTGTATCCAGATCAACTTTGAACCATGTAGTCTCCATTGTCTCGTTATCGCCACCAATACAGGATCTTCTTGAAACCTTAGCAACCATCACGATCTTGATTAAGAAAATCCAATCGCCGCTATGAAGGCCTTCAAAATCCTAGCCTTCCAAGCCACTGTAATCGATTTCGAAAACCCTAATCGCCGCCTCCCAAAATCCATCAAAACCCTAGCCGCGAATGCTGCTTGAGATTTTGTAAATCTCTACAAAAATCCATAAAAATAAAATACTGAATAAACAACTCTAAATAATAGACTTTGGAAAAAATAAATTCAAAATAAAAGAGTTTGAAATAAGAGAATTAATATTTTATTTTAAAAATTCCTTTTTACTTTTGGCTATTCTCAAATGTGTTCTCGCATCATGTTCTCTTATGTATTGTGTTCGTCATACCCCCGCTTAACAAGTGTTGCATTTTCCCCCTAGGAGTCCCGGTGAGTTTGATAGCCTCGACTCGGGACTCTTAAGTAGTCGACATCAACGTACATCGATAGCTTACCTGCATACCTTCAAGTATATTGAGAACTATTGTCTAAACTCGGATAGCTTACACAGTTCATGCCATAACCATGTGTTTGATGGTTATTAAAGATGGTGTTGTTCATGTAGTGATTGGTTGTGAGTATTGTTCATTAGTTTTTTTCATTATTAAAGTTCGAAGTTTGTTAAAGTTGTTTGATGATGTCCGTTGTTGAAGACACAGCCAAAACAAGATCCGTTGTCTCAACTCTTGTCACCGTCTTAACTCAAGATCTGTCATTTAAGTGTTCAAAGTTCTTTACTGGTTAAATTAGCGTGCAAGTTTTTTCAAAATAATTAGTTAAGTTTCGTTCAAGTTGCTCAATCATTGATTTTGTTCATTGAAGTTGGTAGCGTAAGTTGGTTGTTAAAGTTGAATGCCTTGCAATATGCATCAAATGGATCAATGTATTCACCACTATTATCCGAACGAATGCACTTGAGAGATTTTTCGATTTGCCCCTCAGCCATTGCATGAAATTGTTTAAAACTTTCAAAACTAAATCTTTTGCTTTTCAAACCATGGGCCTAATCTTTCACAATAAAAGTAATAAAATACAAAACACCATAAAGAGTTTTTATCCTTCATAAGACCACACACATCGGAATGAACCAAATTGAAAATATTAAGTTTTTTCTCGCAAAGAAAACTTTATATTGCTTGCCAACCAAACAATAAACGCAAGTATCAAAATGCTCATTGTTTATATTAGGAATGAGATTAACCTTTGCAAGAACTTATAGACCTTTCTCGCTCATATGGCCTAGTCGTCGATGCAACAACTCCATAGAGCTGTCAACATTGTATTCTCCTCACAAACGTATAATTTTGCATGCATTTTATAGAGGATGCACCATCTCTTGCCTCTCGCTGTTACAAGATAACCTTTAGTGAGCTTCTAAGCTCCGCTACAAAAAAACCTTGGTGTAGTCCCTTCATCGAGCTATCTGGCTGATATGAGATTGAAACGAAGCTCGAGCATGTCACATATCTTTGAGAACCAACTTATAACCAAGATTGGCCTTAACATGACCATCACCAACACCAACAATTTGAGATGTGCATTTGTTACTCCTCCTCACAATGTCATAATCACCCGGCTTGTAGGATGCAAGGAAATCGCTCCTAATAGTATCATGTTAGGAGGCTCCGGCGTCAACCACCTAATCCGTGTCATGACACGCAACACAAAAGCTTGAATCTCCAGTAGTAAAGATAATAATCATATCTTCCTCAAGTATGGTCATGGTGTTCTCTTCAGAGTTGGACTTTGTTTTGCTCGTCCCTGCCTTTTATTAACTCTCATATGCGTAATGTTTTAAATGTCAGATATCGGTATCGTGTCGGTCCAAGAAATTTGATATCGGAATCAGATATTGAAGAAATTTCGGTGATATTTGCTAAATATCGGTTCTACAGGATCGTATTATAAATGTCATTGATATAACTTATGTTTTTGACAAAAATACCATCATTATAACTTAATATAAATTGTTAATTCTATTAAATGAATTTAGTCCTCAATGGTTTTATGGTAGAGCGGTCGTCTATTAAGCGAATGGTCGTAGGTTCAATTTTGTCGACGAGAATTGCCTTAAGTTGAGAGGAAGAGGACGAAGTTGAGCTTAACTCGACGAGAATTGCCTTCGTTGAGGAGTCGAGCTACCTCTTTTTGAGAAATCAATTTGTCTCTAAGTGGGTCTGATTAGGGAAACATGGCTAATTATAAAATGGGTTGGGTAATTTGTAATGGTTTATAATTTGAGCCAAAAATACCTATAATAAAGGTTTTCGTAAGCAAACTGAAATTTTATCTGATATCTCAAAATTTCAGCGACATAGAAATTTCGGCCGATATATTCTCAGTTTCGAAAAAGGAAATAATTTTGACTCTGTGTCGAGTGCTTACCAAACCGAAATTTCTAAGATATATATCAAATTTCGGCCGACATTTAAAACCCTGCATACGCGACATTACATTTCGGCGACATAGCATATACATCTTTCTGCCGACCTTTACTTGCTTCTTAATTTGGAATGATGGCCTTTTTCTGTAGACTTCTACCTTACTCTATTTACAACTATGATTGCCTCCAAATGAAAAGACCTGTGATTTTTCCACCTCAAGTCTTCATTCAACAAACTACTTGTTACTAGGCTCGGCCTCATCATGATGTCACCATTTGGAATGGAGTTGCTAAGGGACACTACCAATGTCTCTTAACAGTCCGGCAAGCAACAACAATGCTTGCAACGCATCTTCAAACGCCATTTTCACAGACGCGGGTTGGATGATAACACATTGAAACTCATTCAAGTGCTCGGCTATAGAAGCCCCTTCCATGTACTTCACACTTACAAGCTTCCGAATCAAGAACATCTTATCGCTCACGGTCTTTCTTTCCATAAAGACCTAATTTATTTTATTGAGCATGCGTCAAATTTTTGGTGATAACATCCATCCATCCATTGCTATATAAACCTAACGACCTTGTGATCGAGCTTCTTCCACTAATCATAGGGGATATCTTCTAGTTTCATGTCATCATTTTCCTTAAGGAACTACACAGAAGATAGACACCACTAAGGCAAAGACGGCGACCGGCTAAATCACACCACGTTAGAATCAGACGTCAAGCCAACTCTGAAATACAATCACACCACCAAGGAATCGAAGAATAAACTTTACACTCAATGGAATCACACCAAAGAATTAAAGGGGAGATAAAAGCCCAATGCTTATATTTAACATCAACACATAACATGTTTTATTTCTGATCAAATATAACTAATTATAGGTTTGAAACAACACTTCAAGCCATGGATCAAGCTATATATAAATTATAATAAATGGGTTTAAGAAAACCGAAGAGCCCCCATGCAATCTTTAATGCGCAGCCTGAAATGTTTTGGCCATAACTACTACAAAAATCCAAATGTTGAATCGCGTCTTTCATTAGAATATTGACAGAATTATCTTTCCACTAAACTATAAATTGATGAATTTGGATTTCTGGAGAGGAGCCGAGAGGCATTTTTAGTCGGATATTCTGCATTGGTTACATGAATTTATTTCATGTTCCTTAAGCTTTTGGGTTGGAGGTGTGAATGACCGGGAATGCTTCTGCATCAAACCTTGCTAGCTCCAAACCAACACCCACTTTGAAGGAACCCGTCCCAAACAAATTTGGGGATTCTCCAATGTGATGTGGAATGTTGAACAAATCAACCCAAATGAGCTCTTGTGAAACCTACTTGTTTCCCCACCTCTTCTCTCCTTCTCTCAAGACTCCACTCTTGGGAATGAGAACAAAAAATGGAATGAGGGGCACTCTCTTGCTTATTCACTTTAAGTCCTAACCCACTACAAGATGTGTCCAAGCCAATATAACTTAAGTTGGTTGCTTGCACCAAATCAACTAAGAGATCCAAAGTGGTTTAGTCCACTCATGGGTATGGACCCAATCCCAACAAAATAATCAATGATTTTGGTATAACAATGAGTTAAACATCACTAGTCATTAACGGTTAAGCAATTTGCATAAGCTAATGGTGACCCCTTGAAACAAATTTCTCTTCTAATGCTTCAAGGAGGAATGAAAAAACAAAATACATTGAGTTTTAGGGAACTAAAGGATCAATTTGGGTTATGGGATGCTCATGTAAGAATTATCATTACTGACAATTGAATAAAACTAAAAATTTCAAATATATATATATAGAGAGAGAGAGGAAAGAGGCCATAGGAGGTGATTTCCTCCTATGGTGCCGAAAAAATACAACCTCCATTTTTTCGACGATCTGCATCCATCATCATCAATATCGTTATCTAAGATGTGCATACACCAAATTTCATGTGATTCCACCACTTTTTCACCATTGAATTAGCAATGTAAAAAGTTCTATTGTCGGTAAACCATTAATTTTACACCAAATAAATCAACGGTGAAAAAAATGATATAATCACATGAAATTTGGTGTATCCACGTCTTAGATGATAAAGATGTTAGATGATAAAGATGAAGGTGCTTATGCCGATCGTCGAGAAAAATCATGCAAGATGCATTTTTCCTGACGCCATGGAAGAAATTCCCTCCTATGGCAACTTTCCTCCATTAACCTCATATTAATATAAACCACCTCTCGTAACGCTGAGATTTCTTCATCATGCTGGTTCCGCTCCGACGATCCCCAAATTGGCGGAGGCGGTGCAGTGTTGGCATAGTAATCGTCGTCGTCGTCGTCAAGATCGGCCCAAGATTTTCCCTCGAGAGTCGACACCTGCGGCCACAACACATGCTTAGATTCAGGTTCCTTAACAGAAGCGGAATTCTTCGCTGATCCCTTGGTGCTCTTATCAGACTTCTTCTTCTTCTTCTTCAACGAATCGAGCGCTGCGAATACGTTCGTGCTGCTTATGCCGCCATCGCCTCCCGCCATCCCGAACGAAGGAGATCCAGGCCTTGGGGTTTCCAAAGACAATTAGGGTTAAAGTTAGGGTTTTAGAGCTTTTGGAGGATTTGATCGAGGATTAGGGTTTCGACGGCAGATAGTGAGAGAGAGAAATATGAACAGCGATGCTATGGTTCCAGATAACGAATGCAGGTTCTATAGCAGATTGCACGAGCGTGGCGCGTGTCCAGTAAGTATAAAGTCAATATTGTTTGGCATTGTCCCAAAATCGCCTGCCGGGGCGTCCTACTGTGAAATTATGAGGGTAAATTGTCAAAAAAAACAAGCACTTTTTTCTGCTCAAAACCCCCCGGCCTTGAAACAGTAGATGAAAACCCATGGAAATTTTTCTTATTGTATCTACATAGCAGCTTGTTATATCTAACCAATTCATACAGACTATTTATGTAGGGTTCCTATTGACGGTAGCAAGGTTCGGAAGGTATCGTCCATACCATTTCTTAAATTTTGCCGTTAAAGAGAACTCTAAACTAGAATCGTTAGCTAGAAATATAATACGGAAATATAGTAAACCATTTACTATCTAAGTGAAAATGAAATACAACTTTTGTAGATCAGTTCTTCACTTCAAAAGCTCCTTGTTGTAGTCTCTTCGTTGCGATCATGGTTCTCCCGGACTCTTGTATGGCTTCACGAGGCTAAAAGAGCGTCCTTGCTTGAAATCTTCGAGATCGAAGATGATCTACGTCGAGAGGATGCCAACTCAAGCTACTACCTCACTAACTGAAAGAATAGTGAAGCAAACACCTTATACTAATGTGCTAATCTAGTAGAGAATGGTGAAATAGAAAGTGGGCTCACTTTAGAATTTGTTTTCTCACTTTACTTTCTCACTTAATCAAAACCCTAGCAAGCTATTGAGCTTGAGGAAGAAGATGAACTAAAATGAGATGAGGATAATGATCAAGTGAGAGAGTGAACCATGGTGAGTGAGTATCATATACTAACTCATGTAGAGACATAACCATGGCTAATTATCATGGTTAGGTTACTAAATATCTTAACTAAAACAAAACTAGTGGGCTTAGTCAAAACATCCACAAGCTTCCACTAGCTTCATGCTTGTGCTAATTATCCACTAATTTTAGAATTACTTTAAATATCAAAACCCAACATCATAATTAGCATGGTGTAAGTCTCATATACCCATGTAGTGTGTATCAACAACCATGATACAAAACAATACACAATTTAATATATATCACATATATATTAAGTTGTGCACATGTGAGAAAAATAAATACTTAAGTGAACCAATATTAGTTAATGTAAATTAGTATATCAAATATACAATTATATACTAAATTATCAAGTCAACTCTTGACTTAATAATCCGGCTATATCACATATAACCGACTAACATCTAATGTACTGACTTATCGAATCAACCTTTGATTCGATAACCCGGCTATATCGCATATAACCGTCCGATAAAAAAGACACGAGGATAGAATACGGTATCACATACTCGCATTATTCTCGGTCCCGCACATATCATATATGTGCCCTTATTTCTTTTTGCCTGAACCAATAAAACATCTATGTAGGACTCTAAAGACTCGTCAATACGCCGGCAGTAGGTGATGATCACATCAAGCACCCGCAAGCCGTCAGCGGTACTATCTGGACGCAGCGACTACCCGGGTATTGAGCGATCAGAAGATCATCAAGCAAGCCCGCTCCAACTCCTGCAAAAGCCTGACGGTAACACTTGCCGTACAGTCCGGTCTTCTCGTCTGATATGTCGCATATCAAGTCTAGGGGTGGTAAACGTCATACCCCAATAATCGACAAGTCATGCCGATGTGAGGCTCATAACGGGTCGAGAAACTACTGGTAACACTTACCAGTAAATCTCTAAAACAACCATGGCCAGGGACTTCCCTGTTATGGCCAATCGAGCACAGCGCAACATCAACCCCCAATACCGGGAGAGACGAAACCCCTCCTATCGCTCATTGCCTCCATGTGACTCGGGACTGTACCCAAAAACCACCGTTTTGCACGCCCTCTTGGACGTGGTAAGGTGAAAATCAAAGCACAGTGGGAATCACACAAGACTCTATGACGATCTCGGGTCTACAGACTAACATGTAGAAGTGTCACCAGAGAACTCCCATCTGACGTGAGGTATAATACCATCTAGGAGTTCTCGGCGAGTCCATCCAGTGTACCCAGTCTCCACTGAGCACCCGTATACCATCTCTGATGTCAAACACCAATGGATATGTGATCATCCATCGCCCATCTCATGGGTCGAGAAGCGTATACGCTAGTCTGCTCTGGTATATCAATGCCCTGTCTCGATACACCCACGACTAGGAACGTTAAAGGATGAACTTATGGACTACCATGGCCCCACTAATATGATCTGCATCATAGTCCTGGCAGTCAAGTACACATCCTAAGGGTTTTACCAACATGTAACCATAAGACAGTATCAAGAGACAAGTATACATGTTAAGATAAAAAGCAACCAGATAGCATACTATCATATCAAGCAAGAAAGTCCTCTCTATATATGTCCAAGCATCCAATATAATATACATCATATGTACAATACTGGCCTCTAGGGTATAGATACAACTAACAATTTAGATATCGCAGGAAACAGTTTAGATATCACAAGCAACTTCTTAGATATCACAGAAAATTATATATAGCAGGAAACTATTAGATATCACAGGTAAGATTTTTTTGACAACTAAAAACTTTTTAGGGAGGTTTTGACTACAGTTTCGAAGACAATGGGTTTTTGACAATGAAAAAAAGTTTTGCGGGGTTTTGACAATTTACCCAAATTATTACTAAAGATTCTATACATGTCAAAAATAAACATGTATGGACAATGGGGAGTGGAGAGAAGCGAAAGCGAGCATTGAGTGGAGAGAGGCGAGAGCGAGCATTGCTACTCAAGACGCCGGCAGCATGCATCTTAGGAGAGGCAGCCTCGTGGAATTTCTGCACCAACCCACCACCATCATCAGTAACACCTCTGTTAGGAATTTAGACCCGGCACAAGCGAAAAATAAACGACAATCGGAGCGATAAAACTAAATACGGGCACAATAGATCAAGACGCAGAAGATTTGTTTTTGCAGTTCACCCAACACTGGCTACTTCTGCGTCGTAGAGCCTCTCTACGATATCCACTAAGTCTTTTGTACTGTTACAAAAATACTCTCAACAAGAAATCTCACGATCTCTTTATAATCTCACGATTACAATATTTATGAATACTCTCTATAAATCACTCACTGATTTATATTCCTCCACACACCTTTGTTGTGTTTTTTTTTCTTTGATTGATATGTATTGTCTCTTTGAAGTTGTAACGTTTTGAAAATCGTTTCGGTGAAATTTCGGAAAATCGGTAAAATAAAGGGTTTTTCCGTAAAAAGTCAAAATATAAATATATTTATTATAAAATTAAATATACATATTCTAGCTATGTAATTGCTAGTATTTGGTGTTTATTGAGCCACTGGTAAAATTTCTAATTTTCTGAATTTTTTTCCGAAATTAATTATTTTAATATTATTTTAAGCCGTCACTAATACATTTAATTCGGGAAAATTACAAATTGGAATGAGTTGAAACAAATTTTGTGTATCATAACACATTAAACAAAATTTTAACATGTTATTTTTGAAATGAAATGGTTTGCCAAAATGGTTTTAGAAAATATCGAAGAAAAAATGGCATAAATAGTGAAATTGGTGTTAATGGAAATTGGGGTATAATATTTATCTTTTTGTTTTCCCTACTTGCACTCACACACACACCCATTTCCCTTGTGGCCGAGCTCCCATTTTGGCAGCCCAAAATTTTCCCTAACCCATTCTTTCCCACTTCAAAGTTAAATGGAAAAGAAAATAAAAGAAAAGAATAATTAGAGTTGAATAAACAATGAGGAGTGGGTTTTGTTGACTTGGGAATCAGCATTCATTCACCACCTCACTTTTTCTCTCTCCATTTCCTATTGCTGCTGGCCGAGCCCCCATCTCTTGCTGCCCCAAATTTCCCCACCTCCTTTTCACTTCAAAACCCTTCAATTTTTGCCTAAAAAATCAACACAAAGTCATATTAATTCATCATTAATCCATTATCCATTATTCTTTATTCAAATTAGCATGGATCTTGGAGCTAGAAGCCATTTTGGAGGTCAAGTGTGCAAGTGTGATATCTTGTTTTGTGAGATATAAATCTTTACCCAATGCTTAATTTGTTAGTTCTTTGCTTAAAGCTAATGTATTTAAGTGTTAATTAGGTTTTAGTTGCAAGTTTGAAATTTCAAGTGGAAGGTTTTGAATGAAGATTAGGGTTTGATCATTGGATTATGGTTGTGATGGGTAAATTAACATGTAATTGCTTGCTATAATTAATCTAGTTCCTAGTTTGCATTTTTGTTAATTTAAATTTGTAATAATTATATAAATTGCAAACTAGGTTTTAAAAATATATATATTTTGGTGAGATAAAATTCTAATTAGGGTTTCATGACATTATTAACATTATAAATTGTGGTTTAATACTTTAGTATATGCAAAACTAAGCTTAATTGTAAAATTGTGGATTTTACTTTAAAAAGAATTAAAATCGGTATTTTTGCAAACTAGGAATTTGGAATTTATACAAATCGATGAGATTAATTTATGAAAGTGATTTGTATGACCTAATTATGTTATTTAATGAGCGTTTTGGCCATTTGAATCGTTAAAATTAGTAGATTGGTTAAAACATCAAGTTTTGAACCGAAATGGGAATTTGTGCTAACTAGGTTTTTGGAAAATAAAACGATTGGTTTAATTTTATGGTTTTGACGAATTAAACCCTATTTCTTATACAATTAGTGAGTTTTGAAACCATGATTGGTACGTTTGGTATTTTTCTTGATCAATCGACATTTGTACGCCGATGTCGAGGGTTTTTGGGTTGATTTTTGAAAACAACCATAGGTTTTGACCTATATGGGATTCGTGTGTCGTTTTGGTCATGAGTCGAATTTTAATGCGATATGGTGCATTATGATATGTAGGTACCCCATGTGGACTTCGAGGCGACAAGCAAGCGCATGGCGACGTCGGCACCGGCGCGCAAAGATCAGGTGAGTAGATTTATATCTACGGGGAGAAGTTGGGTGGATGGCGTATAGCACCCCCGCAAAATTATGAGGAATGAGGTGATGCGGTAACAATATACTTTTATATGTTAATAGGAGATATGAACACCGAATAAGAGAAGCCTTAGGAGCTTATAGGTTTAGGGTTAGTGAAAATTGAAGAAAGGACTTTAGCGGATTTCTTAGTCACGAAACCTAGAGTAAGGATTTGCATACACGCACACATATACACTTGCATATATCATCTTCATGTGTGTATATGGGAATGTGTATATATGTATATACGCATGAGTATGGGACTATGCATATATACATTCATATACACATGTATGAATGTTGAGGATATTGTATGATATTTAGAGATGAGTCGATGAGATTGGGCTTGAGGTCGTGAGATCGGTGATGTGATGTGGTCCGTATTTGAGATACGACATGATATTTTAGCGGGTTCTTTAGGCGTGGTGTTTTCATACACCCGCATGCATTTCATGGATGATATCAGTATTGTACTAGACGTAGATCAGTATCCCGATCATGATATTTGATAACGAGGATACTAGATGATTAATGTGATAGATGTGACATTTGACCCGTACCCAGATTTGGGAGGCCGTACGGCGGATTTACCGTACGAGTTATATATTAACGATAGATCCACACTCTTGATTCGATAATATCATATGATATGTTGTATCGTACATGATATTATTGAGGCGGGATCACCGACTATTATACATGTATATATATATATATCGACTCAGATATAGGTGGTTTCCGTATCCCTTTTGATTAGTTGTTAGTTAGACCTGTAGTTTACCTGGTGGATATTAGACTGGACTCGAGTTATACCTATTTCCAAAACTGACGAATCGTGAAAATTTTAAAGACATACCAAGGGATACTACGGATATTTTAAAAGACGTATCTTTTCTTAAAAACACAGTAGTCCTTATTTTCAAACACCACGATTCGTACTATTTCAAACGGCAAAACAGTATAACACATGTATAATAAGGTAGATTCCTTGTTGTTACGTTATTATTCATGTTCCGCATATTATTGTTGTATTTACTATTCATTTTCCATATTTTGTTGTTATCGCCTCATTGCATGCCATTGTGTACGTTGTAATTATAAAACCATGATGTTAGGACACCAGCACCATTACCGATGACGCGTATGCTCCACGTACACTCGCTTGCCGGCTCACACATATCTTCATCGGTAATTGTCATGCCACGTACACTTTAGAAAATACATTTTCTTTGACATAGCTTGATAACTGATAGTCGCAATATGTTATAGCTTCCATATGCTAGTTTAAATATTGCATTCATTGCATGATATTAGATGCATTTATATATTCATTGGTTATGCAGTATTATGGAGATTTATGCCCGTATTCACCGTTTATTGGTATCATGATTTTGATGATTTCGGATTTACATGAGATTTCCGGATTTGGGGGAAAAACGCAAGAATTTAATAAAAGCTTAGTACCATCATTTTAAAAATGCAAATTGCAGTTTTCTCATGATGTATGAGTCGTCCACCACGAGTTTTCATGATTGCTGTTGGATTTTGAGACCCGATTCGAGGAGTTGGATGAACCGTCTCGGGTACATGGTGGGCCCGGTATGGTACCCCGGGGCAAGAAGCTCGAGTTGTATTCGATGAGCCTGGCAGGGGAGCACTACCTACCGGTGATATTATTTGGACTCGTCGGTTATCAGGAGGATACCATCCGGAGTCATGAGATGGTTATAGGCTGATCCGTTCTGCCGGAGCCCGTGGGCCGATCCCGCAGATGATATGGATGCCTAAGATATTGATATTGAGATTTGAGATATTGAGATTTGATACTGAGACTTATGTTTTGTGTCGATGCTTGACACTGATTTCTCTGTTGCATTCATTGATGATACGTGATTGACATACATATAGAAATCTCATTGATTAAAGAAAACAACTGTCTCAGTCATGATATATTCTGTTTCAATTCGTAATGCATTCAAACATCATATATCTGATATGTTGCTATCCGAGGAATGGACACGAGCATGTAGTATTACACTATACATAGCTGGACCAGGATTTTTATTTGAGGATATTACCTGATATGACCTAGGATAGCGTTATGCATGCGATTTCTGCTCGTAGATGTTTTCTACTCACGAGTTGGCAACTCACCCCCGTTGTGCCATAGTTCCTTACAGGTTTTGCCGTACAGGTTCATTGCGGCTTTGCTGGCACACTGTTCTTTCCGGGTGATTGTTTTGGCAGGTGGGTTCTTTGCATCAGGACCACCATTGTTTATTATTATTTCAGTTGTATCTAGAAACTCCATCAACCAGATTGTATATTTGAGAGAGTTAGAAGACCAGTTTGTTATTCTTTCGACCTTAGAGTCGCGCGTTGTATTTGTTAGTGTATATGCCCTAGAGGCCATTACTGTATCATACTAGTTTGTATATTACTTAATGGAAGCTTGGGATATTCACCTTGTATAGACAATCTTGCTCAATATAGTAGTATGCTACTTGGTTTGTTTCTACTTCAATGTGTACATGTGTTTATTTTAGTATACCACCTATACACATTAGTGGAGCCCTTAGGATCTTTGCTTGATTACCAGCGTTGTGATGGCAGTCACACTAGTGGGGGCTGGGTAATCTACAAGCATATCCTTATGCAGTTCCCTAGTCGTAGGACTATCGAGACAGGGCATTGATACTCCGGAGTAGACTAGCGTATGCGCTTATCATCCCAGTGTGGGAGACGGTCTGTCCTACAGCCGTCAGTACGTCGTACTTGAGATAGTATGCGGGTGCTCGTTAGGTTATGAGTACACTGGACAGGACTCGTCGGGAACTGTTGGTTGGTACTATACCTATCGTCAGTTATCAGTTCCCAGGTGACATGAGTACAACTTAGTCCGCTGACTTGACACTGTCACTTCGCCTCGAGTGTGTTCCCACTGTACTTAGATTACTACCCTACCACGGCTCAAAGGAGTCGTGCAAACAGGTAGTAGTTGGGTGCAGTCCCGAAGCACTTGGAGGCAGTGACGGTTAGACATGATTCGTCTCTCCCGGTATTGGGGGTTGACATCGCGCTGTATCTAGGAGAGCCATTACACGAGTAGTCCCTGGCCAGGGCAAACGAGATATACTGGTAGGTTTCCAGTGCTATCTCAGGGTATTCTGGGCTACACTCCGACACGACTTGTACCGCTATTAGGGGACTGCCGTTTACTGCCCCCTAGGCCCGCCATGCGATGTATCAGACGAACAGACCGGACTGTACAGAGATTGTCACATTCAGACTCAGTAGAAGTTCAGATGGGTTTCACCTCGTCAGTCTTCTTGTTGGCATCTACCTGGGGACCGTTACGCACAGCTAGTGCCGCTTGCGGTCTGTGGTTAAACCCATTGCCAGCGTAGTGTCGAGTCTTTAGAGTCCCACACAGAAAGCTATTTGCCTTTAGGCAAAAGAGTAGAGGTCGCATGGTTTTGCGACAGGGTTCGATCACATCCGTGCACTTGTGCACGTTTGGTGTCCGGACAGTTAACACTAGCGGGCTTTGGTTTAAGCCAGATCCTAGTGTACATTTTGGGATTAGCTTTATCTCGTTTGTATTCGTGTTCCTCGGAACGCGGATGCGGGTGTGTATGCACAGTTGACAGAGAGACAGAGGCAGAGGATTCTCATTGGGGTTGTTGACTGTTGACTGTTCACTGTTGACCATTGACTTTTGCTTAACCCTAATGAGAATAAGAAATATGATTAATAATAATATTAATTAAGTATTATAATGACATGGTTGTTGAGGGGTTGACTTGTTGACTTTGTTGACTGGTTGACTAGGTTGGACTAGTTGACCATCATCATGACAATGGCTATCATTTCATGGCAAAGACTTTTGCTTGCTTGTTTGTTTTTGCAAAATGAGTGCATGAAATGATATAGCCATTTTGACTTAAACCATCACACAATACTTGATTACTATTTTTGTTATGATGGTTTTGGATTATGAGAGCTTGGATGGCAAAAGACTTACTCATTCTCTCATTTCATTTCTCTCTCTTGCTTGAGCTCTCCCTCTTGCTCTTCCTCTTGCTCTCTCTCTAGCTCAAGGTAACACCCTCTCATGAGTTGATAAACATTGCCTTAGAGATAAAAGAAAACCCAAATCACTTCTCTACTCATCCTAGTTCACAAGGTTTGGCAAACCAAGTGTTCTAGTTTCTTCAAGTTCGAAGAAGAAGCCAAAGGTAGAAGCTTTCAGGTGGATCCATCTTCGGCGCAAGGAGACGACGAGGTGAGGCCGATCCGTACACCGGAAAGAGTTGAAGACGAAGGAGTTCAAGAAAGGTATAGCCCCCTAACCGAGTAGGTAAAACTCAAGTTAGGTTGTTAGGTAGTTGTTTAACAAAGATCCGTATTTTGAGTCCATGTTACCACCTCTTGAAAAATTGTTTTTCATCATTTCCGCAAACCCGTAAGTACCGGGAGAGGTAACGTGGACTTACAGTGGTATCAGAGCCTAGTTAAACACTATCTAACATGTTAGCAAAGTAACTTGAAATTCGATCGAAGAAAAAGTCGCGAAACACGCCCGAAAAGTATACTTTCTGCCGAATTTTTTTTCTGTCCAAAAAATGATAAATCTTATCTTAAAATTCAGCTCAGGGTTTTTAGAAGCAACTGTGGAAAAATGGTCCACTGAACCGATCAACGCACCGCGGAACCGTGGTGGGAGCTTTCTCCCGCCGCGGATCCGCGGCCTAGTTGACTCGGCCGTGGGCGATTTTTCTCACAGTTTGTTTATTTGGGTGTTTTGGGATTTTTGGAATATGATTTTTCTGCCCAGATTTTCCAGAAAGCAAAATTAGTTTTTGGGGCTTGAAAATCCGTATTTTGATCGAAGTTCTAAAGACTTAAGCTGACGGGTATATATCTGTGATGTGTTTTATGTATTGAACGTCCGCTAATCGCTATACGTCGATTAGTGGGGCTTATACATATCTGTGATCTGTAATATTGATGGTATGTGGATATGAATTCATTGGATTGTCGCGGATGAATAGCCGGGGGTTGTGAGATGAGAGTTTTCTTTTATCTTTCAAATCATGTAATATGTAAATTGATGTAATATTATTTTTGGTCGCACAACCGGGTCGGGGTTGTAGCCGTCATTGTATAATTTATTTTTACTGTTTTTGCTCCTAGGATAGACCCAAGGTGTGGTGCACAAACTACCGGGTATCTCGAAGTGCCGAGTGGCCTACTCACGTCGTTGAGGGAGGTTGCTCTGCTTCGGATATTTGGCGGGTAGTTTGCCGCACCCGTAGGGGTCTAGGGTGGGGTTTTGGCTATTCATCGCGACCGTGTAATCCGCTTTTCGTTACAGGCTCATACGAATTGCGGATTCCTAGTATATCCAATGTGTTCATCTGTGATCTGAAATGGCTATCATTGCAATATATCTATATATGATATTATTTAGGCGTTGCTTATGTTTTGCATCCGCGCTAGTCCAGCCCCCGCTCTGTCGTTAGTTAAGTAACCTAATGGGTAATGACGGGGCCCTGTGGCGAATGCGGATGGCATAAGCGTACGTCATATTTTGGTTGTTTTCTGCAATGGTAGGATTAAATGATGGGACGCATTGGAATTAATGCAAGAAAAAATAAACCAAGTAAAAGTCGTTGGAACACTTTCAAAACCACTCGGTTTCTTTTCAAAAATAACTTTTAAACGCGGAGCTTAAGCCACTCCTTTTAAAAGCTATCTCGTTCCTTCGATTATATCAAGTTCACTACGTTCACGGTTTCGCCAAAACCATTCGTAGCCTTCCGTCGTTTCACATGAATGGTCAATAAGTATTCAAGCTAAATATGTTGGCCAAAGTCAAGGCATAGTGATTGGTAGCTATTGGGTATTCATGTGCAGTATAGATAGATGTGTTGGTTTGGGGCAGTCGTTCTACCATTTTGGCCAAAGTCAAGGGTATGTGCGGGTGGGCTCAAATTAACCTGGAGAATGACGGGTAGAACTTGACATGTGACTTATGATATTTTGGTCAAAGTCAAGGTCATAAGAGCATGGGGCATGTTGGGGTAAAAATTTACACCCCGGTTGACCAAGTCAAAATCAAAGTCAACCCCAAGCCAAGTGGGTCCAAGCCCAGATCCAGTAGGCCCATGCCCGGGTCGAGCCCGAACATGAAGCGGCCGGTCTCCCCCCATGCCAAGATAAAAATTTTGTAATAAATATTTTTGTTGCATTTTCTTTTATTTTATTTTCGGATAAATGTAAGAAAAATAGGCATAAAGCCAAATTTTTGTAAAGCCCATGGCTTATGTGCAAAAAGAAATGGCACATGACCCATGGGATAGGCAAAATGCCATTTTGTGAAGCCCAAGGGGCTATGTGTAAAATGTATGGCCTATAAAGGCAAAGATAATGAAATATCTCAACAACTTTTCATTCTCTCCAAAAAAAAAATTAGAGCTGAGCTCTTTCTTCCTTCTTCAAGGTTCCAAAACCTTCTTCTTTCTCTTGAATTAAATCAAGAGTTTTACTCTTCCTTTTTCAAAACTAAATAGTTTTCCACCACAAAACCCACAAAGGGGAACTTGGATCTGCTATCAGATCTTAAAAAGGAGAGATTTTGAGATTTTACATCTCTTGATCTTCAAGATCCAGCAAGCAACAGGAGGAAGAAGAAGAACCCTTCCATTAACCCAATAAAAAAAAAAACACACTCAGGAGTCTAACTCCTCTTTGATTTCTCTTCAGAGAAATCTTTTTAGGCTAAAAGCCTGTTGTGTGCGCAAGTCGCCCGCGTGCCGACACGTGGCGCGCGCGCTTGCGCAACTGCGCAAGTCGCCCGCGTGCCGACACGTGGCGCGTGCGCTTGCGCAACTGCGCAAGTGCGCAAGTCGCCCGCGTGCCGACACGTGGCGCGCGCGCTTGCGCAACTGCGCAAGTGCGCAAGGCGCCCGCGTGCCGACACGTGGCGCGCGCGCTTGCGCACCTGCGCATCCCTTGGATGTCTTTTCCCCCTCTTTTGTGTACATATATACACATATACATATGTATACAAATTTATACATACACGTACTCCACGACACTGTCCCTGTTAGAAAAAAATTTCTAACGGGGCGCTGCCCCGCACCCCGCAAGGGGGCTGCTAGCCCCCTTGACCCCCAGCCCGCTATCCGGGTAGCGGGACCCCCGTAAAAACTCTGCGTGGCTCCCGATATATCCAAACCCCCCTTTCAGAATTGAACACACGTATACTGCACATTGAGTTCGCATGACCAGTTTAACCCGTTAATCGGAGGTTCCCTCGCCCCAAAGGCGATGGGTAATTAACGGCAGCTTAGTCCGCGGCTGCCGGAGATTCGGATCCCCACCATCATTAAACCCCGGCCTACCCTAGGCCGGGGGAATCTGTAGTACGCCTGACAAGCGCGCGCGTATTCCCATCTCACTGGGGTGACGAAAAACACCCTACAGATTCTGGCACGCCCGGTGGGACCAATCTCTCCTCCCATATTTCGGGTTAAACGTTCATGCGAACTCAATCAATATACATATCGATTGCCTATACTGAAATGATGTTCTTTTTTCCGTGCAGCAATCAACTTTCGACGACAATGTCTCCCCAGACGAATTCAACTTCCAATGCGACCCCGATTCTGTACGTGGTCAAGATCAACGCTCGTGTGGTTCTCCCCGCAAGCCTCAGTCGACAGTGGGAGGAACCGCCCCGCCAGTTTGGCTCCGTCATCATCTACCCTGCTGGAAGTGCTCATCTGGCGGAAATCCCGGCGGAACAGGTGGTCAAGCCGGTCCCAAGGGGCAAGAGGCCGAATGTTGTGATTGCTAAGGCACCACAACCGAAACTTAAGATGGTGTCTGAACGATTCCCTGACGCTCTAGCTGGGGGCAAGACTTCCGGTGCAAAGGGCAACAACAAATGTCGCGGACGAGCTCAGGCGATGACTCCAACAAATGCACAATCGGGCGTATCTCCAAGGCCCTCCATCAACCGGTATGCGGCGTCTTCCCAGAAAGCCGAAGTCTGCAAGGTGCTTAGAACAGAAAAGTTAAGGCAGAAGCGGCTCAGGTATCGAGCCAACAAAAGGGCCAAGGCTTCGGCCAAATGGAATCGTGTGAAGTTCCAAGTGCAGAGTTGCCCCGCGACGACGGCTGAGTCGGACGTAAGAATCAGCAATTCCTTCGAGCCTCTAAAGTGGGTTCAGAACAATGCCATGACCGCCAGAATCAAGAAGACAGCAGTCCGAACAGTGCCGCAAAGAGACGTGTCCCGGCCCCAACAGAAAAAGTATGACACTGTCTCATCAAGAGTCTATGAAGCACTCTGTGCCGCAAGAAAGCAGCGGGGAAAACCCAGAAAAGAAGCGCCAGCACCATTCAAGAAACTGGTTAAGCCAGACGCCTTCAATCGACTACCAGCTACCGAAACAAGGGGGTCAAGACAGCGATCCACGAAATCAACTGCCAATGATAGAAAGACGGCCAGATATATCATCCATACGGTCTATATGGCGGGAGGACGCCCCAGCGACAACCTTCGCAGCAAAAGCAAGGATGGGGCCACCACATCCCAAGCTCAATCTAGCCCGAATGTGGTTGCCGCTGCCCAAGAACAGCCGCCCCTGCTGGATGAAGAAAACCCTCTCGATGAGGATGATAGGCAGAAAGACCCCTCGGTCCATGCAGATTCAAGCTCGGACAGCGAGGAAGAGCCGACTTTCCGCCCTAGGACTGCGGAGCAAGAGCTGCTTCAAGAACTTCGAAAACAGCTCAGGAGCAAAGATAAAGAGATGGCCAAGCTCTATTCGAAGATTGACGACTTAACGAACGTGGTGATGCAGCTTACGGCTCAAATTGCTCGAGCGCCTCCTAATCAAGCACAAGCCGCTACTAATCAGCCGGGTGATGACAATCCGAGGCAGCCAATGCCTGTTCCTTTGGGACCAAGACTGGTCGAGCCAAATGAAAGCCGGCTACATTCCGCTTCTGGGGACGCCTTGGCCCCAGATAGCACCATCCCGCTAACACAGGATCGGATAATGGATTTGGTCACCAGCAAGGTTAAAACATTGGTGGCCGAGGCTGAAGCTCAGAAAGAAATCGGCAGTAGTGGGCGGCCATATCCCGCGCAGTACGATCTGATTGAGTTCCCAAGCGGCTACGTCATTCCTAAGTTCGGAAGATTTGATGGAACGGGGAATGCAAACCAGCACGTCGCCCACTTCAAAGCATCGTGCGGAAATACAGGGGGCAATGACGCGCTCCTTCTTCGTCAGTTTGTCAACAGCCTGACCGGTGTTGCTTTCGACTGGTACGCGAGCATACCAGATGGGTCCGTCATTACCTTTGCCCAAATGGAGTCTCTGTTCCGGCAAAGGTTCATGAGCGTCAGTGATAAAATCTCCATTGCCGACCTTGTGAGGACCAAGCCGGGGAAGAATGAAAGTAACACTGACTTTATCGCCCGATGGCGTAATCTCACAGTCAAATGCGAACCGCCGCTGGAGCAGGACCAGTCCGTCAGCCTTCTCATTGGGAACCTCAGCAATTGGATGGTCCCATTCTTGTGTACAGCGGGCCTCAAGACATTTCAGGAGCTAACCAAGAAAGTCCAAATGCTGGAACGCTCAAAGCAGGAGTCCCCGCCGGATTCTCAGAGAGACAAAACTTGGAAAAGCAAGCGGGACGACAACCGTAGAAGCGGGAGTTCCAGCTGTACCAATGTCTTCAATGCATCCGACAATGAAGAAAAGCGAAGGGCGGCCGAATCCAAAACTAACCGGTCTCGAAAGCTATTGCTGGGAGGAGATGGGCCTTCCCTAGAGGAGAAAAAGAACAAGGTTTACTCTTTCAGAAGGGACAAGGTCCGTAAGATATTTAAAGATGCCTTGAACAACGGCCTACAATTGCCGGAGTCGAAAAGACCCCAAGAAGCAAAAATGACCGACAATCCCCTGTATTGCCCGTACCACCGAGTAGTGAGCCATGCGATCGAAGATTGCTATATCTTCAAAGATTGGGTCGAGAAGCAGTACAAGGCTGGAGAGATCGAGCTGTCCAAAAGCGTGTTGGTGAACAATCAAGTTGCAACCGCCAACTTTATACAGACGGAAGCCGAAGCCTTCTGGGAGCAGACAGCCGAACCCGCGGCCCTAAGAAATGAAACCGACTCATCGCGGCCTCCGTGGAGTACGCACATATCTAATAAGACGAAGAAGATGCTAAAGCTACTTCAGAAAGAGCCCAGGATGGAATGGGAAGAACAGAAGAAGCCTACCAGTCCAGCTGCCTATGCGGCTCCATCAGGCTCAAAATCCAAGAAGCTCAAGAAGAAGAAAAGTGCAGCTCGGCACGAAAAAGAGTCTGCAGGGAGATCGACCATTCAAAAATATATCGATTCCCTCGAAGAATATGAACAAAAGGAAAGAACATTGATTCAATTGAAGGAGTTCTTCCCTGTACAAGCGGCTGAAATTCTGGAGGAGTTAGAAGAAGACTCCAATGAAGAGATCCTAGTAGTGACCTGCTACGCCATCCATCTTGGCAGCGACTCCGAGGATGAGCTCTGTTTTCCCGAAGAGGACGAGGAGCTCACCACAAAGGCTAATCAAATCCAGCTCAGAAGCGGCAGGGCTCTACCGCCAAATCAGGGCAACGCCCCAAAAGGGAAGGAAAAACAAGTCGCTAATGAAGAAGATGGCAGAGAACCAGCTGATGAAAACACAAGTCCTTCCTCGGTGGACTATAATGTCTTGGCACATCTCCGGAAGCTTCCGTCTCTCCTGAGCATCTATGACGCCTTGGTCCTATCTAAGGAGCTTAGAGATGTTCTCATTCACGCTCTACAAAACCCCGAGCGGTATCAGGCTCACTTTGCGGAAATTAATATGAAAGAAGCCCAGCACGCTTTGCATGCCACCGCAGTCACATTTAAGGATGAAGACTTGCTACTGGGAACGGCTGAGCATAATCGGCCGCTTTACGTGACCGGGTACAGCGACGGAGATCGAATTAATCGTATATTGATTGATCCGGGGTCCTCAGTGAACATCATGAACTTGCGAACTCTGAAGAGTTTGTCAATGGATGTCCGACACCTGTCAAGGGAAAGGATTGTCATTCAAGGCTTCAACCAAAATTGCCAGCAAGTTCTAGGGTCTATAGTTTTGCCAATCAAATTTGGGGATCTGCAAACTGAAGCTAAGATATACGTGATCGACGCCGACACGTCTTATAAGATTCTCTTGGGGCGGCCATGGCTCCACGATTACGGCATCATTCCATCAACTCTCCATCAATGCATGAAGTATAATAAAAATGGCGAAGAAAGACGCATTGACGGAGACATCCAGCCGTTCGGTGTGCATGAAGTCCGATATGAAGATTCTCGGTACTTTATGAACCATCAAAATGCTAAGCCACAACTGACTGAGGATAGACCAGCCCCAAGGCTCAAAAGCAAATCTGCGCCGGCTGTCACTTTCAAAAGCAAAAATGCCCAAGTGCGCCCGCATTTCGGTAGCGACACTGATGAGTCCGACGCTGGAAGCCCGCCCTTCCATAAAACTCGCCCTCGTTTCGGCAGCGATACGGATGAATCCGTCACTGAAGCCCCATCTAGCAGTAAAGTCCGCCCTCATCTTGGCAGCGACACTGAAGAGTCAGAGGAGGAGGACCTGTCGTGCAATAGCAGTGCAGATTGGACCCCCACGCAACAAGCGAAACTGCGAGAGACCTTCGAAGTTTCAGAAGGATCCCTAGCCGTTACAAGGGTACCAGAGCAAATGTGCAAAGAGCTCGATGCATTATCAATCTCCACCGTGGACCAGCTGAAAACTTTCTACGTTCCCGGGAGGAAAAGTGGACAGAAGGGCATCTTGTTTTATGGGTCAAACCCCGTTGCGCACCCGGACGATTTGTCTGTCGCGTGCCTTCCATATGAGAGAGGCATAAGAGCCGTCCTCAATCCCAGATACTATGCGCCCGAGATGCGGGAATACTTTAAGAAGTGCGGATGCCGGTTATATCAAACGGAGTCCGAAGCAAAGTTTTACGAAGGGCTATGGCATCCTCCCCAGGTCCGAGCACTCATCGATGGACGAATTCCAGACAGACGGGGAATAGGTTACATTCAACCTGATTCCAGAGCGTGCTACATGATCCATGTTGGTGAAGCTGGCGAAAGATCAAATGATGACGACGAGATAGCCGAGCCAGAAGAAGCTCCTCAAGAGCTCGAAGATGGAGGACAAGCAACCTTTGACGAGCTAACCGAGATTGACTTAGGAACGCCCGATAATCCAAGGCCGACCTACATCAGCTCGCTCTTGTCAGAGGAAATGAAAGAGCAGATAATTGCCCTGTTGCGTGAGTTCGTTGACTGCTTCGCGTGGACATAAAAAGAAATGCCTGGCCTTTCCCCTGAGGTAGCCGTGCATAAGCTGGCTATATCTCCTGATGCTAAGCCAGTCAAACAAGCTCCTCGAAGAATGAGAAGGGAATTGGAAGAAAAGGTCATCGAGGAAACCAAGAAACTCATCGATGCCGGCTTCATCAGAGAAGAGAAATATGCGGACTGGATCGCATGCATAGTCCCAGTCAAGAAGAAAAATGGGCAGATCCGAGTCTGTGTCGATTTCAGGGACCTCAATAAGGCATGTCCTAAAGACGACTTTCCGCTGCCGGTCATGGAAATGATGGTCGATGACACCTCAAATTACGAACTGTTCACCTTTATGGACGGCTCGTCTGGATATAATCAGATCAAGATGTCGCCTGAGGATGAGAAGCACACAGCATTTCGAACCCCGATCGGAATATATTGCTACAAGGTAATGCCATTCGGACTGAAGAACGCAGGTGCTACATATCAAAGGGCGATGACTAATATCTTTGATGACCTAATCCATAAAGTCGTCGAATGTTATGTTGATGATCTGGTCGTCAAGACTAAAGCCAAGGCCGATCATATCCAAGATCTCTGGACCGTTCTCACCAGACTGAGGGAATACGATCTGAAGATGAACCCTCTGAAGTGCGCTTTTGGCGTGTCATCGGGAAAATTCCTGGGCTTCATAGTCCGACATCGAGGGATCGAAGTTGACCCATCAAAGATAAAGGCCATCATGGAGATGCCCCCTCCGAAGAGTCTGACGCAGCTAAGATCTTTTCAAGGCAAGCTTGCTTATATACGGAGGTTTATCTCAAATTTATCGGGGAGATGTAGGCCCTTCTCAAAGCTCATGAAGAAAGGAGCTCCTTTTATCTGGGATGCCGAATGTCAAGCAGCGTTTGAAAGCATCAAACAATACTTGTTGCACCCTCCAGTGCTGGCTGCTCCCATTCCAAATAAACCGTTGATTCTCTACACTGCCGCGCTAGATGAGTCACTCGGTGCGCTCCTCGCCCAGAATAACGAGGAGGGAAAGGAAAATGCCCTCTACTACCTCAGTCGAACTCTAGTCGGGGCGGAACACAACTATTCCCCAATCGAAAAGCAATGCCTGGCTCTGATATTTGCTGTGAAGAAGCTGAGGCACTATCTGCTGGCTCATCGGGTTATGCTGATCTCCAAGGTCGACCCGCTCAAACACTTGATGACCAAAGCAAGCCTAGCCGGCAGGATGGCAAGATGGGCTGTCATGCTACTTGAGTTTGACATAGTTTATACCCCTCAGAAAGCAGTAAAAGGGCAAGCTATTGCAGACTTTCTCGCCGCTCATCCCATACCAGAAGGGTCGCCGCTAAATTGTGAGTTACCCGATGAACAAGTGATGCACCTCGAGGAAGATGAGCCATGTTGGGAGCTCTACTTCGATGGAGCCTCGTCAATAAGGACCTCCAGTAAATCAAGCGTCCCAGAGATAAAAGCAGGGATAGGATTGGTGTTCATCACACCATCAATGGGAACCCTACGACGTTCTTTTGCTCTCACCGAGCCTCGAACGAACAATGAAGCTGAGTATGAAGCTCTGATAGCTGGTTTGGAACTCGCCATAGAAATGGAAATCCTTCGGCTACGAGTCTACGGTGACTCCCAGCTTGTCGTCAACCAAGTAAGCGGCGACTATAAGATATACAAACCCGAGTTAGCTCGGTACAGAGGTCGAGTGGTGGAACTCATGAAAAGATTCACTCATATTGAACTAACGAGAGTCCCTAGAGCGTTGAACGGAAAGGCTGATGTACTCGCTCGCTTGGCCAAGGAGCTGGCTGATCCTGACATGGACGAAATTCTGATCACAGTCAGGAGCAGGCAAATTCTACCCCCAGTCTCTCTACGAGAAGAGGAAAGCGCGGAACAGAAGAGCAGTCCTGTGGAAGAAGCTTCGATCATCCAAGACGAGCCCGATTGGAGAGAACCCTTCATAGAGTACCTCCGATACGACAAGCTGCCCGAAGAAAAATCTGCGAGGATTCAGTTGAAGAAAAGAGCTCTCCGATACGTGTTTGTAAATGACACGTTATATCGCAGGTCATACGACCAACTATGGCTCAGGTGTCTGTCATTGGCCGAAGCCCAAAAGGTCATGAAAGATGTCCACTCGGGCGTTTGCGGTGCTCACCAATCTGGCCCCAAGATGCGACTTCAAATCAAACGGCTTGGGTATTACTGGCCCACCATGATACGGGATTGCGGAGAGCATGCAAAGAAATGTTATATCTGCCAAATTCACGGTGATTTTATTCACAAGCATCCCAATCCATTGCATCCTACAGTGGCGTCGTGGCCCTTCGAAGTCTGGGGCACCGACATTGTTGGCCCAATTGATCCTCCGTCATCCAAAGGCCATCGGTTTATACTGGCCGCGACAGACTACTTCTCCAGATGGGCTGAAGCTCTCCCGCTAAAAGAAGTTAAGACAAAGGATATTCTGACATTCTTCCAGCATAATATTCTATACCGCTTCGGTACACCAAGAAGAATCATTTCTGACAACGGGCCTTCTTTCAAGAGCTTCAATGTCCCAAGGTTCGCTACTCAGCACAAGATAGACTGGAGATATTCCTCCATCTATAATCCAAGAGCCAACGGGCTAGCCGAAGCCTTCAATAAGACTCTATGCAAGCTCCTGAGGAAAAATGCTTCAGCCAACAAGAGAGACTGGAATCTCAAACTTCACGAGGCGTTGTGGGCATATCGTACCACACACCGTACTCCAACTCAGTCCACTCCATACTCATTGCTCTTCGGAGTGGAGGCGGTCCTCCCCCTCGAAGTTGAAGTTCCAAGCTTAAGAATGGCCGTCCAACATGAGTTGACGGAGGAAGAAAACGTGCTCCTTCGACTTGAAGAACTCGATGCCCTCGAAGAAAAGAGGCTCGCGGTGCAGCAAAATCTGGAGCTATACCGAGCCCAAATGTCACGGGCCTATGACAAGATAACCCGTCTCCGCGCTTTCAAGAAAGGTGAATTGGTGTTGGTCCTCAAAAGACCGATCATCCCCAATCGACATGCCAAGGGAAAATTCGAGCCGAACTGGGAAGGACCATACGTCATCGAGAAAGTGTTCGACGGAGGATCCTACCAACTAATAAGTGCCGAGGGAGAAAGGCCCATGCCACCCATCAATGGCCGATATCTCAAGAAATACTACACATGAATGCTCCAAGTCGCAGGCGAATTGAGCACATCGGCCCTACGGTCTGGATCAGACATCCTGCAAAACCGTATACAATCCACGGGCGTAAATGACCCCTATTTCTCCCAAATCCTGCCGGTGAGACTACTTTTAAAGTCCCACCAGCGGCAAAAAAAAAAAACAAAAAAAAAACAAAAAACAAAAAAAAACGGTATGTTCACAAGCAAAACGGGCACGGATGAAAACCCGAAAGGGCTCCGTGAGTAAAAACAGCAGGACTACCGGCGAGTCTGTGAAAACCCGAAAGGGCGCAAACTCGTGAAAAGAGATGAAATACACTCGCAAAGCCCTCTCGACCTTGCGAGGAGAAAACCCCTGCGTGAGATCCTTACGACTCACAAAGGAGCAACACACTTAGGAATCCTCACGATTCCTAAGGAGAAAATACACCTGCGGGATCCTTACGACTCGTAGGGAGAAAATGCTTTTATGGGACCCTCACGGCCCATAAAATTGAAAAGCCTTGGGTGGTAGGGACCCAAACCTATCTCCTAAGCCATCGTTCCCCAACGGGCAACGGCAAATGATGAGTCGCTCCTGGCATTTCGCTTCAGTGTTAGCGGTGCTGATGCCGACCAAAAACCCAAATCCCAAGTCCTCCCAAGGCAAATGATGAGTTGCTCCTGGCATTATTCCAGTGCAGCAATGCTGATGCCAAACAAGATCCAAATTCCAAGTCCCCAAATGGCGAATGATGAGTCGCTCCTGGTACCATATTCCAGTGCAGCGATGCAGACGCCAACCAAATTCCAAATCCCATACCCCAACGGCGAATGATGAGTCGCTCCTGGTACCACATTCCAGTGCAGCGATGCAGACGCCAACAAATCCCTGAAATCTTTCTGGCCCTACGGTCTGGATCATACATCCTGCAAAACCGTATACAATCCACGGGCGTACAACAATCCCAATCTCTCCTAAGTCCTACCGGTGAGACCACATTCAAAGTCCCACTAAAAAAAAAAAAAAAAATTGTATGTCCACAAGCAAAATGGGCACGGAGGAAAACCCGAAAGGGCTCCGTGAGTAAAAACAGCAGGACTGCCGACGAGTTTGTGAAAACCTGAAAGGGCGCAAACTCGTGAAAAGAAGATGAAATGCACTCTCAAAGTCCTCTCGACTTTGAGAGGAGGAAATTCCCGCGTGAGATCCTTACGACTCACAAAGGAGCAACACACTTAGGAGTCCCCACGACTCCTATGGAGAAAATACGCCTACGAGATCCTTTCGACTCGTAGGGAGAAAATGCTTTTATGGGACCCTCACGGCCCATAAAATTGAAAAGTCTTAGGTGATAGGGATCTAAACCTGCCTCCTAAGCCATCAATTCTCAAATTCTCTCGGGGCAAATGATGAGTTGCTCCTGGCATTATTCCAGTGCAGCAATGCAGATGCCAAACAAAAACCAAAATCCCAAAATCCTCTCCATGACAGATGATGGTTCGCTCCTGGTACCATATTCCAGTATAGCGATGCTGATGTCAACCCAATCAAAATCAACAAGTCAACTTCCACCCGACACCGCAAGAAGCAGAGCAAGTCAAGTCTACCCCTGACACTGCAAGAAGCAGAGCAAGTCAAATCAAGCATCGACCGTCCAAGTCGCTAAAAGGGCAGCAACGACCGTCCACGTCGCAAAAAGGGCAGCACCGACCGTCCAAGTCGCTAAAAGGGCAGCACCGACCGTCCAAGTCGCAAAAAGGGCAGCACCGACCGTCCAAGTCGCTAAAAGGGCAGCAACGACCGTCCACGTCGCAAAAAGGGCAGCACCGACCGTCCACGTCGCTAAAAGGGCAGCACCGACCGTCCAAGTCGCAAAAAGGGCAGAACCGACCGTCCACGTCGCTAAAAGGGCAGCACCGACCGTCCAAGTCGCAAAAAGGGCAGAACCGACCGTCCAAGTCGCAAAAAGGGCAGCACCGACCGTCCAAGTCGCTAAAAGGGCAGCATCGACCGTCCACGTCGCTAAAATGGCAGCACCGACCGTCCAAGTCGCAAAAAGGGCAGAACCGACCGTCCACGTCGCTAAAAGGGCAGCATCGACCGTCCAAGTCGCAAAAATGGCAGCATCGACCGTCCACGTCGCTAAAAGGGCAGCAACGACCGTCCACGTCGTAAAAAGGGCAGCACAGGATTCTTACAAAGCGGGAACCAGATCACTCCGGGCCAGGGAAACGTCTATCACGGACACTCCGTCTCAGAGACATGTCAAGCAACGACCGTCCATGTCGTAAAAAGGGTAGTGCCAGCTTCCCAAAAGGTGGGAACCAAATCAAGCCGCCTCCACGTGAAAGAAGATCCATCAATTTCATGCACACGACCTACATATGTGGTGTGCATTTATTGATGGGGGGCAATTTGTTGGGGTAAAAATTTACACCCCGGTTGACCAAGTCAAAATCAAAGTCAACCCCAAGCCAAGTGGGTCCAAGCCCAGATCCAGTAGGCCCATGCCCGGGTCGAGCCCGAACATGAAGCGGCCGGTCTCCCCCCATGCCAAGATAAAAATTTTGTAATAAATATTTTTGTTGCATTTTCTTTTATTTTATTTTCGGATAAATGTAAGAAAAATAGGCATAAAGCCAAATTTTTGTAAAGCCCATGGCTTATGTGCAAAAAGAAATGGCACATGACCCATGGGATAGGCAAAATGCCATTTTGTGAAGCCCAAGGGGCTATGTGTAAAATGTATGGCCTATAAAGGCAAAGATAATGAAATATCTCAACAACTTTTCATTCTCTCCAAAAAAAAAATTAGAGCTGAGCTCTTTCTTCCTTCTTCAAGGTTCCAAAACCTTCTTCTTTCTCTTGAATTAAATTAAGAGTTTTACTCTTCCTTTTTCAAAACTAAATAGTTTTCCACCACAAAACCCACAAAGGGGAACTTGGATCTGCCATCAGATCTTAAAAAGGAGAGATTTTGAGATTTTACATCTCTTGATCTTCAAGATCCAGCAAGCAACAGGAGGAAGAAGAAGAACCCTTCCATTAACCCAATAAAAAAAAAAAAAACACACTCAGGAGTCTAACTCCTCTTTGATTTCTCTTCAGAGAAATCTTTTTAGGCTAAAAGCCTGTTGTGTGCGCAAGTCGCCCGCGTGCCGACACGTGGCGCGCGCGCTTGCGCAACTGCGCAAGTGCGCAAGTCGCCCGCGTGCCGACACGTGGCGCGCGCGCTTGCGCAACTGCGCAAGTGCGCAAGTCGCCCGCGTGCCGACACGTGGCGCGCGCGCTTGCGCAACTGCGCATCCCTTGGATGTCTTTTCCCCCTCTTTTGTGTACATATATACACATATACATATGTATACAAATTTATACATACACGTACTCCACGACACTGTCCCTGTTAGAAAAAAATTTCTAACGGGGCGCTGCCCCGCACCCCGCAAGGGGGCTGCTAGCCCCCTTGACCCCCAGCCCGCTATCCGGGTAGCGGGACCCCCGTAAAAACTCTGCGTGGCTCCCGATATATCCAAACCCCCCTTTCAGAATTGAACACACGTATACTGCACATTGAGTTCGCATGACCAGTTTAACCCGTTAATCGGAGGTTCCCTCGCCCCAAAGGCGATGGGTAATTAACGACAGCTTAGTCCGCGGCTGCCGGAGATTCGGATCCCCACCATCATTAAACCCCGGCCTACCCTAGGCCGGGGGAATCTGTAGTACGCCTGACAAGCGCGCGCGTATTCCCATCTCACTGGGGTGACGAAAAACACCCTACAGGGCAAAAATCTACATCGGGAGTTTCAAAAGAACTGAAACTTGCTAGCGCTGCATACCATTTGGAGTGTGATGATTCTGGTAGGATTCCTTTAGTTTTGTCACGCGATGATATTTGGATCCCGATCCTACTGTGAGTATATGCTACTCCTCGGGAAATTTCTCACTTAACGATCAATACTATAAACTAAGTAGGTGTCTAGAAAGGTGTTAGCGGGGCTATGCCCCCATGGAAAAGTGGTTATTTAATTAAGGAACTTCGCGAAAGCGTTGAAAAACCTCCCTCGAAGCACCGACACCAGCCTGGCCGAACGGTTAAGCAAGTATTGTACGGTGAGATTGATCCTGACTAATTCTTCCTTTTTGATTTGAGGAGGGATTCGAGAGACAGTGGGAGCCATCCTGTTTAGACAAATTAAAAACCACTCTAAACTTGTAAGAGCATCATGCTAAAGTGTTTCTTCTCTCTCTCCTAATTGCAGCGACCAAACATCATGACCGGACTTAAGTTACTACTAGATAAAAACATACTGACAGGGCCAAACTACAAAGATTGGCTCAGGAATGTCAAAATGGCCATCACTTATGACAAGTTGGGGTATCTCCTTACCACCAAAGCTCCCCCTGTCCCAGGTCCCACCTCCAGCGTCGCGGATAAAGAAATCCGTAAGACTTGGGAGATCGATTGCGCGAAGGCCAAGTGCCTCGTGCTTGCTTCTATGGACAACGAACATCAGAGGAGGCACGAGAATATGGGCCTCGAATCCATATTTCTCCATACAAAAGAACTGTATGGAGAGCAATCTCGTATCGCCAGATACGAAGTGTCGAAGAAGTTGTTTTCGGCAAGATTGGCCGTCGGATCATCGGTAGCGGAACACGTGCTTAAGATGATTGGCTTCATTCGCGGACCTTGGGACCACGTTAGAGAATGAGCTCTATACAGACTTGATTCTCCAGTCCCTTCCTTCCACTTACGCCCAGTTTATCCTGAACTTCAACTTGTAAGAAAAAGAAGTTAAACTTTCAGAACTCCTCAACATGCTGAGGAGTGCAGAGGGCACCCTACAGAAAGGTAGGGAAACATCCACTTTGTTTGTAGGAGGATCTTCCTCTTCTAGGTCCAAGGCGAAAGCCAAGGGAAAGAAGAAGAAAGCCCCCGCCAAACCAAGGGGCGGTGTTAGTAAAGTGGATACGAAGGGAAAGACAAAAGCAACAAAGATAGCGGGGAAACTTGTGGGGAAGGAAGAGTGCTTTACTGTCATAAGAGTGGGCACTGGAAGAAAGATTGCAGGGCTTGGAAAGCCAGAACACAGGATCTGAAGCAAGTTGCGGTTTCAGCTTCAGGTGTGTATGTTATTGAAAACTGTCTATCAATAAACTCTACTTCCTGGGTATTGGATACCGGATCAGGATCTCATATCTGTAATTCTTTGCAGGCGTTGAGAAACCGTAGGTTTTTGAAGGCAGGTGACATGACCCTCAAAGTTGCAAATGGAGCTAGCATGGATGCTAAGGCCGTGGGGGACTATCACCTGGGAATGTCAGATGGACATGTTTTGGTTTTACGTAATTGCTTTTTTGTACCCAACGCAACTTGTAATATCATTTCTGTATCTTTGATTTCTAAAGAAGGTTATGAACTTGCGTTTGTAAGTAATGTTGTAAATATTCACCTTAATCAAGTTCTGATTGGGTCAGGTACATTAAGCAATGGTATATACGTACTAAACCAACCACAGATTTTCAATGTCCAGAATACACACAAAAGAAAGTCTCCAAAAATAAATCAGACTTTCTTATGGTATTGTAGACTGGGTCACATCAATGAGAGAAGGTTGACGAAGTTACATACAGAAGGATATTTGGATCCGTTCGAATATCAATCGTATGCCACTTGTCAATCCTGTCTCAAAGGAAAGATGACAAAGACTTCGTTCACTGGACACGGAGTAAGAGCGAGCGAGCTCTTGGGACTCGTACACAGCGACGTGTGCGGTCCAATGTCTACACATGCGCGAAGCGGTTATTCTTACTTCATTACTTTTACGGATGACTTTTCAAGGTACGGTTATGCCTTCTTAATGAAACATAAATCTGAAGCCTTTGGAAAATTCTAGGAATATAAGAATGAAGTAGAAAAACAAACCGGCAAAATTATCAAGACACTGAGATCGGATCGAGGTGGTGAATACTTGAGTGCCGAGTTCCTGGATTACTTAAAAGTGAATGGAATTCTCTCTCAGCTTACTCCTCCATACACTCCGCAACATAACGGTGTATCGGAGAGACGGAACCGAACCCTATTGGATATGGTACGGTACATGATGAGTAACGCTGAGTTACTGTGATCATTCTGGGGATATGCACTAGAATCAGCTGCATACCTTTTGAACCGAGTTCCAACTAAGACTGTGCCTACTACACCATATCAGATGTGGTGTGGAAAGAGACCCTATCTTAATCACATTAAGACATGGGGAAGTCCAGCTTGTCAAAAAGCAGCATGCGGACAAGCTCGAGGCACGCTCAGTACAGTGCAAGTTTGTGGGATATCCAAAGAACTCCAAGGGATATTTCTTCTATTGCGAAGAGGAACAAAAGGTTTTTGTTTCTCGGCATGCCCACTTCTTGGAAACTCAATTTTTGGAGAATCAGATAAGTGGGAGCGCAATAGAACTGGAAGAAATTCCAGAACCATGAGCTATTACTGAAAGCTTAGTAGAACCAGAGGGTTCGAAAGAACATGACATTCCTACGCCGCTCCGCAGGAGTAGTAGGCAGTCTCATCCCCCCGAGAGATACTACGGTTTTCTCATAGATGGGGATAGAGAGGATTGCATCATTGATTATGATGAGCCGACTAGCTTCCAGCAGGCCATTCAGAGCGTTGACTCGGTAAAATGGCTGGATGCAATGCGGACCGAAATGGAGTCCATGTACACCAACAAAGTATGGACGTTGGACGTTGCTCCAGATGGGGTAAAACCTGTAGGATGCAAGTGGATCTTTAAAAGGAAGATTAGTATAGATGGACAGGTTGAGACCTATAAAGCTAGACTGGTTGCAAAGGGTTTTCGTCAAAGACCTGGTTTGGCCTATGACGAGACCTTTTCTCCAGTAGCTATGCTGAAATCCATTCGGATCCTTCTTGCCATTGCTGCCTTCCACGATTATGAGATTTGGCAGATGGACGTAAAGACCGCTTTTCTAAATGGAAATTTAGAGGAGTGTGTTTATATGGACCAGCCAGAGGGTTTCATTCAGAGTGGGAGCAGCGGAAAGGTGTGCAAGTTGCTTAAGTCCATCTACGGACTAAAGCAGGCATCGCGGAGTTGGAACATCTGTTTTGATGAGACGGTCAAAGAATTTGGCTTTATAAAAAATCTAGATGAACCATGCATCTATAGTAGATTTGTAGCGAGAACTGTAGTATTCCTCGTTTTATACATGGATGAGATTCTCTTAATAGGAAATGACATTCCTATGCTACAATCTGTCAAAGGGTTCTTGTCACACAGGTTCTCCATGAAAGACCTGGGTGATGCCTCATACATTCTGGGGATCCGGATCTATCATGACAGATCCAAGAGGATACTGGGACTCTCACAGTCCAGGTACATCGACACCATACTGAAAAGATTCAGTATGGAAGATTCCAAGCGAGGTAATCTACCGGCTTGTCACGGGATCACCCTTTCCAAAGAGATGTCTCCCAAGACTGATTTGGAAAGGGATCGCATGTCAATTATACCCCACGCTTCTGCGGTAGGCTCTATAATGTATGCGATGTTGTGTACCAGACCAGATGTAGCTTATGCACTGAGTGTGGTAAGCCGGTATCAGTCAAACCCTGGGGAGAAACACTGGATAGCAGTAAGAACATTCTCAAGTACCTGAGAAGGACTAAGGAGATGTTCTTGGTGTATGGCGGAAAAGACCTCCAGATCGAGGCCTTTGCTGACTCCAGCTTCCAGAGTGACAAAGATGATTCCAAGTCCATGTCGGGTTATGTCTTTACCCTCAATGGAGGGGCGGTGTGTTGGAAGAGTTCCAAACAGAAAACCGTTGCTGACTCGACGATGGAAGCGGAATATATCGCTGCTGCAGATGCCGCAAAAGAAGCCGTCTGGATAAGGAAGTTCTTAACTGAACTTCAGGTGGTTCCGTCCATTGTTGATCCAATACCTCTGTATTGTGACAACAACGGGGCTATAGCTTTAGCAAAGGAACCCAGGTCCCATCAGAAGTCCAGACACATCTTGAGGCGGTATCACCTGATCAGGGAGATCGTGGGTCGCCAGAAGATCAAGGTTTGGAGAGTTTCTACGGAAGATAACACTGCTGATCCACTCACAAAGGCCTTACCCCAGACTCAGTTCGAGCGGCTGATCGAGATGATAGGTCTTCGATACGCCAGTACATGGCCTTAGTGCAAGTGGGAGATTGTTAGTGTATATGCCCTAGATGTCATTACTGTATAATACTAGTTTGTATATTACTTAATGGAAGCTTGGGATATTCACCTTGTATAGACAATCTTGCTCAATATAGTAGTATGCTACTTGGTTTGTTTCTACTTCAACGTGTACATGTGTTTATTTTAGTATATCACCTATACACATTAGTGGAGCCTTTAGGATCTTTACTTGATTACCAGTGTTGTGATGGCAGTCACACTAGTGGGGGCTGGGTAATCTACAAGCACATCCTTATGCAGGTCCCTAGTCGTAGGACTATCGAGACAGGGCATCGATACTCCGGAGTAGACTAGCGTATGCGCTTCTCATCCCAGTGTGGGAGACGGTCTGTCCCACATCTGTCAGTACGTCGTACTTGAGATAGTATGCGGGTGCTCGTTAGGTTACGAGTACATCGGACAGGACTCATCGGGAACTGTTGGTTGGTACTATACCTATCGTCAGTTATCAGTTCCCAGGTGACATGAGTACAGCTTAGTCCGCTGACTTGACACTGTCACTTCGCCTCGAGTGTGTTCCCACTGTACTTAGATTACTACCCTACCACGGCTCAAAGGAGTCATGCAAACAGGTAGTAGTTGGGTGCAGTCCCGAAGCACTAGGAGGCAGTGACGGTTAGACATGATTCGTCTCTCCCAGTATTGGGGGTTGACATCGCGCTGTGTCTAGGAGAGCCATTACACGAGTAGTCCCTGGCCAGGGCAAGCGAGATATACTGGTAGGTTTCCAGTGCTATCTCAGGGTGTTCTGGGCTACACTCCGACACGACTTGTACCGCTATTAGGGAACTGACGTTTACCGCCCCCTAGGCCCGCCATGCGATGTATCAGACGAACAGACTGGACTGTACAGATATTGTCACATTCAGACTCAGTAGGAGTTCAGATGGGTTTCACCTCGTCAGTCTTCTTGTCGGCATCTACCTGGGGACCGTTACGCACAGCTAGTGCCGCTTGCGGTCTGTGGTTAAACCCACTGTCAGCGTAGTGTCGAGTCTTCAGAGTCTCACACAGAAAGCTATTCGCCTTTAGGCAAAAGAGTAGAGGTCGCATGGTTTTGCGACAGGTCGCATGGTTTTGCGACAGGGTTCGGTCACATCCGTGCACTTGTGCACGTTTGGTGTCCGGACAGTTAACACTAGCGGGCTTTGGTTTAAGCCAGATCCTAGTGTACATTTTGGGATTAGCTTTATCTCGTTTGTATTCGTATTCCTCGGAACGGGGATGCGGGTGTGTATGCACAGTTGATAGAGAGACAGAGGCAGAAGATTCTCATTGGGGTTGTTGACTGTTGACTGTTCACTGTTGACCATTGACTTTTGCTTAACCCTAATGAGAATAAGAAACATGATTAATAATAATATTAATTAAGTATTATAGTGACATGGTTGTTGAGGGGTTGACTTTGTTGACTTGTTGACTTTATTGACCGGTTGACTAGGTTGGACTAGTTGACCATCATCATGACAATGGCTATCATTTCATGGCAAAGACTTTTGCTTGCTTGTTTGTTTTTGCAAAATGAGTGCATGAAATGATATAGCCATTTTGACTTAAACCATCACACAATACTTGATTACTATTTTTGTTATGATGGTTTTGGATTATGAGAGCTTGGATGGCAAAAGACTTACTCATTCTCTCATTTCATTTCTCTCTCTTGCTTGAGCTCTCCCTCTTGCTCTCTCTCTAGCTCAAGGCAACACCCTCTCATGAGTTGAGAAACATTGCCTTAGAGATAAAAGAAAACCCAAATCACTTCTCTACTCATTCTAGTTCACAAGGTTTGGCAAACATGGTGTTCTAGTTTCTTCAAGTTCGAAGAAGAAGCCAAAGGTAGAAGCTTTCAGGTGGATCCATCTTCGGCGCAAGGAGACGACGAGGTGATGCCGATCCGTACACCGGAAAGAGTTGAAGACGAAGGAGTTCAAGAAAGGTATAGCCCCCTAACCGAGTAGGTAAAACTCAAGTTAGGTTGTTAGGTAGTTGTTTAACAAAGATCCGTATTTTGAGTCCATATTACCGCCTCTTGAAAAATTGTTTTTCATCATTTCCGCAAGCCCGTAAGTACCGGGAGAGGTAACGTGGACTTACAGTATTATTATGTTTTTCACGTTGTTTTGATTTTCTTTTGAGTTTTGATCCTCGCCCTTGGCGTTGTATATTATATTGCTTGCGTGGTTGTGACCGTCGATTGACGAAGAGCTAACTCCCGCTTGGGGATGCCTTTTTATTGATTTCGTATACTATTCATATTGTATCCCGTTTGGGGGCCAGTATTTACAAAGGAGACTCTGCCGAAATTTTCAGAAAATACTTAATGTTTTTAAAACGCATAATTCGGCTTATGCTATTAAAACTACTTGCTTTAAGTTGGGTTTTCCTTCACTCTACTGCTTCTTTGGTTTTGATTTCTGGGTTTTGGCTTACTTAGATTACGTACGCCTCGAGACGTCTGTAATTTAAGTGCCAGTCATGTTCCGTACTTTTCGGGTCATGACAATGTTGGTATCAGAGCGTTAGGTTTTACCTTCGTAGTGTAGCATGACCCTTGGTTGGTGGATTAAGTAGCTTGAGTAGAGTGACGTACCGTACGTATATTCCGCGGCATATTTACGATACGCTACTCCGCTTAAGAAGCCTTAGGATGTATATTTCCTTGCACAGTATTATATTCCTTTCTATGATCTAGCCTCATCGGTACCAGTTATGGTTTTGTTACCACGATTACACGGGCATGAAGAGCTACGACTAGAGTTGCGGTCAGCACGAGCTCGTCACGAACGAGGACTGACCAGGGCGTGATTCCAGGGACATACGATTACATAGGGAGGCGTCGTTTTATTGCGTTTTCGCGCTACAAGCGTTTGATGGATCGCTTTTATGAGATTTCTCGGACGTGTAGATCAGCACCAGAGGATTGGGCTACCGCTAGAGGCCAGCCAGAATGTGATGACCGTTAATGCACTGTATTTTGATGATTTAGGTACTGTTCAGCGTGCAGACGAATGAGCCAGTTGCTGCTGCGAAGGATGAGATATCACCCCAGATGCTTGGAGCGATTGCAGCACGAGTTGTACTTCGAGATATGATAGGAGATTGCTAGTCACCAGAGATGAAAGACTAGGACATGTGATTCATTGCCTACCCCGATGCGAGGTCATCAGATTGCTTGATTCCAGTTAGAGACGACTTCACGCGGATACGTTGAGAGTCGATAGAGACGATCGAATGTCAGGAACCTATTTTCCAAGTTTAAAGTATTCGGAAAACAATGCAAGCAATTTTACGGACCCTCTAGAAGAATGAAACTCTAACTCGATTTAATGACCATGGAACGCCGGTGAACTTTAGGGTTTGCGGCAGTTTAGCGGTGCCATTAGTGAGTTTTGGGACTGCCCTTCTACGGTTGGTCCATAGGTGCTGTGGCATATATTCGATACTATTAAACTGTAACCAAGATGTTGAGCTCTTGGGGGATTATGAGGTTTTGACAAATTGATCGGATGGTTCGACTTCATTTGGATATCATGTGATGGGATACATTGCTTGGGAGACTCCAGATACGAGTATACCCGTTAGAGCACAGTCCATGCAGCCACGAAGAGACGAGTCCGAAGCAGTCGACATTAGAGAAAAGTGGAGTAAGAGGTTCGTACAAGATCTGGACGAGATGGCATTCCACTCCGCTGACATTAGAGATGTGATACGCATACAAAGGCGTTGTGTATGAATATATCTTCCAGAAGGAGTCATGATGAATATGCAGCCGTTCCGGAACCAGACATAGATTTAGTAAGAGATGATAACTTCTGGGCAGTTTGGTAGGAACGAGATTTGGGAGAGGCCCCGACAAGATCTTTCTGGAAATACTAAACGAGAAGATCTGGACCTAGGAGCAGTCATATGGCGCACACCCAGTAGGTCAGAGTTCGGCATCGTCGACGAGACATATTATGAGTAACCATGATAGTTGACTAGAGATCTTTAGAGGATGTGTCAGAGCGGACTACTTCCGTTATCGTTTCCATATTGGACCGTTGAGCCGAGGAGCTATGTACTTAGCAATCTGTAGTGAGAGACGAGGGCCTAAGGGCATTAGGCGACATGTCATGATCAGAAGGCAAGTAGATATCTTTCTCTGCTAGCATTGGATGCACCGACACCTTCTCGACATTGAAGGATGGACGTATCGACGACAGTATTTATGAGTTATGATTTTGTGATTGACCATCACGTATCCGTCACTTTGGATTTCAGTATTTTTGGGTGATTTATTTCATGACTGAGTTTTGATGACCGAATTTCATGGTATTTGATTTCATGCCTAGGGCATGCATATGATTTGACTTATGCTTTCGGCATAGTTTTCATGCACTTTTAGTATTTGATTGGCTTTTGTGCACGCCGATGCACAGGATGGTGAGATTTTATACCACGGTATACTTGATTGGGATTTTGATTGAAGTGTGTTGTATACCGTCGATTTCGATTGTGATATTCGATATTCGTTTTTATGCACATTGTGCACTTTATTTGGATTTTGCGCATACTTAAAGCACTTGGTGCGATTTAGGTGCACACCAGATGCACTAAATCGAGATTCTTCGTGCATATCAGATGCACCTGGTTTTGCTGTCAGGCACACACGTTGCCTTTGACAGGTGTTTCATGCACACCCGTTGCACTTAGATGTTGTTTCTGTGCATATGTATGGCACATTCATGGATTTCGATTTCCGTGCGCACCAGACGAGATGGCATTCATATATATATTTGGGATTGATTTCTTTTAGAGCAGTATATTTTATGATGTTTGCTATTTGGTTTAGTACCGAGCACGACTAGTCAGAAGATAGTACCTGAGTATATTTTGCATGCATTGATAGTTATCGAAGGGATTTCCAAGGAGGAGCTATAGTCTCAGTATTTACCTACGTGTCAGTGATGACACGAAACTATTTAAAAAGTAAACCCTTCTAAATTGTTTTCAAAACGGCGGGACGTGTATATTAAACAAAAGATATATATATATATATATATATATATATATATATATATATATATATATATATATATATGATTATTTTCTTATTAGAGACGTCCGCCACTGTGCAGTGTTATGCGCGTCGCACAACGACTTAACACGGTTTGGCATGCTTTTCCTTCAGGTGTTTATATGTATAGTGTTGATGTATATCATATTGGTTTTCGTATTAGATTTTGACATTGATGTCTTCCCCATGACTCCGATGATTGCGGGATGCTTGACGGAGTTTTGATTTTGAGTTATACACTCTTTTTCATGCGCATGCATTGCGCTACGATATATGTTTTATGTATTTATGATTTCGGAGCCCCGACGACTTGATGGTTTTGCTGAAATGTTTTAGTATTTAGGAGAGTTTTAAATTAAATTTGGGGACCAAATTTCTTTAAGGGGGAAGATTGTAACGTTTTGAAAATCGTTTCGGTGAAATTTCGGAAAATCGGTAAAATAAGAGGGTTTTCCGTAAAAAGTCAAAATATAAATATATTTATTATAAAATTAAATATACATATTCTAGCTATGTAATTGCTAGTATTTGGTGTTTATTGAGCCACTGGAAAAATTTCTAATTTTCTGAAATTTTTTCCGAAATTAATTATTTTAATATTATTTTAAGCCGTCACTAATACATTTAATTCGGGAAAATTACAAATTGGAATGAGTTGAAACAAATTTTGTGTATCATAACACATTAAACAAAATTTTAACATGTTGTTTTTGAAATGAAATGGTTTGCCAAAACGGTTTTAGAAAATATCGAAGAAAAAGGGCTTAAATAGTGAAATTGGTGTTAATGGAAATTGGGGTATAATATTTATCTTTTTGTTTTCCCCACTTGCACTCACACACACCCCCATTTCAAGAAAAGAATAATAAGAGTTGAATAAACAATGAGGAGTGAGCTTTGTTGACTTGGGAATTAGCATTCATTCACCACCTCACTTATTCTCTCTCCATTTCCTACTGCTGCTGGCCGAGCCCCCCATCTCTTTCTGCCCCAAATTTCCCCACCTCTTTTCACTTCAAAATCCTTCAATTTTTGCCTAAAAAATCAACACAAAGTCATATTAATTCATCATTAATCCATTATCCATTATTCTTTACTCAAATTAGCATGGATCTTGGAGCTAGAAGCCATTTTGGAGGTCAAGTGTGCAAGTGTGATATCTTGTTCTGTGAGGTATAAATCTTTACCCAATGCTTAATTTGTTAGTTCTTTGCTTAAAGCTAATGTATTTAAGTGTTAATTAGGTTTTAGTTGCAAGTTTGAAATTTCAAGTGGAAGGTTTTGAATGAAGATTAGGGTTTGATCATTGGATTATAGTTGTGATGGGTAGATTAACATATAATTGCTTGCTAAAATTAATCTAGTTCCTAGTTTGCATTTTTGTTAATTTAAATTTGTAATAATTATATAAATTGCAAACTAGGTTTTAAAAATATATATTTATTGGTGAGATAAATTCTAATTAGGGTTTCATGACATTATTAACATTATAAATTGTGGTTTAATACTTTAGTATATGCAAAACCAAGCTTAATTGTAAAATTATGGATTTTACTTTAAAAAGAGTTAAAATCGGTATTTTTGCAAACTAGGAATTTGGAATTTATACAAATCGATGAGATTAATTTATGAAAGTGATCTGTATAACCTAATTATGTTATTTAATGAGCGTTTTGGCCATTTGAATCGTTAAAATTTGTAGATTGGTTAAAACATCAAGTTTTGAACCGAAATGTAAATTTGTGCTAACTAGGTTTTTGGAAAATAAAACGATTGGTTTAATTTTATGGTTTTGACGAATTAAACGCTATTTCTTATACAGTTAGTGAGTTTTGAAACCATGATTGGTACGTTTGGTGTTTTTCTTGATCAATCGACGTTTGTACGCCGATGTCGAGGGTTTTTGGGTTGATTTGTGAAAGCAACCATAGGTTTTGACCTATGTGGGATCCGTGTGTCGTTTTGGTCATGAGTCAAATTTTAATGCGATACGGTGCGTTATGATATGTAGGTACCCCATGTGGACTTCGAGACGAAAAGCAAGCGCGTGGCGACGTCGGCACCGGCGAGCGAAGATCAGGTAAGTAGATTTAATCTACGGGGAGAAGTCGGGTGGATGTCGTATAGCACCCCCGCAAAATTATGAGGAATGGGGTGATGCGGTAATAATATACTTTTATATGTTAATAGGAGATATGAACACCGAATAAGAGAAGCCTTAGGAGCTTATAGGTTTAGGGTTAGCGAAAATTGAAGAAAGGACTTTACCGGATTTCTTAGTCACAAAACCTAGAGTAAGGATTTGCATACACGCACACATATACACTTGCATATATCATCTTCTTGTGCGTATATGGGAATGTGTATATATGTATATACGCATGAGTATGAGACTATGCATATATACATTCATATACACATGCATGAATGTTGAGGATATTGTATGATATTTGGAGATGAGTCGATGTGATTGGGCTTGAGGCCGTGAGATCGGTGATGTGATGTGGTCCGTATTTAAGATACGACATGATATTTTAGCTGGTTCTTTAGGCGTGGTGTTTTCATACACCCGCATGCATTTCATGGATGGTATCAGTATTGTACTAGACGTAGATCAGTACCCCGATCATGATATTTGATAACGAGGATACCAGATGATTAATGTGATAGATGTGACATTTGACCTGTACCCAGATTTGGGAGACCGTACGACGGATTTACCGTACGAGCTATATATTGACGATAGATCCGCACTCTTGATTCGAGGATGTCATATGATATGTTGTATCGTACATGATATTATTGAGGCGGGATCACCGACTATTATACATGTATATATATATATATATATATATATATATATATATATATATATATATCGACTCAGATGTAGATGGTTTCCGTACCCCTTTTGATTAGTTGTTAGTTAGACCTGTAGTTTACCTTGTAGATGTTAGACTGGACCCGAGTTATACCTATTTCCAAAACTGACGAATCGTGAGAATTTTAAAAACATACCAAGGGATACTACGGATATTTTAAAAGACGTATCTTTTCTTTAAAACACCGTAGTCCTTATTTTCAAACACCATGATTCGTATTATTTCAAACGGCAAAACAGTATAACACATGTATAGTAAGGTAGATTCCTTGTTGTTACGTTATTATTCATGTTCCGCATATTATTGTTGTATTTACTATTCATTTTTCATATTTTGTTGTTATCGCCTCATTGCATGCCATTGTGTGCGTAGTAATTATAAAACCATGCTGTTAGGACACCAACACCATTACCGATGATGCGTATGTTCCACGTACACTCGCTTGCCGGCTCACACACATCTTCATCGGTAATTACCATGTCACGTATACTTTAGAAAATACATTTTCTTTGACATAGCTTGATAACTGATAGTCGTAATATGTTATAGCTTCCATATACTAGTTTAAATATTGGATTCATTGCATGATATTAGGTGCATTCATATATTCATTGGTTATGCAGTATTATGAAGATTTATGCCCGTATTCACCGTTTCTTTGCATCAGGACCACCATTGTTTATTATTATTTCAGTTGTATCTAGAAACTCCATCAACCAGATTGTATATTTGAGAGAGTTAGAAGACCAGTTTGTTATTCTTTCGACCTTAGAGTCGCGCGTTGTATTATTATGTTTTTCATGTTGTTTTGAGTTTCTTTTGAGTTTTGATCCTCGCCCTTGGCGTTGTATATTATATTGCTTGCGTGGATGTGACCGTCGATTGACGAAGAGCTAACTCCCGCTTGGGGATGCCTTTTTATTGATTTCGTATACTATTCATGTTGTATCCCGTTTGGGGGCCAGAATTTACAAAGGAGACTCTGCCGAAATTTTCAGAAAATACTTGATGTTTTTAAAACGCATAATTCGGCTTATGCTATTAAAACTACTTGCTTTAAGTTGGTTTTTCCTTCACTCAACTGCTTCTTTGGTTTTGATTTCTGGGTTTTGGCTTACTTAGATTACGTATGCCTCGAGACATCCGTAATTTAAGTGCCGGTCATGTTCCGTACTTTTCGGGTCGTGACAGAAGTGTCCTTGTAACACCTTAGAATGCGATTAGTGTTAATTAAGAGATAATGCGGGTTTTCTGTAAAAAGTTTACCAAATTGGTTTCCTCACATTTTATAACATTTAATTAATAATTTATTGTTAATTGTTATGGCTTGCACACACTTGTGCATATTATTGTGAGGGTGTGTTTATGTTAATCTTGTTTAGTGATCATGACAACCTTAACCTAATCCTATCCTTCCTTGACCTTAAATCTTAGATATTTTGTGTGAGAAAATATCTTGTTTTGGATTGAGAGAGGTGGCTAATAAGTCATGGAGGCATTTATGTGGGCATTAATGGAGGTGAGGGGGAGAGAGTAAGAATAAGGACTTATTTCACCCTATACCCACCTCTCATCATTCTCTTTCCCTCACTCTTTCATTCTTCTCTCATTCTCAATCTTTCTTCATTCCCTTAACCCTAAACTGAACCCTCACTTCCCCATCACCAAAAACCTTGCTAAACTTCACAAAATCACACCCAAATCACTTATCTGGTCTTGTTTTGCCTCTGGGATCCCTTGGAGCTTGGAAAGATAGGTTCTTTGAGCTTGTGGGAGTAGATAATGATCTCTATCTGTTAAGTATGTCTTTTTAAGGTTGTGCAGCTCATTAGTTTCAGTTTAGAACGCGCAAAGTTTCGTTTCGTGCATTTATCGTATTTTTAGTGTCATTATATGATATCTGTGATCTGTTGTGACCCTGAGTGTGTACTAGAAAATCTAGCAGTGTAGATGTGTTGTACTAGAGACCCTGAGCTTTCACCTGAAGCACGAACCCCTGAAGCTCAGATTTGGCCGGCGACATGAAGGGTATTTCCGGCGACCTCGGCCATCTTGGGGAGTTTGGGTTTGGGTTTTTGAGGGTAGCTGTCTACAGTTGTTTTAGTGTGTTTGGTCCTGCTTTATTTTTATGTTTTGTCTGTATACAAAATCTGGGATCACTTTGCTTGTTTCTAATGTTACGAATACGCGCGTTACATTATCCGACACGGTACGTGTACTTTGTGTAGCTTTGCTCCTGGGTTGGTTTCGTAGTGCCGCTACGCATATTAGCCACTAGACGAACACTTGAGAGTATGTTTGGAGTTGGTACGTCAGTCAAATGTAGTTTGTACGTGTTATTTGGTCGATTACTAATGTGAACTTGTTATGTGGTTATTTGATCTTAGGAACACAGGCGGGGACTTCGGAAGCTGCGAAGAAGGGAAAGCGGGTGGTTGACTTTACTTAGCCCAAGATCATTGGTGAGTAGATTTAACATCTACAGGGAAATCGCCCGCATGGCGTTATGCGTCAGGGCTAGATATGATTTGATATTAGCTGCATGTTTCTATTGCACATATAGAGATTGTGTATAAAACTTCATTGCATATTATTACTTGTTGTGCTTGGACTTGTACCCTTTGGATACTGCACTATTATTGACGGTTCATGTTGCACGAGCACTGATTGTATGCCACCTACACCGTCAATAATTTCCATGACACACACAACACCTATACATACGTTATATTGTGTTGGCTAGGGACTTGAGACATAATCCTTATTTTCATTGTGCATATGAGATATAGCATACCTGTAAACCTACATGCTTACACATATGCCTTGCTATGCCTACATGATTACACATATACCTAGAAGGTATTATATCATTATTGACAGGTATAGACACATACCTTGCTACAGCTACATATACATCATACATACATGCTTACATATAGATACACATATCTTGCTGTACCGACATGGTTACATATACCTGGCTATAGCTACATGTTCACCTTTATATGATGTTGTATGGACTTTGGAGAAATTAGGAACTGAGGGATATATTTAATAACTTGTTGCAGTTAAATAGCGGTTTTTCCTTTATGCTCATATTACTGTTTCATGTTGCATATATTATATTTCATGGATTTCCGCATTGAGATATGGATTTCATATGATGTCTTTTTCTTCGCCACGGCGTCGTATATCTGTTGTGGTGGTTGTTTTCCGTCTTTGGGTATGGATTTGCTCCCGTTTGGGGATGCTTTACTTATATCTTTTGTTGTACCCTTTTTGGGGGCTTGTTTTACAAAGGAGGTGCTGCCAAATTTTAAAGAAAGTAAATTTGGACTTTAAAGATTTTTGATTGAGATTCCAAAAGTTTTAACAATGTTATTATCACTTACTATATTTGATGATTTAGATTGCTGGGTTTTTAGCTTACTTGAATTATGTTACGCCTGGAGACGTTACGTAGTTTAAGGGCCGTCACGTGCCAAATTTTGGGTCGTGACAAAGTTGGTATCAAAGCGCTAGGTTTTACCTTTCAGAATGTAGGATGACCTTGGTATGATGGAGTAGATAGCTTAAGCAGAGTGATGCGGTGTGTGTATGTCCGCGGCATACTTACGACACGGTACTCCGCCTAAGTAACCTAAGTACTAATTGCTTGAAATTCCTTCCGTGATGATACATATTCTTGTAATTTGATTTCCGTATTCTTATCGAATCCTATTTCCATTTATAGCCTTTATGCCTCCGATGATGTCACGACCCGAAGGTACGAAACGTGACCGGCGCTTAAATTACGAAACGTTTAAAGATGTAACGTAATCTAAGCAAGCCGAAGCCCAGAAATCTAAACCATTTAAAAGAAGAAGTGTAGGAAAATATGTTTAAAAGTAATATCAATTTTTCTCAAAAATTTCGGCAGAGTCTCCTTTGTAAAAACTGGCCCCAAACAGGTACAAACAAGAATATATATACATAAGAAATAATAAAGTCATCCCCAAGCGGAAGCTAGCTCTTCGTCAATTGGTGGACACAACCACGCAAGCAATAATATACAACGCCGAAGGGTGAGGAACACAACTCAAAAGAAAACCAAATCCACCAGAAAACCATAATAATACAAGCGCGACTCTAAGGTCGAAAGAATAAACACCTGGTCTTCTAAATCTATCACGTAATACAAGTCTGGTTGATGGAGCTTACTAGATACAAATGAAATAATAAAAGTACAACGACGGTCCCGATATAAGTGAATCAACCTACCAAGAAATCACCTTGAATGAAATGGTATGCCAGCAAGCCGCCAAGAAAACATGTACATCGAAACCTGTAAGAAAATTTGGCACAGCGGGTGTGAGTTGCCAACTAGTGAGTAGAAGACATCTGCGAGTAGAAATCGCATGCACGACGATCTCCTAGGTCATAATAATATACATATATAACACTAGACATCTAGTAGTGACAGGGTAATAATCTATGCATAAGTGCAATACTCAGTGCATCGTGTCAGTATCACTAAACAGTAATGAGCCACATATCTGATGTATGAATGCATCATGAAAGAGAAAATCAACCACGAAATCTGAATAATCTGATATAAGAAAAACATCAATGAGTTTTGTATAATAAGACTGAAACCTCATCAGTGAAATCAACAGAAATCCGTGTCAAGTATCGACATAAAATAGGTATATCTCAAAATCTTAAAATCTCAATATCTCTGTATCTCAAATCTCAATATCTCGGGCTCCGGTAGTCCGGATCGGCCCCTACCATCCAATCTCACGACTACGGTCGGTATCCTCTGGATATCCGCCGCGTCCAAAAACAACAACAAATACCGGTCGGTAGTGCTCCCCTGCCAGGCTCAACGCTATCATCTGCGATCTTCTTGCCCCGGGGTACCGCACCGGGTCCACTATGTATCCGCAGACGGTGCATCCCCTGTAGGGTTCCTAGGCACTCTCAAGAGGTCTCACAATGCATCAACCATGCCAATTTCAAAAATTACGGTGCCGAGAAACCCTAGACTACGGATCGTTAACTAGATGTCTAGGCGAAAATGAAGCTAGTTAACAACTTAACTAAATGGTAAACGGAAATACAACCTTTGTAGATCCGGTGCTCCACCTCCATAGCTCCGTGATGATTTCTCCTCGCTGTCCAAAACGGATCCCGGTCTCTAGCATCGGCTTCATCAGAGAAGGAGCGGGCTAGGTCATCGACGACGATGCCGAAGATGATCTACGTCGAGGCATCACTAGATCAAGCTCCACCTTCACCAAGCCATGATAACTTGTGAAGGAAACACCCTATACTACTTGGCAAGAGGTAGAGGATGAAGAAATAGGAAGTGGGTTCACTTTAGAATTGGATTTCTCACTCTTTTTCATCAATCACCATTGATGAAGTCTAGGTTTTCTTCTTGAAGAAGAAGAAGAGGAAGATGATAGAAATATGATAAGTTATTTTGCAAATAGAAAATAAATGAATACTTATCATAATCCAACCATGGTCAAGTGTAGAGAATGAACTAGGGTTAAGTGGAATGGTTAGGGTTAAGCATGAGACAAATATGGTCACTTAGTCAAAGCTTCATGAAGCTTCAATTAGCATCCAAAGAAAGCCACCATTCATTTATTTTGCAAAAATAAATAAACAAAATAAATAAATGATTAAGAATAAGAAAACCCTAACCATTACAGAACCATGGTTTAATCTTTACACAAACTCAAGTTAGCTTGTATCATCAAACATGATACAAACAAATGCACACAAAAATATATCACATATATAATGTGCACACCAAGTGAGAAAATCCTTTTAAAGTGAACCAATACTAGTTAATGCAAAGTAATATATCAAATATATAATTATGCATTAAATCATTAAATCAACACTTGATTTAACGATCCGGCCATATCGCATATAACCGACTAATATTCAATGTATCGACTTATCAAATCAATCCTTGATTCGATAACTAGGTTATATCGCATATAACCATTCGATACATTCATCGCGAGAATAGAATACGGTATCACATACACGCATTATTCTCGGTCCCGCACATATCTCATATGCGCTCCTATTTCGTTTCGCTTGAACCAGGAAACCTCTGTGTAGGACTCTAAAGACTCGTCAATACGCCGGTAGCAGATGATGATCATATCAAGCACCCACAAGCCGCAAGCGGTCTGCTAAACGTAACGGCCACCCGGGTATTGAGCGATCAGAAGATCGACGAGCAAGCCCGCTCATACTCCTGTGAATCCGACCAGTAAAACTTACCGTACAGTCCGGTCTGATCGTCTGATATGTCGCATATCTTGCCTAGGGGTGGTAAACGTCAGACCCCAATAGCTCGATAAGTCGTGTCGATATGAGGTCTATAACAGTTCGAGAAACTACTGGTAACACTTACCAGTAAATCTCAGCAACCCTGGCCAGGGATTTCCGGTTATAGCCAATCGAACACAGCGCAACATCAACTCCCTATACCGGGAGAGACGAATCCCCTCCTATCGCTCATTGCCTCCATGTGATTCGGGACTGTACCCAAAAGCCACCGTTTTGCACGCCCTCTTGGACGTGGTAAGGTGGAAATCAAAGCACAGTGGGAACCACACAAGACTCTATGACGATCTCGGGTCAACAGACTAACCTGTACCAGTGTCACCAGAGAACTGCCATCTGACGTAAGGTATAATACCATCTGGGAGTTCTCGGCGAGTCCGTCCAGTGTACCCAGTCTCTACTGAGCACCCGTATATCATCTCTGATGTCAAACACCAATGGATATGGGATCATCCATCGCCCATCTGTATGGGTCGAGAAGGTATACGCTAGTATACTCTGGTATATCGATGCCCTGTCTCGATATACCCACGACTAGGGACTTTGAAGGATGTACTTATGGACTACCATGTCCCCATTAGTATGATCCGCATCATAGTCCAGGTAGTCAAGTACACATCCTAAGGGCTTTACCAACATGTAACAGAGAGACAATCAGTATACACGTTAAGGTAAAGAGCAACCAGATAGCATACTATCATGTCGAGCAAGAAAGTCCTCCCTATATATGTCCCAGCATCCACTACAATATACATCCAATGTACAGTAATGGCCTCTAGGGCATACATATAACTAACAATCTCCCACTTGCACTAGGGCCATCTGATAGCAGTGGTTGTAGTATCTCATACTCAACCATCCCGTAAAAATCTCTCTCTGGGAAAATGCCTTTGTGAGTGGATCCGCCGTGTTGTCCTCTGAGTCTACTCTCCTTACCTCGATCACCCTGGAGATCAACTATCTCCATGATCAGGTGATACTGCCTTAGAATATGTCTGGATCACTGATGGGACCGGCGTTCCTTGGCATAAGCCACAACTCCATTGTCTCACAATGGTTGGAATGTAGTTCATCTCATGAACCAATATACACCCAAACATCCTCTTTGGTAGCATCTTAAGTAGCGATGTATCTAGCCTTTATCGTCTTGTATGTCACGGTATCTAGCTTGGAACTTTTCCAACATACCGTCCCTCCACTGAGGGTAAAGACAATGCCTGTGACTGACATTCAGTCGTCTTTATCACCCTGGAACCATTCCAGTGATTCTCCCCAGGGTCGATTGATACCGTCTCACTACAACTAGTGAGAATCCTAACATCTAATTAGATCTATCTCATAGATCCAAAATCCAGGATTTAGGAGGTATCACTTTGATCCTATATGGAGAATCATTGTGATAAGCGGAGATTGACCGAGCGTAGCATAGGAAACTCCTTCCCTATCAAGAGTATGTCATCCACGTACTCTACGAGGATCATCACCATACTCCCTACTACCTTTTTGTATATACAAGGTTCATCTACCATTTTGATGATGTCAAACTCCTTGACTAATTCATCAAAACAGACGTTCCAACTCCGCGATGCCTGCTTTATCCTATAAAACATCTTGCACACGTTTCCGCTGCTCCCACTGTCTACGAGGCCCTCTGGCTGTATACTTATAGACTTTCTCTTCTAAAATATCATTTAGAAAAGCAGTCATGGCATCCAACCGCCAGATATCGTAGTCATGGTATGTAGCCGTGGCAAGTAGGATCTGGATGGACTTAAGCATATCCACTTGAAAAGGTTTCATCATTATCCAGGCCTGGTCGATGACGAAAAGCTTTAACAAGTTTAGCTTTGAAAGCCTCAACTTTTCCATCTACACCAAGTAATCTTCTCAAGATATACTTGCTCCTGATGGGGATTTAACCCTTCAGATATAGCAACCAAAGTCCATACTTTGTTGGTGTATAAGGATTCCATCTCAGATCGCTAAGCATCTAGCCATTCTTACAGAGTCCCACTCCTGATGGCCAGCTCAAAGCTAGTTGGGTCATCATCTCATGATGCAATCCTCGCTCCCACCGTCATAGAGAAACCGAAGTATCTCTCAGGTGGGTGAGGAACCCTACTAGATCGGCGGAGAGGCTGAGGTTCGTTGGTAACTATTGAATCCTTTGGTTTTATCAAATCAACTGCTGTTGTTTGTATAGCTGGAACCTTTCCAGTTGTACATAACAGACCTTGCCTCGAGCTTGTCCGGATTATGCTTTTAGACATAGCCCGGACAACCCCAAATCTTAACCAACTTAAGATATGGGCTCTTCCCTTTCCATATCTCATATGAAGCGGTAGGCAACTGATTTGATTCGAATCCAATTCAATAGGTATGCAGCTTCTCAAGTGCATAACTCCCAAAAAAGGAAATAGGAAACTCAGTATTACTCATCATAGAGCACACCTTATCACATAGGGTGTGATTGCTCCGCCCCGATATACCATCGTGCTATGGAGTATACGGAGGAGTAATGCTGAAAGAGAATCCCATTCTCCTTTAGAATAGTCCAGGATTTCCGTGCACAAGTATTCTCCTCCTCGATCACATCAAAGGACATAATACTTATACCCGTATTTTGGTTCTCTACTTCTAATTTATATTCTGTGAATATCTCAAAAGGTTCGGACTTGTGTTTCAACAGGAACATATGACTGAATCTTGAGAGATCATCAGAGAATGTAATAAAGTACAAAGAACCGGTCTTGGCATTTGTAGACAGGGGACCTTACATACATCAACATGTATCATCCCAAGAGTTTACTAACTCTTTCTCTGTTTCCAGTAAACAGAGCTATGGTCATCGTATCTTTGTGACATGACTGGCAAGTTTCACAAGATGTAGATTCAAACTGATTTAAATATGCATCTTCATGTAACTTCAGCTAGTCGGGTCACATTAATATGACCTAGTCTACAATGCCTCAAGCAGGATTCGTTCATTTTTGAACTCTTCCTCTTGTGTGTGTTCCGTATACTAAAGAACTGTAGTTTGATTTAGAACATTAATGCTTTTAGATAACGTGCCTGAACCGATCAACTTTTGATATAGGTTATGTTCAAAACATTATCCAACTATACAAAATTTTATCATTTCTTTACTAATAAAGAGATAGATATGATTTTGTATATCAGGCTCGGTATCTAATAACATTCGTTCAGAATCAATGTATTTGGAATACAGGGTGACAGTGACCAACAGACTTGGCTGCAACACTTGCCCCGTTTTCTGCCTCATGAAACTTATCACCCGTTCTCAGTTCTTTACCTTTCTGTAGCCCTATGTAACATATTACATATATGGGATCCTGATCTGGTATCACATACCCAGGACGTAAAGGATATGGAGAAACAGTTCTTTGTAATGAACACACCCGAAGATGATGCATCAGCATGCACTCTCTTCGTTTGGGAGGCACGGGAAATCTGGTATTCCCCTATTTCCTGCTCTGTCTTATAACAGTTATAAGTTGGAGCGGGACCAACGTTCCCCAGCTCAATATAACAAGCGGGTTCGGTCAATAATCCGTATTATTGTCTTGATTAAGGCGTGATATGGTCGCTACCTGGAGAGAGAGAGAAGAAAACACTCAGCGTGCGCTCTTACAAGAATAGATTGGTTATTATTTTATCTAATCAGGATGGCTCCCACTGCTTTTTATCAAATCTTCCTTCAAACCCTAAAAGGAAAGATTAGCCGGGATTAATTACACACTACAAGTTCGCCAATCTTTCAGCCAGGCCAGTGTCGGTACTTTGAGGGAGGTCCCCCGTGCTTTCGCACGAACCTAATTGATGTAAACCTCGTTTTCCCAGAGGCGTAACCCCGTTGACACCTTGCTAGACGCCTACTTGATCGGCTAATTGTAATGTATAAAACTCTCCCAGGAGTAACGATTACTCGCAGCGGGTATCGGGATCCAACTATCTCATAGAAGGTATGCAATCTCATTGCAAATTTCAACACTTGAAATTCCCGATAATTTTGCCCCTAGCGTTCTATGACCTTGACGGAGGCCAAACAACCCATAGTCCGCTAGTCAAGTTCAACCTGTCATTTCCTGATTGAATTAAACCCACCCGCACGACCCTTGACGGAGGCCAAACAACGCCGTACGAATACCCTAATCCAATCGCATCATATGCTAGCAGATAAGCACTAGTTAGCTACCGTACACTACGCCTTGACGGAGGCCAAACTACCGCAGCACGAATACTAACTAGTACTTATCTGAAATGACGGAGGGTTACGACAGGTTTTTCTGAAAACCTATTGCGTAATGAACTTGATATCGTTGTAGAATCAAATGATTTTAAAAAATGGAATGTTTTTGAGGCTTTTCTAGTTTTGCTAAAGGAGTCACTCCCGGTGAAGGGATCGTCGGTCCTTTCCTCGTCGAATGAGGTGCAGGATATATCATATATATCACCGTGCAAAGCAAAAACACTTAAAAGCAATCAAAAGACAAACCGAGTGTGTAGCATCTGCCAGTTATTGCTAAAGGAGTCACTCCCGGTGAAGGGATCTCGGTCCTTTCCTCATCGAATAAGGTGCATGATACATCACATATACCGCTGTGCAAAGCAAGAACTGTAGCTACCTGTTTTATTTTGAAATTCGATTCTACAACATCTTAGGTTTCTTTTCTTTCATTAATCACATTAATGAAGTCCCATCATTTAAGTACCTAAACATCACAGATAAATACGACGTACACTTATGCCATCCGCATTCGCCTCGATGTCCCTTCGTGCACCGTTAGGTTAGGTAACTAACGACAGAGCGGGGCAGGGCTAGCGCGGGTGTAAAACATAAGTAACGTCTATATAATATATCATATATACTATATACTGTATCTATCACAGAACATCACATGATCACATCACAGATATCGCAGCAGAAGAAACATATGAAATATTGGATATACTAGGACGTCCGTGTTTTCAATACGAGCCAGTATAAAACACGGATTCCACGGTCGCGATGAATAGCCAAACCCACACCCCTAGACCCCTACGAGAGCGGCAAGCAACCCTACCAATTCTAGAGTTAGGAGACCCGGACTCGACTCCTCGAGTTGGTCTCCCACTGGACTCCAGAACCCGGTTACTTGTGCCCTCCTCCTTGGGTCTATCCTAGTATGGAAAAGTAAATAATATACAAAGGGTGACATCTTCCGCAACCTGGAAGTGCCCCAATAAAAGAATATTACATACAAGTTTTTACAAGAATGAAAATGAAAAACACTTATCTCACATAAAAACCCCCGGCTATTCAAACACGACGATCCAATATAACATATCCAGCAACACATAACATCACATGTCATCAACGTAAGTAAATATGCGCATCCCAATTGTCGTTGACATATAGCAACGAAACCGGCGATATCATATATTACACTTACGGTCACAGAAAAGAAAGTGTAAAACTACAACAGTTGGAATCCGCAATCTCTTTAGACATCACATGCCTAATCAAATGAATTCCTTAGACATCGCATGCCTAACAATTATAAACCCCGCATTTTAGTCTCAAAATCGAAAACACTTTCAATATAAAGTCGGGCAATTCAACAGGATTCCCGACAATCTGATCGAATGCTTGTCGCAAACTTCAGTAGGCGGCCGCACCCCCGACGCCGTCGACGAAGTGCACCAAGGCGGAACACCGCTACCGCGAGCACCCGAACGGATGCTTTCGGCGACGGGGTTCTCCTACAGTCACTTGGTCGGGGCTATGGAGTGAGGCTGTCTATTAAGTTTACCCGGCGAGTATCCGCGTACGCTACGTGATTGCGATGGAGTTTTGATCACATCAAAATTCCGTGGCAACCGATCAAGTGAGACTAAACTACTAGATTTATAACATTCATTCAGTTATCTCATAACTTCTTGTGAATTCCAATTGTTGTATCCCATTCCAGATAACTAGAAAATGTTAAACTTTCCGATCGAACATTCAAACACCCAAGTTTTCCCGATACAGATCAACACATGAAACAAGTCTAAAAACATTCAGTTCGTGCCTCAGTACCAACGGTCCAGCCGTAGAAGGGTCAAGCCAACGCCTCACATATGGCACGCCGTACTGCCCCAAACCCGAAGGTTCAAAGGGCAGTTCAAGACGGTCACATAATCGAGTTAAGGTTTGTTGTCTTCTAGAGGGACCATCGCGTTACTTGCACTACTTAGAATGTCTTTAAACCTCGGAAAAATCCAACACTTGGAAATTTTCCGGCAGGGAAAAATTGGGTATTTATATCCGGTCGAACTTTTTTAACATATTCTAAAATTATCCGGAAAAACACACAAAATTTGACAATCCGATCGAATGTACGAACTCCCAATACAACCCAAAATACTCAACTCTTTATTTCAGATTAAAAATTCCCAGGAAAACCATCACCGCTAAATAGGAATTACTGTGCAAAATTTAATGGGAGAAGAGACAAAAGGGCCGCGGAACCGCCGCATTAGCATGGTAATGCCGCGGTTCCGCCGCATTTTTATTGAATTAGGTCATCGAACTTCACAGTAATTCTTATAAATTCCTGCTGGTTTTTCTGCATATTTTTAATTCTGAAAAAACCCCAAATTTCAAAAATGTCCAGAGAGCAAATTGGATGTAGGTTTTCGGTTCGATCGGACTTCAAACTCCGTCTACGCATCGCCTAAGGCTCTAGCTAGGCTCTGATACCACTGTAGGGTTCCTAGGCACTCTCAAGAGGTCTCACAATGCATCAACCATGCCAATTTCAAAAATTACGGTGCCGAGAAACCCTAGACTACGGATCGTTAACTAGATGTCTAGGCGAAAATGAAGCTAGTTAACAACTTAACTAAATGGTAAACGGAAATACAACCTTTGTAGATCCGGTGTTCCACCTCCATAGCTCCGTGATGATGTCTCCTCGCTGTCCAAAACGGATCCCGGTCTCTAGCATCGGCTTCATCAGAGAAGGAGCGGGCTAGGTCATCGACGACGATGCCGAAGAAGATCTACGTCGAGGCATCACTAGATCAAGCTCCACCTTCACCAAGCCATGATAACTTATGAAGGAAACACCCTATACTACTTGGCAAGAGGTAGAGGATGAAGAAATAGGAAGTGGGTTCACTTTAGAATTGGATTTCTCACTCTTTTTCATCAATCACCATTGATGAAGTCTAGGTTTTCTTCTTGAAGAAGAAGAAGAGGAAGATGATAGAAATATGATAAGTTATTTTGCAAATAGAAAATAAATGAATACTTATCATAATCCAACCATGGTCAAGTGTAGAGAATGAACTAGGGTTAAGTGGAATGGTTAGGGTTAAGCATGAGACAAATATGGTCACTTAGTCAAAGCTTCATGAAGCTTCAACTAGCATCCAAAGAAAGCCACCATTCATTTATTTTGCAAAAATAAATAAACAAAATAAATAAATGATTAAGAATAAGAAAACCCTAACCATTACAGAACCATGGTTTAATCTTTACACAAACTCAAGTTAGCTTGTATCATCAAACATGATACAAACAAATGCACACAAAAATATATCACATATATAATGTGCACACCAAGTGAGAAAATCCTTTTAAAGTGAACCAATACTAGTTAATGCAAAGTAATATATCAAATATATAATTATGCATTAAATCATTAAATCAACACTTGATTTAACGATCCGGCCATATCGCATATAACCGACTAATATTCAATGTATCGACTTATCAAATCAATCCTTGATTCGATAACTAGGTTATATCGCATATAACCATTCGATACATTCATCACGAGAATAGAATACGGTATCACATACACGCATTATTCTCGGTCCCGCACATATCTCATATGCGCTCCTATTTCGTTTCGCTTGAACCAGGAAACCTCTGTGTAGGACTCTAAAGACTCGTCAATACGCCGGTAGCAGATGATGATCATATCAAGCACCCACAAGCCGCAAGCGGTCTGCTAAACGTAACGGCCACCCGCGTATTGAGCGATCAGAAGATTGACGAGCAAGCCCGCTCATACTCCTGTGAATCCGACCAGTAACACTTACCGTACAGTCCGGTCTGATCGTCTGATATGTCGCATATCTTGCCTAGGGGTGGTAAACGTCAGACCCCAATAGCTCGATAAGTCGTGTCGATATGAGGTCTATAACAGTTCGAGAAACTACTGGTAACACTTACCAGTAAATCTCAGCAACCCTGGCCAGGGATTTCCGGTTATAGCCAATCGAACACAGCGCAACATCAACTCCTTATACAGGGAGAGACGAATCCCCTCCTATCGCTCATTGCCTCCATGTGATTCGGGACTGTACCCAAAAGCCACCGTTTTGCACGCCCTCTTGGACGTGGTAAGGTGGAAATCAAAGCACAGTGGGAACCACACAAGACTCTATGACGATCTCGGGTCAACAGACTAACCTGTACCAGTGTCACCAGAGAACTGCCATCTGACGTAAGGTATAATACCATCTGGGAGTTCTCAGCGAGTCCGTCCAGTGTACCCAGTCTCTACTGAGCACCCGTATATCATCTCTGATGTCAAACACCAATGGATATGGGATCATCCATCGCCCATCTGTATGGGTCGAGAAGGTATACGCTAGTCTACTCTGGTATATCGATGCCCCGTCTCGATATACCCACGACTAGGGACTTTGAAGGATGTACTTATGGACTACCATGTCCCCATTAGTATGATCCGCATCATAGTCCAGGTAGTCAAGTACACATCCTAAGGGCTTTACCAACATGTAACAGAGAGACAATCAGTATACACGTTAAGGTAAAGAGCAACCAGATAGCATACTATCATGTCGAGCAAGAAAGTCCTTCCTATATATGTCCCAGCATCCACTACAATATACATCCAATGTACAGTAATGGCCTCTAGGGCATACATATAACTAACATCCCCCTCCTCGAATCGGGTATATATATAGCTCAAGAACCGAGAAAACTCATGGTAGACGCCACACACATCATATCATGAGAAAACCGCAAATTTCTATTTTTAAATAATGATAGAAGTTTTATAAAATTCCTGCAGTTTTCCCCAAAATCCAGAAATCTCATGGAAATCCAAAATCTAAGAATCCAGAGTAAGTAAATAGTGGATATCGGTATAAAGCCCCAGAATAGTACATGAATGAATACATGAATGCATAAAGTATCTATGTAAATAATGCAATCTCTAAGTTAACACATGAGAGAAATCACGCAAATATTATGCAGTAACTAGCATTTAGCTGATTATATCAATGAGATAATATGTTCTAAAGTGTACGTGACATGGAAATTACCGATGATGATGTGTGTGAGCCGGCAAACAAGTGTATGAGAAACATGCGCATCATCGGTAATGGTGCTGGTGTCCTAACAAGCAGGGTTCATAATTATTAAAGAAAACATGTGCATAAGCATAAAATGCGATGAGAGCAACATGAACATACGAAGAATGATGAAGTAACCATAATACTGAAGAATATACATTATCCAACTACGAGTCATACAGTTTGGCGTTTGAAATAGCACGAATCGTGGTTTTCAGAAAAGTAGGGGCTGCGGGGTTTTATAGAAAAGATGTGTCCTTTGAAAAATCCGTAGTATCCCCCAGGCTGTCTTTAAAAATGCACACGATTCGTTAGTTTTGAAAAATAGGTATGACTCGAGCCTTAACCGGTATCTATCTAACCAACTAAGGGACTGAACTAAAGAAACTAGTCGATAGGTAAGATGAGTCCACCTAAAATCTGAGTCGATATCTCTAGCAGTCGGCGATCCAGCCTCAATAGCATCACGTACAAAGTACGACTTCCTCAAGTCAAGAGTGTGGATCAATCATCACATCTATATTTCGTACGGTAAAATCCATCGTACAACATCCCAAAATCGGGGTACGGGTCAGCTATCATAAATAGGTCATTCATTTGGGTATCATCATCAATCAATATCACAATCTAGGTACTATTCTAAAGTCTCGTATATTCCGATGTCATCAACACAAATCATCATATATGAACGCACATCGCCCAAACGACTCGTTATAAATATCATACCATTTCACATATCACATCTCGATCAATTGTCAACTATCATATCTATATATATCATCATTCACATGGTATCATCGTCAAATAATATCATGATCTGGTTACTGATTTAAGTCTCATACATGCTAATGTCATCACACATTTCATCGTATAGGTATATATTTTCTTATTGTCCAAGTATCATATAACATCCTCATATCACATGTATAAATAAATAAATAAATAAATAAATATATATATACCTACACACATTCCTATACACACACACACACCAAGTCAAGTTTATGTGTGTGTGCGTGTGTGTGTGTCTACATGAAACCTACGAATTCCCTCCAAGGCAATCATCCTCTGATTAAGTCTTTATAAATCAGTCTAATCCAACTTAAAGTCTTCAATAGTACTCTACTCGCCAAGAATCTAAGGTCACATCCGACTTCCTAATAATAGTACATAATATCCTTATTCTACGTTTGCGAGGGTGCTATACGCCATCCACCCGACTTCCCCCATAGATATATATCTACTCACCTGGTCCCTTATCTGCCGAAGTTGATACCGCCATCTTCTTCTTCATCGTCCGAAGTCCACGTGAGAGGTACTTATATATAAACATATATAATATCGTAAACCTAAATCGCGGATAAAAACCAAAATGGCGCACGAAACGCGCATAGGTTAAAACCTATGACCCGCTCATGCAAAAAAAACCAAATAACCCTCGACATCGGCGTACAAACGCCGATTGATCGAGATAAAACACAAACGTACAAATCGTAGTTCCAAAACTCACTAATTATAATATAAAATAGGGTTTAAATCATCAAAACCTTAAAATTAATCAAATCGTTTTATTTCGCAAAAACTTAGAAAGCACTTAATTACCGTTTTAAATTCGAAACTTGATATTTTAACAAAAATAATGGCCGTAATATTCACTAAATATCATAACTAAGTCATACAAACCATTACCATAATTTAATCTCATCAATTTTTATTAAACCCAAAATTCTAGTTTGCAAAATTATCCAATTTTAACACTTTTAAAGCAAAAATTCACAAATCATCAACTAAACTAAGTTTTGCATGATCTAAGTTGCTAAAAAACAAATTAAAATGTTAATAATGTCATGAAAACCATAATTAGATTTTAATCTCAATTATTTAATCAATTTCTAAAAACCTAGTTTGCAACATTAGCATAATTAGCATAATTTTAAACTAACAATTAGCAACTAGTAACTAGATCAGGTTTTGCATTCCATTAACATGTTAATCTCCTCATTTAAAACCATGAATATTGATAAAAATCCTCACTTGATCACAAACCCTAATCTTGAATTTTTAATTTAGCAACTAAAACCATAATTAAACACCGAAATCCATTAAATTAAAGTAATTAGCCTATAATTAACACTAGGGTTAGGATTATACCTCATAAATATGAGATCAAACATGAAAATCATAGACTCCAAAGTGTTAACTTTGCTCCAAGATCCATGCTAGATAGGCCAAAGAATAATGGGTAGAGATTGGATTTGGAATTTGAGGTTTTATTTTGAATTTTTGATGGATTTTTTGAACATTTTTGAAGCAAAGTGAAGTGGAGAAAAAATGGGGGCTGCCCATGAAGTTAGGCTCGGCCAAAATGAGGAGAGTGAGAGAGAGTGAGGTGTGTGGAAAGGTGTAGAAACATCTCCAATTACTTACATCTATTTAAGTTTTTTTCATTAATTAATTTATTTTATTTCACTTTTCCACCCTAGGAAACTCTAGAATTTTGGAAACAAATTAAGAAGAGAGAATCATGCTACAAACTAAATTCTAATATGTCATGGCTCATTTTGTAAAATTAACCCATTTTTAATTTGTAATTTACATTAATTTAATGTATATTTAAAGCTTATATTAATATTTGAATTTAATTAATTAAGGAAAAATATTTGAGTAAACTAGAAATTTACAAGTGACCAAATAAATACCAAATACTAGAAATTACATAGTTAAAATAGGCGTATTTAATTTTATGATGAAAATAACTATAGTTATGTTTTACGAAAAATGCGGTTTATTTTACCGATTATCAGAAAATTCACCTAAAGGATTTTTTAATCTAATTGTTTATTTATTTATTTTTAAAACTTTACAGATGGACTATGAGGGCTTAAAGAGAGGCAGCAAGAGCCGAGGTCAAAGTTGACTTGTTTGGGATAAGGACTGACCAGGACTGCACGCTCGTTGTACATGAGCAGATTGATCCGCTTTCGATAGATCGTATCGCCTAGGCTTGAGGCAGATATGCAGGACTTGCACCATACGATGAGGTCGTTGGTTGAGGCCAGTCGAGCGCAGCGACAGAAGGTTGCCACCCCTGTTACCCAGTTATTCCTTGCTATCAGCAGACAGCATTGTGTCACATATACAGCAGCAGTGGATGCAGCCCTAGTTGATGAGGCACGTCTTCCCGAGACTTTGGGAGTTTCAGTACCGAGGATGGCTCATACAGGTGTATCGGCCCAGAGACAGAGGCTTAGTCGCTGCGACAGATTTCGTTTACGTCGTGGGAGTAGTAGAGTCTTCGGACGAGGACAGTTGTTTAGCTCTTACCCCCATGAGGGTCAGCAGCCATCGTATGGATGTTTCCGGTGCGGGAGTTTCCATCACCTCGTTAGAGATTGCACCTTGGTACGTCCAGAAGAGGGCAGCAGTACCATATGTTTACCTTACCACTTTCACCTCAGGGAGCGTTGCCCCTTGCGCCTTTTGTCGCACCGCGTCATACTTATGTTCAGAGAGGTCATGGTCGTGGAGGGTTCGTTCAGAGAGTACAGGATGGAGAGGAAGAGGACAACTAGTTGCGGGTAGAGGGCAGCATGACCGTTTGCTTCTACTCATCGGGACGCGCGGAGCATCCAATGCAGAGTTTTCAGGTAATCTTTTTCGTATGTTCTTCTGATGCGCATGTTTGTTGTTTAATTCGGGATCTATGAACTCGTTTGTTCTAGACACTTCGTGCAAGGTTGGGCCGAGAGTCGTGTATGCTAGATCAGCCGTTTGTTGTGTTTACTCTTGTCAGCGATTCTTTGGTTGCGCGACATGTGTTTCAGTCATGTGCCAATCGGATAGGACATAGAGATTCGTCCGTCGATTTGATCCTTCCAGAGATGTGGACTTTGACGTTCTCTGGGCACGGATTTGTTAGCTACGTGCTATGCGTCTGTGGACTGCCGTGAGAATTTTTTCTCGGCGAGTCGGTTCTTGTTGTGCAGGGGGACAGTGCTGCCGCCCCTCACAGCTTGATTTCAGCCTTTTTCGCTAGTCGGCTTTTGAGGAAAGTATGTCGAGGATTCTTGGCTTTCATTCGTGTTACCGGAGCCACAGTGGATTCGTTGGACCGGGTTTCTATCGAGCGAGATTTTCCGACGTTGTTCCAAATGAGCCGGCGGAGCTTAGGGAGCTTAAGGATCAACTGCAGAGTTGCTAGATAGGGGGACTTGTGCGTCAAAGTGTTTCGCTTTGCGGAGCTCCTACTCTGTTCGTCAAGAAGAAGGACGGCAGTTTGAGGTTGTGTATTGATTGATCGTCAATTGAACCGAGATACGGTGCAGATTAGGCATCATTTACCTTGCATTGACGATTTCTTTGATCAGCTTCAGGGTGCGAGACATTTTTCTAAGTTAGATTTAGGATCAGGTCATCATTAGTTGTAGGTTCGGAGTGATGACATTCCGAAGACTGCTTTTGTGCGCGCTACGGGTTTTATGAGTTTTGGTTGTGTCGTTGGACTCACCATTGCCCTAGCAGCATTTATGGATGTGATGAACTAGATTCTTCAAGCTGTTCCTCGACCAGCGTATTGTTGTGTTATTAACGACATTCTGGTCTTTTCCAAGAGTCGTGAGGAACATGTGCAACACTTGAGGATTGCTTTGCAGACATTGGGAGAGCGCTAGCTGTTTGCTAAATTCTCGAAGTGTTTCCTTCAGGCTTGATAGTGTTGACTTTCTAGGTCATGTGGTTACAGGATACGGTATTCGTATGGACCCGAGAGAGATCGAGGCCGTACAACTTTGGCCCAGACTTGTATCAGGGAAGGTTCGCAGATTTTGGGCTTAGCCGGTTTTTACCGCCGTTTCATGTAGGATTTCTTGAGTATCATTGCACCGTTGACCGTACTGACAAGGAAGGGGGTTCCTTTTCTTTAGACCGAGGCATGCATGCTGAGTTTTTCATGGTTGAAGACTCGGTTGATGACCAGTTCTATCCTTGTTTTTGGATCGGGCGACTTTGTCGTTTATTGTGATGTTTCGCGAGTGGGGTTCGATTGTGTACTGATGTAGCATGATAGAGTTATCGCTTATACTTCCTGACAGTTGGAGGAAGTACGAGAAGGATTTATCCCACTCACGATCTGGAGATGGACGTAGTGGTCTTGCGCTGAGGATTGGAGACACTACTTGTATGGAGAGTCGTGTCAGATTTTCACGGACCACCAGAGCTTAGTGTACATCTTCCTACAGCGGGATCTGAAGTTGAGACAGCGTCGTTGGATGGAGCTTGTGAAGGATTGTGATTGTGAGATCCTTTATTGCCCGTGGCAAGGCGATTGTGGTAGCGGATGCTTTGAGTCGTAGGCCCAGGGGTAGCATGTTCCAGTTGTGCGCAGTTCAGAGACAGTCTTCTGTAGATTTACAGTTCTTGTGCGACCGTTGAGTACAACTTATGTTCGCCTCTACTGAGGTGATAACTTGCTCATGTCCGCGCCCGTCCACTTTCACTTAATCGTTTTCGTGAGGCACAGCCCGCCGATGCCCATTTGTCTAAAATTCTTGAGCATGTTCGGCTGGGTAGAGATTCGGAGTTATGATTTATGACCAGGGTGTGCTACGTTGCGGGACTCGCTTGTGTGTACCTGATACTGATGGATAGAGACGCGAGGTCCTAGAGCAGGCACAACAGTCAGCTTTTAGTGTTCACCCAAGTGCCACCAAGATGCAACGTGACTTGAGAGTTAGTTACGGGTGGGCAGAGATGAAGAGTGAAGTTTCAGATTTTGTTTTGAAGTGCTTGACTTGTCAGCGAGCTAAGGTTGAGCATTTGTGACCGCTGGAGAGTTGCAACCTTTTTATCGTTCCAGAGTGGGAATGGGAGCAGATCTCCATGAATTCGTCGTGGTGTCTACCCAGGATTAGAAAGGGTGTGACTCCATTTGAGTGATTGTTGCTCAGTATGCTCAGTTTGCTCGTTGTTCTTCGGTAAGTTGTGCGTTTGCACGGAGTTCCTTCTTGCGTTGTATTCAATAGTAGCATCCAGTTTGCTAGTCGTCGTTGGCAGAAGCTTCAGGAAGCTTTGGGTACTGGTTGATCTTTAGCTCCGCTTTTCCATCTGTAGGCCGATGGTCAGATAGAGCGGACTATACAGACTCTGGAGGATATTCTTGTGCGTACGTGCTTAATGTTTGTTAGCAGTTGGGATCGTCACTTGCCATTGATGGAGTTCTCCTACGATAACGGTTATCAGGAGACGTTTCAGATGGCAACTTTCAGCCTTGTGTGGTAGGTTGTGTAAGTGCACGGCGGCGCCCCGGTCGTCAATCCGACGGCCAAATGCGGAACGGTGATAAACTTTAATTTTGCGAACTTTGCAAACCGGCACCACCGCGCACTAAACCCCGGATCGGGCCATTAAACTAGATCTAGCTAACTACAAGACGGGTTAGAGATATACCGACTGATCCGAGTCCTCCGGTCTTCATCTCCACTCCGATCTCCTCGCGGAAACTTCGGTCGTCGCCTCCTCGCCGAAGGGCACCACATCGCCTGCATCTTTTACGGGCTCCCACCTCAATACCAAGGCAACTCGGGCATGAAGCTGGCAAGTCGACATGCCCAAGAAGTGCTGTAGAATGTAGTGTAGAGTATGTCACTTTGGGGTTGGTTGCCATAGACGGAGGAATGGTCTAAAGAAAATTGGTGCTTTCAATTTTCTAGCAAATGGAATGAGATGAAGAATGCTATACACAAAATGAATCTCTCTCATTTTTCTCTCCTCATCAAAATTTGTGGCCGGCCATGCTAAAATGGAGAATGGTGGAGGGATATGAAACAAAATCAAGAGGGAGGTGAGTGTAGGAGAAAGAGAAGGTGACCACATCAAAAAGCATCATGATAACATATGAACATCAAACCCATACCCTCATCTAATCACAATAAATGCATCATGGATGAAAGATATCATAATCAATACATTTGCAATAAAACCCTCCACTAAGTGTTATTTGCAAACTTGCAAATAACCCCCTCTATCGGAAAAGTCCGGCCGGGAAAGAACAAAGGAAAACCGGCCGGAACGGAATGCAAACTGGCAACTCCAGAAAACTGGTCCCGTAATAAATTACAGGAAAACCCCGATACTGTGCATACACACCCGCATCTGTATTCCGTCCGGATACAAATGCAAAAAAAACAAAATCTACACTGTACTAAACTAGGATCCGGCTTAAACCAAAGCCGGCTAGTAATATCCGTCGATCCTGATCCGTGCAATACCGCACGTATCTGATCGAACCCTGCCATATATCTATATGGCCTCTAGTACAAACCGTCGATCCTGATCCGTGCAATACCGCACGTATCTGATCGACCTGCCATATCTCCATACGGCCTCTACAGCGTTTCGCCCGAAACCCTGAGTAACTGAAAATATGGTGGACTCTAAAGACTCGTCAATACTATGGCTGTGGATTTAACCACCAGCACGTCAGAGGTATAAGCCAATACGTGACGGGCCACAGCTATTGACCAAAAGGGACGTCGTTGAGCGAACTCATCCTGACACCCTACTGAGCCTGTCAGTGACAATATCCGTACAGTCCGGTCCGTTCGTCTATGAGCATCGCATGTCGGGCCTAGGGGGTGGGTAAAAGTCAGACCCCCAAAAGCGGTACAAGTCGTGTCGGAGTGTAGCCCAGAACACCCTGAGATACTACTGGAATACCTACCAGTAAATCTCCTGCCTTGGCCAAGGACTTCATGTAATGGCTCTCCTAGACACAGCGCGACCTCACCCCCAATACCGGGAGAGACGAACCCCCGAAGATCCGCTCACTGCCTCATGTGGCTCGGGACTGTACCCAACTAAAACCTGTTTGCACGACTCCTTTGAGCCGTGGTAGGGTAGTAATCAAAGCACAGTGGGAACTCACACGAGACAAATGACGATCTCAGGTCGATGAACTAACCTGTACACATGTCACCAGGGAACTGCTATCTGACGTCAGGTATAAGACCAACTAGCATGTTCCCGGCGAGTCCTGTCCGGTGTACTCATAACCCAATGAGCACCTGTATACATCTTAGGTGATCCAACTGACACCAGTGGCTTGTGAGACCAGCCACCGCCCCTCGTCGGGGTCTCGACTGTATACACTAGTCTACTCTGGAGAATCGATGCCCTGTCTCGAAACTCCCACGACTAGGGACCTTTTAAGGATGTGCTTATAGACTCCAGCTCTCATTTATATGATCGCCCTCATACTGCTGGCAGTCAAGCAAGAGCTGGCAGTCAAGCAAGAATCCTAGAGGCTCTATCAACGTGCAATAGCAACCTGTCAGGTCACCTAAAGCAGTACACGATGATAAAGGTAAACCAGATAGCATACTATCATCTCGAGTAAGACTGTTCTACCGGGATAGGTCCTCCCTCAATCATTGCAATCACGTACCTGTGATCCAATAATTGACTCTGAGGGCACTATCTCCACAATCTCCCACTTGCACTCAAGGCTAATTATTGCGATGTCGCATACTCACAGCCCGTGTGATACCGAACACCCAACTCCTCTACTGGTCAGTCTCACAAAGCTTGTTTGCGAAACTATTGCGTTCAAGGAATAGCCTCAGTGAGTGGATCCGCCATGATGTTTCTTTCTATGTCTCTCTATATCTCAAGTTCGCGGAGAAAACTATCTCCCGAAATGAGCAATACCTGTCTTAGAATGTCAGGATGTCTGATGGGACCTAGCTCATAAATGAACTCCAAATCCAAACTTCTTAGACTGTATCGTCAATTGAACTTAATCAGTATCCTGCGCCATGCCACCCTCAGTATTTCCTTAGACCACCTGTCCAAAATACTGCCCCTCGTCAAAAGGAAAACTATAACTCTGACAACCTCCTTGTCGTCCATGTCACCTTGGAAGCCTGGAATGATAACTGTCTCCCAAATGAGGCTGTCGTTATCATATCCCTAGAACATCCACTTATATTCTAAAACTGCTTCCGACTGTTTCTCCAGGATTGGATCAATGCCAACTTATTGCATCTAGTGCAAGAACAACATCTGGTGTGGTACTTGACATCTCATGATTGACTCAATTGCCTAAGCAAGTGATCTGCCAATCATGCACATCCCTCTCTACTTTAGTCTATAAGACACCTTTAGAGAGGGTGACTCCATCACCTGCAGGTACACTACCGTGCTAGGAGTCGTCCATTCTAAATACTCTTAGAATGCTGTCAAAGTACCCTGATTGGGAAACCATCCAAATCTAGATCTAAAACCATAGATCTAGTAACCAGTATGTCTGATATAATGTCCAAGTCCCTTGTGGAGAAACCACTGTGTGACGACCAAAGTATAACCGATCGTAGTATAGGAATGTCACTTCCTACCTTGTGTATGTCATCCAAAACCCGGATATCACACCCTACTACCTTCTCAACAGATCCATCCCCTATTCTGATGACGTCAAACCTATGACTGTCACATCAGAAATAGATGCTCTATCTCCGCTATATCTGCTTTAGTCTATAAATAGACATAAGCCTGATGTCCACCAATGCTTCCGCTGCTCCCACTGACTACGACAACCCTCTGGCAGAGTCATATAGACGTGCACTTCTAAAGCTAGTTTAGAACGACGCTATACTCATCCTCCTGTCGGGTCTCGCAGCCTGGAACAACAGCAATGGCAAGTGTGGGGTAAACAAGAACTTCCCTGTCACCGTCCTTGAGGCTACCGGAGTACCTCTCGGGTGCCTGAAGTTACCCATCGTATCTGCGGAGCGGCCAATGGAATGTCAAATCAGATTGAATCTTTAGGTTCCTTATCAAATCTTCAGTAATCGTTTGCGGTTCTGGAATCACTTCCAGTTCTACCATACTCCCACTACTGTTTTTGAAAAATCCATTTTTATTAAAATTGTGGCGAGTCTAGAACAATATTACTATTGATCTCCCAGATGGTAGAAAGTCAACCCTCGTCATAGCCTGGGTCAACCCACAAACAGCCATTACAGAAACGTGTCTTGAGTTATCCAGAGTCTGGTTTTAATCATAAGCCGGACAACTTCCCATACCTTAACAATGTTAAGATATGAACTGTACTATATCCAATATAGAACCAGAGGCACTGATTTAATTGAACCAGATTCAAATCATGCAGCTGTCTCCAGTGCATGTCATCTAAATGGATAGGGGCCGATCAGCGTTACTCAACTTAGGAATGCTTCCAATTATGAGTAACCTGAAAGAGAAGCAATTTCTCTTTATCATTACTATCAACTGAATACCATACACAAGTATCTACATCTTCGATCACTTTGAAGAATCCCGATACTTGCTTCACCTGGTTCTCTACTCTATTCAAATACCTATAACTCCTTAAAACTTAGACCCTGTGTTTCTACGAAACACACGTCTAAGAACTAGAGAAGTTAAAAGTAAATAGAATATAGTATGAGGACCAACCCCTCTGTCCTAATGGATACTGGACAATATACAATACTCTGTATAAGTCCGCCGAGTCTAAGAACACTTTCACTGTGTGTCGTAGATTGAAAACTGTACTTATGGTTAAAAAGAATTACACCGCTGTTTAATGCTCCTTACCTAACCATCCACTGATATAGGTAAATGTCATCGACATAATATCAAAAGGTATATCTCACTCTATGAAAATAGACGTACATATATATCAATTTGAAATTGGTGCACAACAGCGGATATTCAAAACCAAATATTTGCCGACCGGCAAACAACCCAGGTGATCTCCTCAAATATCACCGATTACAACGAATCCCGATATAATGAGGATGATCACCCAATTCCCAATAACTTACTCCCACTCATCATCTGTAAAACTATACAGATGTGAGAATCATACCTGGTAAATACATGCCCTGGAGTAAGTATCTAATCGGGAAATCAGTTTTCTTTTAACAGTACACAGTGAACTGAAACATTGAAGTGTTTCGATGGGGTATCCTGGTATTCCTAGTAATGCCTCTACCATTATCCAGATTCACAACTATAACCGCATAATTCTTTGCCACCTCTCCAAATCCCTTTATTTGTCTTTAGTCGTTACCTTCTGCACACCCCTTAGGCCAAATGGTTTTCTTCCTTCCCTACCGTTCGGCACCAGCCTATGGTTTGGAAGAAGACTATCCAATAAGCATAATGGGTGTACTGTCCTAGTCCTAGGAGCACTCGCAATACGAGAGAAGGTGAAGATAAAAGACAACCGAATAAACCTTATTCCTATTTCTCCTGGACCAGAATCCATCCCCGAACTGGAACAAGTTCCTTTCGAGTTCGTATATAACCATACGATGGAGTATCCAATAAACTGTGGATCTTCGTAGTGATACGGAGTGTCCTGGTGAAATACAATGGTGATTTAGGATTGGCGAAGAAATACTTGGTTTGGTCGTGAATATTATTCGCAATTTACTTTGCCCTCTTACTAATCCCTTGCTTTGTCTTAATCTTAATACCTTCTGCACACCGTTTAGGCTAATTGGTTTTCTTCATTCCCTAGCGGTCGGCACCAGCCTAAGGTTTGGAAGAAGACTATCCAATTTGCATAATAGGTGTACTATCTCCTAAACCAAGGAGTACTCACAACTTGAGAGAAGGTAAAAGGGAAAAGACAACTGAATAATCCTATCCGTTTTCTCCAGAACCGGAAACCATCCTCGAATTCCTTCGAGTTCGTATCTAACCATACGATGGCTTTGTCCAATGGAAGTGGACGTTCGCAGTAATACGGGGTGTCCTGGAGAAAAGGGTAAAAGTAGGAGTGGCAATGAGGTCTGCAACTCTGACAATCCAAAAGCCAGTGTTAAGAAGGTTCGGTCAACTTGGTCACCGAGTCATAGTCTTGGGTCGGGTCAATGGTCGCTGCCAAAGAGAGAGAGAAAAGAAACACTCAGCGTGCACTCTAACCTAGATCAGAATGGTTACCAATTTATCTAATCTGGAAACCTCCCACTGTACCTCAAATTCTCCTCCAAACCTGAAAGAAGAATTAGTCGGGGTCACCCGAGGAGTAAACCAACTCATCAGTGGGAATCGGGATCCAACTATCATCGCATGATAACGTGACGGAATCCGCTCACGCTATCACACTCCAGAAGGTATGCGCATATCTGGCAAGTTTCAGTTCTTTTGAAACTCCCGATGTGATTTCTACCCCATGCTCTTATGACCTTGACTTTGGCCAACAAATCATAAGTCACATGTCAAGTTCTACCCGTCATTCTCCAGGTTAATTTGAATCCACCCGTACGTACCCTTGACTTTGGCCAACAAGGCAGTACGACTGTTCCAAACCAACGCATCTATCTATGCTGCATATGAATAACCAACAGCTACCAAACACTGTGCCTTGACTTTGGCCAACAAACACAGCTTGAATACTATTGACTACCCATATGAAACGACGGAGGGCTACGAATGGTTTCTGGCGAAAACCTTTAACGTAATGAACTTGATATCGTTGAAGGAACGGATAGCTTTTTAGAAAATATAGTGACGAAAACCTTTACTAAAGAGGTCACTCCCGGTGAAGGGATCTCGGCTCTTTCCCCGTAGAATGGGGTGCAGGATATTCCAAATGAATACCACGATGCAAAGAAAAAGTAATCGGCTATAGTGAAGTTAATGCCCTGACGCAAACTTCTGTCCAAGGGGTCACTCCCGGTGAAGGGATCTCGGCCCTTGCCTCGTCGACTGAGGAGCAGGATATTCCAAATGAATACCACGATGCAAAACAAAAGTGAACGTCCTTGCAATAACAGCTTTTTGAAAAGTGTTCCAACAACATCAGATTAGGTTTGTTTTAACTTGCATTGATCCGAATCAATGCAGTCCCATCAAATGATCACACCACAAAGAACGAAAATATACTGACGTACGTATATGCCATCCGCATTCGCCACTGGGTCCCGTCATCACCCGTTAGGTTAGCTAACTAACGGCAGAGCGGGGACTGGACTAGAGCGGATGAAAAACATATACAACATATACTAATATATATACCAATATATAGTATTTCGCTCAAGGCGTGAATAAAATGCAACATCACAGAAATGTACAGCATCACAGAACAATACAGATATCTGGGATCCCCGGGTTTCACAGAGCCACTGCTGAAACCCGACGTTCCCCTGGTCGTGTGGATAGCCTGTGCAATGAAATCCTAGACCCCTACGGGCGCGGCAAGTCACCCACCAAAACCTGAAGCGAGGCAGCCCCTTTCAGCACCGTGAATGGATCACCCAGCACTTCACGGAATCCGGTAACTTGGGCACCCCTCCTGGGTCAACCTGTACCCCCTACGAGTGCGGCGAATAGCCCGCCAATTCCAGAGTGGAGCCCCCTCCGTCCCAATGCCATGAGATGCGGGCTTGTTGCCCTCCAGAACCCGGCTATCCGTGCACCCCACCGCGGGGTAAACCTAGTACAGAAAGTAAAATATACATACAACGGGTACATCGACCGCAACCAGGTCGTGCCCCAAAAGAATAATACAAACAGGCAGTGACGGCAGTCCACATGTCGGACGCTCGTCCCGCAATATCAAATGTACATAATACAACCACAACTGTACTAGCATTGCATCCAGGCTATCCCCACGACCGATCCGCAACATCACAGCAAAAACAGAACATCAACGTGAAAGTCACGTTCACAAATCCGTCTAACCGGTCTATAGCAGTTAGACCGGATTTACCGATCAAGTGACATTCACGGTCGCAGATATAATGTAAATACTGTGAAATAATGTGTTTAAAATATCCGATCGATCAAATTTTAACAAGTGGGCCCCAAGCAATACTGTAGCACTTCAAGAAATACTGGGCCCAAAATTAATATTCCAGAAACCCTAAAATCACCCCAGAAGCCCACTGTAAAAACCCGACCTACTGAATCCTCCATACTGCGGCGGAACCGCGGCAACAAGTAGGGTTTTGCCGCGGTTCCGCTCTCCACTGAAGAGATCAGTGTCTCGAATTTTTCCAGATTTCTTAGAACTTCTAGTACATCAATTTTCTACAACCTGAAAAATTTTTAGACTTCAAAAAAATTCGACAGAAAACTGATGTAAAGGAAAATGTAGATTTTGGAATTTTGGTTGATCGGAAATGCAAAACACATCAAACGAAGCTAGACGAAGTTAATGGCGAGGCTCTGATACCACTGTAAGTGCACGGCGGCGCCCCGGTCGTCAATCCGACGGCCAAATGCGGAAACGGTGATAAACTTTAATTTTGCGAACTTTGCAAACCGGCACCACCGCGCACTAAACCCCGGATCGGGCCATTAAACTAGATCTAGCTAACAACAAGACGGGTTAGAGATATACCGACTGATCCGAGTCCTCCGGTCTTCATCTCCACTCCGATCTCCTCGCGGAAACTTCGGTCGTCGCCTCCTCGCCGGAAGGGCACCACATCGCCTGCATCTTTTACGGGCTCGCACCTCAATACCGAGGCAACTCGGGCATGAAGCTGGCAAGTCGACATGCCCAAGAAGTGCTGTAGAATGTAGTGTAGAGTATGTCACTTTGGGGTTGGTTGCCATAGACGGAGGAATGGTCTAAAGAAAATTGGTGCTTTCAATTTTCTAGCAAATAGAATGAGATGAAGAATGCTATACACAAAATGAATCTCTCTCATTTTTCTCTCCTCATCAAAATGTGTGGCCGGCCATGCTAAAATGGAGAATGGTGGAGGGATATGAAACAAAATCAAGAGGGAGGTGAGTGTAGGAGAAAGAGAAGGTGACCACATCAAAAAGCATCATGATAACATATGAACATCAAACCCATACCCTCATCTAATCACAATAAATGCATCATGGATGAAAGATATCATAATCAATACATTTGCAATAAAACCCTCCACTAAGTGTTATTTGCAAACTTGCAAATAACCCCCTCCATCGGAAAAGTCCGGCCGGGAAAGAACAAAGGAAAACCGGCCGGAACGGAATGCAAACTGGCAACTCCAGAAAACTGGTCCCGTAATAAATTACAGGAAAACCCCGATACTGTGCATACACACCCGCATCTGTATTCCGTCCGGATACAAATGCAAAAAAAACAAAATCTACACTGTACTAAACTAGGATCCGGCTTAAACCAAAGCCGGCTAGTAATATCCGTCCGATCCTGATCCGTGCAATACCGCACGTATCTGATCGAACCCTGCCATATATCTATACGGCCTCTAGTACAAACCGTCCGATCCTGATCCGTGCAATACCGCACGTATCTGATCGGACCCTGCCATATCTCCATACGGCCTCTACAGCGTTTCGCCCGAAACCCTGAGTAACTGAAAATGTGGTGGACTCTAAAGACTCGTCAATACTATGGCTGTGGATTTAACCACCAGCACGTCAGAGGTATAAGCCAATACGTGACGGGCCACCAGCTATTGACCAAAAGGGACGTCGTTGAGCGAACTCATCCTGACACCCTACTGAGCCTGTCAGTGACAATATCCGTACAGTCCGGTCCGTTCGTCTATGAGCATCGCATGTCGGGCCTAGGGGGTGGGTAAAAGTCAGACCCCCAAAAGCGGTACAAGTCGTGTCGGAGTGTAGCCCAGAACACCCTGAGATACTACTGGAATACCTACCAGTAAATCTCCTGCCTTGGCCAAGGACTTCATGTAATGGCTCTCCTAGACACAGCGCGACCTCACCCCCAATACCGGGAGAGACGAACCCCCGAAGATCCGCTCACTGCCTCCATGTGGCTCGGGACTGTACCCAACTAAAACCTGTTTGCACGACTCCTTTGAGCCGTGGTAGGGTAGTAATCAAAGCACAGTGGGAACTCACACGAGACAAATGACGATCTCAGGTCGATGAACTAACCTGTACACATGTCACCAGGGAACTGCTATCTGACGTCAGGTATAAGACCAACTAGCATGTTCCCGGCGAGTCCTGTCCGGTGTACTCATAACCCAATGAGCACCTGTATACATCTTAGGTGATCCAACTGACACCAGTGGCTTGTGAGACCAGCCACCGCCCCTCGTCGGGGTCTCGACTGTATACACTAGTCTACTCTGGAGAATCGATGCCCTGTCTCGAAACTCCTACGACTAGGGACCTTTTAAGGATGTGCTTATAGACTCCAGCTCTCATTTATATGATCCCCCTCATACTGCTGGCAGTCAAGCAAGAATCCTAGGGGCTCTATCAACGTGCAATAGCAACCTGTCAGGTCACCTAAAGCAGTACACGATGATAAAGGTAAACCAGATAGCATACTATCATCTCGAGTAAGACTGTTCTACCGGGATAGGTCCTCCCTCAATCATTGCAATCACGTACCTGTGATCCAATAATTGACTCTGAGGGCACTATCTCCAACAGGTTGTGTCGATCGTCAGTCTGTTTTACTGACTCCGTGAGAGCAGGATTTTTAGACCCCAGCTAGTTTAGAGACTTCGGAGATGATCCAGTGGTTCAGGTCAGGATGAGAGCAGCCCAGTGCAGACAGAAGTCTTGTGCCGACCGTCATTGTCGCAGATTTGAGTTCACAGTAGGAGATCATGTATTCCTACGGATTTTTCCGATGAATGGCGTGTTGTGTTTTGGGAAGCTTAGTCCCAGAATTGTATGTCCTTTTGAGATCCTTGAAGCGAGTTAGTACCGTTGCCTATAATTTGGCACTTCCACCCAGATTTTTGAGTATTCACCCCGTATTTCTTGTGTCGATACTTGCAAATACCTTCATGACCTTTCTCACATGATTTAGCATCAGACCATTTAGCTTGTACACGATCTTTTCGTTCACCGGCTGCCGATAGTATTAGTGGATTGGCAGGTGGAGAAACTTCGGTCAAGGGTCTTGCCATCTGTGAAGGTTTTTCTTTGGCGTAGCCGTCTAGTGAGGAGATCACTTAGGAGGCTGCGAGCGAGATGTGGAAGTTTTGCACTCATCTCTTTGAAGGTATGCATAGTAAGAATTTTAAATTTGGGGATGAATTTTCTATAGGGGGGAGATTGTAACACCTTAGAATGCGATTAATGTTAATTAAGAGATAATGCGGGTTTTCTGTAAAAAGTTTACCAAATTGGTTTCCTCACATTTTATAACATTTAATTAATAATTTATTGTTATTTGTTATGGCTTGCACACACTTGTGCATGTTAATGTGAGGGTGTGTTTATGTTAATCTTGTTTAGTGACCATGACAACCTTAACCTAATCCTATCCTTCTTTAACCTTAAACCCTAGATATTTTGTATGAGAAAATATCTTGTTTTGGATTGAGAGAGGTGGCTAATGAGCGGTGGAGGCATTTATTTGGGCATTAATGGAGGTGAGGGGGAGAGAGTAAGAATAAGGACTTATTTCACCCTACACCCACCTCTCATCATTCTCTTTCCCTCACTCTCTCATTCTTCTCTCATTCTCAATCTTTCTTCATTCTCTCAACCCCAAACTGAACCCTCACTACCCCATCACCAAAAACCTTGCTAAACTTCATAAAATCACACCCAAATAACTTATCTTGTCTTGTTTTGCCTTTAGGATCCTTTGGAGCTTGGAAAGCTAGGATCTTTGAGTTTGTGGGAGAAGGTAATGATCTCTATCTGTTAAGTAGGTCTTTTTAAGGTTGTGTAGCTCATTGGTTTCAGTTTAGAACGCGTAAAGTTTCATTTTGTGCATTTATCGTATTTTTAGTGTCATTATATGATATTTGTGATCTGCTGTGACTCTGAGTGTGTACTAGAAAATCTAGCAGTGCAGATGTGTTGTACTAGAGACCCTGAGCTTTCACCTGAAGCACGAACCCCTGGAGCTCGGATTTGGCCGGCGACATGAAGGGTATTTCCGGAGACCTCGGCCACCTTGGGGAGTTTGGGTTTGGGTTTTTGAGGGTAGCTATCTGCAGTTGTTTTAGTGTGTTTGGTCCTGCTTTATTTTTATGTTTTGTCTGTATACAAAATCTGGGATCACTTTGTTTGTTTCTAGTGTTACGACTACGCGCGTTACATTATCCGACACGGTACGTGTACTTTTTGTAGCTCTGCTCTTGGGTTGGTTTTGTAGTGTCGCTACGCATATTAGCCACTAGACGAACACTTGAGAGTATGTTTGGAGTTGGTGCGTCGCTCAAATGTAGTTTTACGTGTTATTTGGTCGATTGCTAATGTGAACTTGTTATGTGGTTATCTGATCTTAGGGAAACAAGCGATGACTTCAGACGCTGCGAAGAAGGGAAAGCGAGTGGTTGGCTTTACTTAGCCCAAGATCATTGGTGAGTAGATTTAACATCTACAGGGGAATCGCCCGCACGGCGTTATGCGTTAGGGCTAGATATGATATGATATTAGCCGCATGTTTATATTGCACATATAGAGATTGTGCATAAAACTTCATTGCATATTATTACTTGTTGTGCTTGGACTTGTACCCTTTGGACACTGCACTATTATTGACGGTTCATGTTGCACGAGCACTGATTATATGCCACCCACACCGTCGATAATTGCCATGACACGCACAACACCTATACATACGTGATATTGTATTGGTTAGGGACTTGAGACATGATCCTTATTTTCATTGTGTATATGGGATATAGCATACCTGTACACTTACATGCTTACACATATGCCTTGCTATGCCTACATGATTACACATATACCTAGAGGGTATTATATCATTATTGATAGGTATGGACACATACCTTTCTACAGCTACATGTACATCATACATACATGCTTACATATAGATACTCATATCTTGCTGTACCGACATGGTTACGCATACCTGGCTATAGCTACATGTTCACCTTTATATGATGTTGTATGGACTTTGGAGAAATTAGGAACCGCGGGATATATTTAATAACTTGTTGCAGTTAAATAGCGGTTTTTCCTTTATATGCTCATATTACTGTTTCATGTTGCATATATTATATTTCATGGATTTCCGCATTGAGATATGGATTTCATATGATGTTTTCTGGATGTTTTACTCCTGATGATATATATCCGTGGTATAGGACACTGTTATATATGTATATATATTAGTGGTATGGGACGTTGTTATATATGTATATATATAATATATCATCACAATGATATATGCAAGTATTCTTATTCTTTACTTGATATTTGGATACATCCACTCTGAGACTTGTGTTAGAAAACCGATACTTGGATCACGAGTGTCGATCTTGGACACTTAGGATTCAAGGAAAGTATGGATATTGAAAACCGATACGTGGATCACGAGTGTCGATATTGGACACTTAGGATTCGAGGAACATATGTATATGAGTATTTATGTGTCGATGCCGGACACTTGTTTTCATGATGTTTTCGGGTGTAGATGTTGGACACTCAGGTTCCATGAGACTTACAGGTTCTGAGGGCCGATTGGAGGGCCGATCTGAGGAATTTGGGATTTAGATTGTCTTGATGGACACTGGTCCTGCCACGATGAGGATTCCGTGAGGATGACATGTTTTATCCCATACTTCGCATTTATTTGATATGCATTGCTTCATGTATTAGTAGTACCTGATAGAGTACTTTTTATGACTGTTGCATATACATATTGCTATTTATTGCTATCAGCTTGCATGTGATAGATTACCGCAGTATGTGCATACCGTGATTACCTGCATATGTTATTTACTATTCACGAGTTGGCAACTCACCCCCGTTGTGCCACAGTGTTTGCAGGTGTCCCTCAGAGCAGTCACAGCATGGCTTCTTCATCACATCGTATCATCTTTTGCAGCGGATACCGCTACAGCTGACTATGTGCGGTTTTTCTATAGGTGGGTTTTGCGGTTATCCGATGATGCTCATTTGTATATTCGTTGTATCTAGTACTCTCCATCTAATACTTCATGTATTAACTTAGAGACGAGTTGTGAGGACGATATTGTATTTTATTTTGTGACTCTGGATGTCATTTATGCTGTTTTTGTTTATATCGTCTTTTCTTTGCTACGGCGTCGTATATTTGTTGTGGTGGTTGTTTTCCGCCTTTGGGCGTGGATTTGCTCCCGTTTGGGGATGCTTTACTTATATCTTTTGTTGTACCCTTTTTGGGGGCTTGTTTTACAAAGGAGGTGCTGCCAAATTTTAAAGAAAGTAAATTTGGACTTTAAAGATTTTTGATTTAAGATTCCAAAAGTTTTAACAATATTATTATCACGTACTACTTTTGATGGTTTAGATTGCTGGATTTTTGGCTTACTTGAATTACGTTACGCCTGGAGACGTTACGTAGTTTAAGGGCCGTCACGTGCCAAATTTTGGGTCGTGACAGTCCCCAACTCTTACTTCTCACAATGTTCTGCCATGAGATCTTGTAACCACAATATCTCCTTGGACGCTTCCGTTATTACTATATATTCTGACTCTGTGGTAGATAATGCTACAATTGATTGGAGTTTTAATAACCAACTTACCGTTGTTCTTCCAACCGTGAATACATATCCGGTTGTACTTCTATATGTGTCTCGATCTCCTGCTAGATCAGCACCCACATTATCATTCACCTCAAATGAATCTCTTCCATAACATAAAGAATAATTAGAAGTATCAACTAAATATCGAAAAATCTATTTTACTGCTTCCCAATGTATCTTATCTGGATTTTGCATATAGCGGCTCACTGCTCCCACTGCTTGAGCAATGTTTGGTCTTGTGCAAACCATAGCATACATTAGATTATCCACTGCCGACGCATAAGGAGTTTTCTGCATTATATCAATTTCACCTTGTGTTTAGGACAGTGCTCTTTTGATAGTTTAAAGTGACTTACAAGAGGGGTCATCACTAGTTTGCTTGCTCCATGTTGAATTGTTTCAATGCCTTCTTGATATAGTCTTCTTGAGAAAACCATAACCTCCTTTCCTTTCTATCTCTGGTGGTTTTCATACCAAGAATTTGCTTTGCCGCACCTAAATCTTTCATAGAAAATTACGATGCCATAACGCGTTTCAGCACATTGATTTTCTCCATACTCCTACATACCAAAAGCAAATCATCCACATATAGAGATAGATACAAAATATCGCCATCATTGAACTTCTTCACGTAGACACAATGATCTGACTCGCAATGTGTAAAACCTTTCTCCCTCATTAATCCATCGAATTTGAGATACCATTGATGAGGAGCTTACTTCAAACCATACAAGCTCTTTCTCAATGTACATACCATAGCCTCTTTGCCTTTAGCTTCAAAAACTTTAAGTTGCACCATGTATAGTTCTTCTTCGAGATCACTATGTAAAAACGTTGTTTTCATATCTAATTGCTCAAGATGAAGATCATGTACCGCTACAATGCTCAGCAAGACTCTTATAAAATTCATCTTCACAACTGGGGAAAATATCTCATTATAGTCAATTCTCTTTTTTTTAGAATACCCTTTGACAACAAGTCTCGCCTTGTATCGCTATGTTTCATCTGCCTCATCCTTGACTCGATATACCCACTTATTCAACAAAGCTTTCTTTCCAGCGGGTAACTTGGTTAACTCCCAAGTCTTGTTGAGTATCGGCGAATTCATTTCATCCTTCATTGTATGATCCCACTCACTGCGAGTACCATCTTGCAATGCTTCTTCAAGAGTCTCTGGCTCACCCGAATCTGTATACAAGATGTGATGATAAACATTATTCGCCGATGGATCAAAAATGAATTTGGGCCTTCTCACGCGAGTGCTTCTTCTCAACTCTGGAATCTCTGTAGGTATAGGCTTTGGAATCACCGGTTTAGGATCACCGATCTCTGTAGGAACTGTTAGTTATATGTATGCCCTAGAGGCCATTACTGTACATGCGATGTATATTGTAGTGGATGCTTGGACATATATAGGGAGGACTTTCTTACTCGACATGATAGTATGCTATCTGGTTGCACTTTATCTTAATATGTACATTTATTGTCTCTCTATTATATGTTGATAAAGCCCTTAGGATGAGTACTTAACTACCAGGATTATGATGCAGATCATACTAGTGGGGACATAGGTAGTCAGTAAGTACATCCTTCAAATGTTCCTAGTCATGGGAGTATCGAGACAGGGCATCGATACTCCAGAGTAGACTAGCGTATACGCTTCTCGACCCATGTGATGGGCGATGGATGATCCCACATCCATCGGTGTTTGACATCAGAGAAGGTATACGGGTGCTCAGTGGAGACTGGGTACACTGAACGGACTCGCCGAGAACTCCTTGATGGTATTATACCTATCGTCGGATAGCAGTTCTCTGGTGACACTGGTACAGGTTAGTCCGTAGACCCGAGATCGTCATAGAGTCTTGTGTGATTCCCATTGTGCTTTGATTTCCACCATACCACGGTCAAGAGATCGTGAAAAAGGTGGTTTTTGGGTACAGTCCCGAGTCATATGGATGCAATGAGCGATAGAAGGGGTTTCGTCTCTCCCGATATTGGGAGTTGATGTTGCGCTATGTTCGATTGACCATAACAGGAAATCCCTAGCCAGGGTTGCTGAGATTTACTGGTAAGTGTTATCAGTAGTTTCTCGAACCGTTATGGACCTTGCATCGGCATGACTTATCAGGCTATTGGGGTCTGACGTTGTACCAACCCCAGGCTGTTGATATGCGACATATGAGACGAAGAGATCAGACTGTACGGTAGTGTTACTGATTGGATTCGCAGGAGTACGAGCATGCTCGCTTGTTGATCTTCTGATCGCTCAATACCCGGGCGGCCGTTACGTTTAGCAGACTGCTTGCGGTTTGTGGGTGTTTGATATGATCATCACCTACTGCCGGCGTATTGACGAGTCTTTAGAGTCCTACACGGAGGTTTCCTGGTTCATGCGAAACGGAGTAGGAGAACATATGTGATATGTGCGGGACCGAGATTAATACGTGTATGAGATACCGTATTCTATTCTCGCGATATGTGACATTCGTCGGTTATATATGATATAGCCAAGTTATCGGATCAAGTGTTGATTCGATAAGTTGTTACTGTTGATATTAGTCGGTTATATGAGACATAGCCGAATTATTAAATCAAGTGTAGATTTAATAATTTAATGTAGAATTATATATTTGATATATTAAATTACATTAACTAATATTAGCTCACTTAAGTATTCATTTTTCTCACTTATGATACATTGATATATATGTGATATATGTTAAATGTATTGTTTTCTTTTTGCACAAAATATATGTGTGATATATATTGTTGTGTTTGTTGGAGATAGTGCCCTCAGAGTCAATTATTGGATCACAGGCACGTGATTTCAATGATTGAGGGAGGACCTATACCGGTAGGACAGTCTTACTCAAGATGATAGTATGCTATCTGGTTTATCTTTATCATCGTGTACTGCTTTAGGTGACCTTACAGGTCACTATTGCGCGTTGATAGAGCCCCTAGGATTCTTGCTTGACTGCCAGCAGTATGAGGGCGATCATATACGTGGGAGCTGGTAGTCTATAAGCACATCCTTAATAGGTCCCTAGTCATGGGAGTTCCGAGACAGGGCATCGATACTCCAGAGTAGACTAGTGTATACAGTCGAGGCCCCGACGAGGGGCGGTGGCCGGTCTCACAAGCCACTGGTGTCAGTTGGTTCACCTAAGATGTATACAGGTGCTCATTGGGTTATGAGTACACCGGAAAGGACTCGCCGGGAACATGCTAGTTGGTCTTATATCTGACGTCAGATAGCAGTTCCCTGGTGACATGTGTACAGGTTAGTTCATCGACCTGAGATCGTCATTTGTCTCGTGTGAGTTCCCACCGTGCTTTGATTACTACCCTACCACGCTCAAAGGAGACGTGCAAACAGGTTTTAGTTGGGTACAGTCCCGAGCCACATGGAGGCAGTGAGCGGATCTGCAGGGGTTCGTCTCTCCCGGTATTAGGGGTGAGGTCGCGCTGTGTCTAGGAGAGCTATTACACGAAGTCCTTGGCCAAGGCAGGAGATTTACTGGTAGGTATTCCAGTAGTATCTCAGGGTGTTATGGGCTACACTCCGACACGACTTGTACCGCTTTTGGGGGTCTGACTTTTACCAACCCCCTAGGCCCGCCATGCGATGCTCATAGACGAACGGACTGGACTGTACGGATATTGTCACTGACAGGCTCAGTAGGGTGTCAGGATGAGTTCACTCATCGACGTCCCTTTTGGTCAATACCTGGTAGCCCGTCATGTATAGGCTAATACCTCTGACGTGCTAGTGGTTAAATCCACAGCCAAACTATTGACGAGTCTTTAGAGTCCCCCACAGACCAGTTTCTCAAGTTTCGGGTGAAACGCTGTAGAGGCCGTATGGAGATATGGCAGGGTTCGATCAGATACGTGCGGTATTGCACGGATCGTGATCGGACGGATTTTACTAGCGGGCTTTGGTTTAAGCCGGATCCTAGTATTAGACAATGAAGATTTTGTCTCTTTGCATTTGTATTCAGTGGGAATACAAATGCGGGTATGTATATACAGTCGCGGTGTTTTCCTGTAATTTATTACGGGATCAGTTTTCTGAAGTTGCCAGTTTGCATTCCGTTTCGGCCAGTTTTCCTTTGTTCCTTCACAGCCGGATTTTTCTGATGGAAGGGCTAATTTGCAAGTTTGCAAATTAGCATTTGTGGAGGGGTTTCTTGTATTTGAGGGATTATGATGGTTTAAGCATCTTTGCTTTTTCTTGTGATCATTTCTTGCATTAATAAGATAAGAATGGATTAGAAATTGATATGACTTTGTTATCATCACTTTTGGATGTGGTCACCTCTTTTGATTCCTACACTCACCCCCTTCATGTATTATTCTTTTCCCTCCACCATTTTGAGATAGAGGGGCAGGCCACTTTGGAGAGAGAAAGGTTCATTTGTATGAGGGAAAATTTATCATCTCATTCCATGCTTGAAAAATGAGAGCTCCATTCTTTTTCAAAGATCATTTTCTTCTCTCCTCCATCATCAAAGGCAACTTCATAAACCCCAAGAGACAATACATTCTACACTTCACCTACAACACCCTTGGGCACGTCGACTCGCCAACTTCGTGCCCGAGTTGCCTCGGTCCAGAGGTGGGAGCCCGTAATAGAACCCGGCGTTGTGGTGACCGGAGGTTCCGCGAGGAGATCGGAGTAGAGGCAAAGACTGAAGGACACGGATCGCTTGGTATAGCTTCTCTACTCTTTCTATAGTTTGCTAGAGTTAGGTTAATGGCCCGATCCGGGTTTTATAGTGCACGGTGGTGCCGGTTTCTAAGTTCTAAAAAGTTTTCGTTTCCGCATTCCGGCGTCGGATTGACGGCCGGGGCGCCGCCGTGCACTTACATTGGTATCAGAGCCACGCCATTAACCTAGTCTAGCTTGCTCTAACGTGTTTACAAGTTCGATCGATCGGATTTTCCAAAAACCACATTTCCATGTCGCACTTTCTGTCAAATTTTTCCTTGCTATAAAAATTATTTGGTACATTGGAAAATTACGTGCAGGGTTTTTTATGAATTCTGTGAAAATTTGGTACGCTGATGTTACTGTAGAGCGGCGGTTTAGCGGCCAAAACCACGTTTTGGCCGCGGAACCGCCGCCGTTTTGTGGCCAAACCGTACCAAATTTCTACAGTGGTTTACTGACATGGAAATAGGGTTTCTGTTATATTCTTTTTGGGCCCAGATGTTTTTGAGTGCTATAGTTGTGCTTGGGGCCCGCTTCGGTAAATTTGATCGATCGAAAATTTTAAACATGTTAGTTCACAGTATTTATATTATATCTGCGACCGTGAATGTCACTCGATCGGTAAATCCAGTCTATCTGCTATAGCCCTTTTAGACGGATTTGCGAACGTGACATTCACGTTGATGTTCTGTGTTGTGCTGTGATGTTGCGGATTGGTCATGGGGGATGTAAGTCCACGTTACCTCTCCCGGTACTTACGAGCTTGCGGAAATGATGAAAAATGATTTTTCAAAAGGTGGTAATATGGACTCAAAATACGGATCTTTGTTAAACAACTACCTAACAAACCTAACAAGAGTTTTACCTACTCGGTTAGGGGGTTATACCTTTCTTGAACTCCTTCGTCTTCAACTCTTTACGGTGTACGGATCGGCTTCACCTCGTCGTCTCCTTGCATCGAAGATGGATCCACCTGAAAGCTTCTACCTTTGGCTTCTTCTTCGAACTTGAAGAAACTAGAACACTTGGTTTGCCAAACCTTGTGAACTAGGATGAGTAGAGAAGTGATATGGGTTTTCTTTTATCTCTAAGGCAATGTTTCTCAACTCATGAGAGAGTGTTGTTTTGAGCTAGAGAGAGAGCAAGAAGAAGAGCAAGAGGGAGAGCTCAAGCAAGAGAGAGAAAGCAAAATGAGAGAATATGAGAGAGTCTTTTGCCATCCAAGCTCTCATAATCCAAAACCATCATAAAAAATAATAGTAATCAAGTATTATGTGATGGTTCAAGTCAAAATGGCCATATCATTTCATGCACTCATTTTGCAAAAAGAAACAAGCAAGCAAAAGTCTTTGTCATGAAATGATAGCCATTGTCATGATGATGGTCAACTAGTCCAACCTAGTCAACCGGTCAACAAAGTCAACCCCTCAACAACCATGTCACTATAATACTTAATTAATGTTATTGTTAATTATATTTCTTATTCTCATTAGGGTTTAGCAAAAAGTCAATAGTCAACAGTCAATAGTTAACAACCCCAATGAGAATCCTCTGCCTCTGTCTCTCTGTCAACTGTGCATACACACCCGCATCTGCATTCCGAGGAAGACAAATACAAACGAGATAAAACCAATCCCAAAATGTACACTAGGATCTGGCTTAAACCAAAGCCCGCTAGTGTTAACTGTCCGGACACCAAACGTGCACAAGTGCACGGATGTGACCGAACCCTGTCGCAAAACCATGCGACCCCTACTCTTTTGCCTAAAGGCGAATAGCTTTCTGTGTGGGACTCTAAAGACTCGACACTATGCTGGCAGTGGGTTTAACCACAGACTGCAAGCATCACTAGCTGTGCGTAACGGTCCCCAGGTAGATGCCGACAAGAAGACTGACGAGGTGAAACCCATCTGAACTCCTACTGAGCCTGAATGTGACAATCTCCGTACAGTCCGGTCTGTTCGTCTGATAACATCGCATGGCGGGCCTAGGGGGCGGTAAACGTCAGTCCCCTACTAGCGGTACAAGTCATGTCGGAGTGTAGCCTAGAACACCCTGAGATAACACTGCAAACCTACTAGTATATCTCGCTTGCCCTGGCCAGGTACTACTCGTGTGATGGCTCTCCTAAACACAGCGTGATGTCAACCACCAATACCGGGAGAGACGAATCCTGTCTAACCGTCACTGCCTCCAAGTGCTTCGGGACTGCACCCAACTACTACCTGTTTGCACGACTCCTTTGAGCCGTGGTAGGGTAGTAATCAAAATACAGTGGGAACACACTCGAGGCGAAGTGACAGTGTCAAGTCAGCGGACTAAGCTGTACTCATGTTACCTGGGAACTGATAACTGACGATAGGTATAGTACCAACCACCAGTTCCCAACGAGTCCTGTCCAGTGTACTCGTAACCTAACGAGCACCCACATACTATCTCAAGTACGACGTACTGACGGCTGTGGGACAGACCGTCTCCCACACTGGGATGAGAAGCGCATACGCTAGTCTACTCCGGAGTATCGATGCCCTGTCTCGATAGTCCTACGACTAGGGACCTGCATAAGGATGTGCTTGTGGATTACCCAGCCTCCACTAGTGTGATTGCCATCACAATGCTGGTAATCAAGCAAAGATCCTAAGGGCTCCACTAATGTGTATAGGTGATATACTAAAATAAACACATGTACACATTAAAGTAGAAACAAACCAAGTAGCATACTACCATATTGAGCAAGATTGTCTATATAAGGTGAATATCCCAAGCTTCCATTAAGTAATATACAAACTAGTATGATACAGTAATGGCCTCTAGGGCATATACACTAACAGGGGATAGCCTGGATGCAATGGTAGTACAGTTTGGTTATTTATGTACATTTGATTTTGTGGGGGCGGGCGTCCGACATGTGGACAGCCGTCACTGCCTGTTTGTATATTATTCTTTTGGGGCATGACCGGGCTGAGGTCGATGTACCCGTTGTATGTATATTTTACTTTCTGTACTAGGATTACCCCGCGGAGGGGTGCACGGATAGCCGGGTTCTAGAGGGCAACGAGCCCGCATCTCATGGCTTTGAGACGGAGGGGGCTTCACTCTAGAATTGGCGGGCTATTCGCCGCACTCGTAGGGGGTACAGGTTGACCCAAGGAGGGGTGCTCAAGTTACCGGATTCTGTGAAGTGCTGGGTGGTCCATTCACGTTGTTGAAGGGGGCTGCCTCGCTTCAGGTTTTGGCGGGTAACTTGCCGCGCCCGTAGGGGTCTAGGATTTCATTGCACAGGCTATTCATACGATCAGGGGAACGTCGGGTTTCAGTAGCGGCTCTATGAAACCCGGGGATCCCAGATATCTGTATTGTTCTGTGATGCTTATTACATTTCTGTGATGTTGCATTTTATCACGCCTTGAGCGAATATTATATATTGATATATATACTAGTAGATGTTGTATATGTTTTGCATCCGCGCTAGTCTAGTCCCCGCTTTGTCGTTAGTTAAGTAACCTAACGGGTGATGACGGGACCCAGTGGCGAATGCGGATGGCATATACGTACATCATTATTTTCGTTCTTTATTGGTGTGATCAATTGATGGGACTGCGTTGATTCGGATCAATGCAAGCTAAACAAACCTATTCTGATGTTGTTGGAACATTTTTCAAAGCTGTTATTGCAAGGGCGTTCTCTTTTGTTTTGCACAGTGGTATTCAGTTGGAATATCCTGCACCTCAGTCGACGAGGCAAGGGCCGGGATCCCTTCACCGGGAGTGACCCCTTGGACAGAAGTTTGCGTCAGGGCAATAACTTCACTATATTCGTTTACTTTTGCTTTGCATCGTGGTATTCAGTTGGAATATCCTGCACCTCATTCTACGGGGAAAGAGCCGAGATCCCTTCACCGGGAGTGACCTCTTTAGCAAAGGTTTTCGTCACTATATTTTTAAAAAGCTATCCGGTTCCTTCAACGATATCAAGTTCATTACGTTAAAGGTTTTCGCCAGAAACCATTCGTAGCCCTCCGTCGTTTCATATGGATAGTCAATAGTATTCAAGCTGTGTTTGTTGGCCAAAGTCAAGGCACAGTGATTGGTAGCTGTTGGGTATTCATATGCAGCATAGATAGATGCGTTGGTTTGGGACAGTCGTACTGCCTTGTTGGCCAAAGTCAAGGGTAGGTACGGGTGGGTTCAAATTAATCTGGACAATGACAGGTAGAACTTGACATGTGACTTATGATTTGTTGGCCAAAGTCAAGGTCATAAGAGCATGGGGTAAAAATCACATCGGGAGTTTCTAAAGAAACTGAAACTTGCCAGATATGCGCATACCTTCTGGAGTGTGATAATGTGAGCGGATTCCGTCACGTTATCATGCGATGATAGTTGGATCCCGATTCCCACTGATGAGTTGGTTTACTCCTCGGGTGATCCCGACTAATTCTTCTTTCAGGTTTGGAGGAGAATTTGACGGTACAGTGGGAGGTTTCCTGGTTAGATAAAGTGATAACCATTCTGATCTAGGTTAGAGTGCACGCTGAGTGTTTCTTTTCTCTCTCTCTTTGGCAGCGACCATGACCCGACCTTTGACTATGACTCAGTGACCAAAATTAACCGAACCTTCTTATAAGACTGGCTTTTGGATTGTCAGAGTTGCAAACCTCATTGCCACTCCTACTTTTACCCTTCTCTCCAGGACACCCCGTATTACTACGAACGTCCACTTCCATTGGACAAAACCATCGTATGGTTATATACGAACTTGAAGGAATTTATTCGAGGATGGTTTCCGATTCTGGAGAAAACGAATAAGACTATTCAGTTGTCTTTTCCTTTTACCTTCTCTTAGGTTGCGAGTGCTCCTTGGATTAGGACGGTACACCTATTACGCAAATTGGATAGTCTTCTTCTAAACCATAGGTTGGTGCCGAACGGTAGGGAATGAAGAAAATCAATTAGCCTAACTAAGGTGTCCAGAAGGTATTAAGTAAAGACAAATAAAGGGATTAGAAGGAGGGCAAAGTAAATTGCGACTGCTATTCACGACCAAACCAAGTATTTCATTACCACTCCCACTTCACCTTTGTATTTCTCCAGGACACTCCATATCACTACGAAGATCTACAGTTTATTTGGATACTCCATCGTATGGTTATATATGAACTCGAAAGGAACTTGTTCCAGTTCGGGGATGGATTCTGGTTCAGGAGAAATAGGAATAAGGTTTATTCGGTTGTCTTTTATCTTCATCTTCTCTCGCATTGCGAGTGCTCCTAGGAATAGGACAGTACACCCATTATGCTTATTGGATAGTCTTCTTCCAAACCATAGGCTGGTGCCGAACGGTAGGGAAGGAAGAAAACCATTTAGTCTAAGAGGGTGTACAGAAGGTAATGACTAAAGATATATAAAGGGATTTGGAAAGATGACAAAGAATTATACGGTTACAGTTGTGAATCTGGATAATGGAAGAGGCATTAGTAGGAATACCCGGATACCCCATCGAAACATTTTAATGTTTCAGTTTCACTGTGTACTGTTAAAAGAAAACTGATTTCCCAATTTGACACTTGCTCCAGGGTATGTATTTACCAGGTATGATTCTCACATCTGTATTGTTTTACAGATGATGAGTGGGAGTAAGTTATTTGGAATTAGGTGATCATCCTCATTATATCGGGATTCGTTGTAATAGGTGATATTTGAGGAAGTAACCTGGGTTGTTTGCCGGACGACAAATATTTGGTTTTGAATATCCGCTGTTATGCACCAATTTTAAATTGATACATCTGTACGTCTATTTTTATAGAGTGAGATATACCTTTTTGAAATTATGTCTATGACATTTACCTATATCAGTGGATGGTTAGGTAAGGAGCATTAAACAGTGGTGTAATCCTTCATAACCATAGTACAGTTTTCAACCTACGACACACAGGGATTGAGTTATCAGACTCAAGGGACTTATACAGAGTATTTTATGTTGTCCAGTATCCATTAGGACAGAAGGGTTGGTCCTTGTACTATATTTGGTTTACTTTTGACTTCTCTAGTTTTTAGACAAGTGTTTCGTAGAAACGCAAGGTCCGAATTTTGAGAAGTTATAGGTATAAGAATAGAGTAGAGAACCAGGTATTGCAAGTATCAGGATTCTTCAAGGTGATCGAAGATGTAGATACTTGTGTGTGGTATTCAGTTGATAGTAATGATTAAGAGAACTTCCTTCTCTTTCGGGTTACTCATATCTGGATGCATTCCTAAGTTGAGTAACGCTGATCGGCCTCTTTCCATTTAGTTAACATGCACTGGAGACAGTCGCATGATTTGAATCTGGTTCAATTAAATTAGTGCCTCTGTTTCTGTATTGGATATAGAATAGTTCATATCTTGACATTGTTAAGGTACGGGGAGTTGTCCGGCTTATGCTTAAAACCAGACTCTGGATAACTCAAGGCACATTTCTGTAATGGCTGTTTGTGGGTTGACCTAGGCTATGACGAGGGTTGACTTTCTACCATCTGGAAGATCAATAGTGATATTGTTCTTGACTCGCCTAAGTTTTAACAAAAATGGATTTTTTCAGAAAACAGTACCGGGAGTATGGTAGAACTGGAAGTGATTCCAGAACCGTAGACGATTACTGAAAATTTGATAAGAACCTAAAGATTCAATTTGGTTTGACATTCCATTGGCCACTCCGCAGATATGGTGGGTAACCTCAGGCGCTCGAGAGGTATTTCGGTATGCTCAAGGACGGTGGTAGGGAGGTTCTTGTTTACCCAGACTTGCCAATGCTGTTGTTCCAGACTGTGAGACCCGGCAGGAAGATGAGTATAGCGTCGTTCTAAACTAGCTTTAGAAGTGTACGTCTATATGACTCTGCCAGAGGGTTGTCGTAGTCAGTGGGAGCAGCGGAAGCATTGGTGGACATGTGGCTTATGTCTATTTATAGACTAAAGCGGATATAGCGGGGATAGATCATCTATTTCTGATGTGACAGTCATAGGTTTGACGTCATCAGAATAGGGGATGGATCTGTTAAGAAGGTAGTAGGGTGTAGTGTCCTGGTATTTGGATGACATACACAGAGTAGGAAGTGAAATTCCTATACTACGGTCGGTTATACTTTGGTTGTCACACAGAGGTTTCTCCACATAGGAATTGGATATTATATCAGACATTCTGGTTACTAGATCTATGGTTTTAGATCTAGATTTGGGAAGTGTCCCAATCAGGGTACTCAGACAACATTCTAAAGGTGTTTTAGAATGGACGACTCCTGACATGGTGGTGTACCTGCAGGTGATGGAGTCACCCTCTCTTAAGGTGTCTTATAGACTAAAGTGGAGAGGGATATGCATGATTGGCAGATCACTTTCTTAGGCAATTGAGTCAATCATGAGATGTCAAGTACCACACCAGATGTTGTTGTTAGTTGTATGTATGCCCTAGAGGCCAGTATTATACAGATGATGTATATTATATTGGATGCTTGGACATATATAGAGATGACTTTCTTGCTCGACATGATAGTATGCTATCTGGTTGCTCATTATCTTAACATGTACACTAGTCTCTTTATACTGTCTTATAGTTACATGTTGGTAAAGCCCTTAGGATTTGTACTTGACTACCTGGACTATGATGCAGATCATACTAGTGGGGACATGGTGTTGGAGATAGTGCCCTCAGAGTCAATTATTGGATCACAGGCACGTGATTGCAATGATTGAGGGAGGACCTATCCCGGGATGACAGTCTTACTCGAGATGATAGTATGCTATCTGGTTTACCTTTATCATCGTGTACTGCTTTAGGTGACCTGACAGGTCGCTATTACACGTTGATAGAGCCCCTAGGATTCTTGCTTGACTGTCAGCAGTATGAGGGCGATCATATAAGTAGGAGCTGGTAGTCTATAAGCACATCCTTAAATGGTCTCTAGTCGTGGGAGTTTCGAGACAGGGCATCGATTCTCCAGAGTAGACTAGTGTATACAGTCGAGACCCCGACGAGGGGCGGTGGCCGGTCTCACAGGCCACTGGTGTCAGTTGGTTCACCTAAGATGTATACAGGTGCTCATTGGGTTATGAGTACACCGGACAGGACTCGCCGGGAACATGATAGTTGGTCTTATACCTAACGTCAGATAGCAGTTCCCAGGTGACATGTGTACAGGTTAGTTCATCGACCTGGGGATCGTCATTTGTCTCGTGTGAGTTCCCACTGTGCTTTGATTACTACCCTACCACGGCTCAAAGGAGTCGTGCAAACAGGTTTTAGTTGGGTACAGTCCCGAGCCACATGGAGGCAGTGAGCGGATCTTCGGGGGTTCGTCTCTCCCGGTATTGGGGGTGAGGTCGCGCTGTGTCTAGGAGAGCCATTACACGAAGTCCTTGGCCAAGGCAGGAGATTTACTGGTAGGTATTCCAGTAGTATCTCAGGGTGTTCTGGGCTACACTCCGACACGACTTGCACCGCTTTTGGGGGTCTGACTTTTACCAACCCCCTAGGCCCGCCATGCGATGCTCGTAGACGAACGGACCGGACTGTACGGATATTGTCACTGACAGGCTCAGTAGGGTGTCAGGATGAGTTCGCTCATCGACGTCCCTTTTGGTCAATAGCTGGTGGCCCGTCACGTATTGGCTTATACCTCTGACGTGCTGGTGGTTAAATCCACAGCCATAGTATTGACGAGTCTTTAGAGTCCACCACACATTCAGTTACTCAGCTTTCGGGCGAAACGCTGTAGAGGCCGTACGGAGATATGGCAGGGTCCGATCAGATACGTGCGGTATTGCACGGGTCAGGATCGGACGGTTTGTACTAGTGGCCGTATGGATATATGGCAAGGTTCGATCGGATACGTGCGGTATTGCACGGATCAGAATCGAACGGATATTACTAGCCGGCTTTGGTTTAAGCCGGATCCTAGTATAGTACAGTGTAGATTTTGTCTCTTTGCATTTGTATCCGGACGGAATACAGATGCGGGTGTGTATGCACAGTATCGGGGTTTTCCTGTAATTTATTACGGGACCAGTTTTCTGGAGTTGCCAGTTTGCATTCCGTTCCGGCCGGTTTTCCTTTGTTCTTTCCCGGCCGGACTTTTCCGATGGAGGGGGTTATTTGCAAGTTTGCAAATAACACATAGTGGAGGGGTTTCTTGCAAATGCTTTGATTTTGATGGCATCTTTTCTTTTCCACCATCACTTGCATTAATTAAGTTAAGGGAGGGTATGGGTTTGATGTGGATTGGTTATGGTTGATGTTTTGTTAATGGTCACCTCTTGCTTTATACTACCATCACCTCCCTTCATGCTAAAAATCCCTTCCCTCCACCATTCTCATAAGATAATGGCCGGCCACTTCATGGAGGGTGTGGGTTTTGATTTCATTTTTTGGTGTGGCAAAATTAAACATCTATCTCATTTTAGCTTGCTACCAAAATTCCCAAGTTCATATCTTGTTGATTCCTCCATCAAGGCAACTACAAACCACATTGAGACAAAGCGCATTCTACACTACATTCTACAGCACATCTTGGGCACGTCGACTTTCCAGCTTCGTGCCCGAGTTGCCTCGGTATTGAGGTGGGAGCCCGTAAAAGATGCAGGCGATGTGGTGCCCTTCCGGCGAAGAGGTGACGACCGGAGTTTCCGCGAGAGATCGGGAGGACGACGAGAAGACCGGAGGACTCGGATCACTCGGTATATCTCTAACCCGTCTTGTTGTTTGCTAGATCTAGTTTAATGGCCCGATCCGGAGTTTAGTGCGCGGTGGTGCCGGTTTGCAAAGTTCGCAAAATTAAAGTTTATCACCGTTTCCGCATTTGGCCGTCGGATTGACGACCGGGGCGCCGCCGTGCACTTACAGTGGTATCAGAGCCTCGCCATTATCTTCGTCTAGCTTTGTTTGATGTGTTTTACATTTCCGATCGACCAAAATTCCAAAACTTGCATTTTTGTTCACATCAGTTTTCTGTTGAAATTTTTTGGTCTCGAAAAATTTTTCAGGTTGTCTCAGAATGATGTGCAGGGAGTTCTAAGAACACTGGAAAAATTCGACAACACGGTCCCTCCGTACGACCGCGGAACCGCGGCCATTACCACTCTGGAGGCCGCGGATCCGCCGCATGAATGAGGGATCATGTCATCATTTTTTTGCAGTGGGCTTTTGGGCTAAAAATAGGGGTTTTGGAATATTAAAATTGGGCCCAGAATTTCTGTGAGTGCTACAGTATTGCTTTGGGGCCCACTTGTTAATTTTTGATCGATCGGATATTTTAAACACATTTTTCACAGTATTTACATTATATCTGCGACCGTGAATGTCACTCGATCGGTAAATCCGGTCTAACTGCTATAGCCCGGTTAGACGGATTTGCGAACGTGACTTTCACGTTGATGTTCTGTGTTTTGCTGTGATGTTGCGGATCGGTCGTGGGGGATAGCCTGGATGCAATGCTAGTACAGTTTCTGTTGTATCATGTACATTTGATATTGCGGGGCGAGCGTCCGACATGTGGACTGCCGTCACTGCCTGTTTGTATTATTCTTTTGGGGCACGACCAGGTTGCGGTCGATGTACCCGTTGTATGTATATTTTACTTTCTGTACTAGGGTTACCCCGCGGAGGGGTGCACGGATAGCCGGGTTCGAGAGGGCAACGGGCCCGCATCTCAGGGCATTGAGACGGAGGGGGCTTCAGTCTGGAATTGGCGGGCTATTCGCCGCACTCGTAGGGGGTATAGGTTGACCCAGGAGGGGTGCCCAAGTTACCGGATTCCGTGAAGTGCTGGGTAGTCCATTCACGATGCTGAAAGGGGCTGCCTCGCTTCAGGTTTTGGCGGGTGACTTGCCGCGCCCGTAGGGGTCTAGGATTTCATTGCACAGGCTATCCACACGACCAGGGGAACGTCGGGTTTCAGTAGTGGCTCTGTGAAACCCGGGGATCCCAGATATCTGTATTGTTCTGTGATGCTGTACATTTCTGTGATGTTGCATTTTATTCACGCCTTGAGCGAATATAATATATTGGTATATATATTAGTAGATGTTGTATATGTTTTTCATCCGCGCTAGTCCAGTTCCCGCTCTGCCGTTAGTTAGCTAACCTAACGGGTGATGACGGGACCCAGTGGCGAATGCGGATGGCATATACGTACGTCAGTATATTTTCGTTCTTTGTGGTGTGATCAATTGATGGGACTGCGTTGATTCAGATCAATGCAAGTTAAAACAAACCTATTCTGATGTTGTTGGAACACTTTTCAAAAAGCTGTTATTGCAAGGACGTTCACTTTTGTTTTGCATCGTGGTATTCATTTGGAATATCCTGCTCCTCAGTCGACGAGGCAAGGGCCGAGATCCCTTCACCGGGAGTGACCCCTTGGACAGAAGTTTGCGTCAGGGCTTTAACTTCACTATAGCCGATTACTTTTGCTTTGCATCGTGGTATTCATTTGGAATATCCTGCACCCCATTCGACGGGGAAAGAGCCGAGATCCCTTCACCGGGAGTGACCTCTTTAGTAAAGGTTTTCGTCACTATATTTTCTAAAAAGCTATCCGTTCCTTCAACGATATCAAGTTCATTACGTTAAAGGTTTTCGCCAGAAACCATTCGTAGCCCTCCGTCGTTTCAGACGGGTAGCACGTAGTATTCATGCTATGTTTGTTGGCCTTCGTCAAGGCATAGTGTTTGGTAGCTGCTTGTTTCCTTTCTGCAGCATAGATAGATGCGTTGGTTTGGGACAGTCGTATAGCCTTGTTGGCCTTCGTCAAGGGCTTGTGCGGGTGGGTTCAAATCAACCTGGAGAATGACGGGTAGAACTTGACATGTGACTTATGATTTGTTGGCCTTCGTCAAGGTCATAAGAGCATGGGGTAAAAATCACATCGGGAGTTTCAAAAGAACTGAAACTTGCCAGATATGCGCATACCTTCTGGAGTGTGATACCGTGAGCGGATTCCGTCACGTTATCATGCGATGATAGTTGGATCCCGATTCCCACTGATGAGTTAGTTTACTCCTCGGGTGACCCCGACTAATTCTTCTTTCAGGTTTGGAGGAGAATTTGAGGTACAGTGGGAGGTTTCCAGATTAGATAAAGTGATAACCATTCTGATCTAGGTTAGAGTGCACGCTGAGTGTTTCTTTTCTCTCTCTCTCTGGCAGCGACCATTGACCCGACCCTAAGACTATGACTCAGTGACCAAGTTGACCGAACCTTCTTAACACTGGCTTTTGGATTGTCAGAGTTGCAGACCTCATTGCCACTCCTACTTTTACCCTTTTCTCCAGGACACCCCGTATTACTGCGAACGTTCACTTCCATTGGACAAAGCTATCGTATGGTTAGATACGAACTCGAAGGAATTATTCGAGGATGGTTTCTGGTTCTGGAGAAAACGAATAGGACTATTCAGTTGTCTTTTCCTTCTACCTTCTCTCAGCTTGCGAGTACTCCTTGGTTTAGGGGTAGTACACCTATTATGCAAATTGGATAGTCTTCTTTCAAACCATAGGCAGGTGCCGACCGGTAGGGAATGAAGAAAACCAATTAGCATAACGATGGTGTGCAGAAGGTATTAAGTTCAGACAAAGCAAGGGATTAGTAAGAGGGCAAAGTAAATTGCGACTGATATTCACGACCAAACCAAGTTTTTCTTCGCCAATCCTAAAATCACCTTTGTATTTCTCCAGGACACTCCGTATCACTACGAAGATCCACAGTTTATTGGATACTCTATCGTATGGTTATATACGAACTCGAAAGGAACTTGTTCCAGTTCGGGGATAGATTCTGGTCCAGGAGAAATAGGAATAAGGTTTATTCGGTTGTCTTTTATCTTCACCTTCTCTCACATTGCGAGTGCTCCTAGGACTAGGACAGTACACCCATTATGCTTATTGGATAGTCTTCTTCCAAACCATAGGCTGGTGCCGAACGGTAGGGAAGGAAGAAAACCAATTGGTCTAAAGGGGTGTGCAGAAGGTAATGACTAAAGACATATAAAGGGATTTGGAGAGGTGGCAAAGAATTATACGGTTATAGTTGTGAATCTGGATAATGGAAGAGGCATTACTAAGAATACCAGGATACCCCATCGAAACATTTCAATGTTTCAGTTCAACTGTGTACTGTTAAAAGAAAACTGATTTCCCGATTAGACTTGCTCCAGGGTATGTATTTACCAGGTTTGATTCTCACATCTGTATGGTTTTACAGATGATGAGTGGGAGTAAGTTATTGGGAATAGGGTGATCATCCTCATTATATTGGGATTCGTTGTAATCGGTGATATTTGAGGAGAACATCTGGGCTGTTTGCCGGTCGGCAAATATTTGGTTTTGAATATCCGCTGTTGTGCACCAATTTCAAATTGATATATCTGTACGTCTATTTTCATAGAGTGAGATATACCTTTTGATATTATGTCGATGACATTTACCTATATCAGTAGATGGTTAGGTAAGGAGCATTAAACAGCGGTGTAATTCTTCTTAACCATAAGTACAGTTTTCAACCTACGACACACAGTGAAAGAGTTGTCAGACTCAGCGGACTTGTACAGAGTATTGTATGTTGTCCAGTGTCCATTAGGACAGAGGGGTTGGTCCTCATACTATATTCTGTTTACTTTTAACTTCTCTAGTTCTTAGACATGTGTTTCGTAGAAACACAGGGTCTAAGTTTTGAGGAGTTATAGGTATTTGAATAGAGTAGAGAACCAGGTGTAGCAAGTATCGAGATTCTTTAAAGTGATCGAAGATGTAGATACTTGTGTATGGTATTCAGTTGATAATAATGATAAAGAGAAATTGCTTCTCTTTCAGGTTACTCATAATTGGAAGCATTCCTAAGTTGAGTAACGCTGATCGGCCTCTCTCCATTTAGTTAACATGCACTGGAGAAAGCTGCATGATTTGAATCTGGTTCAATTAAATCAGTGCCTCTGGTTCTATATTGGATATAGTACAGTTCATATCTTAACATTGTTAAGGTACGGGGAGTTGTCCGGCTTATGATTAAAACCAGACTCTGGATAACTCAAGGCACGTTTCTGTAATGGCTGTTTGTGGGTTGACCCAGGCTATGACGAGGGTTGACTTTCTACCATCTGGGAGATCAATAGTAATATTGTTCTAGACTCGCCACAGTTTTAATAAAAATGGATTTTTCAGAAAACAGTAGTGGGAGTATGGTAGAACTGGAAGTGCTTCCAGAACCGCAAACGATTACTGAAGATTTGATAAGGAACCTAAAGATGTTTTGACATTCCATTGGCCACTCCGCAGATAAGGTGGGTAACTTCAGGCACCCGAGAGGTACTCCGGTAGCCTCAAGGACGGTGACTTTGAAGTTCTTGTTTACCCACACTTGCCATTGTTGTTGTTCCAGGCTGCGAGACCCGGCAGGATGATGAGTATAGCGTCGTTCTAAACTAGCTTTAGAAGTGCACGGCTATATGACTCTGCCAGAGGGTTGTCGTAGTCAGTGGGAGCAGCGGAAGCATTGGTGGACATCAGGCTTATGTCTGTTTGTAGACTAAAGCAGATGTAGCGGAGATAGATCATCTATTTCTGATGTGACAGTCATAGGTTTGACTTCATCAGAATAGGGGATGGATCTGTTGAGAAGGTAGTAGGGTGTGATATCCTGGTATTTGGATGACATACACAGAGTAGGAAAAGAAACTCCTATACTATGATCGGTTATACTTTGGTCGTCACACAGTGGTTTCTCCACAAAGGACTTGGACATTATATCAGACATACTGGTTACTAGATCTATGGTTTTAGATCTAGATTTGGGTGGTTTCCCAATCAGGGTACTTTGACAGTATTCTAAGAGTATTTAGAATGGACGACTCCTGGCACGGTAGTGTACCTGCAGGTGATGGAGTCACCCTCTCTAAAGGTGTCTTATAGACTAAAGTAGAGAGGGATGTGCATGATTGGCAGATCACTTGCTTAGGCAATTGAGTCAATCATGAGATGTCAAGTACCACACCAGATGTTGTTCTTGCACTAGATGCAATAAGTTGACATTGACCCAATCCTGGAGAAACAGTCGGAAGCAGTTTTAGAACATAAGTGGATGTTCTAAGGATATGATAACGACAGCCTCATTCGGGGGACAGTTATCATTCCAGGCTTCCAAGGTGACCTGGACGACAAGGAGGTTGTCAGAGTTATAGTTTTCCTTCTGACGAGGGGCAGTATTTTGGACAGGTGGTCCAAGGAAATACTGATGGTGGCATGGCGCAGGATACTGATTAAGTTCAGTTGACGATACAGTCTAAGAAGTTTGGATTTGGAGTTCATTTATGAGCTCGGTCCCATCAGACATCCAGACACTCTAAGACAGGTATTGCTCATTTCGGGAGATGGCTTTCTCCGCGAACTTGAGATATAGAGAGAGACATAGAAAGAAACTTCAGAGCGGATCCACTCACTGAGGCTATTCCTCGAATGCAAGAGTTTCGCAAACAGGCTTTGTGAGACTGACAAGTAGAGGAGTTGGGTGTTCGGTATCACACGGGCTGTGAGTATGCAACATCGCAATAATTAGCCTTGAGTGCAAGTGGGAGATTGTTGGAGATAGTGCCCTCAGAGTCAATTATTGGATCACAGGCACGTGATTGCAATGATTGAGGGAGGACCTATCCCGGGATGACAGTCTTACTCGAGATGATAGTATGCTATCTGGTTTACCTTTATCATCGTGTACTGCTTTAGGTGACCTGACAGGTCGCTATTACACGTTGATAGAGCCCCTAGGATTCTTGCTTGACTGCCAGCAGTATGAGGGCGATCATATAAGTGGGAGCTGGTAGTCTATAAGCACATCCTTAAATGGTCCCTAGTCGTGGGAGTTTCGAGACAGGGCATCGATTCTCCAGAGTAGACTAGTGTATACAGTCGAGACCCCGATGAGGGGCGGTGGCCGGTTTCACAGGCCACTGGTGTCAGTTGGTTCACCTAAGATGTATACAGGTGCTCATTGGGTTATGAGTACACCGGACAGGACTCGCCGGGAACATGCTAGTTGGTCTTATACCTAACGTCAGATAGCAGTTCCCAGGTGACATGTGTACAGGTTAGTTCATCGACCTGGGGATCGTCATTTGTCTCGTGTGAGTTCCCACTGTGCTTTGATTACTACCCTACCACGGCTCAAAGGAGTCGTGCAAACAGGTTTTAGTTGGGTACAGTCCCGAGCCACATGGAGGCAGTGAGCGGATCTTCGGGGGTTCGTCTCTCCCGGTATTGGGGGTGAGGTCGCGCTGTGTCTAGGAGAGCCATTACACGAAGTCCTTGGCCAAGGCAGGAGATTTACTGGTAGGTATTCCAGTAGTATCTCAGGGTGTTCTGGGCTACACTCCGACACGACTTGTACCGCTTTTGGGGGTCTGACTTTTACCAACCCCCTAGGCCCGCCATGCGATGCTCGTAGACGAACGGACCGGACTGTACGGATATTGTCACTGACAGGCTCAGTAGGGTGTCAGGATGAGTTCGCTCATCGACGTCCCTTTTGGTCAATAGCTGGTGGCCCGTCACGTATTGGCTTATACCTCTGACGTGCTGGTGGTTAAATCCACAGCCATAGTATTGACGAGTCTTTAGAGTCCACCACACATTCAGTTACTCAGCTTTCGGGCGAAACGCTGTAGAGGCCGTATGGAGATATGGCAGGGTCCGATCAGATACGTGCGGTATTGCACGGGTCAGGATCGGACGGTTTGTACTAGTGGCCGTATGGATATATGGCAAGGTTCGATCGGATACGTGCGGTATTGCACGGATCAGAATCGAACGGATATTACTAGCCGGCTTTGGTTTAAGCCGGATCCTAGTATAGTACAGTGTAGATTTTGTCTCTTTGCATTTGTATCCGGACGGAATACAGATGCGGGTGTGTATGCACAGTATCGGGGTTTTCCTATAATTTATTACGGGACCAGTTTTCTGGAGTTTCCAGTTTGCATTCCGTTCCGGCCGGTTTTCCTTTGTTCTTTCCCGGCCGGACTTTTCCGATGGAGGGGGTTATTTGCAAGTTTGCAAATAACACATAGTGGAGGGGTTTCTTGCAAATGCTTTGATTTTGATGGCATCTTTTCTTTTCCACCATCACTTGCATTAATTAAGTTAAGGGAGGGTATGGGTTTGATGTGGATTGGTTATGGTTGATGTTTTGTTAATGGTCACCTCTTGCTTTATACTACCATCACCTCCCTTCATGCTAAAAATCCCTTCCCTCCACCATTCTCATAAGATAATGGCCGGCCACTTCATGGAGGGTGTGGGTTTTGATTTCATTTTTTGGTGTGGCAAAATTAAACATCTATCTCATTTTAGCTTGCCACCAAAATTCCCAAGTTCATATCTTGTTGATTCCTCCATCAAGGCAATTACAAACCCCATTGAGACAAAGCGCATTCTACACTACATTCTACAGCACATCTTGGGCACGTCGACTTGCCAGCTTCGTGCCCGAGTTGCCTCGGTATTGAGGTGGGAGCCCGTAAAAGATGCAGGCGATGTGGTGCCCTTCCGGCGAAGAGGCGACGACCGGAGTTTCCGCGAGAGATCGGGAGGACGACGAGAAGACCGGAGGACTCGGATCACTCGGTATATCTCTAACCCGTCTTGTTGTTTGCTAGATCTAGTTTAATGGCCCGATCCGGAGTTTAGTGCGCGGTGGTGCCGGTTTGCAAAGTTCGCAAAATTAAAGTTTATCACCGTTTCCGCATTTGGCCGTCGGATTGATGACCGGGGCGCCGCCGTGCACTTATACATGGTAGTCCATAAGTACATCCTTCAAGGTCCCTAGTCGTGGGTGTATCGAGACGGGGCATCGATATACCAGTGTAGACTAGCGTATACGCTTCTCGACCCATGTGATGGGCGATGGATGATCCCATATCCATTGGTGTTTGACATCAGAGATGGTATACGGGTGCTCAGTGGAGACTGAGTACACTGGACGGACTCGCCGAGAACTCCCAGATGGTATTATACCTCACGTCAGATGGCAGTTCTCAGGTGACACTTGTACTGGTTAGTCTGTAGACCCGAGATCGTCATAGAGTCTTGTGTGATTCCCACTGTGCTTTGATCTCCACCTTACTACGTCCATGAGGGCGTGCAAAACGGTGGTCTTTGGGCACAGTCCCGAGTCACATGGAGGCAATGAGCGATAGGAGGGGTTTCGTCTCTCCCGGTATTGGGGGTTGATGTTGCGCAGTGCTCGATTGGCCGTAGCTGGGAAGTCCCTGGCCAGGGCTGATCAGAGATTTGCTGGTAAGTGTTACCAGTAGTTTCTCGACCCGTTATGAGCCTCACATCGGCACGACTTATCGGGTTAATGGGGTCTGACGTTTACCACCCCTAGACTTGATATGCGACATATCAGACGAAGAGACCGGACTGTATGGTAAGTGTTACTGGTCGGATTCGCAGGAGTGTGAGCGGGCTAGCTCGTCGATCTTCTGATCGCTCAATACCCGGGTGGCCGTTACGTTTAGCAGACCGCTTGCGGCTTGTGGGTGCTTGATATGATCATCATCTGCTACCGGCGTATTGACGAGTCTTTAGAGTCCTACACAGAGGTTTCCTAGCTCAAGCGAAACGAAATAGGAGTGCATATTAGATATGTGCGGGACCGAGAATAATGCGTGTATGTGATACCGTATTTGATTCTCGCGATTAATGTTTCGATTGGTTGTATGAGATATGACCTAGTTATCGAATCATTGATTCGATAAATCGATGCATTGAATACTAGTCGGTTATGTGCGACATGACCGGATCATTGAATCAAGTGTTGATTTTATGATTTAATGTATAATTATATATTTGATATATTACTTTGCATTAACTAGTATTGGTTCATTTTAAACGGATTTTTCTCACTTGATTTACACATTGTATATGTGATATACTTTTGTGCACATATTTGTATCATGTTTGATGATACTTGATCATATGGTTAAGTGTATAGAATTAAACCATAGTTAACTTGAGATTAAGGTTTTGATTATGCATTTATTCATTTATTTGTTTATTCATTTATTTGGATAAACTTTAAGATGAAAATGGTGGCAATTTTTGTTTCATATTGAAGCTTCATGAAGCTTTGACTTTGCTAACCATTCTTGTCTTCATGCTTAACCCTAACCCACTCAAATGACCATGGTTTATTCTCTACACTTAACCCTAGTTAAAGTTATGATAAGTTTGTATTTTCTTTTCATTTTAAAAGAGAACTTATCATAACTAGCTTCATCATCTTCTTCTTCTAAAAAGAAAAAGCTTGCTACTTTAATGGCAACTTGAGTTCTAGTGAGAGAAATCCAATTCTAAAGTGAACCCACCTCCTATTTCTTCACCCTCTACCTCTTGCCAAGTTGTTTTGGGTGTTTTCTTCACAAGTTTCACAACTTTGTGAAGTCGGAGCTTGAACTAGTGCAACCTCGACGTAGATCGTCTTTGACACGAAGCCGACGACCTAGCTCGCCCGTTTCTCCGATGAAGCCGACGATTGGGTTCGGGATTCATGATGGACAGCGATAGGACACCCACGTGGAGCTAAGGAAGTGGAAATCCGGATCTACAAAGGTTGTAGCTTCTCACTTCTAGTTAAGTAGTTAACTAGTTTACCTTTTCGCCTAAACATCTAGTCAACGATCCGTGTTATGGTTTCTCGGCACCAATAATTTTTGAAATTGGCATGGTTGATGCCTTGTGAGACTTCATTAGGATGCCTAGGAACCCTACAGTGGTATCAGAGCCTCGCTAGAGCCTTAGGCGAAGTCTAGACGGAGTTTGAAGTCCGAACGAACCCGAAACCCTAATTCCAAGGTGCTCTCTGGAAATTTTCTGAAATTTTGGTTTTTTGTCAATTAAAAATATGCAGAAAATTATGCAGGGTCTTATATGAAATACTGTGAAATACGAGGGCCTGATTCAACTTTTCCACCGCGGAACCGCGGCATAAGCTATGCATGCGCGGCGGTTCCGCGGCCGTACTGTCCCCTTGTCTGGTGATTTTTTCACAGTAATTCATGAATTCAGATATTATATTTTCTGGGTATTTTTATTGTGACTCTACAGAAGTGTATTTTGGGGTTGCTTTGGGGATTCAATTATTCGTTCGGGTTATCAGATTTTGTCTATGTGGCTTTCCGGATAACTTTAGAATATGTTAAAAAGTTCGACCCGATTTAAATATCTAACTTTTCCCCTGCTGGAAAAATTCCAAGTGTTGGATTTTTCTGTGGTTAAAAGACGTTCGAAGTAGTGCAAGTAACGCGATGGTCCCTCTAGAAGACAACAAACCTTAACTCGATTATGTGACCGTCTTGAACTGCCCTTTGAACCTTCGGGTTTGGGGCAGTACGGCGTGCCACATGTGAGGCGTTGGCTTGACCCTTCTACGGCTGGACCGTTGGTACTGAGGCATGAAGTGAATGTTTTTGAACCTATTTCATGTGTTGATCGGTGTTGGGAAAACTTGGGTGTTCGAATGTTCGATCGAAAAGTTTAATATATTCTATTTATCCGGAATTGGATACAATAATTGGAATTCACAAACAGTTATGAGATAACTGGATAAATGTTATAAATCTAGCGGTTTAGTTTCACTTGATATCGAAAAGAGTTTTCGATAATGGGACTAAAATGCGGGGTTTATAACTGTTAGGCATGTGATGTCTAAAGAGGTTGCGGATTCCAATTGTTGTAGTTTTACACTTTCTTTTCTGTGACCGTAAGTGTAGTATGATCATATCGCCGGTTTCGTTGTTATACGTCAACGACAATTGGGGTATGCATACTTACTTATGTTGATGACATGTGATGTTATGTGTTGCTGGATATGTTATATTGGATTGTCGTGTTTGAATAGCCGGGTTTTTTTATGTGAGATGAGTGTTTTTCTTTTTCATTCATGTAAAAACTTGTATGTAATATTCTTTTATTCGGGGCACTTCCAGGTTGCGGAAGCTGTCACCCTTTGTATATTATTTATTTTTCTGCACTAGGATAGACCCAAGGAGGGGAGTACAAGTAACCGGGTTCTAGGGTCCAGTGGGAGACCATCTCGAGGAGTCGAGTCCGGGTCTCCTAACCCTAGGATTGGTAGGATTGCTTGCCGCTCTCGTAGGGGTCTAGGGGTGTGAGATTGGCTATTCATCACGACCGTGGAATCCGTGTTTTATACTGGCTCGTATTGAAAACACGGACGTCCTAGTATATCCAATGTTTCATATGTTTCTTCTGCTGCGATATCTGTGATGTGAACATGTGATGTTCTGTGATAGATACAGTATACAGTATATATAATATATTATATAGGCGTTACTTATGTTTTGCACCCGCACTAGCCATGTCCTGCTCTGTCGTTAGTTACCTAACCTAACGGTGCACGAGGGGACATCTAGGCGAATGCGGATGGCATAAGTGTACGTCGTATTTATCTGTGATGTTTAGGTGACTTAAATGATGGGACTTCATTAATGTGATTAATGAAAGAAAAGAAATCTAAGATGTTGTAGAATCAAATTTTAAAATAAAACAGGTAGCTACAGTTTTTGCTTTGCAAAGCGGTATATATGATATGCCCTGCACCTTATTCGATGAGGAAAGGACCGAGATCCCTTCACCGGGAGTGACTCCTTTAGCAATAACTGGCAGATGCTACACACTCGGTTTGCTCTTGATTGCTTTTGAGTTTTTGCTTTGCACAGTGATATATATGATATATCCCGCACCTCATTCGACGAGGAAAGGGCCGACGATCCCTTCACCGGGAGTGACCCCTTTAGCAAAACTAGAAAAGCCTCAAAATCACTCCTATTTCAAAACTCCATTTGATTCTACAACGATATCAAGTTCATTACGCAATAGGTTTTCAGAAAAACCTGTCGTAGCCTTCCGTCATTTCAGATAACTAGTAGTTAGTATTCGTGCTACGTTTGTTGGCCTGCGTCAAGGCGTAGTGTGCGGTAGCTAACTAGTATTTATCTGCTTATGCATATGATGCAGATTGGATTAGGGTAGTCGTACGACTTTGTTGGCCTGCGTCAAGGGTCGTGCGGGTGGGTTTAATTCAATCAGGAAATGACGGGTTGAACTTGACTAGCGTGCTGTGATTTGTTGGCCTGCGTCAAGGTCATAGGACGCTAGGGGCAAAATATTATCGGGAATTTCAAGTGTTGAAATTTGCAATGAGATTGCATACCTTCTATGAGATAGTTGGATCCCGATACCCACTGCGAGTAAGAGTTACTCCTGGGAGAGTTTTACACATTGCAATTAGCCGATCAAGTAGGTGTCTAGAAAGGTGTTAACGAGGTTACGCCTCTGGGAAAACGAGGTTTACAGTAATTAGGTTCGTGCGAAAGCACGGGGGACCTTCCTCAAAGTACCGACACTGGCCTGGCTGAAAGATTGGCGAACTTGTAGTGTGTAATTAATCCCGGCTAGTCTTTCCTTTTAGGGTTTGAAGGAAGATTTGATAAAAAGCAGTGGGAGCCATCCTGATTAGATAAGATAATAACCAATCTGATCTTGCACGAGCATACGCTAAAGTGTTTTCTTCTCTCTCTCTCCAGGTAGCGACCATTTCATGCCCTAATGAAGATAATAATATGGATGTATTGACCGAACCCGCATGTTATACTGTGCTGGGGAACGTTGGTTTCTTTCTTTCCTATAAGAGTTATAGGACTGAACAGGATATAGGGGAATACCAGGATTCCCTTGCCACCCGATTGAAGAAAGTACATGTTGATGCATTTTCTTCGGGTGTGTTCGTTACAGAGAACTGTTTCTCCATTTGCTCTACTTTCTGGGTATTAGATACCGGGTCAGGATCCTATATATATAATCAGTTACATGGGCTTAGGAAAGGTAGAGAACTTGGAGAAGGTGATAAAGACATTAGAGTCGGAAATGGTGCAATTGTTGCAGCTAAGACTGTCGGGGAATATCACCTTGTATTACCAACTGGTAATACATTGGTTCTGAACGAATGCTATTACATGCCGAACCTGATATGCAACATTATATCGGTTTCTTTATTAAGTAAAGAGGGATATAATTTTGTATTACAGGACAATGTTATGAATATTTTCCGTAACCAAAAGTTGGTTGGATCAGGCACGTTGTGCAATGGCATTTATGTTCTAAATCAATCAACAGTTCTGAGCATAACAAACACACACAAGAGGAAGAGTTCTGAACTCAACGAATCCTTCTTGTGGCATTGTAGACTGGGTCACATCAATGCGACACGACTAGCTAAGTTGCATAAAGATGGATATATAAATCCGTTTGAATTTTCATCTTATGACACTTGCCAGTCATGTCTCAAAGGCAAGATGACCAAAACTCCGTTTACGGGACACGGAGAAAGAGTTACCGAACTCTTGGGGCTGATACATAGTGATGTATGCGGTCCCATGTCTACACATGCCAGGGATGGTTCTTCATACTTCATTACATTCACTGACGATCTCTCTAGGTTCGGGTATGTGTTCTTGATGAAACACAAATCAGAAGCTTTTGAGAAATTTAGGGAATATAAACAAGAAGTTGAGAACCAAACCGGAAAAAGTATTAAAATCCTGCGATCTGATCGAGGAGGAGAATACTTAAGCAATGAATTCCTGGACTTCCTAAAAGAGAATGGGATTCTCTCTCAGCTGACTCCTCCATATACACCACAGCACAACGGTGTATCAGAACGGAGGAACCGCACCCTATTGGATATGGTGCGCTCTATGATGAGCATAGCTGAGTTACCTATTTCCTTCTGGGGATATGCACTGGAAACAGCTGCAGACCTATTGAATATGGTTCCCACCAAAACCGTGCCGACCACTCTATATGAGATATGGAAAGGAAAGAGACCATGTCTTAATTATGTTAAGATATGGGGTTGTCCGGCCTATGTAAAAACACAAAATCAGGACAAACTCGCGGCAAGGTCCATTCTGTGTAAGTTTATTGGATATCCCAAACATTCGCGAGGGTATATCTTCTACCACCCTGAGGAACAAAGAGTGTTTGTTTCTCAGCATGCCACCTTTTTAGAAAAGGAATTTCTTGAAAAAGAGATTAGTGGTCATGAGGTAGAACTGGAAGAGGTTCCAGCTGCAGAAGCTACAACAGAAGATCTGGTGGAACCAGAGGATTCCATAGTTCCCGATGAACCCCAGCCACTCCGCCGATCTAGTTGGGTTCCTCGCCAACCTGAGAGATACTACGGTTTTCTCATGGACGGTGGGAGCGAGGATTGCATCATGGAGGATGATGACCCAACTAGCTTCGAGCAGGCCATCACGAGTGGGGACTCAGTGAAATGGCTGGATGCAATGCGGTCCGAGATGGAATCCATGTACACCAACAAAGTATGGACTTTGGAAGTTGCTCCTGAAGGGGTAAAACCCATTGGGAGCAAGTGGATCTTCAAGAAGAAACTTGGTGTAGATGGGAAAGTGGAGACTTTCAAAGCTAGACTTGTAGCAAAAGGTTTTCGTCAAAGACCAGGTGTGGACTATGAAGAAACCTTTTCTCCAGTGGCTATGCTTAAATCCATCCGGATCATGCTTGCCATCGCTGCTTATCATGATTACGAAATCTGGCAAATGGATGTTAAGACCGCTTTTCTAAATGGTGATTTAGAAGAGTGCGTGTACATGACTCAGCCGGAGGGCTTCGTTGATAGTGGGAGCAGCGGGAAAGTGTGCAAGCTGCTTAAATCCATTTATGGATTAAAGCAAGCATCGCGGAGTTGGAACATCTGCTTTGATGTCGTTATCAAAGAGTTTGATTTCGTCAAAAACCCAGATGAACCTTGTGTCTACAAGAATGTGGCAGGGAGTAAGGTTGTCTTCCTCGTATTGTACGTGGACGACATACTCTTGATAGGAAATGATATTCCTATGCTGCAATCGGTCAAGCTCTTCTTATCACAGAGATTCTCAATGAAAGATCTTGGTGATGCCTCCTGCATATTGGGAATCAGGATCTATAGAGATAGATCCAAACGGATATTGGGATTGTCCCAATCCAGGTACATTGACACCATACTAAAGAGGTTTAGTATGGAAGAATCCAAGCGTGGGAACTTACCCACGATCTCTGGAGTCACTCTCTCCAAAGAGATGTCTCCCAAGACTGATTTGGAGAGAGCTCGCATGCAAGGGATACCCTATGCTTCGGCAGTAGGCTCTATCATGTATGCGATGCTATGTACCAGACCCGATGTAGCATACTAACTAAGTGTAGTGAGCAGGTATCAAGATGATCCTGGAGAGAGTCACTGGACAGCTGTGAAGAGCATTCTCAAGTACTTACGAAGGACTAGAGATATGTTCTTGGTGTATGGTAACGGAGAGCTCCAAGTGGAGTCCTTTACCGATTCGAGCTTCCAGAGTGATAAGGACGACTCTAAGTCGCAGTCGGGCTTTGTCTTTACCCTTTACGGAGGGGCGGTTAGCTGGAAGAGTTCCAAGCTGGAAACCGTGGCAGACTCGACGATGGAGGCTGAATACATCGTTGCCAACGATGCTGCCAAAGAGGCTGTCTGGATCAAGAAGTTCATTACTGAACTTGGTGTGGTTCCATCCATTGAGCATCCAATACCTTTGTATTGCGATAACAATGGAGCAGTGGCTTTGGCCAAGGAACCCAGGTCCCATCAGCGATCCAGGCATATTCTGAGGCGGTATCACCTGATCCGGGAGATAGTTGATCGCCGGGAGATCGAGGTCAGGAGGGTTGACACGAAGAACAACACGGCGGATCCACTCACGAAGGCCATTCCCCAGATACAGTTTGATAGACTCTTCGAGATGCTCGGTATGCGATACTACAGCAGCTGGCCCTAGTGCAAGTGGGAGATTGTTAGTTGTATGTATGCCCTAGAGGCCAGTATTGTACAGATGATGTATATTATATTGGATGCTTGGACATATATAGAGATGACTTTCTTGCTCGACATGATAGTATGCTATCTGGTTGCTCTTTATCTTAACATGTACACTAGTCTCTTTATACTGTCTTATAGTTACATGTTGGTAAAGCCCTTAGGATTTGTACTTGACTACCTGGACTATGATGCAGATCATACTAGTGGGGACATGGTAGTCCATAAGTACATCCTTCAAGGTCCCTAGTCGTGGGTGTATCGAGACGGGGCATCGATATACCAGTGTAGACTAGCGTATACGCTTCTCGACCCATGTGATGGGCGATGGATGATCCCATATCCATTGGTGTTTGACATCAGAGATGGTATACGGGTGCTCAGTGGAGACTGAGTACACTGGACGGACTCGCCGAGAACTCCCAGATGGTATTATACCTCATGTCAGATGGCAGTTCTCAGGTGACACTTGTACAGGTTAGTCTGTAGACCCGAGATCGTCATAGAGTCTTGTGTGATTCCCACTGTGCTTTGATCTCCACCTTACCACGTCCATGAGGGCGTGCAAAACGGTGGTCTTTGGGCACTGTCCCGAGTCACATGGAGGCAATGAGCGATAGGAGGGGTTTCGTCTCTCCCGGTATTGGGGGTTGATGTTGCGCAGTGCTCGATTGGCCGTAGCAGGGAAGTCCCTGGCCAGGGCTGATCAGAGATTTGCTGGTAAGTGTTACCAGTAGTTTCTCGACCCGTTTTGAGCCTCACATCGGCACGACTTATCGGGTTAATGGGGTCTGACGTTTACCACCCCTAGACTTGATATGCGACATATCAGACGAAGAGACCGGACTGTATGGTAAGTGTTACTGGTCGGATTCGCAGGAGTGTGAGCGGGCTGCCTCGTCGATCTTCTGATCGCTCAATACCCGGGTGGCCGTTACGTTTAGCAGACCGCTTGCGGCTTGTGGGTGCTTGATATGATCATCATCTGCTACCGGTGTATTGACGAGTCTTTAGAGTCCTACACAGAGGTTTCCTAGCTCAAGCGAAACGAAATAGGAGTGCATATGAGATATGTGCGGGACCGAGAATAATGCGTGTATGTGATACCGTATTTGATTCTCGCGATTAATGTTTCGATTGGTTGTATGAGATATGACCTAGTTATCGAATCATTGATTCGATAAATCGATGCATTGAATACTAGTCGGTTATGTGCGACATGACCGGATCATTGAATCAAGTGTTGATTTAATGATTTAATGTATAATTATATATTTGATATATTACTTTGCATTAACTAGTATTGGTTCATTTTAAACGGATTTTTCTCACTTGATTTACACATTGTATATGTGATATACTTTTGTGCACATATTTGTATCATGTTTGATGATACTTGATCATATGGTTAAGTGTATAGAATTAAACCATAGTTAACTTGAGATTAAGGTTTTGATTATGCATTTATTCATTTATTTTTTTATTCATTTATTTGGATAAACTTTAAGATGAAAATGGTGGCAATTTTTGTTTCATATTGAAGCTTCATGAAGCTTTGATTTTGCTAACCATTCTTGTCTTCATGCTTAACCCTAACCCACTCAAATGACCATGGTTTATTCTCTACACTTAACCCTAGTTAAAGTTATGATAAGTTTGTATTTTCTTTTCATTTTAAAAGAGAACTTATCATAACTAGCTTCATCATCTTCTTCTTCTAAAAAGAAAAAGCTTGCTACTTTAATGGCAACTTGAGTTCTAGTGAGAGAAATCCAATTCTAAAGTGAACCCACCTCCTATTTCTTCACCCTCTACCTCTTGCCAAGTTGTTTTGGGTGTTTTCTTCACAAGTTTCACAACTTTGTGAAGTCGGAGCTTGAACTAGTGCAACCTCGACGTAGATCGTCTTTGACACGAAGCCGACGACCTAGCTCGCCCGTTTCTCCGATGAAGCCGACAATTGGGTTCGGGATTCATGATGGACAGCGAGAGGACACCCACGTGGAGCTAAGGAAGTGGAAATCCGGATCTACAAAGGTTGTAGCTTCTCACTTCTAGTTAAGTAGTTAACTAATTTACCTTTTCGCCTAAACATCTAGTCAACGATCCGTGTTATGGTTTCTGGCACCAATAATTTTTGAAATTGGCATGGTTGATGCCTTATGAGACTTCATTAGGATGCCTAGGAACCCTACAGTTGTTTTTACAGTAGATGCAATAAGTTGATATTGATCCAATCCTGGAGAAACATTCGGAAGCAGTTTTAGAATATAAGTGGATGTTCTAGGGATTTTATAACGGCAGCCTCCTTTAGGAGACGGTTATCATTCAAGGCTTCCAAGGTGACCTGGATGACAGAGTGGCTGTCAGAGTTATAGTTTTCCTTCTGACGAGGGGCAGTATTTTGGACAGAAGGTCCAGGCGGATACTGAGGGAGGCATGGCGCAGGATACTGATTAAGTTCAGTTGACGATACAATCTAAGAAGTTTGGATTTGGAGTTCACTTGTGAACTAGGTCCCATCAGACATCCAAACATATTCTAAGACAGGTATTGCTCATTTCGGGAGATGGGTTTCTCCCTGAACTTGAGATAAAGAGAGATATAGAAAGAAACATCACAATGGATCCACTTACTGAGGCTAATCCTCGAATGCTATAGTTTCGCAAACGAGATTTGTAAGACTGACTAGTAGAGGAGTTGGATGTTCGGTATCACACGGGATGTGAGTATGCGACATCCCAATAATTAGCCTTGAGTGCAAGTGGGAGATTGTTGGAGATAGTGCCCTCAGAGTCAATTATTGGATCACATGCACGTGATTGCAATGATTGAGGGAGGACCTATACCGGTAGGACAGTCTTACTCAAGATGATAGTATGCTATCTGGTTTATCTTTATCATCGTGTACTGCTTTAGGTGACCTTACAGGTCACTATTGCGCGTTGATAGAGCCCCTAGTATTCTTGCTTGACTGCCAGCAGTATGAGGGCGATCATATACGTGGGAGCTGGTAGTCTATAAGCACATCCTTAAAAGGTCCCTAGTCGTAGGAGTTCCGAGACAGGGCATCGATACTCCAGAGTAGACTAGTGTAAACAGTCGAGACCCCGACGAGGGGCGGTGGCCGGTCTCACAAGCCACTGGTGTCAGTTGATTCACCTAAGATGTATACAGGTGCTCATTGGGTTATGAGTACACCGGACAGGACTCGCCGGGAACATGCTAGTTGGTCTTATACCTGACGTCAGATAGCAGTTCCCTGGTGACATGTGTACAGGTTAGTTCATCGAATTGAGATCGTCATTTTTCTCGTGTGAGTTCCCACTGTGCTTTGATTACTACCCTAGCACGCTTAAAGGAGACGTGCAAACCGGTTTTAGTTGGGTACAGTCCTGAGCCACATGGAGGCAGTGAGCGGATCTGCAGGGGTTCGTCTCTCCCGGTATTGGGGGTGAGGTCGCGCTGTGTCTAGGAGAGCCATTACACGAAGTCCTTGGCCAAGGCAGGAGATTTACTGGTAGGTATTCCAGTAGTATCTCAGGGTGTTATGGGCTACACTCCGACACGACTTGTACCGCTTTTGGGGGTCTGACTTTTACCAACCCCCTAGGCCCGCCATGCGATGCTCATAGACTAACGGACCGGACTGTATGGATATTGTCACTGACAGGCACAGTTGGGTGTCAGGATGAGTTCACTCATCGACGTCCCTTTTGGTCAATACCTGGTAGCCCGTCATGTATAGGCTAATACCTCTGACGTGCTAGTGGTTAAATCCACATCCAAAGTATTGACGAGTCTTTAGAGTCCCCCACAGACCAGTTTCTCAAGTTTCGGACGAAATACTGTAGAGGCCGTATGGAGATATGGCAGGGTTCGATCAGATACGTGCGGTATTGCACGGATCGTGATCGGACGGATTTTACTAGCGGGCTTTGGTTTAAGCCGGATCCTAGTATTAGACAGTGTAGATTTTGTCTCTTTGCATTTGTATTCAGTGGGAATACAAATGCGGGTATGTATATACAGTCGCGGGGTTTTCCTATAATTTATTACGGGATCAGTTTTCTGAAGTTGCCAGTTTGCATTCCGTTTCGGCCAGTTTTCCTTTCTTCCTTGTCGACCGGATTTTTCTGATGGAGGGGCTAATTTGCAAGTTTGCAAATTAGCATTTGTGGAGGGGTTTCTTGCATTTGAGGGATTATGATGGTTTAAGCATCTTTGCTTTTTCTTGTGATCATTTCTTGCATTAATGAGATAAGAATGGATTAGAAATTGATATGACTTTGTTATCATCACTTTCGGATGTGGTCACCTCTTTTGATTCCTACACTCACCTCCCTTCTTGTATTATTCTTTTTCCCTCCACCATTTTGAGATAGAGGGGCCGGCCACTTTGGAGAGAGAGAGGTTCATTTGTATGAGGGAAAATTTATCATCTCATTCCATGCTTGAAAAATGAGAGCTCCATTCTTTTTCAAAGATCATTTTCTTCTCTCCTCCATCATCAAAGGCAACTTCTTAAACCCTAAGAGACAATACATTCTACACTTCACCTACAGCACCCTTGGGCACGTCGACTCGCCAACTTCGTGCCCGAGTTGCCTCGGTCCAGAGGTGGGAGCCCGTAATAGAACCCGGCGTTGTGGTGCCCGCTCCGACGAGAAGATGAAGACCGGAGGTTCCGCGAGGAGATCGGAGTAGAGGCGAAGACCGAAGGACACGGATCGCTTGGTATAGCTTCTCTACTCTTTCTATAGTTTGCTAGAGTTAGGTTAATGGCCCGATCCGGGTTTTATAGTGCGCGGTGGTGCCGGTTTCTAAGTTCTAAAAAGTTTTCATTTCCGCATTCCGGCGTCGGATTGACGGCCGGGGCGCCGCCGTGCACTTACAGTGTCATGCTAGGTTACATATGCAACATAGTTGTGTGAGAATTACACCATGCTAGGGTTAATCTTAAGGTTTTATTTATTAGTAAGTAAATTCAAAATAGTGGAATTAGTCATGATTAGGGTTTGTAGAAACTTGTAGAACCATTGACTTTATCCACTTCTTTTGTTTTACTTAAAGATATTTATTAACCTAACCTTTAACCCTTAGCCATGGTTTAGTTTCTACAAGAGTTAGTCTATGACACTAACTCGCCCATGGTTGCATTTCTAACCTCATGAGTCCATTCTCTTCTTCACTCTTCATCTTCTTCAAGAGCTCAAAAAGCTTTCTAGGGTTTTGAGATGTGAAGAAATATTGTGAGAAAAATAAATCTAAAGTGAGCCCACTTCCTACTTCATCATCCTCTACTATTAAACATTTAGTTTAGGGTGTTTGCTTCACTAATTTCACCATTAGTGAAGTGGTAGCATGAGCTCGAGTCTCCTCGACGTAGATCATCTTCGGCCTCGAAGACATTGAGCAAGCTTGTTCGTTTCTTCATGTGAACCCTTACTAGAGTCCGGGTCTTCACAACTTTCAGCGAAGGGACTACGACATGGAGCTTTAGAAGTGAAGTACCGGTCTAAAAAGGTTGTATTCCCTCATTCACTTAGATGTAATGTGTTTACATTTTGTATCATCGGATTTTCTAGTTGCGATTCTAGGGTTAGGGTTATCTATTACGGCAATTTTTTGAAATTGCCATGGACGATACCTCCCGAAACCTTACTGCCGTGCTAGACAACCCAACAGTGGTATTAGAGCCAGGTTAGAAAATTAGACGATGTTAGATTATGAAACCGAAACGACTCTGAAACTTGAAACACTAAAACTTGGTTTCTGTCGATTTTAAAAAGTCTTCAAATTTTATTTTAAACAACTGCAGAATGTTGTATGTGATATGACATGAACACAGAAGAAATTCGAGGCAATTTGGAAACATTTGGGCCGGCCACAATTTGTAAAAATTCGGTGTGCTCGGTTTTTCAATGGAGTCCAGGCTTCAAATTTTTTGTGTGTTCCAGTCTCTGGGTTTTGGTGTTTCAGGTGTTGTTTGTTTTTGCTAAATTTTCATGTGATGTTAACTTTCTGCAAAGGCAACTCGGAGTGTTTCGTAGTCGTAATTCTAACATGTATTCGAGTTATTTAGACGATATTAAAAAGTTCAAACGGATATCAATAACCCAATTTTCCCCCGCTGGAAATTTTTTCAAGAGTTGGATTTTTTCCGAGTTTAAAATTTTCAGAAAATCATGCAAGCGATTCTGTGGACCCTCTAGAAGAACGAAACCCTAACTCGATTCTGTGACCATCAGAACGGCCATCAAACCCTATGGTTTGTGGTAGTTCAGCGGTGCCACAGATAAGGCATTGGTTAACCCTTCTACGACTGGTTCATAAGAGCTGTGGCATGTTCTGGGTACTTTTTGAACTCCGCTCAAGTGTTGAGCTTGTCGGGAAATTTTGGGTGCTTGCTTATTCGATCGAAAAGTTTAACTTCGTCTAGTTATCTGTGATTGTGATACAATATTTGGAATCCACAAATGTAGTTATGTGATAACTAGTTTGAATTTTATAAATCTAGCAGTTTAGTCTCATTTGATCGGTTGCCACGGAATTTTAATGTGGATCAAAAGTCCGTCGCAATTATGTAGTGTACGCGGATTCTCGCCGGGTAACCTTATTAGATAGCCACGCCCCATAGCCCCGACCAAGTGACTGTAAGAGAACCCTGTCGCCAAAAGCATCCGTTCGGGTGCTCGCGGCCGCGGTGTTCCGCCTTAGTGCACTTCGTCGACGTCATCGGGGGTGCGGCCGTCTATTAAAGTTTCCGATGAGCATTCGATCAGGTTATCGGGAATCTTGTTGAATTACCCGACAGGTTATTGGAAAGTGTTTTCAATATCGAGACTATAATGCGGGGTTTATAATTGTTAGGCATGTGATGTCTAAGAAATTCATTTGGTTGGGCATGAAATCCAAAATATGTGATACATTGGGTTTATGATGTCTAAGGTGGTTGCAGATTCCAATTGTTGTAATTTTTCACTTTCTTCTCTGCGACCGTAAGTGTAATATGTGGTGTATCACCGGTTTCGTTGCTATATGTCAACGACAATTGGGATACGCATATTTACTTACGTTGATGACATGTGATGTTATGTGTTGCTGTGATATGTTATATTGGATCATCGTGTTTTGAATAGCCGGGTTTTTTTTATGTGTGATGAGAGTTTTTCATTTTCATTCATGTAAAAGCTTGTATGTAATATTCTTTTATTGGGGAACTTCCGGATTGAGGATGATGTCACCATTGATGTATATTATTTACTTTTCCGCATTAGGATAGACCCAAGGCGGGGAGCACAAGTAATCGGGTTGTAGGGTCCAGTAGGAGACCATCTCGAGGAGTTGAGACCGGGTCTCCTAACTCTAGAATTGGTATGGTTGCTTGCTGCTCTCGTAGGGGTCTAGAGATGTGGGTTTGGCTATTCATCACGACCGTGGAATCCGCGTTTTTACTGGCTTAAATAAAACACGGAATTCATAGTATATCAAATATTTAATATGTGATTCTTTTGCTGCCGATATTCTGTGATGTGATCACTTGATATGTTCTGAGACGAATGCCTATATTATATATATGAGATATAATAAATATTGCTGCTTTCGTTTCTTATGTGATGCTTAGGAAGTATAACATATGGGACTTCCTTAATGAGATTAATGAAAGAAAAAGACACCTAAAGATGTTGTAGAAACTTGTTTAAAAACTGGTAGCTCTAATTCTTGCTTTGCATAGCGGTATTCCTTGTAGAATATCCAGCTCCTTATTCGATAAGAAAAGAGCCGAGATCCCTTCACCGGGAGTGACCTCTTTAGCGAAACTAGCAGATGCTACAACCCACTCGGTTTGTCTTTTGATTGCTTCTATAGTTTTTGCTTTTCATAGTGGTATTTGTGAAATATCATGCACTTCATTCGATGAGGAAAGAGCCAAGATCCCTTCACCGGGAGTGACCACTTTAGCAAAACTATTAAAGGCCTAAAAAACACTCCTTTACAAAGACACTCGATTCTACGACGATATTAAGTTCATTACGCAAAAGATTTTCTTAAAAACCTGTCGTAGCCCTCCGACATTTCAGATAAGTAGTATTTAGTATTCGTGCTGCGTTTGTTGGCTTTCGTCAAGGCGTAGTATGCGGTAGCTGATTAGTACTTATCTGCTTAAGCATATGATGCGATTGGATTAGGTTAGTCGTACGACTTTGTTGGCTTTCGTCAAGGGTCGTGCGGGTGGGTTTAATTCAATCATGAAATGTACGGGTTGAACTTGACTAGCGGACTATGGTTTGTTGGCTTTCATCAAGGTCATAGGATGCTAGGGGCAGAGTATTATCGGGAATTTCAAGTGTTGAAATTTCCAATGAGATTGCATACCTTCAATGAGATAGTTGGATCCCGATACCCACTGCGATTAAGAGTTACTCCTGGAAGAGTTTTACACATTACAATTAGCCAATCAAGTAGGTGTCTAGAAAGGTGTTAACGGGGTTACGCCCCTGGGAAAATGAGTTTTATTTTAATTAGGTCCGTGCGAAAGCACAGGAAACCTCCCTCAAAGTACCGACACTGGCCTGGCCGAAAGATTGGCGAACTTGTAGGCTGTAATTAATCCCGGCTAGTCTTACCTTTTAGGTTTTGTGTTGGATATAGTGCCCTCAGAGTAAATTATTGGATCACAGGCACGTGATTGCAATGATTGAGGGAGGACCTATACCGCTAGGACAGTCTTACTCAAGATGATAGTATGCTATCTGGTTTATCTTTATCATCGTGTACTGCTTTAGGTGACCTTATAGGTCGCTATTACACATTGATAGAGCCCATAAGATTCTTGCTTGACGGCCAGCAGTATGATGGTGATCATATACGTGGGAGTTGGGGTCTATAAGCACATCCTTAAAGTGGTCACTAGTCGTGGGAGTTTTCGAGACAGGGCATCAATACTCCGGAGTAGACTAGTATATACAGTCGAGACCCCGACGAGGAGCGGTGGCCGGTCTCACAAGCCACTGGTGTCAGTTGGTTCACCTAAGATGTATACAGGTGCTCATTGGGTTATGAGTACACTGGACAGGACTCGCCGGGAACATGCTAGTTGGTATTATACCTGACGTCAGATAGCAGTTCCCTGGTGACTTGTGTACATGTTAGTTCATCGACCTGAGATCGTCATTTTTCTCGTGTGAGTTCCCACTGTGCTTTGATTACTACCCTACCACGGCTCAAAGGAGTCGTGCAAACAGGTTTTAGTTGGGTACAGTCATAAGCCACATGGAGGCAGTGAGCGGATTGGCAGGGGTTCGTCTCTCCCGGTATTGGGGATGAGATCGCGCTGTGTCTAGGAGAGCCATTACACGAAGTCCTTGGCCAAGGCAGGAGATTTACTGGTAGGTATTCCAGTAGTATCTAAGGGTGTTCTGGGCAACACTCCGACACGACTTGTACCGCTTTTGGGGGTCTGACTTTTACCAACCCCCTAGGCCCGCCATGCGATGCTCATAGACGAACGGACCGGAATGTACGGATATTGTCACTGGCAGGCTCAGTAGGATGTCAGGATGAGTTCGCTCATCGACTTCCCTTTTGGTCAATACCTGGTAGCCCGTTACGTACGGCTAATACCTCTGACGTGCTAGTGGTTAAATCCACAACCAAAATATTGACGAGTCTTTAGAGTCCCCCACAGACAGTTTCTCAAGTTTCGGGCGAAACGCTGTAGAGGCCGTATGGATTTATGGCAGGGTTCGAACATACGCGTGCACTTGTGCACGTGTCATGGTTCGGACGAATAATACTAGCGGGCTTTGGTTTAAGCCGGATCCTAGTTTTATACAGTGTAGGTTTTGTCTCATTGCATTTGTATTCGGTCAGAATACAAATACGGGTATGTATATACTGTCGCGGGGTTTTCCTGTAATTTATTACGGGATCGCTTTTTTGAAGTTGCCAGTTTGCGTTCCGTTTCGGCCATTTTTCTTTATTCCTTCTTGGCTGAAATTCCTTTGATGGGAGGGGCTTATTTGCATAAGTGGAAATTAGTAAAGGAGGGGGGTTTTCGCGGTGCTGGGGCTCCAGCAGAAATTCTGGAATAATCTTGGATAAGATTGGATCTTTTGTGCTCATTTCTTTGCATTAATGAGATAGGATTTGATATGGACTTGGGTGTGACATTTTTTCTTATGGTCACCACCCCTTGCTTTGTGCTCACCCCCCCACTCCTCTTCTTTTCCCTGGCCGAGCTCATTTTTAGGGGCTGTCCATTTTTTTGGGAAAGAGATTGATGCATCTCATTTCATTCATGCAAAAGAAATAGCTCCATTTCAAAGTTCATTTTTCCTCTTCCCTCCTTTGAGGAAACTTCTAATAGCCCCTTGAGACAAAGGTTTCTGCGTATATTCTACAGCAATCTTGGATACGTCGGCTAGCCAACTTCGTGTCCGAGTTGCCTCGGTTCAGAGATGGGAGCCCGTAAAAAGATTTCTCAATGTGGTGCCCTTCCGACGAGGAGACCGGAGACCGGTGATGCCGCGAGGAGCTTGTTAGTTATATGTATGCCCTAGAGGCCATTGCTATACATAGGATATATATTGTAGTGGATGCTGGGACATATATAGGGAGGACTTTCTTTCTCGACATGATAGTATGCTATCTGGTTACTCTTTACCTTAACGTGTATACTGATTGTCTCTCTGTTACATGTTGGTAAAGCCCTTAGGATATGTACTCGACTTTCAGGACTATGATGCAGATCATACTAGTGGGGCCTGGGTAGTCCATGAGTACATCCTTCAATGTTCCTAGTCGTGGGAATATCGAGACGGGGCATCGATATTCCAGAGTAGACTAGCGTATATCTTCTCGACCCATGTGATGGGCGATGGATGATCCCATATCCATTGGTGTTTGACATCAGAGATGGTATGCGGGTGCTCAGTGGAGACTGGGTACACTGAACGGACTCGTCGAGAACTCCCAGATGGTATTATACCTCACGTCAGATGGCAGTTCTCTGGTGACACTGGTACAGCTTAGTCTGTTGACCCGAGATCGTCATAGAGTCTTGTGTGTCTCCCACTGTGCTTTGATTTCCTCCCTACCACGGCTCTACTGAGTCGTGCAAACAGGTGGTTTTTAGGTACAGTCCCGATTCACATGGAGGCAATGAGTGATAGGAGGGGATTTGGCTCTCCCGGTATTGGGGGTTGATGTTGCGCTATGCTCGACTGGCCATAACAGTAAATCCCTGGCCAGGGTTGCTGTGATATACTGGTAAGAGTTATCAGTAGTTTCACGAATGTTATGGACCTCACGTCAGCATGACTTATCGAGCTATTGGGGTCTGACGTTTACCACCCCTAGGCGAGATATGCGACATATCAGACGAACAGACCGGACTGTGCGGTAAGTGTTACTGGTTTGATTCACAGGAGTATGAGCGGGCTTGCTCGTCGATTTTCTGATCGCTCAATACCCGGGTGGCCGTTACGTTTAGCAGACCGCTTGCGGCTTGTGGGTGCTTGATATGATCATCATCTGCTACCGGCGTATTGACGAGTCTTTAGAGTCCTACACAGAGGTTTCCTGGCTCAAGCGAAACGAAATAGGAGCGCATATGAGATATGTGCGGGGCCGAGAATAATGCATGTATATGATACCGTATTCTATTCTCGTGATGAATGTATCGAATGGTTGTATGTGATATAACCTAGTTATCGAATCGAGGATTGATTCGATAAGTCGATACTTTGGATATTAGTCGGTCTTATGCGATATGACCGGATCGTTAAATCAAGTGTTGATTTAATGATTTAATGTATAATTATATATTTGATATATTACTTTACATTAACTAGTATTTGTTCACTTAAGATGGATTTTCTCACTTGATGTGCACATTGTATATGTGATATAGTTTTGTGCACTAGTTTGTATCATGTTTGATGATACATGATAGTTTGTGTATATGATTAAACCATGGTTGTGTTAATGGTTAGGGTTTTAGTTATTTACTTATTCATTTATTTATTTATTCATTTTGAAAGATAAATAAAATGGTGGCTTATTTTGTTTCTTTCATGAAACTTTATGAAGTGTTGAAAGTTTGACCATTTTGTTTGTTTCCATTAACCTAACCATTCAACCTAACCATGGTTTATTCTCTACACCTAACTATAATTACCATTATGATAAGTATCAAATTATTTCTTATTTTAAATATACTTATCATATTCTTTCTTCTTCTTCTTCATCTTCAACAAGAAGAAAAGCTTGCAACCTTTAATGGCAACTTGAGAAAAAGAGTGAGAAATCCAATTCTAAAGTGAACCCACTTCATATTTCTTCATCCTCTACCACTTGCCAAGTAATATAGGGTGTTTTTCTTCACAAGTTTCATGACTTGGTGAAGTTGGAGCTTGATCTTGAGTTGCCTCGACGTAGATCATCTTCGGCATCGAAGTCGACGACCTAGCCCGCCCATTTCTCCGATGAAGCCGATGCTAGAGTCCTGGATTCGATTTGGACAGCGGAGGGACGTCATCACGGAGCCTAGGAGGTGGAGGACCGGATCTACAAAGGTTGTAGCCTCTTTCCTTTTAGATAAAGTTGTTTATTTGCATCGCATCATCTATAAATCTAGTTAACGATCCGTATTAGGGTTTGTAGGCACATGGAAAATTAGAATTAGCCATGTTTGATCACTTGCGAGACCTCATTAGTGTGCCTAGGAACCCTACAGTGGTATCAGAGCCTAGCTAGAGTCTTAGGCGATGCGTAGACGGAGTTAGAAGTCCGATCGAACCGAAACCCTAACAAAAATATGCTCTCTGTACTTTTTTTTGAAATCGGGGATTTTTGAAGAATTAAAATATGCAGAAAATTCAGCAGGAGATTGTAAGAGTTACTGTGAAATTCGATGGCCTAAATCCATTAAACCGCCGCGGTTCCGCGGCACAAGCATGGCTTGTGCGGCGGTTCCGCGGCCTAAATGTCTCCTTGTTCAAAGAATTTTACACAGTAATTCTTAATTTGCAGTTCTTGTTTTCCTGGGAATTTTTAATATGAACTCAAGAGTTGAGTTTTCTGGGTTGTATTGGGGACTCGGTGTTTCGATCGGATTGTCTAATTTTGTCTGTGTGCTTTTCCGGATAATTTTATAATATGTTAAAAAGTTCGACCGGATATAAATACCCACTTTTTCCCCTGTCGGGAAATTTCCAAGTGTTGGATCTTTCCGTGGTTTTAATAACGTTCTAAGTAGTGCAAGTAACGCGATGGTCCCTCTAGAAGACAACAAACCTTAACTCGATTATGTGACCGTCTTGAACTGCCCTTTGAACCTTAGGGTTTGGGGCAGTACGGCGTGCCACTTGTGAGGCGTTGGCTTGACCCTTCTACGGTTGGACCGTTGGTACTGAGGCACGAACTGAATGTTTTTAGACTTATTTCATGTGTTGAGCTGTATCGGGAAAACTTGGGTGTTCGAATGTTCGATCGGAAAGTTTAACATTTTCTATTTATCCGGAATGTGATACAACATTTGGAATTCACAAGTAGTTATGAGATAACTGAATGAATGTTATAAACATAGCAGTTTAGTCTCATTTGATCGGTTGCCACGGAATTTTGATGCGATCAAAAGTCCGTCGCAATCACGTAGTGTACGCGGATACTCGCCAGGTAAACTTAATGGACAGCCTCACCCCATAGCCCTGACCAAGTGACTGTAGGAGAACCCCGTCACCGAAAGCATCCGTTCGGGTGCTCGCGGCAGTGGTGTTCCGCCTTGGTGCACTTCGTCGACGGTATCGGGGGTGCGGCCGCCTACTAAAGTTTGCGACGAGCATTCAATCAGGATGTCGGGAATCTTGTTGAATTACCCGACTTGATATTGAAAAGTGTTTTCGATAATGAGACTAAAATGCGGGGTTTATAATTGTTAGGCATGCGATGTCTAAGGAATTCATTTGATTAGGCATGCGATGTCTATGGAGGTTGCGGATTCCAACTGTTGTAGTTTTACACTTTCTTTTCTGTGACCGTAAGTGTAATATGTGATATCGCCGGTTTCGTTGCTATATGTTAACGACAATTGGGATGGGCATATTTACTTACGTTGATGACATGTGATGTTATGTGTTGCTGGATATGTTATATTGGATTGTCGTGTTTGAATAGCCGGGTTATTTTTATGTGAGATGAGTGTTTTTCATTTTCATTCATGTAAAAACTTGTATGTAATATTCTTTTATTGGGGCACTTCCAGGTTGCGGAAGATGCCACCGTTTGTATATTATTTACTTTTCCGCACTAGGATAGACCCAAGGAGGGGAGCATAAGTAACCGGGTTCTGGAGTCCAGTGGGAGAACAACTCGAGGAGTCGAGTCCGGGTCTCCTAACTCTAGAATTGGTAGGGTTGCTTTCCGCTCTCGTAGGGGTCTAGGGGTGTGGGTTTGGCTATTCATCGCGACCGTGGAATCCGTGTTTTATACTGGCTCGTATTGAAAACACGGACGTCCTAGTATATCCAATATTTCATATGTTTCTTCTGCTGCGTTATCTGTGATGTGATCATGTGATATATTCAGATAGATACAGTATATAGTATATATGATATATTATATAGACGTTGCTTATGTTTTACACCCGCACTAGCCCTGCCTCGTTCTGGTGTTAGTTACTTAACCTAACGGTGCAGACGGGACATCGAGGCGAATGCGGATGGCATAAGCGTACGTTATATTTATCTGTGATGTTTAGGTGGACTTAAATGATGGGATATTCATTAATGAGATTAATGAAAGAAAATAAACCTAATTGATGTTGTGGAATCGAATTTCAAAAACAAAACAGGTAGCTACAGTTCTTGCTTTGCATCGCGGTGTTCCTTATAGAACATCCTGCATCTTATTCGATGAGGAAAGGACCGAGATCCCTTCACCGGGAGTGACTCCTTTAGCAATAACTGGCAGATGCTACAACCCTCGGTTTGTCTTTTGATCGCTTCTATAGTTTCCGCTTTGCACAGTGATATATAAGATATATCCCGCAACTCATTCGACGAGGAAAGGGCCGACGATCCCCTCACCGGGAGTGACCCCTTTAGCAAAACTAGAAAAAGCCTCAAAAACATTCCATTTAAAACCATTTGATTCCTCAACGAGATTGAGTTCAAAGCGTTAAAGGTTTTCTTAAAAACCAGCCGCAACCCTCCGTCATTTTAGGAAGTAGAGTACTTAGTATTCGTGCTGTGTTTGTTGACCTTAGTTAAGGCACAGTGTACGGTAGCTAAGTGATGTCTTCCTACACCGCATATGATGCGATTAGTTAGGACAGTCGCGTGACTTTGTTGACCTTAGTTAAGGGTCATGTGGGTGGGTCTAATTAATCACGAAATGACGGGTAGAACTTGACTAGTACTTATGATTTGTTGACCATAGTTAAGGTCATAAGTGCTAGGGGTAAAAATCTTTATCGGGAGTTTCAAGTGTTGAAATTTGCAATGAGATTGCATACCTTCTATATGATAGTTAGATCCCGATACCCACTGCGAGTAATTGTTACTCCTGGGAGAGTTTTGCACTTTACAATTAGCCGATCAAGTAGGTGTCTAGAAAGGTGTCAACGGGGTTACGTCTCTGGGAAAATGAGGTTTACTGTAATTAGGTCCGTGCGAAAGCACGAGGAACCTCCCTCAAAGTACCGACACTGGCCTGGCTGAAAGATTGGCGAACTTGTAGAGTGTAATTAATCCTGGCTAGTCTTTCCTTTTAAGGTTTGAAGGAAGATTTGATAAAAACAGTGGGAGCCATCTTGATTAGATAAAATAAATAACCAATCTAATCTTGCAAGAGCGCACGCAGAGTGTTTTCTTCTCTCTCTCTAGGTAGCGACCATATCACGCCTTAATCAAGATAATAATATGGATGTATTGACCAAACCTGCTTGTTATACTGAGCTGGGGAACGTTGGTCCCGCTCCAACTTATAATTGTTATAAGACAGAGTAGGAAATAGGGGAATATCAGAATTCCTATGCCGCCCAAACGAAGAAAGTGCATATGATGCATCTCCATCGGGTGTGTTCATTATGCAGAACTGTTTCTCAGTATCCTCTGCATCCTGGGTATCTGATACCGGATCAGGATCCCAGATATGTAATCTGTTACATAGGGCTACATGAAGGTAGAAAACTGAGAACGGATGATAAGTTTCATGAGACAGAAAACGAGGCAAGTGTTGCAGCCAAATCTGTTGGTCACTGTTACCCTGTATTACCAATACATTGATTCTGAACAAATGCTATTAGATACCGAACCTGATATACAAAATCATATCTATCTCTTTATTAGTAAAGAAATGATAAAATTTTGTATTGATGGATAATGTTTTGAACATTTCCTATATCAAAAGTTGATCGGTTCAGGCACGTTATCTAAAAGCATTGGCGTTCTAAATCAAACTACAGTTTCTAGTATTCAGAATACACACAAGAGGAAGAGTTCAGAAATGAACGGATCCTTCTTGAGGCATTGTAGACTAGGTCACATCAATGCGACCCGACTGGCTGAAGTTACATTTTAGATGCATATTTAAATCAGTTTGAATTTACATTTTGTGAAACTTGCCAGTCATGTCACAAAGATTAGATGACCATAGCTCTATTTATTGGAAACAGAGAAAGAGTTAATGAACTCTTGGGACTGATACATGATGATGTATGTAAGGTCTCCTGTCTACACGTGCCAGGACCGGTTCTTTGTATTTCATTACATTCTTTGATAATCTCTCAAGATTCAGACATATGTTCCTGTTGAAACACAAGTCCGAACCTTTTGAGATATTCACAGAATATAAGTTAGAAATAGAGAACCAAAAACCGGGTATAAGTATTATGTCTTATGATGAGATCAGGGAGGAGAATACTTGTGCATGGCATTCCTGGAGTATTCTAAAAGAAAATGAGATTCTCTCTCAGTATTACTCCTCTGAATACACCACAGCACAACGGTGTATCGGGACGGAGCAATCGCACAATATTAGATATGGTGTGCTCTATGATGAGTATTACTGAGTTACCTATTTCCTTTTGGGGTTGTGCACTTGAGAAGCTGCATACCTATTGAATTAGGTTCGAATCAAATCAGTGCCTACCACTCCATATGAGATATGGTATGGGAAGAGCCTATCTCTTAAGTTAGTTAAGATTTGAGGTTGTCCGGCCTATGTCTAAAGCAAAATCCGGACAAGATCGAGGCATGGTCAGTTCTGTAGAACTGGAAAGGTTCCAGCTATACAAACTGCAGCTGATGATTTGACAGAACCAAAGGATTCAATAGTTCCCGACGAACCTCAGCCTCTCCGCCGATCTGGTAGGGTTTCTCATCCGCCTGAGAGATACCTCAGTTTCTCGATGACAGTGGGAGTGAGGAATGCATCATGAGATGATGACCCAACTAGTTTCGAGCTGGCCATCAGGAGTGGGACTCTGTAAAAATGGCTGGATGCTTAGTGATCTGAGATGGAATCCTTATACACCAACAAAGTATGGACTTTGGTTGCTTTATCTGAAGGGTTAAATCCCCATCAGGAGCAAGTATATCTTGAGAAGATTACTTGGTGTACATGGAAGAGTTGAGACTTTTAAAGCTAGACTTGTTAAAGGTCTGCATCATTGACCAGGTATGGATTATGATGAAACCTTTTCTAAGTAGCTATGCTTAAGTCCATCCAGATCCTACTTGCCACGGCTACATACTATGACTACGATATCTGGCGGATGGGTCCATGACAGCCTTTCTAAATGATGTTTTAGAAGAGGGCGTCTATAAGTACACAGCCAGAGGGCTTCGTAGACAGTGGGAGCAGCGGAAACGTGCACAAGTTGCTTTATAGATTAAAGCAGGCATCGCGGAGTTGGAACATCTGTTTTGATGTAGTAGTCAAACAGTTTGACATCATCAAAATGGTAGATGAACCTTTTATATAAAAAAAGGTAGTAGGGAGTATGGTGATGATCCTCGTAGAGTACGTGGATGACATACTCTTGATAGGGAAGGAGTTTCCTATGCTACGCTCGGTCAATCTCCGCTTATCACAATGATTCTCCATATAGGATCAAAGTGATACCTCCTAAATCCTGGGTTTTGGATCTATGCAATAGATCTAATTGGATGTTAGGATTCTCAGTAGTTGTAGTGAGATGGTATCAACCGATCCTGGGGAGAATCACTGGAAGGGTTCCAGGGTGATAAGGATGACTGAAAGTCTGTCACAGGCATTGTCTTTACCCTCAGTAAAGAGACGGTATGTTGGAAGAGTTCCAAGCTAGATACTGTGGCATACTAGACGATAAAGACTCGATACATCGCTACTTAAGATGCTACCAAAGAGGCAGTCTGGATGTATATTTGTTCATGAGATGAACTTAGTTCCTCCCATTGTATGACAATGGAGTTGTGGCTTATGCCAAGGAACGTCCGTCCCATCAGTGATCCAGACATATTCTAAGGCAGTATCACATGATCATGGAGATGGTTGATCTCCAAGGAGATCGAGGTTAGGAGAGTAGACTCAGAGGACAACACGGCGGATCCACTCACAAAGGCCTTTTCCCAGAGAGAGACGATTATGGGATGGTTGAGTATGAGATACTACAACCACTGCTATCAGATGGCCCTAGTGCAATTGGGAGATTGTTAGTTATATGTATGCCCTAGAGGCCATTGCTATACATAGGATATATATTGTAGTGGATGCTGGGACATATATAGGGAGGACTTTCTTGCTCGACATGATAGTATGCTATCTGGTTCCTCTTTACCTTAACGTGTATACTGATTGTCTCTCTGTTACATGTTGGTAAAGCCCTTAGGATATGTACTCGACTTCCAGAACTATGATGCAGATCATACTAGTGGGGCCTGGGTAGTCCATGAGTACATCCTTCAATGTTCCTAGTCGTGGGAATATCGAGACGGAGCATCGAAATTCCAGAGTAGACTAGCGTATATCTTCTCGACCCATGTGATGGGCGATGGATGATCCCATATCCATTGGTGTTTGACATCAGAGATGGTATGCGGGTGCTCAGTGGAGACCGGGTACACTGAACGGACTCGCCGAGAACTCACAGATGGTATTATACCTCACGTCAGATGGCAGTTCTCTGGTGACACTGGTACAGCTTAGTCTGTTGACCCGAGATCGTCATAGAGTCTTGTGTGTCTCCCACTGTGCTTTGATTTCCTCCCTACCACGGCTCTACTGAGTCGTGCAAACAGGTGGTTTTTGGGTACAGTCCCGATTCACATGGAGGCAATGAGCGATAGGAGGGGATTCGGCTATCCCGGTATTGGGGGTTGATGTTGCGCTATGCTCGACTGGCCATAACAGGAAATCCCTGGCCAGGGTTGCTGTGATATACTGGTAAGAGTTATCAGTAGTTTCACGAATGTTATGGACCTCACGTCAGCATGACTTATCGAGCTATTGGGGTCTGACGTTTACCACCCCTATGCGAGATATGCGACATATCAGACGAACAGACCGGACTGTGCGGTAAGTGTTACTGGTTGGATTCACAGGAGTGTGAGCGGGCTTGCTCGTCGATTTTCTGATTGCTCAATACCCGGGTGGCCGTTACATTTAGCAGACCGCTTGCGGCTTGTGGGTGCTTGATATGATCATCATCTGCTACCGGCGTATTGACGAGTCTTTAGAGTCCTACACAGAGGTTTCCTGGCTCAAGCGAAACGAAATAGGAGCGCATATGAGATATGTGCGGGGCCGAGAATAATGCGTGTATATGATACCGTATTCTATTCTCGCGATGAACGTATCGAATGGTTGTATGTGATATAACCTAGTTATCGAATCGAGGATTGATTCGATAAGTCGATACTTTGGATATTAGTCGGTCATATGCGATATGACCGGATCATTAAATCAAGTGTTGATTTAATGATTTAATGTATAATTATATATTTGATATGTTACTTTACATTAACTAGTATTTGTTCACTTAAGATGGATTTTCTCACTTGATGTGCACATTGTATATGTGATATAGTTTTGTGCACTAGTTTGTATCATGTTTGATGATACATGATAGTTTGTGTGTATGATTAAACCATGGTTGTGTTAATGGTTAGGGTTTTGTTTATTTACTTATTCATTTATTTATTTATTCATTTTGAAAGATAAATAAAATGGTGGCTTATTTTGTTTCTTTCATGAAACTTCATGAAGTGTTGAAAGTTTGACCATTTTGTTTGTTTCTATTAACCTAACCATTCAACCTAACCATGGTTTATTCTCTACACCTAACTATGGTTACCATTATGATAAGTATCAAATTATTTCTAATGTTAAATATACTTATCATATTCTTTCTTCTTCTTCTTCATCTTCAACAAGAAGAAAAGCTTGCAACCTTTAATGGCAACTTGAGAAAAAGAGTGAGAAATCCAATTCTAAAGTGAACCCACTTCCTATTTCTTCATCTTCTACCACTTGCCAAGTAATATAGGGTGTTTTTCTTCACAAGTTTCATGACTTGGTGAAGTTGGAGCTTGATCTTGAGTTGCCTCGACGTAGATCATCTTCGGCATTGAAGTCGACGACTTAGCCCGCCCATTTCTCCGATGAAGCCGATGCTAGTGTCCTGGATTCGATTTGGACAGCGGAGGGATGTCATCACGAAGCCTAGGAGGTGGAGGACCGGATCTACAAAGGTTGTAGCCTCTTTCCTTTTAGATAAAGTTGTTTATTTGCGTCGCATCATCTATAAATCTAGTTAACGATCCGTATTAGGGTTTGTAGGCACATGGAAAATTAGAATTAGCCATGTTTGATCACTTGTGAGACCTCATTAGTGTGCCTAGGAACCCTACAGAGCTTGGGATGGTGGCCGAAGACCGAAGGACACGGATCGCTCGGTATACCTCTCTACCCTTTCTCTAGTCAGCTAGCAGTAGGTTAATGGTCCGATCCGGGGGAAAAGTATACGATAGCGCCAATTTCTAGTTAAAGAAAAGTTTTTATTTCCGCATTTTGGCCTCGGACAGACGGCCGGCGCGCTACCGTAGACTTACATGGTATCAGAGACACGCCATTAACCTTTATTAGTTTGCTCTAACATGTTTAGAATTTCGATCGATCGAAAATTTCAAAAACTGCATTTCCAACTTAACAGTTTCTGTCGAATTTTATTTGTGGTCAAAAAATTATTTGGTGTATTACAGAAATTCGTGCAGGGTTTTTTAGGAATTCTGACAAAATTTGGTAGTACGTGGCTACAGTAACGCCGCGGAACCGCGGCCATACCCCTGTTTTGGCCGCGGTTCCGCCGCAGAAAAGACTCTTCAATGCACCAAATTTAGCACAGTGTTTTATGAGTTGAAAATAGGTTTTCTGGTAATTTTATTTTGTGCCCAGATTTATTTGAGTACTGGGTATTGTGCTTGTGGCCCACTTCGGGAAATTTAGTCGTTCGAAAATTTTAAACATGTTAGTTCACAGTATTTACATTATATCTGCGACCGTGAATGTCATTTGATCGGTAAATCCTGTCTAAAAGCTATAGTTCTTTTAGACAGATTTGCGAACTTGACATTCACGTTGATGTTCTGTATTGTGCTGTGATATTGTGGATTTGTCGTGGTGGATAGCCTGGATGCAATGGTAGTACAGTTTGGTTGTATATGTGCATTTGATATTGCGGGGCGAGCGTCCGACATGTGGACTGCCGTCACTGCTTGTTTGTATATTATTCTTTTGGGGAACGACCGGGCTGAGGTCGATGTACCCGTTGTATATTTTACTTTCTGTACTAGGATTACCCCACGGGTGCACGGGTAGCCGGGTTCTAGAGGGCAACGGGCCCGCATCTCATGGCTTTGAGACGGAGGGGGCTTCACTCTAGAATTGGCGGGCTATTCGCCGTACTTGTAGGGGGTACAGGTTGACCCAAGGAGGGGTGCTCAATGTAGGGTTCCTAGGCACTCTAATAAGGTCTCACAAGGCATCGAACATACCAATTTAAAAATTGGTGCCGAGAAACCCTAGACTACGGATCTTAGACTAGATGTTTAGGCGAAAAGTAAACTAGTTAACACTTAACTACAAGGATATGGAAATTACAACCTTTGTAGATCCGGATATCCACCTCCACGGCTCCGCAACGAAGTCTCCTCGCTGTCCATGTCGAACCCCGGGCTCTAGCGTCGGCTTCATCGGAGAATGAACGGGCATGGTCATCGACGACGATGCCGAAGATGATCTACGTCGAGGCATCGCTAGATCAAGCTCCCACTTCACAAAGTGATGAAACTTGTGAAGGAAACACACTCTACTACTTGGCAAGAGGTAGAGGATGAAGAAATAGGAGGTGGGTTCTCTTTAGAATTGGATTTCTCACTCTCAAGCTCAAGTTGCCATTGATGGCCTCAAGGTTTCAAGCTTGAAGATGAAGAAGAAGATGAGCAAGAAATATGATAAGTCTCTTTAGAATAAAAAGAAAAAGGAATACTTATCATAATTCTTACTAGGGTTAAGTGTAGAGAATAGACCATGGTTAATGGATGGGTTAGGGTTAAGCATGATGACAAGAATGGTTAAGAAGTCAAAGCTTCATGAAGCTTCAACTAAAAGACAAAGAAAGACACCATTCTTATCATAATCATTTCCAAATAAATAAATAAATAAATAAATAAATAAATGGATATGCAAAACCCTAATTATCAAATTAATCATGGTTTAATCCTATACACTTAACTAAATGATCAAGCATCATCAAACATGATACATATATGTGCACAAAAGTATATCACATATACAACTTGCACATCAAGTGAGAAAATCCGTATAAAGTGAACCAATACTAGTTAATGCAAAGTAATATATCAAATATATAATTATACATTAAATCATTAAATCAACATTTGATTCAATGATCCGGTCATGTCGCACATAACCGACTAGTATTCAATGTATCGATTTATCGAATCAATGATTCGATAACTAGGTCATATCGAATATAATCAATCGAAACATTTATCGCGAGAATGAAATGCGGTATCACATACATGCATTATTCTCGCTCCCGCACATATCTCATATGCACTCCTATTTCGTTTCGCTTGAGCCAGGAAACCTCTGTGTAGGACTCTAAAGACTCGTCAATACGCCGGTAGCAGATGATGATCATATCAAGCACCCACAAGCCGCAAGCGGTCTGCTAAACGTAACGGCCACCCGGGTATTGAGCGATCAGAAGATCGATGAGCTAGCCCGCTCACACTCCTGCGAATCCGACCAGTAACACTTACCGTACAGTCCGGTCTCTTCATCTGATATGTCGCATATCAAGTCTAGGGGTGGTAAACGTCAGACCCCAATAACCCGATAAGTCGTGCCGATGTGAGGCTCGTAACGGGTCGAGAAACTACTGGTAACACTTACCAGCAAATCTCTGATCAGCCCTGGCCAGGGACTTCCCTGCTACGGCCAATCGAGCACTGCGCAACATCAACCCCCAATACCGGGAGAGACGAAACCCCTCCTATCGCTCATTGCCTCCATGTGACTCGGGACTGTACCCAAAGACCACCGTTTTGCACGCCCTCATGGACGTGGTAAGGTGGAGATCAAAGCACAGTGGGAATCACACAAGACTCTATGACGATCTCGGGTCTACAGACTAACCTGTACAAGTGTCACCTGAGAACTGCCATCTGACGTGAGGTATAATACCATCTGGGAGTTCTCGGCGAGTCCGTCCAGTGTACCCAGTCTCCACTAACCACCCATATACCATCTCTGATGTCAAACACCAATGGATGTGGGATCATCCATCGCCCATCTCATGGGTCGAGAAGCGTATACGCTAGTCTACTCTGGTATATCGATGCCCCGTCTCGATACACCCACGACTAGGGACCTTGAAGGATGTACTTATGGACTACCATGTCCCCACTAGTATGATCTGCATCACAGTCCAGGTAGTCAAGTACATATCCTAAGGGCTTTACCAACATGTAACTATAAGACAGTATAAAGAGACTAGTGTACATGTTAAGATAAAGAGTAACCAGATAGCATACTATCATATCGAGCAAGAAAGTCATCTCTATATATGTCCAAGCATCCAATATAATATACATCATCTGTACAATACTGGCCTCTAGGGCATACATACAACTAACACTCAAGTTACCGGATTCCGTGAAGTGCTGGGTGGTCCATTCACGTTGTTGAAGGGGGCTGCCTCGCTTCAGATTTTGGCGGGTAACTTGCCGCGCCCGTAGGGGTCTAGGATTTCATTGCACAGGCTATCCACACGATCAGGGGAACTCGGGTTTCAGTAGTGGCTCTATGAAACCCGGGGATCCCAGATATCTGTATTGTTCTGTGATGCTTATTACATTTCTGTGATGTTGCATTTTATCACGCCTTGAGCGAATATTATATATTGATATATATACTAGTAGATGTTGTATATGTTTTACACCCGCGCTAGTCCAGTCCCCGCTCTGTCGTTAGTTAAGTAACCTAATGGGTGATGAGGGGACCCAGTGGCGAATGCGGATGGCATATACGTACATCATATTTTCGTTCTTTATTGGTGTGATCAATTGATGAGACTGCGTTGATTCGGATCAATGCAAGATAATCAAACCTGTTTGATGTTGTTGGAACATTTTTCAAAAGCTTTTATTGCAAGGACGTTCTCTTTTGTTTTGCACAGAGGTATTCGGTTATGAATATCCAGCACCTCAGTCGACGAGGCAAGGTCCGAGATCCCTTCACCGAGAGTGACCGCTTGGACAGAAGTTTGCGTCAGGGTAATAACTTCACTATAGCCGATTGCCTTTTACTTTGCATCGTGGTATTCAGTTGGAATATCCTGCACCTCATTCTACGGGGAAAGAGCCGAGATTCCTTCACCGGGAGTGACCTCTTTAGCAAAGGTTTTCGTCACTATATTTTTATAAAAAGCTATCCGGTTCCTTCAATGATATCAAGTTCATTACGTTAAAGGTTTTTCGCCAAAAACCATTCGTAGCCCTCCGTCATTTCAGACGGGTAGCACGTAGTATTCATGCTATGTTTGTTGGCCTTCGTCAAGGCATAGTGAATGGTAGCTGCTTGTTACCTTTCTGCTGCATAGATAGATGCGTTGGTTTGGGACAGTCGCATAGCCTTGTTGGCCTTCGTCAAGGGCTTGTACGGGTGGGTTTAAATTGACCTGGACAATGACGGGTAGAACTTGACATGTGACTTATGATTTGATGGCCTTCATCAAGGTCATAAGAGCATGGGGTAAAAATCACATCGAGAGTTTCTAAAGAAACTGAAACTTGACAGATATGCGCATACCTTCTGGAGTATGATAATGTGAGTGGATTCCATCACATTATCATGCGATGATAGTTAGATCCCGATTCTCACTGATGAGTTGGTTTACTCCTCGGGTGATCCCGACTAATTCTTCTTTCAGGTTTGGAGGAGAATTTGAGGTTACAGTGGGAGGTTTCCTGATTAGATAAATTGATAACCATTCTGATCGAGATTATAGTGCACGCTGAGTGTTTCTTTTCTTTCTCTCTTTGGCAGCGACCATGGCCCGACCCTTGACTATGAATCCGTGACCAAGTTGACCGAACCTTCTTAAAACACTGGTTTTTGGATTGTCAGAGTTGCATACCTCATTGCCACTCCTACTCTTACCCTTTTTCTCCAGGACACCCCGTATTATTACGAACATCCACTTCCATTGGATAAAACCATCGTATGGTTATATACGAACTCGAAGGAACTTGTTCCAGATTCGAGGATGGTTCCGGTTCTGGAGAAAACGAATAGGACTATTCAGTTGTCTTTTCCTTTTACCTTCTCTCAGGTTGCGAGTGCTCCTTGGATTAGGACAGTACACCTATTATGTGTAAGGTTTCTAGGCACCCTAGTGAGGTCTCACAAGTCATCATCCATGCAAATTTCTAAAAAATACGGTGCCGAGAAACCCTAGAACGGATCGTTAACTAGATAAACTAGGCGAAGCAAGCAAGTAAACGAATCTAATGCTAAAGGAAAGGGACTACAACCTTTGTAGATCCGGTCCACCACTTTCTAAGCTCCACGATGAAGTCCCCTTGCTGTCCAAACTGAATCCCGGACTCTAGCATCGGCTTCATCGAAAAAATGAGCGGAATTGGTCGTCGGCTTCGATGTCGAAGATGATCTACGTCGAAGCTCCACAAGATCAAACTCTTACTTCAACAAGTCATGAAACTTGTGAAGAGAACACCCTATACTACTTGGCAAGAGGTAGAGGATGAAGAAATAGGAAGTGGGTTCACTTTAGAATTGGATTTCTCACTTGTTTTCTCAAGTTGCCATTGAACTAGAAAGCTTTTCTTTTTTCTAGTTCTTGAAGAAGAAGAAAGATATGATAAGTATTAAAGAAAAATGAAAAAGAATTAAATCTTATCATACTTTTAACCTTAGTTAAGTGTAGAGAAAAGACCATGGTTAATGGAATGGTTAGGGTTAAGGATAAGAACAAAAAAGGAGACTAAGTCAAGACTTCATGAATGTTCCACTAGCAAACAAATAATGCCACCATTTCATCATTTATCTTTTCCAAAATAAAAAGATAAATAAAGAAATAGATAAATAAGTAAATGACTAAACAAAACCCTAATCATTAGTTTAAACCATGGTTTGATTCTTTACACTTAACCAAGTAAGCATGTATCATCAAATATGATACAAACATGTGCACAAAAGCATATCACATATACAACTTGCACAATTCAAGTGAGAAAATCCATTTAAAGTGAACCAATACTAGTTAACGCAAAGTAATATATCAAATATATAAATATGCACTAAATCATTAAATCAACACTTGATTTAACGATCCGGTCATATCGGATATAACCGACTAGTATCATATGTATCGGCTTATCGAATCAATCCTTGATTCGATAACTAGGTTATATCGCATATAACCAATCGATACATAGATCGCGAGAATGTAATACGGTATCGCATACTCGAATTATTCTCGGTCCCGCACATATCTCATATGCGCTCCTATTTCGTTTCGCTTGAGCCAGGAAACCTCTGTGTAGGACTCTAAAGACTCGTCAATACGCCGGCAGCAGATGATGATCATATCAAGCATCCACAAGCCGCAAGCGGTCTGCTAAACGTAACGGCCACCCGGGTATTGAGCGATCAGAAGATCGACGAGCAAGCCCGCTCACACTCCTGCGAATCCAACCAGTAACACTTAACGTACAGTCCGGTCCGATCGTCTGATATGTCGCATATCTCGCCTAGGGGTGGTAAACGTCAGACCCCAATAGCTCGATAAGTCATGCCGACTTGAGGTCCATAACATTCGTGAAACTACTGATAACTCTTACCAGTATATCACAGCAACCCTGGCCAGGGATTTCCTGTTATGGCCAGTCGAGCATAGCACAACATCAACCCCCAATACCGGGAGAGACGAATCCCCTCCTATTGCTCATTGCCTCCATGTGAATCGGGACTGTACCCAAAAACCACCTGTTTGCACGACTCAGTAGAGCCGTGGTAGGGTGGAAATCAAAGCACAGTGGGAGACACACAAGACTCTATGACGATCTCGGGTCAACAGACTAAGCTGTACCAGTGTCACCAGAGAACTGCCATCTGACGTGAGGTATAATACCATCTGGGAGTTCTCGGCGAGTCCGTTCAGTGTACCCAGTCTCTACTGAGCACCCGCATACCATCTCCGATGTCAAACACCAATGGATATGGGATCATCCATCGCCCATCGCATGGGTCGAGAAGATATACGCTAGTCTACTCTGGAATATCGATGCCCTGTCTCGATATTCCCTCGACTAGGAACATTTCAAGGATGTACTCATGGACTATCCAGGCCCCGCTAGTATGATCTGCATCATAGTCCTGGAAGTCGAGTACACATCCTAAGGGCTTTATCAACATGTAATCAGAGAGACAAAAGGTATACACATTAAGATAAAGAGCAACCAGATAGCGTACTATCATGTCGAGCAAGAAAGTCCTCCCTATATATGTCCCAGCATCCACTACAATATACATCCAATGTACAGTAATGGCCTCTAGGGCATACATATAACTAACAATCTCCCACTTGCACTAGGGCCATCTGTAGCAGTGGTTGAAGTATCTAATACTCAACCATCCCTTAAAGTCTCTCTTTGGGAAAAGGCCTTTCGTGAGTGGATCCGCCGTGTTGTCCTCTGAGTCTACTCTCCTAACCTCGATCATCCTGGAGATCAACTATCTCCATGATCAGGTGATGCTGCCTCAGAATATGTCTGGGTCACTGATGGGACCAGGGTTCCAGGGTCGAAGCCACACTTCCATTGTCACACAATGGTAGGAACCTAGTTCATCCTATGAACCTATATACACCCAAACTGCCTCTTTGGTAGTATGTTTAATAGCGATGTTACCAGCCTTTATCGTCTAGTTTGCCACGGTATCTAGCTTGGAACTTTTCCAACATACCGTCCCTTTACTAAGGGTAAAGACAATACCTGTGACTGACATTCAGTCGTCTTTATCACTCTGGAACCCTTCCAGTGATTCTCCCCAGGATCGATTGATACCATCTCACTACACCTAGTGAGAACCCTAATATCCCTTTAGATCTATCTCATAGGTCCAAATCTCAGGATTTAGGAGGTATCATCTTTATCCTATTTGGAGAATCCTTGTGATAATAGGAGATTGACCGATCGTAGTATAGGAAACTCTTTTCCTATCAAGAGTATGTTGTCTATGTACAATACGAAGATGACCACCTTACTCTCTACTACCCTTTTGTATATACATGGTTCGTCTACTATTTTGATGAAGTCAAACACTTTGACTATCACATCAAAACAGACGTTCCAACTCCGCGATGCCTGCTTCATTATGTAAAGCAACTTGCACACGTTTCCGCTGCTCCCACTGTTTTACGAAGACCTCTGGCTGTGTTCTTATAGACGTTCTCTTCTAAATCAGTATTTAAAAAGGCAGTCATGGCACCCAACCGCCAGATATCGTAGTCATGGTATGTAGCCGTGGTAAGTAGGATCTGGATAAACTTAAGCATAGCTACTGGAAAAAGGTTTCATCATTATCCACGCCTTGTCGATGACGAAAACCTTTAACAAGTCTAGCTTTGAAAGTCTCAACTTTTCCATCTACACCAAGTAATCTTCTCAAGATATACTTGCTCCTGATGGGGATTTAACCCTTCAGATACAACAGCTAAAGTCCATACTTTGCTGGTGTACATGGATTCCATCTCAGATCGCTAAGCATCCAGCCATTCTTACAGAGTCCCTACTCTCGATGGCCTGCTCGAAGCTAGTTGGGTCATCATCTCATGATGCAATCCTTGCTCCCACTGTCATCGAGAAACCGAGGTATCTCTCAGGCGGATGAGGAACCCTACTAGATCGGCGGAGAGGCTGAGGTTCGTCGGGGACTATAGAATTCTTTGGTTCTGTCAAATCTTCAGCTGTAGTTTCGAATAGCTGGAACCTTTCCAGTTCTACAGAACTGACCTTGCCTCGATCTTGTCCGGATTTTGCTTTTGACATAGGCCGGACAATCCCAAATCTTAACTTACTTAAGAGATAGGATCTTCCCACACCATATCTTATATGGAGTGGCAGGCACTGATTTGATTCGAACCTAATTCAATAGGTATGCAGCTTCTCAAGTGCATAACTCCCAAAAGGAAATAGGTAACTCAGTAATACTCATCATAGAGCACACCATATCTAATATTGTGCGATTGCTCCGCCTTGATACACCGTTGTGCTGTGGTGTATTCAGAGGAGTAATACTGAGAGAGAATTTCATTTTCTTTTAGAATAATCCAGGAATTCCGTACTCAAGTATTCTCCTCTTTGATCACATCAAAGGACATAATACTTTTACCCGTATTTTGGTTCTCTACTTCTTGCTTATATTCTGTGAATATCTCAAAAGGTTCGGACTCATGTTTCAACAGGAACATACGACTGAATCTTGAGAGATTATCAGAGAATATAATGAAGTATAAAGAACCAGTCCTGGCATGTGTAGACTGGAGACCTTACATACATCATCATGTATCAGTCCCAAGAGTTTACTAACTCTTCCTCTGTTTCCAATAAACAGAGCTATGGTCATCTTATCTTTGTGACATGACTGGCAAGTTTCACAAGATGTAAATTCAAACTGATTTAAATATGCATCTAAAATGTAACTTCAGCCAGCCGGGTCGCATTGATATGACCTAGTCTACAATGCCTCAAGAATGATTCGTTCATTTCTGAACTTTTCCTCTTGTGCGTGTTCAGTATACAAGGAACTGTAGTTTGATTTAGAACGTCAATGCTTTTAGATAACGTGCCTGAACCGATCAACTTTTGATATAGGAAATGTTCAAAACATTATCCAACAATACAAAATTTTATCATTTCTTTACTAATAAAGAGACTGATATGATTTTGTATATCAGGTTCGGTATCTAATAGCATTTGTTCAGAATCAATGTATTGGTAATACAGGGTGACAGTGACCAACAGACTTGGCTGCAACACTTGCCCCGTTTTCTGTCTCATGAAACTTATCACCCTTTCTCAGTTTTTCTACCCTTTTGTAGCCCTATGTAACAGATTACATATCTGGGATCCTGATCCGGTATCATATACCCAGGATGCAGAGGATACTGAGAAACAGTTCTTTGTAATGAACACACCCGAAGGAGATGCATCATATGCACTTTCTTCGTTTGGGCGGCATAGGAATTCTGGTATTCCCCTATTTCCTGCTCTGTCTTATAACAATTATAAGTTGGAGCGGCACCAACGTTCCCCAGCTCAGAATAACAAGCGGGTTCGGTCAATACATCCATTTTATTATCTTGATTAAGGCGTGATATGGTCGCTACCAGGAGAGAGAGAGAAGAAAACACTCTGCGTGCGCTCTTGCAAGATTAGATTGGTTATATATTTTATCTAATCAGGATGGCTCCCACTGTTTTTATCAAATCTTCCTTCAAACCTTAAAAGGAAAGACTAGCCGGGATTAATTACACTCTACAAGTTCGCCAATCTTTCAGCCAGGCCAGTGTCGGTACTTTGAGGGAGGTTCCCCGTGCTTTCGCACGGACCTAATTACAGTAAACCTCGTTTTCCCAGAGGCGTAACCCCGTTGACACCTTTCTAGACACCTACTTGATCGGCTAATTGCAAACTGCAAAACTCTCCCAGGAGTAACAATTACTCGCAGTGGGTATCGGGATCCAACTATCATATAGAAGGTATGCAATCTCATTGCAAATTTCAAAACTTGAAACTCCCGATAATGGTTTTTTACCCCTAGCACCTATGACCTTAACTATGGTCAACAAATCATAAGTACTAGTCATGTTCTACCCGTCATTTCGTGATTAATTAGACCCACCCACATGACCCTTAACTAAGGTCAACAAAGTCACGCGACTGTCCTAACTAATCGCATCATATGCGGTGTAGGAAGACATCACTTAGCTACCGTACACTGTGCCTTGACTATGGTCAACAAACACAGCACGAATACTAAGTACTCTACTTCCTAAAATGACGGAGGGTTGCGAATGGTTTTTGTGAAAACCTTTAACGCTTTGAACTTGATCTCGTTGCGGAATCAAATGGTTTTTAAATGGAATGTTTTTGAGGCTTTTCTAGTTTTGCTAAAGGGGTCACTCCCGGTGAAGGGATCGTAGGCCCTTTCCTCGTCGAATGAGGTGCGGGATATATCATATATATCACTGTGCAAAGAGGAAACTATAGAAGCGATCAAATGACAAACCGAGGGTTATAGCATCTGCCAGTTATTGCTAAAGGAGTCACTCCCGGTGAAGGGATCTCGGTCCTTTCCTCATTGAATAAGGTGCAGGATGTTCTATAATGAACACCGCGATGCAAAGCAAGAACTGTAGCTACCTGTTTTATTTTGAAATTCGATTCCACAACATCAATTAGGTTTATTTTCTTTCATTAATCTCATTAATGAATATCCCATCAATTAAGTCCACCTAATCATCACAGATAAATATAACGTACGCTATGCCATCCGCATTCGCCTCGATGTTCTGTCTGCACCGTTAGGTTAGGTAACTAACGGCAGAGCGAGGCAGCGCTAGCGCGGGTGTAAAACATAAGCAACGTCTATATAATATATCATATATACTATATACTACATCTATCTGAACAGAGCACAGAACATCGCATGATCACATCACAGATAACGCAGCAGAAAGAATCATATGAAATATTGGATATACTAGGACGTCCGTGTTTTCAAAACGAGCCAGTATAAAACACGGATTCCACGGTCGTGATGAATAGCCAATCCCACACCCCTAGACCCCTACGAGAGCGGCAAGCAACCCTACCAATTCTAGGGTTAGGAGACCCGGACTCGACTCCTCGGGATGGTCTCCCACTGGACCCCAGAACCCGGTTACTTGTGCTCCCCTCCTTGGGTCTATCCTAGTGCAGAAAAGTAAATAATATACATCAACGGTGACAACTTCCGCAACCTGGAAGTGCCCCAATAAAAGAATATTACATACAAGTTTTTTACATGAATGAAAATGAAAAACACTCATCTCACATAAAAACCCCCCGGCTACTCAAACACGACGATCCAATATAACATATCCAGCAACACATAACATCACATGTCATCAACGTAAGTAAATATGCACATCCCAATTGTCGTTGACATATAGCAACGAAACCGGCGACATCACATATTACACTTACGGTCACAGTAAAGAAAGTGTAAAACTACAACAGTTGGAATCCGCAACCACCTCAGACATCGCATGCCTGACCAAATGAATTCTTTAGACATCGCATGCCTAACAATTATAAACCCCGCATTTTAGTCTCATTATCGAAAACACTTTTCAATATCAAGTCGGGCAATTCAACAAGATTCCCGAAAAACTGATCGAATGCTCGTCGCAAACTTTAGTAAGCGGCCGCACCCCGATACCGTCGACGAAGTGCACCAAGGCGGAACATCGCTGCCGCGAGCACCCGGACGGATGCTTTCGGCGACGGGGTTCTCCTACAGTCACTTGGTCGGGGCTATGGGGTGAGGCTGTCTATTAAGTTTACCCGGCGAGTATCCGCGTACGCTACGTGATTGCGACGGACTTTTGATCACATCAAAATTCCGTGGCAACCAATCAAGTGAGACTAAACTGCTATGTTTATAATATTCATTCCGTTATCTCATAACTAATTGTGAATTCTAATTATTGTATCACATTCAGGATAAATGGAAAATGTTAAACTTTCCGATCGAACAATCGAACACCTAAGTTTTCCCGAAACAGCTCAACACATGAAATAAGTCTAACAACATTCAGTTCGTGCCTCAGTACCAACGGTCCAGCCGTAGAAGGGTCAAGCCAACGCCTCACATGTGGCACGCCGTACTGCCCCAAACCCGAAGGTTCAAAGGGCAGTTCAAGACGGTCACATAATCGAGTTAAGGTTTGTTGTCTTCTAGAGGGTCCATCGCGTTACTTGCACTACTTAGAACGTCGTTAAACTACGGAAAAATCCAACAATTGGAAATTTCCCGGCAGGGGAAAAAGTGGGTATTTATATCCGATCGAACTTTTTAACATATTCTAAAAAATACCCGGAAAAGCACACCGACAAAATTAGACAGTCCGATCGAATACACCGAGTCCCCAATACAACTCAGAAAATGCAACTCTGGGAAAAAGTATTAAAAATCCCCAGGAAAACCAGCACAGACAACTAAGAATTACTGTGCAAAATTGGATGCACAAAACGACAAAATGGCCGCGGAACCGCCGCACGAGCCATGCTCGTGCCGTGGATCCGCGGCTCATTGATGGAATTAGTCCATCGAAATTCACAGTAAATCTTAGATTATCCTACTGATTTTTCTGAATATTTTTAATCTACAAAAAACCACGTTTTTCAAAAAAGTCCAGAGAGCATTTTTCAAGTCGGGTTTTGGGTCGATCGGACTTCTGATTCCGTCGGGACTTCGCCTAAGGCTCTAGCTAGGCTCTGATACCACTGTAAGGTTCCTAGGCACCCTAGTGAGGTCTCACAAGTCATCATCCATGCAAATTTCTAAAAAATACGGTGCCGAGAAACCCTAGAACGGATCGTTAACTAGATAAACTAGGAGAAGCAAGCAAGTAAACGAATCTAATGCTAAAGGAAAGGGACTACAACCTTTGTAGATCCGGTCCACCACTTTCTAAGCTCCATGATGAATTCCCCTTGCTGTCCAAACTGAATCCCGGACTCTAGCATCGGCTTCATCGGAAAAATGAGCGGAATTGGTCGTCGGCTTCGATGTCGAAGATGATCTACGTCGAAGCTCTACAAGATCAAACTCTCACTTCAACAAGTCATGAAACTTGTGAAGAGAACACCCTATACTACTTGGCAAGAGGTAGAGGATGAAGAAATAGGAAGTGGGTTCACTTTAGAATTGGATTTCTCACTTGTTTTCTCAAGTTGCCATTGAACTAGAAAGCTTTTCTTTTTTCTAGTTCTTGAAGAAGAAGAAGAAAGATATGATAAGTATTAAAGAAAAATGAAAAAGAATTAAATCTTATCATACTTTTAACCTTAGTTAAGTGTAGAGAAAAGACCATGGTTAATGGAATGGTTAGGGTTAAGGATAAGAACAAAAAAGGAGACTAAGTCAAGACTTCATGAATGTTCCACTAGCAAACAAATAATGCCACCATTTCATCATTTATCTTTTCCAAAATAAAAAGATAAATAAAGAAATAGATAAATAAGTAAATGACTAAACAAAACCCTAATCATTAGTTTAAACCATGGTTTGATTCTTTACACTTAACCAAGTAAGCCTGTATCATCAAATATGATACAAACATGTGCACAAAAGCATATCACATATACAACTTGCACAATTCAAGTGAGAAAATCCATTTAAAGTGAACCAATACTAGTTAACGCAAAGTAATATATCAAATATATAAATATGCACTAAATCATTAAATCAACACTTGATTTAACGATCCGGTCATATCGGATATAACCGACTAGTATCATATGTATCGGCTTATCGAATCAATCCTTGATTCGATAACTAGGTTATATCGCATATAACCAATCGATACATAGATCGCGAGAATGTAATACGGTATCGCATACTCGAATTATTCTCGGTCCCGCACATATCTCATATGCGCTCCTATTTCGTTTCGCTTGAGCCAGGAAACCTCTGTGTAGGACTCTAAAGACTCGTCAATACGCCGGCAGCAGATGATGATCATATCAAGCATCCACAAGCCGCAAGCGGTCTGCTAAACGTAACGGCCACCCGGGTATTGAGCGATCAGAAGATCGACGAGCAAGCCCGCTCACACTCCTGCGAATCCAACCAGTAACACTTAACGTACAGTCCGGTCTGATCGTCTGATATGTCGCATATCTCGCCTAGGGGTGGTAAACGTCAGACCCCAATAGCTCGATAAGTCATGCCGACTTGAGGTCCATAACATTCGTGAAACTACTGATAACTCTTACCAGTATATCACAGCAACCCTGGCCAGGGATTTCCTGTTATGGCCAGTCGAGCATAGCACAACATCAACCCCCAATACCGGGAGAGACGAATCCCCTCCTATCGCTCATTGCCTCCATGTGAATCGGGACTGTACCCAAAAACCACCTGTTTGCATGACTCAGTAGAGCCGTGGTAGGGTGGAAATCAAAGCACAGTGGGAGACACACAAGACTCTATGACGATCTCGGGTCAACAGACTAAGCTGTACCAGTGTCACCAGAGAACTGCCATCTGACGTGAGGTATAATACCATCTGGGAGTTCTCGGCGAGTCCGTTCAGTGTACCCAGTCTCTACTGAGCACCCGCATACCATCTCCGATGTCAAACACCAATGGATATGGGATCATCCATCGCCCATCTCATGGGTCGAGAAGATATACGCTAGTCTACTCTGGAATATCGATGCCCCGTCTCGATATTCCCTCGACTAGGAACATTTCAAGGATGTACTCATGGACTATCCAGGCCCCGCTAGTATGATCTGCATCATAGTCCTGGAAGTCGAGTACACATCCTAAGGTCTTTATCAACATGTAATCAGAGAGACAGAAGGTATACACGTTAAGATAAAGAGCAACCAGATAGCGTACTATCATGTCGAGCAAGAAAGTCCTCCCTATATATGTCCCAGCATCCACTACAATATACATCCAATATACAGTAATGGCCTCTAGGGCATACATATAACTAACATTATGCTTATTGGATAGTCTTCTTCCAAACCATAGGCAGGTGCCGAACGGTAGGGAATGAAGAAAACCAATTAGCCTAACAAAGGTGTACAGAAGGTATTAAGTAAAGACAAATAAAGGGATTAGTAAGAGGGCAAAGTAAACTGTGAATGCTATTCACGACCACACCAAGTATTTCATCGCCATTCCTACATCACCTTTGTATTTCTCCAGAACACTCCGTATCACTACGAAGATCCACAGTTTATTGGATACTCCATCGTATGGTTATATACGAACTCGAAGGAACTTGTTCCAGTTTGGGGATGGATTCTGGTTCAGGAGAAATAGGAATAAGGTTTTATTCTGTTGTCTTTTATTTTCATCTTCTCTCAGGTTACGAGTACTCCTAGGATTAGGAGAGTACACCCATTATGCTCATTGGATAGTCTTCTTCCAAACCATAGGCTGGTGCCGAACGGTAGGGAAGGAAGAAAACCATTTAACCTAAAGGGATGTACAGAAGGTAATGACTAAAGACATATAAAGGGATTTGGAGAGATGGCAAAGAAATATACGGTTACAGTTGTGAATCTGATAATGGAAGAGGCATTACTAGGAATACCCAGGTACCCCTTTGAAACATTTTTATGTTTCAGTTTCACTGTGTACTGTTAAAAGAAAACTGATTTCCCAATTAGTCCTTGCTCCAGGGTATGTATTTACCAGGTATGATTCTCATATCTGTATGGTTTTACAGATGATGAGTGGGAGTAAGTTATTGAGAATTAGGTGATCATCCTCATTATATCGGAATTCGTTGTAATTGATGATATTTGAGGAAATCGCCTGGGTTGTTTGCCGGAAGGCAAATATTTGGTTTTAAATATCCGTTGTTATGCACCAATTTCAAATTGATATATCTGTACGTTCATTTTTTATGAAGTGAGATATAACTTTTTGAAATTATGTCTATGACATTTACCTATATCAGTGGATGGTTAGGTAAGGAGCATTAAACAACGGTGTAATTCTTCTTAACCATAAGTACAGTTTTCAACCTACGACACACATGGAATGAGTTATTAGACTCAGGGGACTTATACAGAGTATTGTATGTTGTCCAGTGTCCATCAGGACAGAGGGGTTGGTACTCGTACTATATTCTGTTTACTTGTGACTTCTCTAGTTCTTGGACATGTGTTTCGTAGAAATGCAAGGTCTAAGTTTTGAGAAGTTATAGGTATAAGAATAAAGTAGAGAACCAGGTATTGCAAGTATCAGGATTCTTCAAGGTGATCAAAGATGTAGATACTTGTGTATAGTATTCAGTTAATAGTAATGATTATGAGAACTTGCTTCTCTTTCAGGTTACTCATATTTGGATGTATTCCTAAGTTGAGTAATGCTGATCGGCCTCTTTCCATTTAGTTGACATGTACTGGAGACAGCTGCATGATTTGAATCTGGTTCCAATTAAATCAGTGCCTCTGATTCTATATTGGATATAGAATAGTTCATATCTTAACGATGTTAAGGTACGGGGAGTTGTCCAGCTTATACTTAAAACCAAACTCTGGATAACTCAAGGCACGTTTCTGTAATAGCTGTTTGTGGGTTGACCCGGGCTATGACGAGGGTTGACTTTCTACCATTTGGAAGATTAATAGTAATATTGTTCTCGACTCGCCACAGTTTTAGTAAAATGAATTTTTTCAGAAAATAGTAGTGGGAGTATGGTAGAACTGGAAGTGATTCCAGAACCGCAAAAGATTACTGAAAATTTGATAAGAACCTAAAGATTCAATCTGGTTTGACATTCCATTGGCCACTCCGCAGATGATGGTGGGTAACCTCAGGCACCCGAGAGGTACTCCGGTAGCCTCAAGGACGGTGACATGGAGGTTCTTGTTTACCCAGACTTGATACTACTGTTGTTCCAGGTTATGCGACTCGGCAGGAGGATGAGTATAGCGTCGTTCTGAACTGGCTTTAGGAGTGTACGTGTATATTATTCTGCCAGAGGGTTGTCGTAGTCAGTGGGAGCAGTGGAAGCATAGTGGACAAGCAGCTTATGTCTATTTATGGACTAAAGTAGATATAGCGGAGATAGATCATCTATTTCTGATGTGACAATCATAGGTTTGACTTCATCAGAATAAGGGATGGATCTGTTAAGAAGATAGTAGGGTGTGATATCCTGGTATTTGGATGACATACACAGAGTAGGAAGTGATATTCCTATACTACGATCGGTTATACTTTGGTTGTCACACAGTGGTTTCTCCACATAAGGATATAGATACAATATTTGACATTCTGGTTACTAGATCTATGGTTTTAGATATAGATTTAGGTAGTTTCCCAATCTGGGTACTTAGACAACATTCTAAAGGTATTTTAGAATGGATGACTCCTAGAACGGTAGTGTACCTGCAGGTGATGGAGTCACCCTTTTTAAAGGTGTCTTACAGACTAAAGGGGAGAGGGATGTGCATGATTGGAAGATCACTTGCTTAGTCAATTGAGTCAATCATGAGATGTCAAGTACCACACCAGACATTGTTTTTTTGCCCCAGATGCAATAAGTTGATATTGATCCTGTCCTGGAGAAACGTTCGGAAGCAGTTTTAGAACATAAGAGGATGTTCTAGGGAAATGATAACGGCAGCCTCCTTCAGGAGACGTTTATCATTCCAGGCTTCTAAGGTGACCTGGATGACAGAGTTATAGTTTTCCCTCTGACGAGGGGCAGTATTTTGGACAGGTGGTCCAAGAGGATATTGAGGGAGACATGGCACAGGATACTGATTGGATTCAGTTGACGATACAGTCTAAGAAGTTTGGATTTGGAGTTCATTTATGAACTAGGTTCCATCAGATATCCAGACATATTCTAAGACATGTATTGCTCATTTCGGGAGATGGCTTTCTCCGCGAACTTGAGATAAAGAGAGATATAGAAAGAAACATCAGGGCGGATCCATTCACTGAGGCTATTCCTCGAACGCAATAGTTTCGCAAACGGGCTTTGTGAGACTGACTAGTAGAGGAGTTGGGTGTTCGGTATCACACGGGCTGTGAGTATACGAAATCGCAATAATTAGCTTGAGTGCAAGTGGGAGATTATTGGATATAGTGCCCTCAGAGTCAATTATTGGATCACAGGCACGTGATTGCAATGATTGAGGGAGGACCTATATCGGTAGGACAGTCTTACTCAAGATGATTGTATGCTATCTGGTTTATCTTTATCATCGTGTACTGCTTTAGGTGACCTTATAGATCACTATTACACATTGATAGAGCCCATAGGATTCTTGCTTGACGGCCGGCAGTATGATGGCGATCATATACGTGGGAACTGGGGTCTATAAGCACATCCTTAAAGTGGTCCCTAGTCGTGGGAGTTTTCGAGACAGGGCATCGATACTCCGGAGTAGACTAGTATATACAGTCGAGAACCCGACGAGGGGCGGTGGCCGGTCTCATAAGCCACTGGTGTCAGTTGGTTCACCTAAGATGTATACAGGTGCTCATTGGGTTATGAGTACACCAGACAGGACTCGCCGGGAACATGCTAGTTGGTATTATACCTGACGTCAGATAGTAGTTCCCTGGTGACATGTGTACAGGTTAGTTCATTGGCCTGAGATCTTCATTTGTCTCGTGTGAGTTCCCACTGTGCTTTGATTACTACCTTACCACGGTTCAAAGGAGTCGTGCAAACAGGTTTTAGTTGGGTACAGTCCCGAGCCACATGGAAGCAGTGAGCGGATCGGCAGGGGTTCGTCTCTCCCGGTATTGGGGGTGAGATCGCGCTGTGTCTAGGAGAGCCATTACACAAAGTCCTTGGCCAAGGCAGGAGATTTACTGGTAGGTATTCCAGTAGTATCTCAGGGTGTTCTGGGCTACACTCCGACACGACTTGTACCGCTTTTGGGGGTCTGACTTTTACCAACCCCTTAGGCCCGCCATGCGATGCTCATAGACGAACGGACCGGACTGTACGGATATTGTCATTGACAGGCTCAGTAGGGTGTCAGGATGAGTTCGCTCATCGACTTCCCTCTTGGTCAATACCTGGTAGCCCGTTACGTACGGCTAATACCTCTGACGTGCTAGTGGTTAAATCCACAGCCAAAGTATTGACGAGTCTTTAGAGTCCCCCACAGACAGTTTCTCAAGTTTCGGGCGAAACAATGTATAGACCGTATGGATTTATGGCAGGGTCCGAACATACGCGTGCACTTGTGTACGTGTTATGCTTCGGACGGATAATACTAGCGGGCTTTGGTTTAAGCCGGATCTTAGTATTATACAGTGTAGATTTTGTCTCATTGCATTTGTATTCGGTCGGAATACAAATGCGGGTATGTATATACAGTCGCTGGGTTTTCCTATAATTTATTACGGGATCGCTTTTTTGAAGTTTCCAGTTTGCATTCCGTTTCGGCCATTTTTCTTTATTCTTTCTTGGCTGAAATTCCTTTGATGGGAGGGGCTTATTTGCAAAAGTGGAAGTTAGTAAAGGAGGTTTTTTTTGCGGTGCTGGGGCTCCAGCAGAAATTCTGGAATAATCTTGGATCTTTTGTGCTCATTTCTTTGCATTAATGAGATAGGATTTGATATGGACTTGGGTGTGACATTTTTTCTTATGGTCACCACCCCTTTCTTTGTGCTCACCCCCCACTCCTCTTCTTTTCCCTGGCCGAGCTCATTTTTAAGGTCTGTCCATTTTTTTGGGAAAGAGATTGATGCATCTCATTTCATTCATGCAAAAGAAATAGCTCCATTTCAAAGTTCATTTTTCCTCTTCCCACCTTTGAGGCAACTTCTAATAACCCCTTGAGACAAAGGTTTCTACGTATATTCTACAGCAATCTTGGACACGTCGGCTAGCCAACTTCATGTCCGAGTTGCCTCGGTTCAGAGGTGGGAGTCCGTAAAAAGACTTCTCGATGTGGTGCCCTTCCGACGAGGAGACCGGAGATCGGTGATGCCGCAAGGAGCTTGGGATGGTGGCCGAAGGACACGGATCGCTCGGTATACCTCTACCCTTTCTCTAGTTAGCTAGTAGTAGGTTAATGGTCCGATCCGGGGAAAAAGTATACGATAGCGCCGGTTTCTAGTTAAAGAAAAGTTTTTGTTTCCGCATTTTGGTCTCGGACAGACGGCCGGGGCGCTACCGTAGACTTACATTTTGAAGGAAGATTTGATAAAAACAGTGGGAGCCATCCTGATTAGATAAACAGATAACCAATCTAATCTTGCAAGAGCGCAGACAGAGTATTTTCTTCTCTCTCTCTCCTGGTAGCGACCATGTCACGCCTTAATCAAGATAATAATATGGATGCATTGACCGAACCTGCTTATTATACTGAGCTAGGAACGTTGGTTCCGCTCTATCTTATAATTGTTATAAGTCCGAGCAGGAAATAAGGGAATGTCCGGATTCCCATGCCACCCAATCGAAGAAAGTGCATGTTGATGCATCTTCTTCGGGTGTGTTCATTACCGAGAACTGTTTCTTAGTATCCTCTACGTCCTGGGTATGTGATACCGGATCAGGATCTCATATATGTAATCTGTTACATGGGCCGCAGAAAGGTAGAGAATTGGGAATGGGTGATATATCTCTAAGTGTTAGAGAATGGTGCAAGTATTGCAGCCAGGTTAGTTGGCTAATATCACCTAGTATTACCAAATGGTAAATACATTGATTCTGAACAAATGTCATTAGATACCGAACCTGATATACAACATTACATTAGTTTCTTTATTAAATTAAAGAAGGATATAATTTTTTATTGCAGGATAATGTTGTGAACATTTTCCTTAATCAAGAGTTGATTGGATCAGGCACGTTTTGAAATGGCATATATGCTCTAAATCAAACCACAATTCAAGGTATGTAGAACACACACAAGAGGAGTAGTTCAGAAATGAATGAATCCTTCTCGTGGCATTGTAGACTAGGTCATATCAATGCAACACGACCTGCTGAGTTACATAAGGATGAATATGAGAATCTGTTTGAATTTTCATCTTATGATATTTGCCAGTCTTGTCTCAAAGATAAAATGACCAATACTCCGTTTACTGGAAACAGGGAAAGAGTTAGTGAACTCTTTGGACGGATACATGATGATGTATGCGGCCCTATGTCTACAAATGCCAGGGTTGGTTCTTGGAACTTCATTACATTCATCAACTATCTCTCAAGATTCGGACATGTGTTCCTGTTGAAACACGAGTCTGAGACTTTTGAGAAATTCAAGGAATATTGTAACACCTTAGAATACGATTAGGGTTAATTAAGCGTTAATGCGGGGTTTTAGGGAAAAGTTTACCAAATCAGTTTCCTCATATTTAATAACAATTAATTAATATTTTATTATTATTTTTTTTGGCTTGCACACATTTGTGCATGTTAATGTGAGGGTTGTTTAGTGTTAACCTTGTTTAGTAGCCATGGCACCTTAATTAACCCATGCCTTGATTTAACCTAGCACCTAGATATTTTGTGTGAGAGATATTTTCTTGTTTTGGATTGAGAGAGAGGTGGCTTAGTGAGTCATGAAACATTAATGGTTTCATTAATGGAGGTGATGGAGAGGGTAAGAATAAGGGATAAGTTCACCCTACACTCACCCTCTCTCATTTTCTCTCCCCACTCTCTCATTCTCTCCTCACTTTCTCACACTCAATTATTCTTCATCTCCTCAACTCCCAAACTGAAACCCTCACTACCCCATCACCAAAATCTTGCAAAACTTCATAAAATCCCACTAAAACACTTCTCATGTTATGTTTTAGCCACTAGGTTGTCTTGGAGCTTGGAAAGCTAGGATTTTTGAGCAAGAGTGGCTAGGTAATGACCTCTAACTGTTAATTAGGAGTTTATATTGTTGTGTTGCTTTGTAGTTATGGATTAGAACACTAAAGGTTTAGTTTTGTGCAAATATCATATTTTTAGTGTCTTTATGGAGTCTCTGTGATCTTCTATAGAACCAGGTGTTTGTTGGAAAAGTTCCTATTACAGTGACCTAGTGTTGATGTATGGAACCCACCATAAAAACCTGAGACCATTCCCAAAAATCGTGGCTGCAAATTTATTGGTTCTGGCCGCAAATTGCGGCCAGAGTGGGGGCTGGGGTGTTGAGTTTTGGGCATAGGGTCTCTGGGGTTGTATGTGGTCTTGTGGCACTAGCAACTTTCACCAATTATTTGTGTAGCAAAATTTGGGATCACTTTGCTATAATCTAGTGTTTTGAATATGCGTGTTACGTTATCCGACACGGTTTGTGATCTTGTGTAGCTGCTGCACTTGGGTTGGTTTTGGAGTGTCGCTACACACGTTAGCCACTAGACGAACACTTGTGAGTTGGATTGGAGTTGGTGCGTCGGTCAAACGTAATTTGTACGTGATATTGGTCAATTTTTGAGATTTTTGCACTTACTATGTTTGTGTTAATAGGATCGCAGGCGGGGACTTCGAACGCTGCGAAGAAAGGGAAGTAGGTGATTAGATCTACCTAGCTCGAGATTGGTGGTGAGTAGATTTAACATCTACGGGAAAATCGCCCGTATGGCGTTAAGCGTCAGGGCTATATATGATATGATATGATATTAGCTGCATTGCTTATATGCACATATAGAGATTGTACATGGACATCATTGCATCTTATTACTTATTGTGCCTGGACTTATACCCATTGGACACTGCACTATTATTGACAGTTAATGTTGCACGAGCACTAATTGTATGCTACACACACACTGTCGGTAATTGCTATGATACACATAACACACTTACATATATGATATGGTATTGATTTGTGACATTGAGGCATTGATTCTTGTGCGGTTGCGCATATGAAATACAGTTGCATGCATACCTATATGCTTACACATACCTTGCTACAGCTACACATATACCTACATAGTATTGCATCATTATTGACATGCATATACACATACCTTGCTACTGCTATACATATACCTATATGGTATTGCATCATTATTGACATGTATATACACATACCTTTCTACAGCTACACATATACCTACATGGGATTGCATCATTATTGACATGTATATACACAAACCTTGCTACAGCTACACATATACCTACATGGTATTACATCATTATTGACATGTATATACACATACCTTGCTACAGCTACACATATACCTATATGGTATTGCATCATTATTGACATATATATACACATACCTTGTTACAACTACATATATACCTACATGGTATTGCATCATTATTGACATGTATATACAATACCTTGCTACAGATGCACATATACCTACATGGTATTGCATCATTATTTACATGTATATACACATACCTTGCTACAGCTGCACATATACCTACATGGTAGTGCATCATTACTGACATGTATATACACATACCTTGCTACAGCTGCACATATACTTACATGGTATTGCATCATTATTGACAGGTATATACACATATCTTGCTATAGCTATATGTACATCATGCATACATACTTACATGTACACCCTGATACCTTGCTATAGCCACATGTTCACCTTTATATGATGTTGCTTGGATTTTGGAGAATTGGGAACCGCATGATATATTTAATAACTTGATGCATTTAAATAGCGGTTTTTCCTTGATATGCTCATATTACGGTTTTATGTTGCATATATTATATTTCATGGATTTACGCATTGAGATATGGATTTCATGTGATTTATGGATTTGAGAACCGTAGGGGTATTTCAAGAAATTCATGTATTGTATGAAAACCCGGTTTATCTTGATATGATATTTCAGTGCGTCCACCATGAGTTTTCTCGGTTCTGAGACTTGTAATAGATACCCGATTCGAAGAGCGGTAGGCACCGTCTGCGGATACATGGTGGACCTGGTATGGTTCCCCTGGGCAATAGATGATTTTCGTGGTATAGACGATGAGCCTGGCAGGAAGGCTAGTACCTACCGGTGATAGTATTTGGACTCGGCGGTTATCGTGGTGATACCGACTGGAGTTATGTACGGACATGACATCAGGGCCAGTCGTGGTGACGGTGCCTGACAGATGAGTATTTACGTGTCGATGCTGGACACTAGTTTTCTTGATGTTTCGAGTGTCGATGTTGGACACTCATGTTCCATGAGACTTACAGGATATAAAGACCGATCTGAGGATGCGGTGCCTGAGGATTTTGGGTTTTGACGTGTCAGTGAGGGACACTGGGTTTTTTCCATGCTGATGATTTTTGCATGAGGTTTTATTATATCATGCCACACTCAGGATTATTTGATATGCATTGCTTCATGTAGTTATAGTACCCTAATGATGTACGTTTACATGATTGTTGCATATTCATATTACCATACTTATGCTATCAGATTACATGTGATAGATTATCATTGTTCGAACATACTTGCGATTACAGTATGATGTTATTTACTATTCACGAGTTGGCAACTCACCCCCGTTGTGCCACAGTGTTTTGCAGGTCTGATCTTTAGAGTAGTCGCGGCAGGACGCCTTATTATCTCTACTTTTGCGGATACCGCTATGGTTAGCTGTGAAGCCTTTTGCTATAGGTGGGTTTGCGGTTATCCGATGATGTCGTTGTATATCTTTTGTATTTAGTACTCTCCATCTACCACCTTCATGTTTCGATTTAGAGACGAGTTGTGAGGATCGATATTGTATATTCTTATGACTCTGGTTGTCGTGCTCGTGTGAGCCGGCCTTTATTTATGTTGATTATCTCATCTCTTCGCTACGGCGTCATATATCTGTCGTGGTGGTTGTTTCCGCCTGTGGGCGAGATTTACTCCCATTTAGGGATGCTTTACTTATATCTTATGTTTGTACCCGTTTCGGAGCTGGCTTATACAAATGAGGTGCTGCCGAAATTTTTATGAAAAACAAACTTAAGCTTTAAGTTCTTACTTGACATTTTAAAAGTGTTTCTATCCTTTACTTCTTGTAATGGTTTAGATTGCTGGGTTTTCGGCTTACTTAAATTGTGTTACGCCTGTTGACGTTATGTAGTCTAAGTGCCGGTCATGTGCCTAATTTTGGGTCATGACAAAGTGTTAGTGTATATGCCCTAGGGGCCATTATTGTATCATACTAGCTTGTATATTACTTAATGGAAGCTTGGGATATTCACAGTTATATAACAGTCTTGCTAAACATGGTAGTATGCTACTTGGTTTTATCTATCTTAATATGTGTGTATGTATTGATAGAGCCCTTAGGATCTTGCTTGACTACCAGCGTTGTGATGGCAGTCACAATAGTGGGGGCTGGGTAGTCTACAAGCACATCCTTTTTCAGGTCCCTAGTCGTAGGATTATCGAGACAGGGCATCGATACTCCGGAGTAGACTAGTGTGTACGCTTCTCATCCCAGTTGGGGAGATGGTCTGTCCCACAGCCATCAGTACGTCGTACTGGAGATAGTATACATGTGCTCGTTGGGTTATGGGTACACCGGACAGGACTCGCAGGGGACTGTTGGTTGGTATTATACCCATCGTCAGTTAACAGTTCCCAGGTGACAAGAGTACTGTAAGTGCACGGCAGCGCCCCGGCGGTCAATCCGACGCCGGAATGCGGAAACGAAAAACTTTTCAAACTAGAAAACCGGAACTGCCGCGCACTATAAACCCGGATCGGGCCATTAACCTAATCCTAGCAAATAAGAGTAAGGGTAGAATGCTATACCGAGCGATCCGTGTCCTTCGGTCTTCGGCCTCCACTCCAATCTCCTCGCGGAATCTTCGGTCTTCAGCTCCTCGTCGGAATGGGCACCACATCGCCGGGTTCTTTTACGGGCTCCCACCTCTGGACCGAGGCAACTCGGGCACGAAGTTGGCAAGCCGACGTGCCCAAGAATACTATAGGCTAAGTGTAGAATCCATTGTCTCAATGGTGTATGAAGTTGCAATTTGATGGAGGAGAAGAATGACGAGCTAGAGGGAATGAGCTTTTTGAGCTTTGATACAAGAATAGAATGAGATGAATGATTTTCTCCCCACCAAAAATAATCCTCTCTCCTCTCTATCAAGTGGCCGGCCCCTCTTCAAAATGGTGGAGCAAAAAAGGGAATAATGCAAGAAAGAATATGTATGATCATGAGAAGAAAAATGGTCCTACCATTTTCCAAATCAATCCCTTCATATTCCATCACAATAAATGCAAAGGAAGTAATGCAAAAAGAATCTTTTGATGCAAAGAACCATCATGAAGCCATATATACAAATAACCCCCTCCACAATGCTAATTTGCACATTTGCAAATTAGCCCATCCATCAGAAAAATCCGGCCGTGAAGGAACAAAGGAAAACTGGCCGGAACGGCATACAAACTGGCAACTTTAAAAAGCTGATCCCGTAATAAATTACAGGAAAACCCCGCGACTGTATTTACATACCCACTTTTGTATTCCCACTGAATACAAATGCAATGAGACAAAATCTACACTGTATAATACTAGGATCCGGTTTAAACTAAAGCCCGCTAGTATTATCCGTCTGATCACGATCCGTGGAATACCGCACGTATCTGATCGAACCCTGCCATATCTCCATACGGCCTCTACAGCGTTTCGCCCAAAACTTGAGAAACGGTTTGTGGGGGACTCTAAAGACTCGTCAATACTTTGGTTGTGGATTTAACCACTAGCACGTCAGAGGTATTAGCCTATACGTAACGGGCTACCAGGTATTGACCAAAAGGGACGTCAATGAGCGAACTCATCCTGACACCCTACTGAGCCTGTCAGTGACAATATCCATACAGTCCGGTCCGTTCGTCTATGAGCATCGCATGTCGGGCCTAGAGGGTTGGTAAAAGTCAAACCCCCAAAAGCGGTACAAGTCGTGTCGGAGTGTAGCCCAGAACACCCTGAGATACTACTGGAATACCTACCAGTAAATCTCCTGCCTTGGCCAAGGACTTCGTGTAATGTCTCTCCTAGACACAGCACGACCTTACTCCCAATACCGGGAGAGACGAACCCCTGCAGATCCGCTCACTGCCTCCATGTGGCTCGGGACTGTACCCAACTAAAACCTGTTTGCACAACTCCTTTGAGCATGGTAGGGTAGTAATCAAAGTACAGTGGGAACTCACAAGAGACAAATGACGATCTCAGGTCGATGAACTAACCTGTACACATGTCACCAGGGAACTGCTATCTGACGTCAGGTATAAGACCAACTAGCATGTTCCCGGCGAGTCCTGTCCGGTGTACTCATAACCCAATGAGCACCTGTATACATCTTAGGTGAACCAACTGACACCAGTGGCTTATGAGACCGGCCACCGCCCCTCGTCGGGGTCTCGACTGTATACACTAGTCTACTCTGGAGCATCGATGCCCTGTCTCGAAAACTCCCACGACTAGGGACCATTTAAGGATGTGCTTATAGACCCCAGCTCTGATCGCCCTCATACTGCTGGCAGTCAAGCAAGAATCCTAGGGGCTCTATCAACACGCAATAGTGACCTGTAAGGTCACCTAAAACAGTACACGATGATAATGGTAAACCAGATAGCATACTATCATCTTGAGTAAGACTGTCCTACCGGTATAGGTCCTCCCTCAATCATTGCAATCACGTGCCTGTGATCTAATAATTGACTCTGAGGGCACTATCTCCAACAATCTCCCACTTGCACTCAAGGCTAATTATTGCGATGTCGCATACTCACAGCCCGTGTGATACCGAACACCCAACTCCTCTACTAGTCAGTCTCACAAAGTTCGTTTGTGAAACTATTGCGTTCGTGGAATAGCCTCAGTGAGTGGATCTGCTGTGATGTTTCTTTCTATATCTCTCCTTATCTCAAGTTCGCGGAGAAACCTATCTCCCGAAATGAGCAACACTTGTCTAAGAATATGTTTGGATGTCTGATGGGACCTAGTTCATAAGTGAACTCCAAATCCAAACTTCTTAGACTGTATCGACGACTGAACTTAATCAGTGTCCTACGCCATGCCTCCCTCAGTATCCGCCTGGACCACCTGTCCAAAATACTGCCCCTTGTCAGAGGGAAAACTATAACTCTGACAGCCACTCTGTCATCCAGGTCACCTTGGAAGCCTGGAATGATAACCGTCTCCTAAAGGAGGCTGCCGTTATCATATCCCTAGAACATTCACTTGTGTTCTAAAACTGCTTCCGAATGTTTCTCCAGGATTGGATCAATATCAACTTATTGCATTAACAACATCTGGTGTGGTACTCGAAATCTCATGATTGACTCAATTGCTTAAGCAAGTGATCTGCCAATCATGCACATCCCTCTCCCCTTTAGTCTGTAAGACACCTTTAGAGAAGGTGACTCCATCACCTGCAGGTACACCACCGTGCCAGGAGTCGTCCATTCTAAAACACCTTTAGAATGCTATCTAAGTACCCATATTGGGAAACTACCCAAATCTAGATCTAAAACCATAGATCCAGTAACAAGATTATCTGATATAATATCCAAGTCCTATGTGGAGAAACCACTATGTGACAACCAAAGTATAACCGATCGTAGTATATGAATTTCACTTCCTACTCTGTGTATGTCATCCAAATACCAGGACATCACACCCTACTACCTTCTTAACTGATCCATCCCCTATTCTGATGAAGTCAAACCTATGACTGCCACATCAGAAATAGACGATCCATCTCCGCTATATCTGCTTTAGTTTATAAATAGACATAAGCCACCTGTCCACCAATGCTTCCGCTGCTCCCACTGACTACGACAACCCTCTGGCAGAGTCATATACACGTACACTTCTAAAGCCAGTTTAGAACGACGCTATACTCATCCTCCTGCCGGGTCTCACAGTCTGGAACAACAGCAATGGCAAGACTGGGTAAACAAGAACCTCCCTGTCACCGTCCTTGAGGCTACCGGAGTACCTCTCGGGTGCCTGAGGTTACCCACCACATCTGCGGAGTGGCCAATGGAATGTCAAACCAGATTGAATCTTTAGGTTTTTATCAAATCTTCAGTAATCGTTTGCAGTTCTGGAATCACTTCTAGTTCTACCATACACCCACTTCTGTTTTCTGAAAAAATCCATTTTTATTAAAACTGTGGCGAGTCAAGAACAATATCACTATCGATCTTCCTGATGGTAGAAAATCAACCCTCATCATAGCCTGGGTCAACCCACAAACTGCCATTACAGAAACGTGCCTTGAGTTATCCAGAATCTAGTTTTAAGCATAAACTGGACAACTCCCCGTACCTTAACAATGTCAAGATATGAACTGTTCTATATCCAATATAGAACCAGAGGCACTGATTTAATTGAACCAGATTCAAATCATGCAGCTGTCTCCAGTGCATGTCAACTAAATGGAAGGAGGCCGATCAGCGTTACTCAACTTAGGAATGCTTCCAATTATGAGTAACCCGAAAGAGAAGCAAGTTCTCTTAATCATTACTATTAACTGAATACCATACACAAGTATCTGCATCTTCGATCATCTTGAAGAATCCCGATAGTTGCAATATCTGGTTCTCTACTTTACTCTTATACCTATAACTTCTCAAAACTCATACCCTGCATTTCTACGAAACACATGTCTAAGAACTAGAGAAGTCACAAGTAAACAAAATATAGTACGAGGACCAACCCCTCTGTCCTAATGGACACCGGACAACATACAATACTCTGTATAAGTCCCCTGAGTCCAATTTCTCATTCCCTGTGTGCCGTAGGTTGAAAACTGTACTTATGGTTAAGAAGAATTACACCGCTGTTTAATGCTCCTTACCTAATCATCCACTGATATAGGTAAATGTCATAGACATAATTTCAAAAAGGTATATCTCACTTTATAAAAATAGATGTACAGATATATCAATTTTAAATTGGTGCATAACAACGGATATTCAAAACCAAATATTTGCCATCCGACAAACAACCCAGGTGACTTCCTCAAATATCACCAATTACAACGAATCCCGATATAATGAGGATGATCACCTAATTCCCAATAACTTACTCCCACTCTTCATCTGTAAAACCATACAGATGTGAGAATCAAACCTGGTAAATACATACCCTGGCGCAAGTGTCTAATTGGGAAATCAGTTTTCTTTTAACAGTACACAGTGAAATTGAAACATTGAAATGTTTCGATGGGGTATCCCGGTATTCCTAGTAATGCCTCTTCCATTATCCAGATTCACAACTATAACCGTATAATTCTTTGCCATCTCTCCAAATCCCTTTATATGTCTTTAGTCATTACCTTCTGTACACCCTCTTAGGGTAAATGGTTTTCTTCCTTCCCTACCGTTCGGTACCAGCCTATGGTTTGGAAGAAGACTATCCAATAAGCATAATGGGTGTACTGTCCTAATCCTAGGAGCACTCACAACGCGAGAGAAGGTGAAGATAAAAGACACCTGAATAAACCTTATTCCTATTTCTCTTGAACCAGAATCCATCCCCGAACTGGAACAAGTTCCTTTCGAGTTCGTATATAACCATACGATGGAGTATCCAATAAAATGTGGATCTTCGTAGTGATATGGAGTGTCCTGGAGAAATACAAAGGTGATTTAGGATTGGCGAAGCATTACTTGGTTTGGTCGTGAATAGCAGTCGCAATTTACTTTGCCCTCTTACTAATCCCTTTATTTGTCTTTACTTAATACCTTCTGTACACCTTAGTTAGGCTAATTGGTTTTCTTCATTCCCTACCGTTCGGCACCAGCCTATGGTTTAGAAGAAGACTATCCAATTTGCGTAATAGGTGTACCGTCCTAATCCAAGGAGCACTTGCAACCTGAGAGAAGGTAAAAGGAAAAGACAACTGAATAGTCCTATTCGTTTTCTCCAGAACCAGAAACCATCCTCGAATAAATTCCTTTGAGTTCGTATATAACCATACGATGGTTTTATCCAATGTAAGTGGACGTTCGTAGTAATACGGGGTGTCCTGGAGAAAAGGGTAAAAGTAGGAGTGGCAATGAGGTTTGCAACTCTGACAATTCAAAAGCCAGTGTTATAGGAAGGTTCGGTCAACTTGGTCACTGAGTCATAGTCAAGGGTCGGGCGATGGTCGCTTCCAAAGAGAGAGAGAAAAGAAACACTCAGCGTGCACTCTAACCTAGATCAGAATGGTTACCAATTTATCTAATCTGGAAACCTCCCACTGTAACGTCAAATTCTTCTCCAAACCTGAAGGAAGAATTAGTCGGGATCACCCGAGGAGTAAACCAACTCATCTGTGGGAATCGGGATCCAACTATCATCGCATGATAACGTGACGGCATCCGCTCACGTTATCACACTCCAGAAGGTATTCGCATATCTGGCAAGTTTCAGTTTCTTTAGAAACTCCTGATGTGATTTTTACCCCATGCTCTTATGACCTTGACTTTGGCCAACAAATCATAAGTCACATGTCAAGTTCTACCCGTCATTCTCCAGGTTAATTTGAACCCACCCGTACCTACCCTTGACTTTAGCCAACAAGGCAGTATGATTGTCCCAAACCAACGCAACTATCTATGCTGCATATGAATACCCAACAGCTACCAATCACTGTGCCTTGATTTTGGCCAACAAATACAGCTTGAATACTATTGACTATCCATATGAAACGACGGAGGGCTACGAATGGTTTCTGGCGAAAACCTTTAACGTAATGAACTTGATATCGTTGAAGGAACCGGATAGCTTTTAAAAAATATAGTGGCGAAAACCTTTGCTAAAGAGGTCACTCCCGGTGAAGGGATCTCAGCTCTTTCCCCGTAGAATGAGGTGCAGGATATTCCAACTGAATACCACTGTGCAAAGCAAAAGTAAACGACTATAGTGAAGTTATTGCCCTGACGCAAACTTTTGTCCAAGGGGTCACTCTCGGTGAAGGGATCTCGGCCCTTGCCTCGTCGACTGAGGTGCAGGATATTCCAACTGAATACCACTGTGCAAAACAAAAGAGAACGCCCTTGCAATAACAGCCTTTTGAAAAATGTTCCAACAACATCAGAATATGTTTGTTTAGCTTGCATTGATCCGAATCAACGCAGTCCTATCACTAGTATATATATCAATATATAATATTCGCTCAAGGCGTGATAAAATGCAACATCACAGAAATGTAATAAGCATCACAGAACAACATAGATATCTGGGATCCCCGGGTTTCATAGAGCCGCTACTGAAACCCGACGTTCCCCTGGTCGTGTGGTTAGCCTGTGCAATGAAATCCTAGACCCCTACGGGCATGGAAGGTTACTTGCCAAAACCTGAAGTGAGGCAGCCCCCTTCAGCAACGTGAATGGACCACCCAGCACTTCACGGAATCCGGTAACTTGGGCACCCCTCCTTGGGTCAACCTGTACCCCCTACGAGTGCGGCGAACAGCCTGTCAATTCTAGAGTAAATCCCCCTCAGTCTCAAAGCCATGAGATGCGGGCCCGTTGCCCTCTAGAACTCGGCTATCCGTGCACCCCACCGTGGGGTAATCCTAGTACAGAAAGTAAAATATACAACGAGTACATCGACCTCAGCCCGGTTGTGCCCCAAAAGAATAATATACAAACAGGCAGTAACGGCATTCCACATGTCGGACGCTCGCCCCGCAATATCAAATGTACATATACAAGCAAACCGTACTAACATTGCATCCAGGCTATCCACCACGACAAATCAGCAACATCACAGCACAACACAGAACATCAACGTGAATGTCACGTTCGCAAATCCGTCTAAAAGGGCTATAGCAGTTAGACAGGATTTACCGATCGAGTGACATTCACGGTCGCAGATATAATGTAAATACTGTGAACTAACATGTTTAATATTTTCGATCGACTACATTTTCCGAAGTGGGCCCCAAGCACAACTGTAGCACTCAAAGAAAATATGGGCCCAAACAGAACATACCAAAAACCCTATTTCCATGTCAGATAGCTACTGTAGAAATTTGGTGAAGCAAGGAGTTAAAATGGCGGCAGAACAGCGGCCAATGCATGGGTTTGGCCGCGGTTCCGCGGTGGAACAGTGCCATCAAGCTACCAAATTTTCACAGAATGCATAAAAAACCCTGCATGTATTTTTACAATGTACCAAATAATTTTTAGAGCACTGGAAAAATTCGACAGAAACTTGACATGGAAACGCGGTTTTTGGAAAATCCGTTCGATCGAACTTGTAAACACGTTAGAGCAAGCTAGACTAGATTAATGGTGTGGCTCTGATACCAGTCTAAGTGCACTGCAGCGCCCCGGCCATCAATCCGATGCCGGAATGCGGAAACGAAAAACTTTTCAAACTAGAAAACCGGCACTACCGCGCATTATAAACCCGGATCGGGCCATTAACCTAATCCTAGCAAACAAGAGAAAGGGTAGAATGCTATACCGAGCGATCCGTGTCCTTCGGTCTTCGGCCTCCACTCCAATCTCCTCGCGGAATCTCCGGTCTTCAGCTCCTCGTCGGAACGGGCACCACATCGCCGGGTTCTTTTACGGGCTCCCACCTCTGGACCGAGGCAACTCGGGCACGAAGTTGGCGAGCCGACGTGCCCAAGAATACTATAGGCTAAGTGTAGAATCCATTGTCTCAATGGGGTATGAAGTTGCCATTTGATGGAGGAGAAGAATGACGAGCAAGAGGGAATGAGCTTTTTGAGCTTTGATACAAGAATAGAATGAGATGAATGATTTTCTCCCCACCAAAAATAATCCTCTCTCCTCTCTATCAAGTGGCCGGCCCCTCTTCAAAATGGTGGAGCAAAAAAGGGAATAATGCAAGAAAGAATATGTATCATCATGAGAAGAAAAATGGTCCCACCATTTTCTAAATCAATCCCTTCATATTCCATCACAATAAATGCAAAGGAAGTGATGCAAAAAGAATCTTTTGATGCAAAGAACCATCATAAAGCTACATGTACAAATAACCCCCTCCACAATGCTAATTTGCACATTTGCAAATTAGCCCCTCCATCAGAAAAATCCGGCCGTGAAGGAACAAAGGAAAACTGGCCGGAACGGAATACAAACTGGCAGCTTCAAAAAACTGATCCCGTAATAAATTACAGGAAAACCCCGCGACTGTATATACATACCAATATTTGTATTCCCACTGAATACAAATGCAATGAGACAAAATCTACACTGTATAATACTAGGATCCGGCTTAAACCAAAGCCCGCTAGTATTATCCGTCCGATCACGATCCGTGCAATACCGCACGTATCTGATCGAACCCTGCCATATCTCCATACGGCCTCTACAACGTTTCGTCCGAAACTTGAGAAACGGTCTGTGGGGGACTCTAAATACTCGTCAATACTTTGGTTGTGGATTTAACTACTAGCACGTCAGAGGTATTAGCCTATACGTAACGGGCTACCAGGTATTAACTAAAAGGGACGTCGATGAGCGAACTCATCCTGACACCCTACTGAGCCTGTCAGTGACAATATCCGTACAGTCCGGGCCATTAGTCTATGAGCATCGCAAGGCAGGCCTAGGGGATTGGTAAAAGCCAGACCCCCAAAAGCGGTCCAAGTCGTGTCGGAGTGTAGGCCAGAACACCCTGAGATACTACTGGAATACCTACCAGTAAATCTCCTGCCTTGGCCAAGGACTTCGTGTAATGGCTCTCCTAGACACAGCGTGACCTCACTCCCAACACCGGGAGAGAGGAACCCCTGCAGATCCGCTCACTGCCTCCATGTGGCTCGGGAGTGTACCTAACTAATGTAAGTGCACGGCGGCGCCCCAGCCCTCAATCCGAGGCCAAAATGCGGAAACGATAATTTACTTTAACTTTTGAACCGACACCACCGCACACTATTAACCCGGATTGGGCCATTAATCTAATCCTAGCTAACTAGAGAAGGGGTAGAGAGATATACCGAGCGATCCGTGTCCTTCGATCTTTTCGTCGTCGTCCCGATCTCCCCGCGGAATCTCCGGTCATCAACTCCTCGTCGGAAAGGCACCACATCGCCGGGTTTTTTTATGGGCTCCCACCTCTGGACCGAGGCAACTCGGGCACGAAGTTGGTGAGCCGACGTGTCCAAGAAGTGCTGTAGATGAAGTGTAGTAGGCTATGTCTCAAGTTGGGGTTACTAGAAGTTGTCTTTTAGGTGGAGGAGAAGAATGAGCAAGAGGAATGAACTTGAGGATTTTTCTTTTTGCAATGAAATGAACCAAAAATCCTCACACCAAAAATGAATCCCTCCCTCACTCCCGAAATAGTGGCCGGCCCATCCAAGAATGAGTGAGAATTGGAGTGAGTAAAAAGTCAAGGGGGGAGGAAGCTATCATTCAAGAAAGAGAGAGAAAGGTGATCATTAGAAGAAATGATCACCAACCAAATCCAACACTCTACAAACTAATCATAACCCAAAAGTCAAGCAATGATGAGTGAAGAAGTCAAATGATGGTGCAACCACCATGAAGCAACAATATGCAAAGACCACCCTCCACAATGCTAATTTGCACAATTGCAAATAAACCCTCCTCCACCATTTTTCAGCCAAGGAAAGATACAAAGGAAAATGGCTGAAACGGAATGCAAACTGGCAACTTCAGAAAACTGATCACGTAATAAATTACAGGAAAACCCCGCTACTGTATATACATACCCGCATTTGTATTCCGACCGAAATACAAATGCAATGAGACAAAATCTACACTGTACAATACTAGGATCCGGCTTAAACCAAAGCCAGCTAGTATTATCCGTCCGATCATGATTCGTGCAATACCGCACTTACACGATCGAACCCTGCCATATCTCTATACGGCCTCTACAGCATTTCGCCCGAAACTTGAGAAAACGGTCTGTGGGGGACTCTAAAGACTCGTCAATACTTTGGTTGTGGATTTAACCACTAGCACGTTAGAGGTATTAGCCATACGTAACGGGCAACCAGGTATTGACCAAAAGGGACGTCGATGAGCAAACTCATCTTGACACCCTACTGAGCCTATCAGTGACAATATCCGTACAGTCCGGTCCGTTCGTCTATGAGCATCGCATGGCGGGCCTGGTGGTTGGTAAAAGTCAGACCCCTAAAAGCGGTACAAGTCATGTCGGAGTGTAGCCCAGAACACCCTGAGATACTACTGGAATACCTACCAGTAAATCTCCTGCCTTGGCCAAGGACTTCGTGTAATGGCTCTCCTAGACACAGCGCGACCTCACCCCCAATACCGGGAGAGATGAACCCCTGCAGATCCGCTCACTGCCTCCATGTGGCTCGGGACTGTACCCAACTAAAACCTGTTTGCACGTCTCCTTTGACCATGGTAGGGCAGTAATCAAAGTACAGTGGGAACTCACACGGGACAAATGATGATCTCAGGTCGATGAACTAACCTGTACACATGTCACCAGGGAACTGCTATCTGACGTCAGGTATAAGACCAACTAGCATGTTCCCGGCGAGTCCTGTCCGGTGTACCCATAACCCAATGAGCACCTGTATACATCTTAGGTGAACCAACTAACACCAGTAGCTTGTGAGACCGGCCACCGCCCCTCGTCGGGGTCTCGACTGTATACACTAGTCTACTCTGGAGTATCGATGCCCTGTCTCGAAACTCCCACGACTAGGGACCTTTTAAGGACGTGCTTATAGACTACCAGCTCCCACGTATATGATCGCCCTCATACTGCTGGCAGTCAAGCAAGAATCCTAAGGGCTCTATCAACGCGCAATAGTGACCTGTAAGGTCACCTAAAGCAGTACACGATGATAAAGATAAACCAGATAGCATACTATCATCTTGAGTAAGACTGTCCTATCGGGATAGGTTCTCCATCAATCATTGCAATCACGTGCCTGTGATCCAATAATTGACTCTGAGGGGTACTATCTCCAACAATCTCCCACTTTCACTTGTTAGTTGTATGTATGCCCTAGAGGCCAGTATTGTACAGATGATGTATATTATATTGGATGCTTGGACATATATAGAGATGACTTTCTTGCTCGATATGATAGTATGCTATCTGGTTGCTCTTTATCTTAACATGTACACTAGTCTCTTTAAACTGTCTTATAGTTACATGTTGGTAAAGCCCTTAGGATGTGTACTTGACTACCTGGACTATGATGCAGATCATACTAGTGGGGACATGGTAGTCCATAAGTACATCCTTCAAGGTCCCTAGTCGTGGGTGTATGAGACGGGACATCGATATACCAGTGTAGACTAGCGTATACGCTTCTCGACCCATGAGATGGGCGATGGATGATCCCATATCCATTGGTGTTTGACATCAGAGATGGTGTACGAGTGCTCAGTGGAGACTGGGTACACTGGACGGACTCGCCGAGAACTCCCAGATGGTATTATACCTCACGTCAGATGGCAGTTCTCAGGTGACACTTGTACAGGTTAGTCTGTAGACCCGAGATCGTCATAGAGTCTTATGTGATTCCCACTGTGCTTTGATCTCCACCTTACCACATCCATGAGGGCGTGCAAAACGGTGGTCTTTGGGTACAGTCCCGAGTCATATGGAGGCAATGAGCGACAGGAGGGGTTTCATCTCGCCCGGTATTGGGGGTTGATGTTGCGCTGTGCTCGATTGGCCGTAACAGGGAAGTCCCTGGCCAGGGCTGATCAGAGATCTGCTGGTAAGTGTTACCAGTAGTTTCTCGACCCGTTATGAGCCTCACATCGGCACGACTTATCGGTTACTGGGGTCTGACGTTTACCACCCCTAGACTTGATATACGACATATCAGACGAACAGACCGGACTGTACGGTAAGTGTTACTGATTGGATTCACAGGAGTGTGAGTGGGCTAGCTCGTCGATCTTCTGATCGCTCAATACCCGGGTGGCCGTTACGTTTAGCAGTCCGCTTACGGCTTGTGGGTGATTGATATGATCATCATCTGCTACCGGCATATTGACGAGTCTTTAGAGTTCTACACAGAGGTTTCCTGGCTCAAGCGAAACGAGATAGGAGCGCATATGAGATATGTGCAGGACCGAGAATAATGCGTGTATGTGATACCGTATTCCATTCTCGCGATGAATGTTTCGATTGGTTGTATGCGATATAACCTAGTTATCGAATCATTGATTCGATAAATCGATACATTGTATACTAGTCGGTTATGTGCGACATGACCGGATCATTGAATCAAGTGTTGATTTAATGATTTAATGTATAATTATATATTTGATATATTACTTTGGATTAACTAGTATTGGTTCACTTTAAAGGGATTTTCTCACTTGTATAGCACATTGTATATGTGATATATTTTGTGTGCACTTGATTGTATCATATTTGATGATACATTCTCACTTGGATTTGTGTAAAGACTTAAACCATGTTTAGTGAATGGTTAGGGTTTCTTATTTTCACTTAATTATTTATCTTTTCCTTTTTGAGAAAAAGATATAAGAAAACAAAATGGTTTCTTTTTATCATGAAGCTTGTTGAAGCTTCATGAAGCTTTGACCAAGTGACCATTTTGTCTTCTTCTCCTAACCCTAACCACTCATCTAAACTATAGTTAACTCTCTACACTTGACCAAGGTTAGGATATGATAAGTATTTCATTTTCATTATTCTTTTAATTCAAGACTTATCATATTCTTTCTTCTTCTTCATCATCTTCTTCAAGAAAGAAAGCTTAAGCCCATCAATGGCAACTTGAGCAAAAGTGTGAGAAATCCAATTCTAAAGTGAACCCACCTCCTATTTCTTCACCCTCTACCTCTTGCCAAGTAGTATAGGATGTTTTCTTCACAAGTTTCACAACTTGGTGAAGTTGGAGCTTGATCTTGTGCAACCTCGACGTAGATCATCTTCGGCATCGTAGCCTACGACTTGTCCACTTATTTCTCCGATGAAGCCGATGCGAGAGTCCCGGATCCGAGATGGACAGCGAGGGGACAACTACGAGGAGCTAAGGAAGTGGATAACCGGATCTACAAAGGTTGTAGTTTCCTACTTTTAGTTAAGTTGTTAACTAGTTTTTGTTTCGCCTAAAATTCTAGTTAACGATCCATATTAGGGTTTCTCGGCACCGAAAAAATTTAAAATTGGCATGGTTGATGCCTTGTGAGACTTCATTAGCGTGCCTAGGAACCCTACAGTGGTATCAGAGCCTAGCTAGAGCCTTAGACGAAGTGTAGACGACGTTTGAAATCCGAACGAATCGAAACCCTAATCCCAAACTTGCTCTCTGGACTTTTTTCAAAAACTAGGTTTTTTCCATATTAAAAATATGCAGAAAAATCAGCAGGTGATTGTAAGAGTTACTGTGAAATTCGATAGCCTAATGCCATAGATGCGCGGTGGAACCGCGGCATTAGCATGCCTAATGCGGCGGTTCCGCGGCCATCTAGTCTCCTCTGTTGTTCAATTTTGCACAGTAATTCCTATGTTGCAGTGTTGATTTTCCTGGGAATTTTTAATCTGAACTCAAGAGTTGAGTTTTCTGGGTTGTATTAGGAGTTCGTAGATTCGATCGGATTATCAAACTTTGTCTATGTGTTTTTCCGGATAATTTTGGAATATGTTAAAAAGTTTGACCGGATGTGAATACCCAATCTTTCCCCTGCCGGAAAATATCCAAGTGTTGGATTTTTCTGTGGTTTAAGGACGTTCTGAGTAGTGCAAGTAACGCGATGGTCCCTCTAGAAGACAACAAACCTTAACTCGATTATGTGACCGTCTTGAACTGCTCTTTGAACCTTCGGGTTTGGGGCAGTACGGCGTGCCACATGTGAGGCGTTGGCTTGACCCTTCTACGGCTGGACCGTTGGTACTAAGGCATGAAGTGAATGTCTTTGAACTAATTTCATGTGTTGAACGGTTTCGGGAAAACTTGGGTGTTCGAATGTTCGATCGGAAAGTTTAATATTTTCTATTTATCCGGAATGGGATACAATAATTGGAATTCACAAACAGTTATGAGATAACTGAACGAATGTTATAAATCTAGCGGTTTAGTCTCACTTGATATTGAAAAGAGTTTTCGATAATGGGACTAAAATGCGGGGTTTATAATTGTTAGGCATGTGATGTCTAAGTATTTCATTTGATTAGGCATGTGATGTCTAAAGAGATTGCGGATTCCAACTGTTGTAGTTTTACACTTTCTTTTCTGTGACCGTAAGTGTAAGATGTGCTTTCGCCGGTTTCGTTGCTATATGTCAACGACAATTGGGATGCGCATATTTACTTACGTTGATGACATGTGATGTTATGTGTTGCTGGATATGTTATATTGGATTGTCGTGTTTGAATAGCCGGGGGTTTTTATGTGAGATGAGTGTTTTTCATTTTCATTCATGTAAAAACTTGTATGTAATATTCTTTTATTGGGGCACTTCCAGGTTGCGGAAGATGTCACCTTTTGTATATTATTTACTTTTCCGCATTAGGATAGACCCAAGGAGGGGAGCACAAGTAACCGGGTTCTAGGGTCCAGTGGGAGACCATCTCGAGGAGTCGAGTCCGGGTCTCCTAACCCTAGAATTGGTAGGGTTGCTTGCCGCTCTCGTAGGGGTCTAGGGGTGTGGGATTGGCTATTCATCACGACCGTGGAATCCGTGTTTTATACTGGCTCGTATTGAAAACACGGACGTCCTAGTATATCCAATGTTTCATATGTTTCTTCTGCTGCGATATCTGTGATGTGATCATATGATGTTCTGTGATAGATACAGTATATAGTATATATGATATATTATATAGACGTTACTTATGTTTTGCACCCGCACTAGCCCTGCCCTGCTCTGTCGTTAGTTACCTAACCTAACGGTGCACGAGGGGACATCGAGGCGAATGCGGATGGCATAAGTGTACGTCGTATTTATCTGTGATATTTAGGTGACTTAAATGATGGGACTTCATTAATGTGATTAATGAAAGAAAAGAAACCTGAGATGTTGTAGAATCAAATTTTAAACAAAACAGGTAGCTACAGTTCTTGCTTTGCATAGTAGTATATATGATATACCCTGCACCTTATTCGATGAGGAAAGGACCGAGATCCCTTCACCGGGAGTGACTCCTTTAGCAATAACTGGCAGATGCTACACACTCGGTTTGTCCTTTGATAGCTTCTATAGTTTTTGCTTTTCACAGTGATATATATGATATATCCCGCACCTCATTCGACGAGGAAAGGGCCGACGATCCCTTCACCAGGAGTGACCCCTTTAGCAAAACTAGAAAAGCCTCAAAATCACTCCATTTCAAAACTTCATTTGATTCTACAACGATATCAAGTTCATTACGCAATAGGTTTTCAGAAAAACCTGTCGTAGCCCTCCGTCATTTCAGATAAATCCTACTTAGTATTCGTGCTACGTTTGTTGACCTCCGTCAAGGCGTAGTGTGCGGTAGCTAACTAGTATTTATCTGCTTATGCATGTGATGCAGATTGGATTAGGGTAGTCGTACGACCTTGTTGACCTCCGTCAAGGGTCGTGCGGGTGGGTTTGATTCAATCAAGAAATGACGGGTTGAACTTGACTTGCACCCTGTGGTTTGTTGACCTCCGTCAAGGTCATAGGATGCTTGGGGCAAAATATTATCGGGAATTTCAAGTGTTGAAATTTGCAATGAGATTGCATACCTTCTATGAGATAGTTGGATCCCGATACCCACTGCGAGTAAGAGTTACTCCTGGGAGAGTTTTACACATTACAATTAGCCGATCAAGTAGGTGTCTAGAAAGGTGTCAACGGGGTTACGCTTCTGGGAAAACGAGGTTTACATTAATTAGGTTCGTGCGAAAGCACGAGGGACCTCCCTCAAAGTACCGACACTGGCCTGGCTGAAAGATTGGCGAACTTGTAGTATGTAATTAATCCCGGCTAGTCTTTCCTTTTAGGGTTTGAAGGAAGATTTGTTAAAAACCAGTGGGAGCCATCCTGATTAGATAAGATAATAACCAATCTGATCTTGCAAGAGCATACGCTAAAGTATTTTCTTCTCTCTCTCTCAGGGTAGCGACCATGTCATGCCCTAATAAAGATAATAATATGGATGTATTGACTGAACCCGCATGTTAAACTGTGCTGGGGAACGTTGGTTCCTTTCTTTCTTATAAGAGTTATAGGAATGAACAGGATATAGGGGAATACCAGGATTCCCATGCCACCCGAATGAAGAAAGTACATGATGATGAATTTTCTTCGGGTGTGTTCGTTACAGAGAACTGTTTCTCCATTTGCTCTACGTCCTGGGTATTAGATACCGGGTCAGGATCCCATATATGTAATCAGTTACATGGGCTAAGGAAAGGTAGAGAACTTAGAGAAGGTGATAAAGACATTAGAGTTGGAAATGGTGCAATTGTTGCAGCTAAGACTGTCGGGGAATATCACCTTGTATTACCAACTGGTAATACATTGGTTCTGAATGAATGCTATTACATGCCGAACCTGATATGCAACATTATATCGGTTTCTTTGTTGAGTAAAGAGGGATATAATTTTGTATTACAGGACAATGTTATGAACATTTTCCGTAACCAAAAGTTGGTTGGATCAGGCACGTTGTGCAATGGCATTTACGTTCTAAATCAATCAACAGTTCTGAGTATAACAAACACACACAAGAGGAAAAGTTCTGAACTGAACGAATCCTTCTTGTGGCATTGTAGACTGGGTCACATCAATGCGACACGATTAGCTAAGTTGCATAAGAATGGATATTTAAATCCATTTGAATTTTCATCTTATGACACTTGCCAATCATGTCTCAAAGGTAAGATGACCAAAACTCCGTTTACGGGACACGGAGAAAGAGTTACCGAACTCTTGGGACTGATACATAGTGATGTATGCGGTCCCATGTCTACACATGCCAGGGATGGTTCTTCGTACTTCATTACATTCACTGACGATCTCTCTAGATTCGGATATGTGTTCCTGATGAAACACAAATCAGAAGCTTTTGAGAAATTTAGAGAATATAAACAAGAAGTCGAGAACCAAACCGGAAAAAGTATTAAAATCCTACGATCTGATCGAGGAGGTGAATACTTGAGCATTGAATTCCTGGACTTCCTAAAAGAGAATGGGATTCTCTCTCAGCTAACTCCTCCATATACACCACAGCACAACGGTGTATCAGAACGGAGGAACCGCACCCTATTAGATATGGTGCGCTCTATGATGAGTGTAGCTGAGTTACCTGTTTCCTTCTGGGGATATGCACTGGAAACAGCAGCATACCTACTGAATAGGGTTCCCACCAAATCTGTGCCTACCACACCATATGAGATATGGGAGGGGAAGAGACCATATCTTAATTTTATAAAGATATGGGGTTGCCCGGCCTATGTCAAAAGACAAAAACCGGACAAACTCGAGGCAAGGTCTGTTATGTGTAAATTTGTTGGATATCCCAAACATTCGCGAGGGTATATCTTTTACCACAGTGAGGAACAAAGAGTATTTGTTGCTCAGCATGCCACCTTTTTAGAAAAGGGATTTCTTGCAAAAGAGATTAGTGGCTCTGAGGTAGAACTGGAAGAGGTTCCAGCTGAACAAAACACAACAGAAGATTTAGTGGAACACGAGGATTCAGTAGCACCCAATGAACCTCAGCCTCTCCGCCGATCTAGTAGGGTTCCTCGCCAACCTGAGAGATACTACGGTTTTCTCATGGATGGTGGTAGCGAGGATTGCATCATGGAGGATGATGACCCAACTAGCTTCGAGCAGGCCATCACGAGTAGGGACTCAGTGAAATGGCTGGATGCTATGCGGTCCGAGATGGAATCCATGTACACCAACAAAGTATGGACTTTGGAAGTTGCTCCTGAAGGGGTAAAACCCATTGGGAGCAAGTGGATCTTCAAGAAGAAACTTGGTGTAGATGGGAAAGTGGAGACTTTCAAAGCTAGACTTGTTGCAAAGGGTTTTCGTCAAAGACCAGGTGTGGACTATGACGAAACCTTTTCTCCAGTGGCTATGCTTAAATCCATCCGGATCATGCTTGCCATCGCTGCATATCATGACTACGAAATCTGACAAATGGATGTTAAGACCGCCTTTCTAAATGGTGATTTAGAAGAGTGCGTGTACATGACTCAGCCAGAGGGCTTCGTAGACAGTGGGAGCAGCGGGAAGGTGTGCAAGCTGCTTAAATCCATTTATGGATTAAAGCAAGCATCGCGGAGTTGGAACATCTGCTTTGACGTCGTTATCAAAGAGTTTGATTTCGTCAAAAATCCAGATGAACCTTGTATCTACAAGAAGGTGGCAGAGAGTAAGGTTGTCTTCCTCGTATTATACGTGGACGACATACTCTTGATAGGAAATGATATTCCTATGCTGCAATCGGTCAAGCTCTTCTTATCACAAAGATTCTCAATGAAAGATCTTGGTGATGCCTCCTGCATATTGGGAATTAGGATCTATAGAGAGAGATCCAAACGGATATTGGGATTGTCCCAATCCAGGTACATCAACACCATACTAAAGAGGTTTAGTATGGAAGAATCCAAGCGTGGGAACTTGCCCACGATCTCTGGATTCACTCTCTCCAAAGAGATGTCTCCCAAGACTAATTTGGAGAGAGCTCGCATGCAAGGGATACCCTATGCTTCGGCTGTAGGCTCTATCATGTACACGATGCTATGTACCAGACCCGATGTTGCATACTCACTAAGTATAGTGAGCAGGTATCAAGCTGATCCTGGAGAGAGTCACTGGACAGCTGTGAAGAGAATTCTCAAGTACTTACGAAGGACTAAAGAGATGCTCTTGGTGTATGGTAACGGAGAACTCCAAGTGGAGTCCTTTACCGATTCGAGCTTCCAGAGTGATAAGGACGACTCTAAGTCGCAGTCGGGATTTGTCTTTACCCTTTACGGAGGGGCGGTTAGCTGGAAGAGTTCCAAGCAGGAAACCGTGGCAGACTCGACGATGGAGGCTGAATACATCGCTGCCAACGATGCTGCTAAAGAGGCTGTCTGGATCAAGAAGTTCATTATTGAACTTGGAGTGGTTCCATCCATTGAGCATCCAATACTTTTGTATTGCGATAACAATGGAGTGGTGGCTTTGGCCAAGGAACCCAGGTCCCATCAGCGATCCAGGCATATTCTGAGGCGGTATCACCTGATCCGGGAGATAGTTGATCGCCGGGAGATCGAGGTCAGGAGGGTTGACACGAAGAACAACACGGCGGATCCACTCACGAAGGCCATTCCCCAGATACAGTTTGAGAGACTCTTCGGGATGCTCGGTATGCGATACTACAGCAGCTGGCCCTAGTGCAAGTGGGAGATTGTTAGTTGTATGTATGCCCTAGAGGCCAGTATTGTACAGATGATGTATATTATATTGGATGCTTGGACATATATAGAGATGACTTTCTTGCTCGATATGATAGTATGCTATCTGGTTGCTCTTTATCTTAACATGTACACTAGTCTCTTTAAACTGTCTTATAGTTACATGTTGGTAAAGCCCTTAGGATGTGTACTTGACTACATAGACTATGATGCAGATCATACTAGTGGGGACATGGTAGTCCATAAGTACATCCTTCAAGGTCCCTAGTCGTGGGTGTATCGAGACGGGGCATCGATATACCAGTGTAGACTAGCGTATACGCTTCTCGACCCATGAGATGGGCGATGGATGATCCCATATCCATTGGTGTTTGACATCAGAGATGGTGTACGGGTGCTCAGTGGAGACTGGGTACACTGGACGGACTCGCCGAGAACTCCCAGATGGTATTATATCTCACGTCAGATGGCAGTTCTCAGGTGACACTTGTACAGGTTAGTCTGTAGACCCGAGATCGTCATAGAGTCTTGTGTAATTCCCACTGTGCTTTGATCTCCACCTTACCACATCCATGAGGGCGTGGAAAACGGTGGTCTTTAGGTACAGTCCCGAGTCATATGGAGGAAATGAGCGATAGGAGGGGTTTCGTCTCTCCCGGTATTAGGGGTTGATGTTGCGCTGTGCTCGATTGGCCGTAACAGGGAAGTCCCTGGCCAGGGCTGATCAGAGATCTGCTGGTAAGTGTTACCAGTAGTTTCTCGACCCGTTATGAGCCTCACATCGGCACGACTTATCGGTTACTGTGGTCTGACGTTTACCACCCCTGGATTGATATGCGACATATCAGACGAACAGACCGGACTGTACGGTAAGTGTTACTGATTGGATTCACAGGAGTGTGAGCGGGCTAGCTCGTCGATCTTCTGATCGCTCAATACCCGGGTGGCCGTTACGTTTAGCAGACCACTTGCGGCTTGTGGGTGATTGATATGATCATCATCTGCTACCGGCGTATTGACGAGTCTTTAGAGTCCTACACAGAGGTTTCCTGGCTTTAGCGAAACGAGATAGGAGCGCATATGAGATATGTGCAGGACCGAGAATAATGCGTGTATGTGATACCGTATTCCATTCTCGCGATGAATGTTTCGATTGGTTGTATGCGATATAACCTAGTTATCGAATCATTGATTCGATAAATCGATACATTGTATACTAGTCGGTTATGTGCGACATGACCGGATCATTGAATCAAGTGTTGATTTAATGATTTAATGTATAATTATATATTTGATATATTACTTTGCATTAACTAGTATTGGTTCACTTTAAAGGGATTTTCTCACTTGTATAGCACATTGTATATGTGATATATTTTGTGTGCACTTGATTGTATCATGTTTGATGATACATTCTTACTTAGATTTGTGTAAAGACTTAAACCATGTTTAGTAAATGGTTAGGGTTTCTTATTTTCACTTAATTATTTATCTTTTCCTTTTTGAGAAAAAGATATAAGAAAACAAAATGGTTTCTTTTTATCATGAAGCTTGTTGAAGCTTCATGAAGCTTTGACCAAGTGACCACTTTGTCTTCTTCTCCTAACCCTAACCACTCATCTAAACTATAGTTAACTCTCTACACTTGACCAAGGTTAGGATATGATAAGTATTTCATTTTCATTATTCTTTTAATTCAAGACTTATCATATTCTTTCTTCTTCTTCATCATCTTCTTCAAGAAAGAAAGCTTAAGCCCATCAATGGTAACTTGAGCAAAAGTGTGAGAAATCCAATTCTAAAGTGAACCCACCTCCTATTTCTTCACCCTCTACCTCTTGCCAAGTAGTATAGGGTGTTTTCTTCACAAGTTTCACAACTTGGTGAAGTTGGAGCTTGATCTTGTGCAACCTCGACGTAGATCATCTTCGGCATCGTAGCCTACGACTTGTCCGCTTATTTCTCCGATGAAGCCGATGCGAGAGTCCCGGATCCGAGATGGACAGCGAGGGGACAACTACGAGGAGCTAAGGAAGTGGATAACCGGATCTACAAAGGTTGTAGTTTCCTACTTTTAGTTAAGTTGTTAACTAGTTTTTGTTTCGCCTAAAATTCTAGTTAACGATCCGTATTAGGGTTTCTCGGCACCGAAAAAATTTAAAATTGGCATGGTTGATGCCTTGTGAGACTTCATTAGCGTGCCTAGGAACCCTACAGCACTCAAGGCTAATTATTGCGATGTCGCATACTCACAGCCCGTGTGATACCGAACACCCAACCGCTCTACTGATCAGTCTCACAAAACCAGTTTGCGAAACTAATGTGTTCGAGGAATAGCCTCAGTGAGTTGATCCGCCTTGATGTTTCTTTCTATGTCTCTCTATATCTTAAGTTCGCGGAGAAAGCCATCTCCCGAAATGAGCAATACCTGTCTTAGAATGTGTCTAGATATCTGATGGGACCTAGCTCATAAATGAACTCCAAATCCAAACTTCTTAGACTGTATCGTCAACTGAACTTAATCAGTATCCTGCGTCATGCCTCCCTCAGTATCCCCTTGGACCACCTGTCCAAAATACTGCCCCTTGTCAGAGGGAAAACTATAACTCTGACAACCTATCTGTCATCCAGGTCACCTTGGAAGCCTGGAATGATAACTGTCTCCCGAATGAGGCTGTCGTTATCATATCCCTAGAACATCCACTTATGTTCTAAAACTGCTTCCGATTGTTTCTCCAGGATTGGATTGATATCAACTTATTGCATCTACTGCAAAAACAACATCTGGTGTGGTACTCATGATCGACTCAATTGCCTAAGCAAATGATCTGCCAATCATGCACATCCCTCTCCCCTTTAGTCTGCAAGACACCTTTAGAGAGGGTGACTCCATCACCTGCAGGTACACCACCATACTAGGAGCCGTCCATTCTAAATACTTTTAGAATGTTGTCTAAGTACCCAGATTGGGAAACCACCCAAATCTAGATCTCTAGATCTAGTAACCAGAATGTCTTGATATTATATCCAAGTCCCATGTGGAGAAACCACTGTGTGACAACCAAAGTATAACCAATCGTAGTATAGGAATATCACTTCCTACTTTGTGTATGTCATCCAAATACCAGGACATCATACCCTACTACCTTCTTAACAAATCCATCCCCTATTTTGATCAAGTCAAACCTATGACTGTTGTAAGTCCACGTTGCCCATCCCGGTGCTTGCGGGGAGGCGGAAAACGGAATAAAAATCGGATTTTTATGAGCTTAGGCAACATGGACTAGAGCTAGAAGGATCTTTGCTAAACAAAAACTTGCTAAAGCTAACTAGTAACTAGCTAAGTGCTAGAATGGTTATACCTTGGGCTTTAAGTCCTTCTCTCCTTGCTCCTTGGAGTGGTGGAAGGAGGTCACCTTGGTCGTCTTCTCACGTCGAAGAAAGATCCACCCGAAAGCCTCAACCTTTGGCTTCAACTCCAAGCTAGAAGTAACTAGGGTGCAAGAAGTGCTAGTCCTTGAACCCTAGATGAGAGTAAAGATGATCAAGAGAGGGTTTTTCTCAAGCTCAAGTGTTTCTCAACACATGAGAGGGAGAGAGCTTGAGGGAGAGGAAGAACAAGAGAGAGAAAAGATATGATAGAATGAGAGAATAATAACCATTCTCACATATATGTGTGAATTATTGTAATTAGATAATTAGCTAGATAATTGTCATGGTTAATCAAGACATGACCATTATCATTTCATTTTTAATGCAATTTGCAAGGATCAAAGAGCATCTTCCAAATGAAATGATGATGGTCAAAGTGTCAACAAGGTCAACAAGTCAAGATAGGTCAAATGGTCAACAACCATAACCATGCACAATTATTAAACTAATATCAATTAACAATAATACACACATAAGCATTAGGGTTAATAAAATGACAATAGTCATTAACCCTAATCAAAGTCCTCTCCCTCAATCTCAAGCAATTGTGCATACGCACCCGCATTCGTGATCCGAGGAATACGAATACATTGAGGAAAACCAATCCAAAATCATATACTAGAATCCGGCTTAAAACAAAGCCCGCTAGTATAAACTGTCCGGACAGCAAACGTGCACAAGTGTGCGAATGTGAACGAACCCTGTCGCAAAACCATGCGACCTCTACTCATTTTGCCTAAAGGCGAATAGCTCTCTGTGTGGGACTCTAAAGACTCGACACTACGCTGGCAGTGGGTTTAACCACAGACCGCAAGCGGCACTAGCTGTACGTAACGGTCCCCAGGTAGATGTCGATAAGAAGACTGATGAGGTGAACCCCATCTGAACTCCTACTGAGCCTGTATGTGAAAATCTCCGTATAGTCCGGTCTGTTCGTCTGATACATCGCATGGCGGGCCTAGGGGGTGGTGAACGTCAGTTCCTTAATAGCGGTACAAGTCGTGTCGGAGTGTAGCCCAGAACACCCTGAGATAACACTGGAAACCTACCAGTATATCTCGCTTGCCCTGGCCAGGGACTACTCGTGTAATGGCTCTCCTGGACACAGCACGATGTCAACCCCCAATACCGGGAGAGACGAATCCTGCCTAACCGTCACTGCCTCCAAGTGCTTCGGAACTGCACCCAAAAACTACCTGTTTGCACGACTCCTTTGAGCCGTGGTAGGGTAGTAATCAAAGTGCAGTGGGAACACACTCGAGGCGAAGTGACAGTGTCAAGTCAGCGGACTAAGCTGTACTTATGTCACCTGGGAACTGATAACTGACGATAGGTATAATACCAACCAACAGTCCCCGACAAGTCCTGTCCAGTGTACTCGTAACCTAACGAGCACCCGCATACTATCTCAAGTACGACGTACCGACGGCTGTGGGACAGACCGTCTCCCACGCTGGGATGAGAAGCGCATACGCTAGTCTACTTCGGAGTATCGATGCCCTGTCTCGATAGTCCAACGACTAGGGACCTGTATAAGGATGTGCTTATAGATCACCCAGCTCCCACGAGTGTGAGCGCCATCACCACGCTGGTAATCAACCAAAGATCCTAAGGGCTCTACTAATATGTATATCAGCAATATGCTAAAAGAAACACATGCACATATTAAAGCAGAGACAAACCAAGTAGCATACTACCATTTCGAGCAAGATTGTATATACAACTGTGAATATCCCAAGCTTCCATCAAGTAATATACAAACTAGTATGATACAGTAATGGCCTCTAGGGCATATACACTAACAATCTCCCACTTGCACTAAGGCCATGTACTGGCGTATCGAAGACCTATCATCTCGATCAGCCGCTCGAACTGAGTCTGGGGCAAGGCCTTGGTGAATGGATCTGCAGTGTTATCCTCTGATGCAACTCTCCGGACCTCGATCTCCTGGCGATCTACGATCTCCCTGATCAGGTGATACCGCCTTAAGATGTGTCTGGATTTCTGATGGTACCTGGGTTCCTTCGCTAAAGCTATAGCCCCGTTGTTGTCGCAATACAGAGGTATTGGGTCAACAATGGACGGAACCACCTGAAGTTCTCTCAAGAACTTCCTCATCCAGACAGCTTCTTTTGCGGCATCAGATGCAGCGATGTATTCCGCTTCCATAGTCGAGTCAGCAACGGTTTCCTGTTTGGAGCTCTTCCAACACACCGCCCCTCCATTGAGGGTAAAGACAAAACCCGACATGGACTTGGAATCATCCTTGTCACTCTGGAAGCTGGAGTCAGCAAAGGCCTCAATCTGCAGGTCTTTTCTGCCATACACCAAGAACATCTCCTTAGTCCTTCTCAGGTACTTGAGAATGTTCTTTACTGCTATCCAATGTTTCTCCCCAGGGTTTGACTGATACCTGCTTACCACACTCAGTGCATAAGCCACATCCGGTCTGGTACACAACATCGCATACATTATAGAGCCTACCGCAGAAGCGTAGGGTATAATAGACATGTGATCCCTCTCCAAATCAGTCTTGGGAGACATCTCTTTGGAGAGGGTGATCCCGTGACAAGCCGGTAGATTACCGCGCTTGGAATCTTCCATACTGAATCTCTTCAGTATGGTGTCGATGTACCTGGACTGCGAAAGTCCTAATATCCTCTTGGATCTGTCACGGTAGATCCGGATACCCAGAATGTATGAGGCATCACCCAGGTCTTTCATGGAGAACCTGTGTGACAAGAACCCCTTGACAGATTGTAGCATAGGAATGTCATTTCCTATTAAGAGAATGTCATCGACGTATAAAACGAAGAATATTACAGTTCTTGCTACAAATCTACAATAGATGCATGGTTCATCTGGATTTTTGATAAAGCCAAATTCCTTGACCGTCTCATCAAAACAGATGTTCCAACTCCGCGATGCCTGCTTTAGTCCATAAATGGACTTAAGCAACTTGCACACCTTTCCGCTGCTCCCACTCTGAATGAAACCCTCTGGCTGATCTATATAGACAGACTCCTCTAAATGTCCATTTAGAAAAGCTGTCTTTACGTCCATCTGCCAAATCTCATAATCGTGGAAGGAAGCAATGGCAAGAAGGATCCGAATGGATTTCAACATAGCTACTGGAGAAAAAGTTTCGTCATAGTCCAAACCAGGTCGCTGACGAAAATCCTTTGCTACCAGTCTAGCTTTATAGGTCTCAACCTATCCATCTACACCAATCTTCCTTTTGAAGATCCACTTGCATCCTACGGGTTTTACCCCATCTGGAGCAATGTCCAACATCCATACTTTGTTGGTGTACATGGACTCTATTTCGGTCCGCATTGCATCCAGCTATTTTACCGAGTCGACGCTCTGAATGGCTTGCTGGAAGCTAGTAGGCTCATCAAAGTCTATGATGCAATCCTCTCTATCCCCGTCAATGAGAAAACCATAGTATCTCTCGGGCGGATGAGACTGCCTACTACTTCTGCGGAGTGGCGTGGGAATGTCCTGATCTTTCGAACCCTCTGGTTCTACTAAGCTTTCAGTAATAGCTTGTGGTTCTGGAATTTCTTCCAGTTCTATTGCGCTCCCACTTATTTCTTTTTCTAAGAACTGATGTTCTAGAAAATGGGCATTACGAGAAACAAGGACTTTTTGTTCCTCTGCGTAATAGAAAAGATACCCCCTGGAGTTCTTTGGGTATCCCATAAACTTGCACAGTACTGAGTGTGCCTCGAGCTTGTCCGTATGCTGCTTTTTGACATAAGCTGGACATCCCCAAATCTTCAGGTATTGAAGATAGGGTTTCTTCCCACTCCATAACTCATATTGTGTGGTAGGCACAGTCTTAGTTGGAACTCGGTTCAAAAGGTATGCAGCTGATTCTAGCGCATATCCCCAGAACGATCGCGGTAACTCAGCGTTACTCATCATGGACCGTACCATATCCAATAGGGTTCGGTTTCGTCTCTCCGATACACCGTTATGTTGCGGAGTGTATGGAGGAGTAAGCTGAGAGAGAATTCCATTCTCTTTTAAGTAACCCAGGAACTCGGCATTCAAGTATTCACCACCTCGATCAGATCTCAGTGCCTTGATACTTTTGCCTGTTTGTTTTTCTACTTCATTCTTATATTCCTGGAACTTATCAAAAGCTTCGGATTTATGCTTCATTAAGAAGACATGTCCGAACCTTGAGAAATCATCCGTAAAAGTAATGAAGTAAGAATAACCGCTTTGCGCATGTATAGACATTGGACCGCACACGTCGCTGTGTACGAGTCCCAAGAGCTCGCTCGTTCTTACTCCGTGTCTAGTGAACGGAGTCTTTGTCATTTTTCCCTTGAGACAGGATTGACAAGTTGCATACGATTGATATTCGAACGAATCCAAATATCCTTCTGCATGTAACTTAGTCAACCTTCTCTCATTGATATGACCCAGTCTACAATGCCATAAGAAAGTTTTATCGATTTCTGGAGACTTTCTTTTGTGTGTATTCTGGACATTGAAAATCTGTGGTTGGTTTAACACGTATATACCGTTGTTCAATGTACCTGACCCAATCAAAACTTGATTAAGGTGAATGTTCACTACATTACTTACAAATGCAAATTCATAACCTTCTTTAGATAATAAAGATACAGAAATGATATTACAGGCTGCATTTGGTACATAATAACAACTACGTAAAACTAAAAAGTGTCCATCAGACAATCCCAGGTGATAGTCCCCCACGGCCTCAGCATCCATGCTAGCACCGTTTGCAACTCTGAGGGTTATGTCACCTTCCTTCAAAACTCTACGCTTTCTCAACGCCTGCAAAGAATTACAGATATGAGATCCTGATCCGGTATCCAATACCCAGGATGTAGAGTTTATTGATAGACAGTTTTCAATAACATACACACCCGAAGCTGAAGCCGCAACTCGCTTCAAATCCTGTGTTCTGGCCTTCCAAGCCTTGCAATCCTGTTTCCAGTGACCACTTTTGTGATAGTAGAAGCATTCTTCCTTCCCCACCAGCTTTCCCGCTACCTTTGTTGCTTTTCCTTTTCCCTTCGTATCCACTTTACTGACACCGCCTCTTGGTTTGGCGGGGGCTTTCTTCTTCTTACCCTTGGCTTTCGCCCTGGATCTAGAAGAGGAAGATCCTCCTACAAACAAAGTGGATGTCTCCCTACTTTTCTGTAGGGTGCCCTCTGCACTCCTCAGCATGTTGAGGAGCTCTGAAAATTCAACTTCTTTTTCCTGTAAGTTGAAGTTCAGGATGAACTGGGCGTAAGTGGAAGGAAGGGACTGGAGAATCAAGTCCGTATAGAGCTCATTCTCCAACGTGGTCCCAAGTTCTGCGAGCTCCTCTATGTAGCCAATCATCTTAAGCACGTGTTCCGCTACCGATGATCCGACGGCCAACCTTGCCGAAAACAACTTCTTCGACACTTCGTATCTGGCGATACGAGACTGCTCTCTATACAGTTCTTTTGTATGAAGAAATATGGACTCTAGGTCCATATTCTCATGCCTCCTCTGATGTTCGTTGTCCATCGAGGCAAGTACGAGGCATTTGGCCTTCGCGCAATCTATTTCCCATGTCTTACAGATTTCCCTATACGCGACACTGGTTTTAGGACCTGGGACAGGGGGAGCTTTGGTGGTAAGGAGATACCCCAGCTTGTCGTAAGTGATTGCCATCTTGACATTCCTGAGCCAATCTTTGTAGTTTGGCCCTGTCAATATGTTTTTATCTAGTAATAACTTAAGTCCGGTCATGTTGAATGGTCGCTGCAATTAGGAGAGAGAAAAGAAACACTTTAGCATGATGCTCTTGCAAGTTTAGAGTGGTTTTTAGTTTGTCTAAACAGGATGGCTCCCACTGTCTCTCGAATCCCTTCTCAAACCGTAAAGAAAGGATTAGTCAGGATCAATCTCACCGTACAATACTTGCTTAACCGTTCAGCCAGGCCAGTGTCGGTACTTCGAGGGAGGTTTTCCAACGCTTTCGCGAAGTTCCTTAATTAAGTAACCTCTTTTCCCTGTGGGCGTAGCCCCGCTAACACCTTTCTAGACACCTACTAAGTTTATAGCATTGATCGTTAAGTGAGAGTTTTCCCGAGGAGTAGCATATACTCACAGTAGGATCGGGATCCAAATATCATCGCGTGATAAAACCGAAGGAATCCTACCAGAATCATCACACTCCAAATGGTATGCAGCGCTAGCAAGTTTCAGTACTTATGAAACTCCCGATGTGGATTTTTGCCCCATGCTCTTATGACCTTGGCGTGAGGTCAAAATGTCATAAGTCACATGTCAAGTTCTTCCCATCATTATCCTGATTAATTTGAACCCACCCGTACCTACCCTTGACGTAGGCCAAAATGGCAGTACGACTGTCTCAAACCAACGCATTCTATCTATGCAACAGATAAATATCCGGCAGCTACCAATCACTATACCTTGGCGTGAGGTCAAAATACATAGCTTGAATACTACCGAATATTTAACTGAAATGATGGAGGGCTACGGATGGTTTTGGCGAAACCGTGAACGTAGTGAACTTGATATAATCGATGGAACGAGATAGCTTTTAAAAGGAGTGGTTCAAGCTCCGCGTTTAAAAGTTTAGTTTTGAAAAGAACCGAGTGGTTTTCAAAGTGTTCCAATCGACTTTTACTTGGTTTATTTTCTTGCATTAGTTCTTTTAATGCGTCCCATCATTTAATCCTACCATTGCAGAAAACAACCAAAATATGACGTACGCTTATGCCATTCGCATTCACCACGGGGCCCCGTCATCACCCGTTAGGTTACTTAACTAACGACAGAGCGGGGGCTCGGCTAGCGCGGCTGTAAAACATAAGCAACGCCTAAATAGTTATCATATATAAATATATAGCAATGATAGACATTACAGATCACAGATGAATACATTGGATATACTAGGAATCCGCAATCCGTTCGAGCCTGCAACGAAAAGCGGATTACACGGTCGCGGTGAATAGCCAAAAACCCCACCCAAGACCCCTACGGGTGAGGCAAACTACCCGCCAAGTACCCGAAGCGAAGCAACCTCCCTCACCACCGTGAGTAGGCCACTCGGCACTTCGAGATACCCGGTAGTTTGTGCACCCCTCCATGGGTCTATCCTAGGAGCAAAAACAGTAAAAAGAATTATACAATGACGGCTACAATCCCGACCCGGTTGTGCGGCCAAACAAATTATAATATTACATCAATTTACATATTACAATGAATGAAAGAAAAAGTAGCACTCATCTCACATCCACCCCGGCTATTCATCCGCGACAATCCAACCCATTCATATACACAAACCAGTATCAATCACAGATCACAGATATGTATAACCCCGACTAATCGACATATAGCGATTAGCCGACGTTCAATACATTCAAACATCACAGATATAACCCTTATAGTCAAAGTGTATTGAAGTTCGAAAAAAATACGGATTTATAGGCCCCCAAAAATAATTTTCTATTCTGGAAAATCTGGGCACATATAAACTATCTCAAAAATCCTAAAACCAAGCCAGAGATACACTGCACCAAACTCGACCAAGTGAAGAGCCAATACGGCCGTGGTTGCGCGGCAATAGCTTGCTATTGCCGCGGAACCGCGGCACTTTGGTCGATTCACTTGATCGTTTTTGGTGGCTATCTTTAAAAAACCCTGAGACGATTTTTGGAGTAAAACAAATTTTGTTTTGACCAGAAAAAATTTTAACAGAAAACTAGGGTTTTGATATTTTGGTTTTTTGATTTTTCCGTTTCGAACTTCGACACACTTCACTACCTAGCTAGTTTATATTTAGTTAGGCTCTGATACCACTGTAAGTCCACGTTGCCCATCCCGGTGCTTGCGGGGAGGCGGAAAACGGAATAAAAATCGGATTTTTATGAGCTTAGGCAACATGGACTAGAGCTAGAAGGATCTTTGCTAAACAAAAACTTGCTAAAGCTAACTAGTAACTAGCTAAGTGCTAGAAAGGTTATACCTTGGGCTTTAAGTCCTTCTCTCCTTGCTCCTTGGAGTGGTGGAAGGAGGTCACCTTGGTCGTCTTCTCACGTCGAAGAAAGATCCACCCGAAAGCCTCAACCTTTGGCTTCAACTCCAAGCTAGAAGTAACTAGGGTGCAAGAAGTGCTAGTCCTTGAACCCTAGATGAGAGTAAAGATGATCAAGAGAGGGTTTTTCTCAAGCTCAAGTGTTTCTCAACACATGAGAGGGAGAGAGCTTGAGGGAGAGGAAGAACAAGAGAGAGAAAAGATATGATAGAATGAGAGAATAATAACCATTCTCACATATATGTGTGAATTATTGTAATTAGATAATTAGCTAGATAATTGTCATGGTTAATCAAGACATGAGAGGAAGTTCAAGTGTTTCTCAACACATGAGAGGGAGAGAGCTTGAGGGAGAGGAAGAACAAGAGAGAGAAAAGATATGATTGAATGAAAGAATAATAACCATTCTCACATATATGTTTGAATTATTGTAATTAGATAATTAGCTAGATAATTATCACGGTCCCCAGGTAGATGTCGATAAGAAGACTGACGAGGTGAACCCCATCTGAACTCCTACTGAGCCTGTATGTGACAATCTCCGTACAGTCCGGTCTGTTCGTCTGATACATCGCATGGCGGGCCTAGGGGGGCGGTGAACGTCAGTCCCCTAATAGCGGTACAAGTCGTGTCAGAGTGTAGCCCAGAACACCCTGAGATAACACTGGAAACCTACCAGTATATCTCGCTTGCCCTGGCCAGGGACTACACGTGTAATGGCTTTCCTGGACACAGCGCGATGTCAACCCCTAATACCGGGATAGACGAATCCTGTCTAACCGTCACTGCCTCCAAGTGCTTCGGGACTGCACCCAAAAACTACCTATTTGCACGACTCCTTAGAGCCGTGGTAGGGTAGTAATCAAAGTGCAGTGGGAACACACTCGAGGCGAAGTGACAGTGTCAAGTCAGCGGACTAAGCTGTACTCATGTCACCTGGGAACTGATAACTGACGATAGGTATAATACCAACCAACAGTCCCCGACGAGTCCAGTCCAGTGTACTTGTAACCTAACGAGCACCCGCATACTATCTCAAGTACGACGTACTGACGGCTGTGGGACAGACCGTCTCCCATGCTGGGATGAGAAGCGCATACGCTAGTCTACTCCGGAGTATCGATGCCCTGTCTCGATAGTCCAACGACTAGGGACCTGTATAAGGATGTGCTTATAGATCACCCAGCTCCCACGAGTGTGAGCGCCATCACCACGCTGGTAATCAAGCAAAGATCCTAAGGGCTCTACTAATATGTATATCAGCAATATGCTAAAAGAAACACATGCACGTATTAAAGCAGAGACAAACCAAGTAGCATACTACCATTTCGAGCAAGATTGTATATACAACTGTGAATATCCCAAGCTTCCATCAAGTAATATACAAACTAATATGATACAGTAATGGCCTCTAGGGCATATACACTAACAACTGTCACATCAGAAATAGATGATCTATCTCCGCTATATCTGCTTTAGTCTATAAATAGATATAAGCCACTTGTCTACCAATGCTTCCGCTGCTCCCACTGACTACGACAACCCTCTGGCAGAGTCATATAGACGTACACTTCTAAAGCTAGTTTAGAACGACGCTACACTCATCCTCCTGCCGTGTCTCGCAGCCTGGAACAACAGCAATGGCAAGTCTGGGTAAACAAGAACCTCCCTGTCACCGTCCTTGAGGCTACCGGAGTACCTCTCGGGTGCCTGAGGTTACCCACCGCATCTGCGGAGTGGCTAATGGAATGTCAAACCAGAATGAATCTTTAGGTTCTAATCAAATCTTCAGTAATCATTTGCGGTTCTGGAATCACTTCCAGTTCTACCATACTCCCACTACTGTTTTCTGAAAAAAAATCCATTTTTATTAAAACTGTGGCGAGTCTAGAACAATATCACTATTGATCTTCCAGATGGTAGAAAGTCAACCCTCGTCATAGCCTGGGTCAACCCACAAACAACAATTACAGAAACGTGCCTTGAGTTATCCAGAGTCTGGTTTTAAGCATAAGCCGGACAACTCCCCGTACCTTAACATCGTTAAGACATGAACTGTTCTATATCCAATATAGAACCAGATGCACTGATTTAATTGAACCAGATTCAAATCATGCAGCTGTCCCCAGTGTATGTCAACTAAATGGAGAGAGGCCGATCAGCATTACTCAACTTAGGAGTGCTTCCAATTATGAGTAATCTGAAAGAGAAGCAAGTTCTCTTAATCATTACTATCAACTGAATACCCTACACAAGTATCTACATCTTCGATCACCTTGAAGAATCCCGATACTTGCAACACCTGGTTCTCTACTTTATTCATATACCTATAACTTCTCAAAACTCAGACCTTGTGTTTCTACGAAACACTTATCTAAGAACTAGAGAAGTCATAAGTAAACCGAATATAGTACGAGGACCATCCCCTCTGTCCTAATGGACACTGGACAACATACAATACTCTGTATAAGTCCCTTGAGTCTGATAACTAAATCCCTGTGTGTCGTAGGTTGAAAACTGTACCTATGGTTAAGAAGAATTACACCGCTGTTTAATGCTCCTTACCTAACCATCCACTGGTATAGGTAAATGACATGGACATAATTTCAAAAAGGTATATCTCACTCTATAAAAATAGACGTACAGATGTATCAATTTGAAATTGGTGCATAACAGCGGATATTCAAAACCAAATATTTGCCGTCCGGCAAACAACCCAGGCGATTTCCTCAAATATCACCAATTACAACGAATTCTGATATAATGAGGATGATCACCTAATTCCAAATAACTTACTCCCACTCATCATCTGTAAAACCATACAGATGTGAGAATCATACCTGGTAAATACATACCAAGGAGCAAGTGTCTAATTGGGAAATTAGTTTTCTTTTAACAGTACACAGCGAAACAGAAACATTGAAATGTTTCGATGGGGTATCCCGGTATTCCTAGTAATGCCTCTTCCATTACCAGATTCACAACTGTTACCGTATATTTCTATACCATCTCTTCACATCCCTTCATATATCTTTAGTCATTACCTTCTGTACACCCCTTTAGGCCAAATGGTTTTCTTCCTTCCCTACCGTTCGGCACCAGCCTATGGTTTGGAAGAAGACTATCCAATAAGCATAATGGGTGTACTGTCCTAATCCTAGGAGCACTCGCAATGCGAGAGAAGATGAAGATAAAAGACAACCGAATAAACCTTATTGCTATTTCTCCTGAACCAGAATCCATCCCCGAACTGGAACAAGTTCCTTTCGAGTTTGTATATAACCATACGATGGAGTATCCAATAAACTGTGAATCTTCGTAGTGATACGGAGTGTCCTGGAGAAATACAAAAGGTGAAGTGGGAGTGGTAATGAAATACTTGGTTTGGTCGTGAATAGCAGTCGCAATTTACTTTGCCCTCTTACTAATCCCTTTATATGTCTTTACTTAATACCTTCTGCACACCATCGTTATGCTAATTGGTTTTCTTCATTCCCCACTGTTCGGCACCAGCCTAAGGTTTGGAAGAAGACTATCCAATTTGCGTAATAGGTGTACTATCTCCTAAACCAAAGAGTACTCGCAACCTGAGAGAAGGTAAAAGGAAAAGACAACTGAATAGTCCTATTCGTTTTCTCCAGAACCGGAAACCATCCTCGAATAAATTCCTTCGAGTTCGTATATAACTATACGATGGTTTTATCCAATGGAAGTGGACGGTCGTAGTAATACGGGGTGTTCTGGAGAAAAGGGTAAAAGTAGGAGTGGCAATGTGGTTTGCAACTCTGACAATCCAAAAGCCAGTGTTAAGAAGGTTCGGTTAATTTTGGTCACTGAGTCATAGTCTATGGTCGGGTCAATGGTCGCTGCCAAAGAGAGAGAGAAAAGAAACACTCAGCATGCACTCTAACCTAGATCAGAATGGTTACCAATTTATCTAATCTGGAAACTTCCCTCTGTACCGTCAAATTCTCCTCCAAACCTGAAAGAAGAATTAGTCGGGATCACCCGAGGAGTAAACCGACTCATCAGTGGGAATCGGGATCCAACTATCATTGCATGATAACATGACGGAATCCGCTCACGTTATCACACTCCAGAAGGTATGCACATATCTGGCAAGTTTCAGTTTCTTTAGAAACTCCCGATGTGATTTTTGCCCCATGCTCTTATGACGCCAACAAATCATAAGTCACATGTCAAGTTCTACCCGTCATTGTCCAGGTTAATTTGAACCCACCCGTACAAGCCCTTGACTAGGGCCAACAAGGCTATACGACTGTCCCAAACCAACGCATCTATCTATGCAATAGAAAGGTAACAAGCAGCTACCATACACTATGCCTTGACTAAGGCCGACAAACATAGCATGAATACTACGTGCTACCCGTCTGAAATGACGGAGGGCTACGAATGGTTTTTGGCGAAAAACCTTTAACGTAATGAACTTGATATCGTTGAAGGAACTGAATAGCTTTTATAAAAATATAGTGACGAAAACCTTTGCTAAAGAGGTCACTCCCGGTGAAGGGATCTCGGCTCTTTCCCCGTAGAATGAGGTGCAGGATATTCCAACTGAATACCACGATGCAAAGCAAAAGTAATCGGCTATAGTGAAGTTATTACCCTGACGCAAACTTCTGTCCAAGGGGTCACTCCCGGTGAAGGGATCTCGGCTCTTGCCTCGTCGACTGAGGTGCTGGATATTCATAACTGAATACCACTGTGCAAAACAAAAGAGAATGCCCTTGCAATAACAGCTTTTTGAAAATTGTTCCAACAACATCAGAATAGGTTTGTTTAGCTTGCATTGATCTGAATCAACACAGTCCCATCAATTGATCACACCAATAAAGAACGAAAATAATGATGTACGTATATGGCATCCGCATTCTCCACTGGGTCCCGTCATTACCCGTTAGGTTACTTAACTAACGACAGAGCGGGGACTGGACTAGCGCGGATGCTAAACATATACAACATCTACTAGTATATATATCAATATATAATATTCGCTCAAGGCGTGATAAAATGCAACATCACAGAAATGTAATAAGCATCACAGAACAATACAGATATCTGGGATCCCCGGGTTTCATAGAGCCGCTACTGAAACCCGACGTTCCCCTGGTCGTATGGATAGCCTGTGCAACGAAATCCTAGACCCCTATGGGCGCGGCAAGTTACCCGCCAAAACCTGAAGTGAGGCAGCCCCCTTCAGCAACGTGAATGGACCACCCAGCACTTCACGGAATCCGGTAACTTAGGCACCCTACCTGGATCAACCTGTACCCCCTATGAGTGCGACGAATAGCCTGCCAATTCTAGAGTAAAGCCCCCTCTGTCTCAATGCCATGAGATGCGAGACCGTTGCCCTCTAGAACCCGGCTATCCGTGCACCCCACCTTAGGGTAATCCCAGTACAGAAAGTAAAATATACATACAACGGGTACATCGACCTCGGCCCGGTCGTGCCCCAAAAGAATAATATACAAACAGGCAGTGACGACAGTCCACATATCGGACGCTCGCCCCGCAATATCAAATATACATATAAAACGAAACTGTACTAACATTACATCCAGGCTATCCCCCACGACCAATCCGCAGCATCACAGCACAACACAGAACATCAACGTGAATGTCACGTTCGCAAATCCGTCTAAAAGGGCTATAGCAGTTAGACAGGATTTACCGATCAAATGACATTCACGGTCGCAGATATAATGTAAATACTATGAACTAACATGTATAAAATTTTCGAACGATCAAATTTACCGAAGTGGGCCCCAAGCACTACTGTAGCACTCAAAGAAAATCTGGGCCCAAAAAGAATATTCCAAAAACCCCATTTTCAACTCAGAAGCCCACTGTAAAAATTTGATGCAATGAACAATCAAGGTAGCGGCGGAACCGCGGCCAATGCGTGGGTTTGGCCGCGGTTCCGCGGTGGAACAATGACGTCACGCGACCAAATTTTCACAGAATGCTTATAATTCCCTGCACGTGTTTCTGCAATGTACTGAAAAATTTTTCGGGCCAAAAATAAATCGACAGAAAACTGATGCATGAAAAACGCAGCTTTTGGAAAATCCGATCGATCGAACTTGTAAACATGTTAGAGCAAGCTAGACTAGGTTAATGGCGTGGCTCTGATACCATGTAAGTGCACGGCGGCGCCCCGGCCGTCAATCCGAGGACAAAATGCGGAAACGATAATTTACTTTAACTTTTGAACCGGCACCACCGCGCACTATTAACCCGGATCGGGCCATTAATCTAATCCTAGCTAACTAGAGAAGGGGTAGAGAGATATACCGAGCGATCCGTGTCCTTCGGTCTTCTCGTTGTCGTCCCGATCTCCCCGCGGAATCTCCGGTCTTCAACTCCTCGTCGGAAGGGCACCACATCGCCGGGTTCTTTTACGGGCTCCCACCTCTGGACCGAGGAAACTCGGGCACGAAGTTGGCGAGCCGACGTGTCCAAGAAGTGCTGTAGATGAAGTGTAGTAGGCTATGTCTCAAATTGGGGTTACTAGAAGTTGCCTTTTAGGTGGAGGAGAAGAATGAGCAAGAGGAATGAACTTGAGGATTTTTCTTTTTGCAATGAAATGAACCAAAATCCTCACACCAAAAATGAATCCCTCCCTCACTCTCTCAATAGTGGCAGGCCCATCCAAGAATGAGTGAGAATTGGAGTGAGTGAAAAGTCAAGGGGGGAGGAAGCTATCATGCACGAAAGAGAGAGAAATGTGATCATTAGAAGAAATGATCACCAACCAAATCCAACACTCTACAAACTAATCATAACCCAAAAGTTAAGCAATGATGACTGAAGAAGTCAAATGATGGTGCAACCATCATGAAGCAACAATATGCAAAGTCCACCCTCCACAATGCTAATTTGCACAATTGCAAATAAGCCCTCCTCCACCATTTTTCAGCCAAGGAAAGATACAAAGGAAAATGGCCGAAACGGAATGCAAACTGGCAACTTCAGAAAAATGATCCCGTAATAAATTACAGGAAAACCCAGCTACTGTATATACATACCCACATTTGTAATCCGACCGAAATACAAATGCAATGAGACAAAATCTATACTGTACAATACTAGGATCCGGCTTAAACCCAAGCCCGCTAGTATTATCCGTCCGATCATGATCCGGGCAATTCTGCACGTACATGATCGAACCCTGCCATATCTCCATACGGCCTCAACAGCGTTTCGCCCGAAACTTGAGAAAACGGTTTGTGGGGGACTCTAAAGACTCGTCAATACTTTGGTTGTGGATTTAACCACTAGCACGTCAGAGGTATTAGCCATACGTAACGGGCAACCAGGTATTGACCAAAAGGGACGTCGATGAGCGAACTCATCCTGACACCCTACTGAGCCTGTCAGTGACAATATCTGTACAGTCCGGTCCGTTCGTCTATGAGCATCGCATGGCGGGTCTAAGGGGTTGGTAAAAGTTAGACCCCCAAAAGCGGTACAAGTCATGTCAGAGTGTAGCCCAGAATACCCTAAGATACTACTGGAATACCTACTAGTAAATCTCCCACCTTGGCCAAGGACTTCGTGTAATGGCTCTCCTAGACACAGCGCGACCTCACCCCCAATACCGGGAGAGACGAACCCCTGCAGATCCGCTCACTGCCTCCATGTGGCTCGGGACTGTACCCAACTAAAACCTGTTTGCACGTCTTCTTTGAGCGTGGTAGGGTAGTAATCAAAGTACAGTGGGAACTCATACGAGACAAATGACGATCTCAGGTCGATAAACTAACCTGTACACATGTCACCAGGGAACTGCTATCTGACGTCAGGTATAAGACCAACTAGCATGTTCCCGGCGAGTCCTGTCCTGTGTACTCATAACCCAATGAGCACCTGTATACATCGTAGGTGAACCAACTGACACCAGTGGTTTGTGAGACCGGCCACCGTCCCTCGTCGGGGTCTCGACTGTATACACTAGTCTACTCTGGAGTATCGATTCCCGGTCTCGAAACTCCCACGACTAGGGACCTTTTAAGGATGTGCTTATAGACTACTAGCTCCCACGTATATGATCGCCCTCATACTGCTGGCAGTCAAGCAAGAATCCTAGGGGCTCTATCAACGCGCAATAGTGACCTGTAAGGTCACCTAAAGCGGTACACGATGATAAAGATAAACCAGATAGCATACTATCATCTTGAGTAAGACTGTCCTATCGGGATAGGTCCTCCATCAATCATTGCAACACGTGCCTGTGATCCAATAATTGACTCTGAGGGCACTATCTCCAACAACTAAAACCTGTTTTCATAACTCCTTTGAGCGTGGTAGGGTAGTAATCAAAGTACAATGGGAACTCACACGAGACAAATGACGATCTCAGGTCGATGAACTAACCTGTACACATGTCACCAGGGAACTGCTATCTGACGTCAGGTATAAAACCAACTAGCATGTTCCCGACGAGTCCTATCCAGTGTACTCATAACCCAATGAGCACCTGTATACATCTTAGGTGAACCAACTGACACCAGTGGCTTGTGAGACTGGCCACCGCCCCTCGTCGGGGTCTCGACTGTATACACTAGTCTACTCTGGAGTATAGATGCCCTGTCTCGAAAACTCCCACGACTAGGGAACATTTAAGGATGTGCTTATAGACCCCAGCTTCCACATATATGATCGCCCTCATACTGCTGGCAGTAAAGCAAGAATCCTAGGGGCTCTATCAACGCGCAATAGTGACATGTAAGGTCACCTAAAACAGTACATGATGATAAAGGTAAACCGGATAGCATACTATCATCTTGAGTAAGACTGTCCTACCGGTATAGGTTCTCCCTCAATCATTGCAATCACGTGCCTGTGATCCAATAATTGACTCTGAGGGCACTATCTCCAACAAGTACAGCATAGTCCGCAGACTTGACACTGCTACTTCGCCTCGAGTGTGTCCCACTGTTCTTAGATTGCTACCCTACCACGGCTCAAAGGAGTCGTGCAAACCGGTAGCAGTTGGGTGTAGTCCCGAGCACTTGGAGGCAGTGGCGGTTAGACAGGATTCGTCTCTCCCGGTATTGGGAGTTGATATCGCGCTGTGTCAGAGAGCCATTACGCAAAGTCCCTGGCCAGGGCAAGCGAGATTTACTGATAGGTTCCAGTAGTTTCTCAAGGTGTAATGGGCTTCGCTCTGACACGACTTATACCGCTTTTAGGGGACTGACGCTTGCCGCCCCTAGGCCCGATATGCGATAGTCCTAGACGAACAGACCGGACTGTACGGAGATTGTCACATCAGGTTCAGTAGGTGTTCGGATGGGTTTCCTCATCGGCCTTCTTATCGACATCTACCTGGGGACCGTTACGTACATTTAGTGCCGCTTGCGGTCTGTGGTTAAACCCACTGCCAGCGTAGTAGTCGAGTCTTTAGAGTCCCACACAGAGAGTTTCCCTGCTCCAGGAGAAACAATATAGAGGTCGTATGGTTTTACGACAAGGGTTCGGACGCATACGTGTTTAAACGCACGTACGATGTTCGGACAGTTTTTACTAGCCGGCTTTGGTTTAAGCCTAGTTCTAGTATCGGGTTATTGGATTTATACAGTCTAAAGTTTTTCCGTGTTTTCACGGATAGGAGGGGCGTTCTCGTAATTTTGCGGGAAGCTTCTAGAAGTATAGTGACTTGATGGTTTAGGTGGCATTTACATTAAATGCATTTGTGACTCATTAGATGAATCATTCAAGTGAGTTAATGAAGCATTTATTGCTTAATGACTCACTTGATGATTCATTGCACATATTTAATGAAGCATGATGATAAATCATTTGATTTATTCATTTGATAATTCTTTATGCTTCATAATATATTAGAAGTGAGAAACAATTTCATCATAATCTTGCTCACCTTCTCTCTCCTCAAGCTCTCTCTCTTCAAACCCTAATCCTACCCTCTCATGTGTTGAGATCAAGGATTAGCTAGACTATTTAATCCATAACCATACTCTATATCATCTAGATGACTTTGATTAGCAACTAAAGAAACCTAGTTACCTCAAGATTAGAGACAAAGCTTGGAGTAGAAGCTCTCGGGTGGATCGTCTATTACATAGAGGAGGCCGAAGAGGAATTGGATAACGAGAAGACGAAGGACTAGGTTTATTAGGTATAATCTCTTGTCATAGTAGTTAATAACTTCTATGTTAGTGCTAGTTATAGTTTAGCAAAGATCCTTTCGGATAGTCGATGTTGCTTCAAACAAAATGATTGTTTTTCATATTTCCGCCTCCCCGCAAGTCGTGGGGTGTACAACGTCGACTTACAGTGGTATCAGAGCCTCGCTAAACAATAACTAACTTATTAGCAAAGTCGTAAGAATTTTGAACGCAAAACGAACCGGAAAAAATATCGTATTCACCAAGTTTCTGTCGAATTTAAAACGAGGTCTAAAAATTTTTCAGGGACCTCTAAAAATACAAGCAGGGAAATATAAGAATATTGGAAAAAATTGGGTACATGAATCGGGCAAACAGCCGCGGAACCGCGGCCGATCCCACCTATCCGCCGTGGATCCGCGGCCGAGTTGAAACCGATTTAGCCCAATTTTCCCCAGTGACTCTTCTGTGAATATTTTGTCTTTTCTGGAATGTTTATTTTCTACTCAAGTCTCAGGTGCACAGAGAAGTTTTGGAGTAGAATCTAAAGTGTTTGCTCGATCGAAATTATACGATGTTTGCTAATTAGATTATATCTATGAACTGTATAATGTGTTCATAAACCTCCCCTAACTGCTAGTATGTCGGTTGGTAGGGGGTTGCACATTTCTGTAATGATTTTACTGTTTGTGATTATGAACTTGATTGGATTGTTGTGATGATTAGCCGGGGTTTGAGATGGGTTATTATATTCATTCATTCGATGTAATTGTAATATGTTGTAATATTATTTTGCGGGGCACATCTAGGTTGCGGTTATAGCCACCGTTGTATTATTTCATTTTACTGTTTTTGCTCCTAGGATAGACCCAAGGTGGGGTGCACAAACTACCGGGTACTTTGAAGTGTTTAGTGGCCTACTCACGTTGTTGGGGGAAATCGCTTCACTTCGGGTACTTGGCTGGTAGTTTGCCGTACCCGTAGGGGTCTAGGGTGGGGTAATGGCTATTCATCACAACTGTGTAATTCGTCTTTCGTTGCAGGTTCAAAGGAAACGCGGATTACTTGTATATCCAATAATGTTCATCTGTGATTTGGAATGCCTATTATTGCGTCTGACGAATGTACAATATCTATATATGATAGCTATTTAGACGTCACTTATGTTTTACACCCGCGCTAGCCCAACCCCCGCTCTGTCGTTAGTTAAGTAACCTAACGGGTGATGACGGGACCCAGTAGCGAATGCGGATGGCATAAGAGGACGTTGTATTTTCGTTGTTTTATGCAATGATAGGTTAATGATGGGACGCATTATTATTAATGCAAAGAAAATAAACCAAAGTTGAATCGTTGGAACAGTTTAAAAGAAACCACTTGGTTATTTTTAAAACAGAAGATATTTTTTAATTGCGGAGCTTTAACCACTCCTTTTAAAAGCTTTCAGGTTCCTTCAGTCATATCAAGTTCACTATGTTCACGGTTTCGCCAAAACCATTCGTAGCCCTCCGTCATTTCATTTGGGTATTCAGTAGTATTCAAGCCATGCATTTTGGCCAAAGTCAAGGCATAGTGTTTGGTAGCTGCTGGGTATTCATTTGTTGCATAGATAGATGAGTTAGTTTGGGACAGTCGTATTATCATTTGACCAAAGTCAGAGGTATGTACGGATGGGTTCAAATTAATAAGATAATGATGGGTAGAACTTGACATGTGACTTATGACATTTTGACCAGAGCCAAGGTCATAAGAGCATGGGGCAAAAATTTATATCGGGAATTTCTAAAGAAACTGAAATTTGCAAAGAGATGCATACCATTTGGAGTTTGATGAATGTTGGTAGGATTCCTTTAGCATTATCATACGATGATATTTAGATCCCGATCCTACTGTGAGTATATGCTACTCATCAGGAGATTCGTCACTTAACGATCAATGCTATAAACCAAGTAGGTGTCGAGAAAGGTGTCAGCGGGGCTACGCCCCAAGAGAAAAGAGGTTATTTAATTAAGGAACTTCGCGGAAGCGTTGGAAAACCTCCCTCGAAGTACCGACACCGGCCTGGCTGAACGGTTAAGCAAGTATTGTACAGTGAGAATAGTCCTGGCTAGTTCTTCCTTTTTGGTTTGAGGAGGGATTCGAGAAACAGTAGGAGCCATCCAGTTTAGATAAACTAAAAAACACTCTAAACTTGCAAGAGCATCATGCTAAAGTGTTCTCTCTCTCTCCTAATTGCAGCGACCCAGATAATGACAGAACTTAAGTTACTATTAGAAAAAAATATACCGACAGGGCCAAACTATAAAGATTGGCTACGGAATGTCAAAATGGCTTTGACCTATGACAGATTGGGGTATGCCCTCACCGCTAAGGCACGTGCAGTCCCACGTCCCAAATCCAGTAATGCGAATAAGGAAATCCGCAAAACCTGGGAGTTAGATTGCACGAAGGCCAAGTGCATCGTGCTTACCTCGATGAATAATGAACATCAGAGGAGTCACGAGGATATGGATCTTGATGCCATATTTCTCCATACAAAGGAACTTTATGGAGAACAATCTCGTATAGCAAGATACGAGACCTCAAAGAACTTGTTTCAAGCGAGATTGGCCGTCAGATCATCGGTAGGAGAACATGTCATAAAGATGATTGGCTATATAGAAGAGCTCGCAGACCTTGGGACGACTTTGGATAATGAGCTCTATACAGACCTGATTCTCCAGTCCCTCCCTTCCACCTACGCCCAGTTTATTCTGAATTTCAACATTCAAAGAAAAGAAGTTGAACTTTCAGAACTCCTTAACATATTGAGGAGTGCAGAGGGCACCTTGCAGAAAGCAAGGGAAATACACACTATGTTTGTTCGCGGTGCTTCTTCTTCCGGGTTCAAGGCTAAGGCCAAAGGAAGGAAGAATAAGGCCGCCACCAAACCTAGAGGAGGTGTTAGTAAGGTGGGAGCGAAGGGAAAGAAAAATATTGTGGTGCCAGTGGTGGCCAAGGATGAGTGCTTCCATTGTCATAGGAAATGGCACTGGAGGAAAGATTGCAAGGCATGGAACGCCAAGAACCAGGAACCGAAGCAAGCTGTGGCTTCGACTTCATGTGTGTTTGTAATTGAGAATTGTCTATCAATCATCTCTACTTCCTGGGTATTGGATACCGGATCAGGATCTCATATATGCAATTCATTGCAGGCACTGAGAAACCGTAGAGTGCTGAAGGTTGGTGATATGACCCTGATAGTTGCTAACGGAGCTAGCGTGGGAGCGGTGTCCGTAGGGGATTATCACCTGGGATTGACGAGTGGACATATTTTGGTTTTACATAACTGTTTTTGTGTACCTAGTTTAACGTGTAATATCATATCAGTTTCCTTGTTATCAAATAAAGGTTATGATTTCACGTTTGCAAGCGATGTTGTTAACATCCACCTTAATCATAGTTTGATTGGGTCTGGTACATTGGATAACGGTATATATGTCTTAAACCAATTACAGATTTTCAATGTCCAGAACACACTAAAAAGAAAGTCTCCAGATTTCAATAAGGCTTTCTTATGGCATTGTAGACTGAGTCACATCAATGAGACAAGGTTAACTAAGTTACATAGAGAAGGACATTTGGATTCATTCGAATATCAAACTTATGCCACTTGTCAATCATGTCTCAAAGGAAAGATGACAAAGACTCCATTCACTGGACATGGAGTAAGAGCGAGCGAGCTCTCAGGACTCATACACAGCGATGTATGTGGTCCAATGTCTACACATGCAAGAGGTGGTTTTTCCTATTTCATTACTTTTACGGATGATTACTCTAGGTACGGATTCATTTTTCTGATGAAACATAAATCCGAGGCTTTTGAGAAATTCCAAGAGTATAAGAATGAAGTAGAAAACTAAACCGGCAAAAGTATCAAGACACTGAGATCTGATCGAGGTGGTGAATACTTAAGCGCTGAGTTCTTAGATTACCTAAAAGAGAAAGGAATTCTCTCTCAGCTTACTCCTCCATACACTCCACAGCATAACGGTGTATCGGAGAGACGGAATCGAACCCTATTGGATATGGTACGTTCCATGATGAGTAATGCTGAGTTACCGTGATCTTTCTAGGGTTATGCGCTAGAATCAGCGGCTTATCTTCTGAACAGGGCTCCTACCAAAATTGTGCCTACCACGCCATATCAGATGTGGAGTGGGAAGAAACCCCACCTTCAGCATATGAAGAATGGGGATGTCCAGCTTTTGTTAAAAAGCAGCATGTGGACAAGCTCGAGGCACGATCAGTAAAGTGTAAGTTTGTGGGATATCCAAAGAACTCCAAGGGATATTATTTCTATTACGCAGAGGAACAAAAGGTTTTTATTTCTCGTAATGCCCATTTTCTAGAACACCAGTTTATAGAAAAGGAAACAAGTGGGAGCGAAATAGAACTGGAAGAAATTCCAGAACCACAAACTACTACTGAAAGTTTGGTAAGACCAGTAGTTCAAGAAGAACAGGACATTCCCGCACCCCTCCGCAGGAGTAGTAGGCCGTCTCATCCGCCTGAGAGATACTATGGTTTTCTCATAGATGGGGATAGAGAGGATTGCGTCATTGATGATGATGAACCTACTAGCTTCCAGCAGGCCATCCAGAGCGGTGACTCTGTACGATGGCTAGATGCAATGCGGACTGAAATGGAGTCCATGTACACCAACAAAGTATGAACTTTGGACTTTGCTCCAGATGGGGTAAAACCCATAGGATGCAAATTGATCTTCAAGAAAAAGATTGGTGTAGATGGACAGGTGGAAACCTATAAGGCTAGACTTGTTGCAAAGGGTTTTCGTCAAAGACCTGGTTTGGACTATGACGAGACTTTTTCTCCAGTGGCTATGCTCAAATCCATTCGGGTCCTTCTTGCTATTGCCGCCTTCCATGATTATGAGATCTGGAAGATGGACGTGAAAACGACTTTTCTAAATGGTAATTTGGAAGTGTGCGTCTATATGGATCAGCCAGAAGGCTTCAATCAGAGTGGGAGCAGCGGGAAAGTGTGCAAGTTCCTTAAGTCCATTTATAGACTAAAGCAGGCATCGTGGAGTTGGAACATCTGTTTTGATGAAACGGTCAAAGAATATGACTTTATCAAAAATCCAGATGAACCATGTATATATAGTAAAATTGTAGCACGAACTGTTGTATTCCTCGTCTTGTACGTGGATGACATTCTATTGATAGGAAATGACATTCCTATGCTACAATCTGTCAAAAGATTCTTGTCACACAGGTTCTCCATGAAAGACCTGGGTGATGCCTCTTACATTCTGGGGATCCGGATCTATCGTGATAGATCCAAGAGGATGTTGGGACTTTCGCAGTCCAGGTATATCAACACTATACTGAAAAGAATCAGTATGGAAGATTCAAAGCGCGGTAATCTACTGGCTTGTCACGGAATCACCCTCTCCAAAGAGATGTCTCCGAAGACTGATTTGGAAAGGGAACGCATGTCTATTATACCCTACGCTTCTGCAGTAGGCTCTATAATGTATGCGATGTTGTGCACCAGACCAGATGTAGCTTACGTACTGAGCGTAGTAAGACGGTATCAGTCAGACCCAGGGGAGAATCACTGGATAGCAGTGAAGAACATTCTCAAGTACCTGAGAAGGACTAGGAGATGTTCTTGGTTTACGGCGGAAAAGACCTCAAGATCGAGGCCTTTGCTGATTCCAGCTTCCAGAGTGATAAGGACGATTCCAAGTCCATGTCAGGTTATGTCTTTACCCTTAATGGAGGGGCGGTGTGCTGGAAGAGTTCCAAGCAGGACACTGTTGCTGAGTCGACGATGGAAGCGGAGTATATTGCTGCTTGCGATGCCGCAAAAGAAGCGGTCTGGATGAAGAAGTTCCTAACAGAACTTCAGGTGGTTCCTACCATTGTTGATCCAATACCTCTGTATTGCGACAACAATGGAGCTATAGCTTTAGCAAAGGAACCAAGGTCCCATCAGAAGTCCAGACACATCTTAAGGTGATATCACCTGATCAAGGAGATCGTAGATTGCCAGGAGATCAAGGTCCGGAGAGTTGCTACAGAGGAGAACATTGCTGATCCATTCAAAAAGGCCCTACCTCAGATTCAGTTCGAGAGACTACTCGAGATGATCGGTCTTCGATATGCCAATACATGGCCCTAGTGCAAGTGGGAGATTGTTAGTGTATATGCCCTAGGGGCCATTATTGTATCATACTAGCTTGTATATTACTTAATGGAAGCTTGGGATATTCATAGTTATATAACAGTCTTGCTAAATATGGTAGTATGCTACTTGGTTTTATCTATCTTAATATGTGTGTACGTATTGATAGAGCCCTTAGGATCTTGCTTGACTACCAGCGTTGTGATGGCAGTCACACTAGTGGGGGCTGGGTAGTCTACAAGTACATCCTTTTTCAGGTCCCTAGTCGTAAGATTTGTTAGTTATATGTATGCCCTAGAGGCCATTACTGTACATAGGATGTATATTGTAGTGGATGCTTGGACATATATAGGGAGGACTTTCTTGCTCGACATGATAGTATGCTATCTGGTTGCTCTTTACCTTAACGTGTATACTGATTGTCTCTCTGTTACATGTTGGTAAAGCCCTTAGGATGTGTACTTGACTACCTGGACTATGATGCGGATCATACTAGTGGGGACAAGGTAGTCCGTAAGTACATCCTTCAAGGTCCCTAGTCGTGGGTATATCGATACGGGGCATCGATATACCAGAGTAGACTAGCGTATACCTTCTCGACCCATACAGATGGGCGATGGATGATCCCATATCCATTGGTGTTTGACATCAGAGATGATATACGGGTGCTCAGTGGAGACTGGGTACACTGGACGGACTCGCCGAGAACTCCCAGATGGTATTATACCTTACGTCAGATGGCAGTTCTCTGGTGACACTGGTACAGAGTAGTCTGTTGACCCCAGATCGTCATAGAGTCTTGTGTGGTTCCCACTGTGCTTTGATTTCTATCTTACCACGTCCAAGAGGGCGTGCAAAACGGTGGTTTTTGGGTACAGTCCCGAGTCACATGGAGGCAATGAGCGATAGGAGGGGATTCGTCTCTCCCGGTATAGGGAGTTGATGTTGCGCTGTGTTCGATTGGCTATAACCGGAAATCCCTGGCCAGGGTTGCTGAGATTTACTGGTAAGTGTTACCAGTAGTTTCTCGAATTGTTATAGACCTCATATCGACATGACTTATCAAGCTATTGGGGTCTGACGTTTACCACCCCTAGGCGAGATATGCGACATATCAGACGATCAGACCGGACTGTACGGTAGTGTTACTGGTTGGATTCACTGGAGTGTGAGCGGGCTTGCTCGTCGATCTTCTGATCGCTCAATACCCGGGTGGCCGTTACGTTTAGCAGACCGCTTGCGGCTTTTGGGTGTTTGATATGATCATCACCTGCTGCCGGCGTATTGACGAGTCTTTAGAGTCCTACACAGAGGTTTCCTGGCTCAAGCGAAACGAAATAGGAGCGCATATGAGATATGTGTGGGACCGAGAATAATGCGTGTATGTGATACCGTATTCTATTCTCGCGATGAATGTATTGATTGGTTGTATGCGATATAACCTAGTTATCGAATCAAGGATTGATTCGATAAGTCGATACATATGATACTAGTCGGTTATATGCGATATGACCGGATCGTTAAATCAAGTGTTGATTTAATGATTTAATGTATAATTATATATTTGATATATTACTTTGCATTAACTAGTATTGGTTCACTTTAAATGGATTTTCTCACTTGGATTGTGCACATTGTATATGTGATATACTTTTGTACACAAGTTTGTATCATGTTTGATGATACATGTTTGCTAGGGTTTGTGTAAAGAATTAAACTTTGTTTAAATAAATGGTTAGGGTTTTTATTTGATTATTCATTCTTTTATTTATTTGTTTTTGGATTAAAGATAAGAGAAAAGAAAAACAAAAAGGTTTCTTTCTTTCATGAAGCTTGTTGAAGCTTCATGAAGCTTTGACCAAAGAAACCCTTTTGTCTTCATCTCATTAACCCTAACCATTCACTTAACCTTAGTCAATTCTCTACACATTACCATGGTTAATATTATGATAAGAATTGATTTTTCTATTCTATTCTAATACTTATCATAACTTTTTCCTCTTCTTCTTCTTCATCTTCAACATGAAGAAACCTTGCACCATCAATGGTGATTGATGAAAAAGAGTGAGAAATCCAATTCTAAAGTGAACCCACTTCCTATTTCTTCATCCTCTACCTCTTTCCAAGTAGTAGAGTGTGTTTTCTTCACAAGTTTCTTGACTTGGTGAAGTTGGAGCTTGATCTAGCGATGCCTCGATGTAGATCATCTTCGGCATCGTCGTCGATGACCTAGCCCACTCTTTCTCTGATGAAGCCGACGCTAGAGCCCAAGATCCGATTTGTACAGCGAGGAGACTTCATCGCGGAGACATGGAGGTAGAGGACCGGATCTACAAAGGTTGTATTTCCTCTTTCTCTTTAGTTAAGTTGTTAGCTAGTTTCTAGTGTCGCCTAAATTTCTAGTCAAGGATCCGTATTAGGGTTTCTCGGCACCCATAAAATTTGAAATTGGCATGGTTGATGCCTTGTGAGACCTCTATAGTGTGCCTAGGAACCCTACAGTGGTATCAGAGCCTAGCTAGAGCCTTAGGCGATGCCTAGACGAAGTTTGAAACCCGAACAAACCCCGAAACCCTAATCCGACATGCTCTGTGGACTTTTTCTAAAAACTGGGATTTTTCCAGATTAAAAATGCTTAAAAAATTCAGCAGGGAATTCTAAGAATTACGGCGCAAAAATTTTCTCATGATCCCTCTAATGAGCGGCGGAACCGCGGCATAAGCCTAGCTTATGCGGCGGTTCCGTGGCAAGTTGATGAGATCATCATTCAGTGTTTGCACAGTAACTCCTATTTTATTATGCTGGATTTTCTGGGAATTTTTAATATTTATTCAAGAGTTGAATTTTCTGGGGTTGTTTTGGGGATTCGGTGTTTCGATCGGATTATCAGATTTTGTCTATGGGGCTTCCGGATATTTTTTTGAACATGTTAAAAAGTTCGACCGGATATAAATACCCAATTTTTCCCCTGTCGGGAAATTTCCAAGTGTTGGATTTTTCCGTAGTTTAACGACGTTCTAAGTAGTGCAAGTAACGCGATGGACCCTCTAGAAGACAACAAACCTTAACTCGATTATGTGACCGTCTTGAACCGCCCTTTGAACCTTCGGGTTTGGGGCAGTACGGCGTGCCACATGTGAGGCGTTGTCTTGACCCTTCTACGGCTGGACCGTTGGTACTGACGCACGAACTGAATATTGTTAGACTTATTTCATGTGTTGATCTATATCGGGAAAACTTGGGTGTTCGACTGTTTGATCGAAAAGTTTAACATTTTCTATTTATCTGGAATGTGATACAATAATTGGAATTCACAATAAGTTATGAGATAACTGAATGAATGTTATAAATCTAGTAGTTTAGTCTCACTTGATCGGTTTCCACGGAATTTTGATGTGATCAAAAGTCCGTCGCAATCACGTAGCGTACGCGGATACTCGCCGAGTAAACTTAATAGACAGCCTCACTCTATAGCCCCGACCAAGTGACTGTAGGAGAACCCCGTCGCCGAAAGCATCCGTCCGGGTGCTCGCGGCAGCGGTGTTCCGCCTTGGTGCACTTCGTCGACGGTATCGGGGGTGCGGCCGTCTACTGAAGTTTGCGACGAGCATTCGATCAGGATGTCGGGAATCTTGTTGAATTGCCCGACTTGATATTGAAAAGAGTTTTCGGTTTTGAGACTAAAATGTGGGGTTTATAATTGTTAGGCATGTGATGTCTAAGTAATTCATTTGGTCAGGCATGCGATGTCTGAGGTGGTTGCGGATTCCAACTGTTGTAGTTTTACACTTTCTTTTCTGTGACTGTAAGTGTAATATGTGATGTCGCCGGTTTCGTTGCTATATGTCAACGACAATTGGGATGTGCATATTTACTTACGTTGATGACATGTGATGTTATGTGTTGCTGGATATGTTATATTGGATCGTCGTGTTTGAATAGCCGGGGGGTTTTTATGTGAGATGAGTGTTTTTCATTTTCATTCATGTAAAAACTTGTATGTAATATTCTTTTATTTGGGGCACTTCCAGGTTGCGGAAGATGTCACCCTTTGTATATTATTTACTTTTCCGCACTAGGATAGACCCAAGGAGGGGAGCATGAGTAACCGGGTTCTGGAGTCCAGTGGGAGACCAACTCGAGGAGTCGAGTCCGGGTCTCCTAACTCTAGAATTGGTAGGGTTGCTTGCCGCTCTCGTAGGGGTCTAGGGGTGTGGGTTTGGCTATTCATCACGACCGTGGAATCCGTGTTTTATACTGGCTCGTATTGAAAACACGGACGTCCTAGTATATCCAATATTTCATATGTTTCTTCTGCTGCGATATCTGTGATGTGATCATATGATGTTCTGTGATGGATACTGTATATAGTATATATGATATATTATATAGACGTTACTTATGTTTTACACCCGCGCTAGCCCTGCCCCGCTCTGCCGTTAGTTACCTAACCTAACGGTGCACGAGGGGACATCGAGGCGAATGCGGATGGCATAAGTGTACGTCGTATTTATCTGTGATGTTTAGGTACTTAAATGATGGGACTTCATTAATTTGATTAATGAAAGAAAAGAAACCTAAGATGTTGTAGAATCGAATTTCAAAAATAAAACAGGTAGCTACAGTTCTTGCTTTGCACAGCGGTATATATGATATATCCTGCACCTTATTCGATGAGGAAAGGACCGAGATCCCTTCACCGGGAGTGACTCCTTTAGCAATAACTGGCAGATGCTACACACTCGGTTTGTCTTTTGATTGCTTTTAAGAGTTTTTTCTTTGCACAGTGATATATATGATATATCCCGCACCTCATTCGATGAGGATAGGACCGACGATCCCTTCACCGGGAGTGACTCCTTTAGCAAAACTAGAAAAGCCTCAAAAACACTCCATTTCAAAATCATTTGATTCTACAACGATATCAAGTTCATTACGCAATAGGTTTTCAGAAAAACCTGTCGTAGCCCTCCGTCATTTCAGATAAGTTGTATATAGTATTCGTGCTGCATTTGTTGGCTTTCGTCAAGGTGCAGTGTGCGGTAGCTATATGCTGCTTATCTGCCAGCATACGATGCGATTGGATTAGGGTAGTCGTGCGGCTTTGTTGGCTTTCGTCAAGGGTCGTGCGGGTGGGTTTAATTCAATCAAGAAATGTACGGGTTGAACTTGACTAGCGGGCTATGGTTTGTTGGCTTTCGTCAAGGTCATAGCACGTTAGGGGCAAAATATTATGGGGAATTTCAAGTGTTGAAATTTGCAATGAGATTGCATACCTTCTATGAGATAGTTGGATCCCGATACCCGCTGCGAGTAAGAGTTACTCCTGGGAGAGTTTTACACATTACAATTAGCCGATCAAGTAGGTGTCTAGAAAGGTGTTAACGAGGTTACGCCTCTGGGAAAACGAGGTTTAAATTAATTAGGTTCGTGCGAAAGCACGGGGGACCTCCCTCAAAGTACCTACACTGGCTTGGCTGAAAGATTGGCGAACATGTAGTGTGTAATTAATCCCGGCTAGTCTTTCCTTTTAGGGTTTGAAGGAAGATTTGATAAAAAGCAGTGGGAGCCATCCTGATTAGATAAAATAATAACCAATCTATTCTTGCAAGAGCGCACGCTGAGTGTTTTCTTCTCTCTCTCTCCAGGTAGCGACCATATCACGCCTTAATCAAGATAATAATACGGAAAATTGACCGAACCAGCTTGTTATACTGAGCTGGGGAACGTTGGTCCCGCTCCAACTTATAATTGTTATAAGACAGAGCAGGAAATTGGGGATTACCAGAATTCCCGTGCCGCCCAAACGAAGAGAGTGCATGATGATGTATCATCTTCGGGTGTGTTCATTACAAAGAACTGTTTCTCTGCATCCTCTACGTCCTGGGTATTTGATACCGGATCAGGATCCAAGATATGTAATCTGTTACATAGGGCTATAGAAAGGTAGAGAACTGAGAACGGGTGATAAGTTTCATGAGGCAGAAAACGGGGCAAGTGTTGCAACCAAGTCTGTTGGTCACTGTCACCCTGTATTACCAATACATTGATTCTGAACAAATGCTATTAGATACCGAACCTGATATACAAAATCATATCAGTCTCTTTATTAGTAAAGAAATGATAAAATTTTGTATTGTTGGATAATGTTTTGAACATTTCCTATATCAAAAGCTGATCGGTTCAGGCACGTTATCTAAAAGCATTGAAGTTCTAAATCAAACCACAGTTCCTAGTAGACAGAACACACACAAGAGGAAGAGTTCAGAAATGAACGAATCCTTCTTGAGGCATTGTAGACTAGGTCATATCAATGCGACCCGACTAGCTGAAGTTACATGTAGATGCATATTTAAATTAGTTTGAATTTACATCTTGTGAAACTTGCCAGTCATGTCACAGAGATAAGATAACCATAGCTCTGTTTATTGGAAACAGAGAAAGAGTTAGTGAACTCTTGGGACTGATACATGATGATGTATGTAAGGTCCCCTGTCTACACATGCCAGGACTGATTCTTTATACTTCATTACATTCTCTGATGATCTTTCGAGTTTCAGACCTATGTTCCTGTTGAAACACAAGTCCGAACCTTTTGAGATATTCACGGAATATAAGTTAGAAGTAGAGAACCAAAATACGGGTATAAGTATTATGTCCTATGATGAGATCAGGGAGGAGAATACTTAAGCGTGGAATTCCTGGATTATTCTAAAGGAGAATGAGATTCTCTCTCAGCATTACTCCTCTGTATACACCATAGCACGATGGTATATCAGGGCGGAGCAATAACACCCTATATGATAAGGTGTGCTCTATGATGAGTACTACTGAGTTACCTATTTCCTTTTGGGAGTTATGCACTTGAGAAGCTGCATACCTATTGAATAGGGTTCAAATCAAATCAGTTGCCTACCACTTCATATTTGATATGATAAGGGAAGAGCCCATATCTTAAGTTGGTTAAGATTTGGGGTTGTCCGGGTTATGTCTAAAAGCATAATCCGGACAAGCTCGAGGCAAGGTAAGTTATGTAAAACTGGAAAGGTTCCAGCTATACAAACTACAGCAGATGATTTGATAGAACCAAAAGGATTCAATAGTAACCAACGAACCTCAGCCTCTCCGCCGATCTAGTAGGGTTCCTCACCCACCTGAGAGAAACTTCGGTTTCTCTATGACAGTGGGAGCGAGGATTGCGTCATGAGATGTGACCCAACTAGCTTCGAGCTGGCCATCAGGAGTAAGACTCTGTAAGAATGGCTGGATGTTTAGTGATCTGAGATGGAATCCATGTACACCAACAAAGTATGGACTTTGGTTGGTATATCTGAATGGTTAAATCCCCATCAGGAGCAAGTATATCTTGAGAAGATTACTTGGTGTAGATGGAAAAGTTGAGACTTTCAAAGCTAGACTTGTTAAAGCTTTTCGTCATCGACCAGGCGTGGATAATGATGGAACCTTCTCAAGTGGCTATGCTTAAGTCCATCCAGATCCTACTTGCCACGGCTACATACCATGACTACGATATCTGGCGGTTGGGTGCCATGACTACTTTTCTAAATAATGTTTTAGAAGAGAACGTCTGTAAGTACAAAGCCAGAGGGCTTCGTAAACAGTCGGAGCAGCGGAAAGGTGTGCAAGATGCTTTATAGGATAAAGCAGGCATCGCGGAGTTGGAACATCTGTTTTGATGGATTAGTCAAAGAAGTTGACATCATCAAAATGGTAGATGAACCTTGTATAAACAAAAAGGTAGTAGGGAGTATGGGGACGATCCTCGTAGAGTACGTGGATGACATACTCTTGATAGGGAAGGAGTTTCCTATGCTACGCTCGGTCAATCTCCGCTTATCACAATGATTCTCCATATAGGATCAAAATGATACCTCCTAAATCCTGGGTTTTGGATCTATGAGATAGATCTAATTGGATGTTAGGATACTCACTAGTTGTAGTGAGATGGTATCAATTGATCCTGGGAAGAATCACTGGAAGTGTTCCAGGGTGATGAAGACGACTGAATGTCAGTCACAGGCATTGTCTTTACCCTCTATCGAGGGACGGTATGTTGGAAGAGTTCCAAGCTAGATACCATGGCATACTAGACGATAAAGGCTGGATACATCACTACTTAAGATGCTACCAAAGAGGTTGTTTGGATGCATATTGGTTCATGAGATGAACTACGTTCCTCCCATTGTGTGACAATGGAGTTGTGGCTTATGCTAAGGAACGTCCAACCCATCAGTGATCCAGACATATTCTAAGGCAGTATCACCTGATCAAGGAGATGGTTGATCTCCAGGGGATCGAGGTCAGGAGAGTAGACTCAGAGGACAACACAGCGGATCCACTCACAAAGGCCTGTTCCCAGAGAGAGATTTTTATGGGATGGTTGAGTATGAGATACTACAACCACTGCTATCAGATGGCCCTAGTGCAAGTGGGAGATTGTTAGTTATATGTATGCCCTAGAGGCCATTACTGTACATAGGATGTATATTGTAGTGGATGCTTGGACATATATAGGGAGGACTTTCTTGCTCGACATGATAGTATGCTATCTGGTTGCTCTTTACCTTAACGTGTATACTGATTGTCTCTCTGTTACATGTTGGTAAAGCCCTTAGGATGTGTACTTGACTACCTGGACTATGATGCAGATCATACTAGTAAGGACAAGGTAGTCCGTAAGTACATCCTTCAAGGTCCCTAGTCGTGGGTATATCGATACGGGGCATCGATATACCAGAGTAGACTAGCGTATACCTTCTCGACCCATACAGATGGGCGATGGATGATCCCATATCCATTGGTGTTTGACATCAGAGATGATATACGGGTGCTCAGTGGAGACTGGGTACACTGGACGGACTCGCCGAGAACTCCCAGATGGTATTATACCTTATGTCAGATGGCAGTTCTCTGGTGACACTGGTACAGAGTAGTCTGTTGACCCGAGATCGTCATAGAGTCTTGTGTGGTTCCCACTGTGCTTTGATTTCCATCTTACCACGTCCAAGAGGGCGTGCAAAACGGTGGTTTTTGGGTACAGTCCCGAGTCACATGGAGGCAATGAGCGATAGGAGGGGATTCGTCTCTCCCGGTATAGGGAGTTGATGTTGCGCTGTGTTCGATTGGCTATAACCGGAAATCCCTGGCCAGGGTTGCTGAGATTTACTGGTAAGTGTTACTAGTAGTTTCTCGAATTGTTATAGACCTCATATCGACACGACTTATCAAGCTATTGGGGTCTGACGTTTACCACCCCTAGGCGAGATATGCGACATATCAGACGATCAGACCGGACTGTACGGTAGTGTTACTGGTTGGATTCACTCGAGTGTGAGCGGGCTTGCTCGTCGATCTTCTGATCGCTCAATACCCGGGTGGCCATTACGTTTAGCAGACCGCTTGCGGTTTGTGGGTGTTTGATATGATCATCATCTGCTGCCGGCGTATTGACGAGTCTTTAGAGTCCTACACAGAGGTTTCCTGGCTCAAGCGAAACGAAATAGGAGCGCATATGAGATATGTGCGGGACCGAGAATAATGCGTGTATGTGATACCGTATTCTATTCTCGCGATGAATGTATTGATTGGTTGTATGCGATATAACCTAGTTATCGAATCAAGGATTGATTCGATAAGTCGATACATATGATACTAGTCGGTTATATGCGTTATGACCGGATCGTTAAATCAAGTGTTGATTTAATGATTTAATGTATAATTATATATTTGATATATTACTTTGCATTAACTAGTATTGGTTCACTTTAAATGGATTTTCTCACTTGGATTGTGCACATTGTATATGTGATATACTTTTGTACACAAGTTTGTATCATGTTTGATGATACATGTTTGCTAGGGTTTGTGTAAAGAATTAAACTTTGTTTAAATAAATGGTTAGGGTTTTTATTTGATTATTCATTCTTTTATTTATTTGTTTTTGGATTAAAGATAAGAGAAAAGAAAAACAAAAAGGTTTCTTTCTTTCATGAAGCTTGTTGAAGCTTCATGAAGCTTTGACCAAAGAAACCCTTTTGTCTTCATCTCATTAACCCTAACCATTCACTTAGCCTTAGTCAATTCTCTACATATTACCATGGTTAGTATTATGATAAGAATTGATTTTTCTATTCTATTCTAATACTTATCATAACTTTTTCCTCTTCTTCTTCTTCATCTTCAACATGAAGAAACCTTGCACCATCAATGGTGATTGATGAAAAAGAGTGAGAAATCCAATTCTAAAGTGAACCCACTTCCGATTTCTTCATCCTCTACCTCTTGCCAAGTAGTAGAGTGTGTTTTCTTCACAAGTTTCTTGACTTGGTGAAGTTGGAGCTTGATCTAGCGATGCCTCGATGTAGATCATCTTCGGCATCGTCGTCGATGACCTAGCCCACTCTTTCTCTGATGAAGCCGACGCTAGAGCCCAAGATCCAATTTGTACAGCGAGGAGACTTCATCGTGGAGCCATGGAGGTGGAGGACCGGATCTACAAAGGTTGTATTTCCGCTTTCTCTTTAGTTAAGTTGTTAGCTAGTTTCTAGTGTCGCCTAAATTTCTAGTCAACGATCCGTATTAGGGTTTCTCGGCACACATAAAATTTGAAATTGGCATGGTTGATGCCTTGTGAGACCTCTATAGTGTGCCTAGGAACCCTACAAGATTAACGAGACAGGGCATCGATACTCCGGAGTAGACTAGTGTGTACGCTTCTCATCCCAGTTGGGGAGATGGTCTGTCCCACAGCCATCAGTACGTCGTACTGGAGATAGTATACAGGTGCTCGTTGGGTTACGGGTACACCAGACAGGACTCGCAGGGGACTGTTGGTTGGTATTATACCCGTCGTCAGTTAACAGTTCCTAGGTGACATGAGTACAGCATAGTCCGCAGACTTGACACTGCTACTTCGCCTTGAGTGTGTCCCACTGTTCTTAGATTTCTACCCTACCATGGCTCAAAGGAGTCATGCAAACAGGTAGCAGTTGGGTGCAGTCCCGAGCACTTGGAGGCAGTGGCGGTTAGACATGATTCGTCACTCCCGGTATTGGGAGTTGATATCGCGCTGTGTCAGAGAGCCATTACGCAAAGTCCCTGGCCAGGGCAAGCGAGATTTACTGGTAGGTTTCAGTAGTTTCTCAAGGTGTAATGGGCTTCACTCCGACACGACTTATACCGCTTTTAGGGGACTGACGCTTGCCGCCCCTAGGCCCGATATGCCATAGTCCTAGACGAACAGACCGGACTGTACGGAGATTGTCACATCAGGCTCAGTAGGAGTTCGGATGGGTTTCCTCATCGGCCTTCTTATCGACATCTACCTGGGGACCGTTACGTACAGCTAGTGCCGCTTGTAGTCTGTGGTTAAACCCACTGCCAGCGTAGTAGTCGAGTCTTTAGAGTCCCACACAGAGAGTTTCCCTGCTCCAGGCGAAACGATATAGAGGTCGTATGGTTTTACGACAAGGGTTCGGACGCATACGTGTTTAAACGCACGTACGATGTTCGGACTGTTTTTACTAGCCGGCTTTGGTTTAAGCCAGGTTCTAGTATCGAATTATTGGATTTATACAGTCTAAAGTTTTTCTGTGTTTTCACGGATAGGAGGGGCGTTCTCGTAATTTGGCGGGAAGCTTCTAGAAGTATGGTGACTTGAGGGTTTAGGTGGCATTTACATTAAATGCATTTGTGACTCATTAGATGAATCATTCAAGTGAGTTAATGAAGCATTTATTGCTTAATGACTCACTTGATGATTCATTGCACATATTTAATGAAGCATGATGATAAATCATTTGATTTATTCATTTGATAATTCGTTATACTTCATAATATATTAGAAGTGAGAAACAATTTCATCATAATCTTGCTCACCTTCTTTCTCCTCAAGCTCTCTCTCTTCAAACCCTAATCCTACCCTCTCATGTGTTGAGATTAAGGATTAGCTAGACTATTTAATCCATAACCATACTCTATATCATCTAGGTGACTTTGATTACCAACTAAAGAAACCTAGTTACCTCAAGATTAGAGGCAAAGCTTGGAGTAGAAGCTCTTGGGTGGATCGTCTATTACATAGAGGAGGCCGACGAGGAAGTGGATAACGAGAAGACGAAGGACTAGGTTCATCAGGTATAATCTCTTGTCATAGTAGTTAATAACTCCTATGTTATTGTTAGTTATAGTTTACAAAGATCCTTTCGGTTAGTCGATGTTGCTTCAAACAAAATCATTGTTTTTCATATTTCCGCCTCCCCGCAAGTCGTGGGGTGTACAACGTCAACTTACAGAGTTGGTATCAGAGCACTAGGTTTTACCTTTCGGAGTGTAGCATGACCTTGGTATGATGGAGTAGGTAGCTTAAGCAGAGTAACGTAGCGTGTGTATGTTCCGTGGCATACTTATGACACGGTACTCTGCCTAACTGACCTTTGGACTTATTGTTTGAAATTCCTTCCATGATTATATACATCCTTGTGATTCGATCTCTGTGTTCTTATCAAATCCTGTTTCCATTCCAGCCTTTATGCCGCTGAAGACTACGAGGGCACAGAGAGCGGCCATGAGGGCTGAGGTCAGAGTTGACTCGTCCGAGATGAGGACTGACCCGGGCGATACACCCTTTGTGCAAGAGCAGATTGATCCACCTTCGACAGACTATATTGCTATGCTAGGGGCCGGTATGCAGGATTTGCGCCAGATGGTGGGGTCGTTAGTTAAGGCCATTCGAGCGCAGAGGAAGGAGGTTGTTCTACCCGTTACAGGGAGCATGTTGGTGCCTACTATTCCTACAGTCGTACCTGCAGCTACGGAGGTGATCACCGTATCGTTATCGGAGTTCATGAGGCTGAGGCCTCCGATTTTCACTGGCACCGATGCAGCTGAGCATCTGCAGTCGTTTATCGATCGGATGGCCAGGATATATCGTTCGTTGAGATGCTCCGACGCGAGATGGGTAGAGTTCGCGAGCTTTCGTCTGGAGGGTTTGGCCCAGAAGTGGTGCGAGTCCTTAGAGAAGGGCGGAGCCGCAGGTCTTTCTCCTATAACCTGGGCTGAGTTCGTGACGGTGTTTCTTGCGCGTTTTCTTCCACAGAGCGTTAGGAATGCTCGAGCGCGCAGTTTTGAGTCGTTATGCCAGACACAGGGTATGACGGTGGCCGAGTACGATGTGCAGTTTACCGAGCTGTCTGTGTATGCTCCGTATTTGGTAGCTACTGAGGAGATGCGGTTCAAGAGGTTTGTTCGAGGCCTGCTTACCCAGTTGTTCCTCGCTATCAGCGTACAACATTGTGACACGTATGCAGCAGCGGTGGACGCAGCCCTATTGGTTGAGGAGCGTCTTTCTGAGTCGTCGGTTGTTTCGGAACCGAAGAGGGTTCGTACTGGTATATCAGGCCGGAGACAGATGTTTAGACGCCGCGACAGCGTTAATTCAGGCATGGGGAGTAGCAGAGACGTGGGACGAGGCCAGTTGTTCAGCACTTTTTTCCAGGAGGGTCAGCAGTCGACGCGTGGGTGCTTTCGGTGTGGCAGTCTATATCACCTCGTTAAGGATTGTACCACGATACGCTAGGGAGAGACAGCCGTACCATATATTACCTTACCCCTTCTCCACCTCAGAGAGCGTTGCCTCTTGCGCCTGTTGTTGCTCCGCGTCAGACTTATGCTCAGAGAGGTTGTGGTCTCGGAGGGTTTGTTCAGAGAGGACGGGGTGGCAGAGGCAGAGGACAACTAGTTGCCGGTAGAGGGCAGGCTCGGGTGTTTGCCTTGACTCATCAGGACACGCAGGCGTCTAATGCAGTGGTTCAAGGTACTCTTTCTGTATGTTCTTTTGATGCACATGTTTTATTTAATCCGGGATCTACACATTCGTATGTTTTTACGCACTTCGTGTCGAGATTGGGCCGAGAGTCATGTTTGCTAGATCAGCTGCTTGTTGTGATTACTCCTGTTGGCGATTCTTTTGTCGCGCGACATGTGTTTCGGTCGTGCGCCATTTAGATTGGAGATAGAGATTCGTCCGTCGATTTGATCCTTCAGGATATGTTGGACTTCGACGTTCTCCTTGGCATGGACTGGTTAGCATCTTGTTATTGCAGGGTTCCCTAGCATAGTAGCAAGGTTTCGGGAGGCATCGTCCATGCCAAATTCAAAAATTTGCCATTCTAGCTAACCCTAGCTAAGAATCGTTAACTAGAAATCGACTGAATAACATATGTAAACACTTTACATCCTAAGTGAATATGGAATACAACCTTTGTATACCGTGTTAGTTGTATGTATGCCCTAGAGGCCAGTATTGTACAGATGATGTATATTATATTGGATGCTTGGACATATATAGAGAGGACTTTCTTGCTCGATATGATAGTATGCTATCTGGTTGCTCTTTATCTTAACATGTATACTTGTCTCTTTATACTGTCTTATAGTTACATGTTGGTAAAGCCCTTAGGATGTATACTTGACTACCTGGACTATGATGCAGATCATACTAGTGGGGACATGGTAGTCCATAAGTACATCCTTCAAGGTCCCTAGTCATAGGTGTATCGAGACGGGGCATCGATATACCAGAGTAGACTAGAGTATACGCTTCTCGACCCATGAGATGGGCGATGGATGATCCCATATCCATTGGTGTTTGACATCAGAAATGGTAGAGGGTGCTCAGTGGAGACTGGGTACACTGGACGGACTCGCCGAGAACTCCCAGATGGTATTATACCTCACGTCAGATAGCAGTTCTCTGGTGACACTTGTGCAGGTTAGTCTGTAGACCCGAGATCGCCATAGAGTCTTGTGTGATTCCCACTGTGCTTTGATTTCCACCTTACCACGTCCATGAGGGCGTGCAAAACGGTGGTTTTTGGGTACAGTCCCGAGTCACATCGAGGCAATGAACGATAGGAGGGTTTTCGTCTCTCTCGGTATTGGGGGTTGATGTTGCGCTGTGCTCGATTGGCCGTAACAGGGAAGTCCCTGGCCAGGGCTGATTAGAGATTTACTGGTAAGTGTTACCAGTAGTTTCTCGACCCGTTATGAGCCTCACATCGGCACGACTTATCGGTTATTGGGGTCTGACGTTTACCACCACTAGACTTGATATGCGATATATCAAACGAAGAGACCGGACTGTACGGGAAGTGTTACCGGCAGGCTTTCACAGGAGTTGGAGCGGGCTTGCTTGCTGATCTTCTGATCGCTCAATACCCGGATAGCCGTTACGTCCAGCTAGTACCGCTGACGGCTTGTGCGTGCGTGATGTGATCATCACCTACTGCCGGCGTATTGACGAGTCTTTAGAGTCCTACACAGAGGTTTTACTGGCTCAGGAGAAACGAAATAGGAGCACGTATGTGATATGTGCGAGACCGAGAATAAATGCGTGTATGTGATACCGTATTCTATTCTCGCGACTTTTTGTATCGGTCAGGTTATATATGATATGACCGGGTTATCGAATCAAGTGTTGATTCGATAAGTCGATACGATGGATGTTAGCCGGTTATATGAGATATGACCGGATTATTAAGTCAAGTGTTGATTTGATAATTAAGGGTATAATTGTATATTAGATATACTAATTTACATTTGCTAACACTTGTTCACTTTAGGGTTTTTCTCACATGCACACTATTTTAACATGTATATGATATATGTTAAAATGTGTTATTATATTGTATCATGGTTGATGATACACATGACTTGTGTGTATGAGACATACACCATTCTATGAATTATGATGGGTTAAGATTATTTAAGATAATTACAAAATTAGTGGAGTTTTGGAATGAGCATGAAGCTTGTAGAAGCTTAACTTGCTTTGACAAAGTCTACTAGGTTTGTCTTTACCTTAGATTCCTTTTAACCCAACCATAATCAATTAGCTATGGTTATGGCTCTACAAGGGTTAGTATATGATACTCACTCACCATGGTTACTCTTCTCACTTGATCATTATCCTCATCTCTTTCTTTTCTTCTTCTTCTTCATTGTGAAAAGGAAAAAGAAAAACTAGGGTTTGATCCAAAGTGAGAAACAAAGTGAGAAACAAAATTCTAAAGAGAACCCACTTCCAATTTCTCCATCTTCTACTACATTACCACTTTAGTATAGGGTGTTTACTTCACTAATTCTCTAGTTAGTGAAGTAGGAGCTTGAGTCGGAATTCCCTCGACGTAGATCATCTTCGGCCTCGGAGACTTCAAGCAAGGTCGCATCCTTCGCGTCGTGAAGCCATGCAAGAGCCCGGGAGAACCTTGATCGCAGCGAAGGGACTTCAACAAGGAGCAAATGAAGTGGAGGACCGATCTACAAAGGTTGTATATCGCATTCCCTATAGTGTAAAGTTGTTTACATGCCATTAGTTTCGCCTAAACTCTAGTTAACGATCTTGCTAAGGGTTACGCGGCACATAGAATTTTAATTTTGGCATGGTCGATACCTTGTAGAGCCTTGTTAGTGTGTCTAGTAACCCTACAGTGGTATCAGAGCCTAGCTAGAGCATTAGACGATGCGTTAACAAAGTTAAAACTCCGAACGAACCCGAATACGACAAAACGACCCCCTCTCTGGACAATTTTTAAAATCTGGCAATTTTGTGAATTAAAAATACTTAAAAAATACAGCAGGGATTTCTAAAAATTATGGCACAAAAACTATGACGTAATCTGTACGGACCGCCGTGGTTCCGCGGCAATTCCCTGCTTGTGCCGCGGAATCGCGGCCTTACAGTGTGATGTTGACTGTTTATTTGCACAGTAATTCTTGTTTCTTATTATGTTATTTTATGGGAATTTTTAAACTGACTCAAGTGTTGAGTTTTCAGGGGTTCATTTTGTAACCATCGATTCGATTGGAGAATTTAATTTTGTTATGTTTTTCCCGATAATTTAGAAAGTACTAAAATGTTCGAACGGATATCATTAACTCAATTTTTCCCGGTACGAAAAAATATTCAAGTGTTGAATTTTTCTCGGGTTTAAATCTTTCGGAAAAACGTGCAAGAAATGTGACGAACCCTCTAGAAGACAACAAACCTTAACTCGATTATGTGACCGTCTTGAACTGCCCTTTGAACCTTAGGGTTTGGGGCAGTACGACGTGCCACATGTGAGGCGTTGGCTTGACCCTTCTATGGCTGGACCGTTGCTACTGTGACGTATTCTGGAATTTTTGAATTCCGCTCAAGAGTTGAGCTATTTAGGAAATCTTAGGTATTTGATTATTCGATCGAAAAGTTTAATACTGTCTATTTATCTGGAATGTGATACAATATGTGGAATTCACACGGTTAGGCATGAAATGCGAAATATATGATATTTCGGATTTACGATGTCTAAAGAGATTGTGGATTCCAAATGTTGTAGTTTTACACTTTCTTTTCTGCGACCGTAAGTGTAATATGTGTTATCGCCGGTTTCGTTGCTATATGTCAACGACAATTGGGATGCGCATATTTACTTACGTTGATGACATGTGATGTTATGTGTTGCTGGATATGTTATATTGGATCGTCGCGTTCTGAATAGCCGGGGGTTTTTATGTGAGATGAAAGTTTTTATTTTCATTCATGTAAAATTTAAATGTATGTAATATTCTTTTATTGGGACACTTCCGGGTCGAGGTTGATGTCACCTTTTGTATATTATTTACTTTTCCGCACTAGGATAGACCCAAGGAGGAGAGCACAAGTAACCGGGTTCTGGAGTCCAGTGGGAGACCAACTCGAGGAGTCGAGTCCGGGTCTCCTAACTCTAGAATTGGTAGGGTTGCTTGCCGCTCTCGTAGGGGTCTAGGGGTGTGGGTTTGGCTATTCGTCGCGACCGTGGAATCTGTGTTTTATAGAGGCTCAAAATAAAACACGGACGTCCTAGTATATCCAATGTTTCATATATTTCTTCTGCTGCGATATCTGTGATGTGATCATTTGATGTTCTGTGATAAATACTGTATATAGTATATATGATATATTATATAGGCGTTACTTATGTTTTACACCCGCGCTAGCCCTGCCCTGCTCTGCCGTTAGTTACCTAACCTAACGGTGCACGAGGGGATATCGAGGCGAATGCGGATGGCATAAGTGTACGTCGTATTTATCTGTGATGTTTAGGTGACTTAAATGATGGGACTTTATTAATGTGATTAATGAAAAAAAAGAAACCTAAAATATGTTGTAGAATCAAATTTTCAAATAAAAGGGTAGCTACAGTTTTTGCTTTGCATAGCGGTATATATGATATACCCTGCACCTTATTCGATGGGGAAAGAGCCGAGATCCCTTCACCGGGAGTGACCTCTTTAGCAAAACTGGCAGATACTACAACACTCGGTTTGACTTTTGACTGCTTTTGGAGTTTTACTTTGCATAGTGATGTATATGATATATCCTGCACCTTATTCCATAAGGAAAGAGCCGAGATCCCTTCACCGGGAGTGACCTCTTTAGCAAAACTAATAAAAGCCTCAAAATCACTCCATTTAAAAATTCATGCGATTCTACGACGATATCAAGTTCATTACACAATAGGTTTTCAGAAAAACCTGTCGTAGCCCTCCGTCATTTCAGATAAGTCCTGCTTAGTATTCGTGCTGCGTTTGTTGACCTTGTCAAGGCGTAGTGTGCGGTAGCTGACCAGTTGTCACGACCTGAATATTTCGACTCGTGACCGGCACTTAACCACGCTACGTCTACAGGCGTAACGCGGCTAAGTAAGCCGAACCCAGAAATCAAAACCCTTTAAAAAAATAGTGAGTGTTGAAAACATTTAGTTAAAACATTTAGAAAACCTTAAATAATTCAATAAGTTCTTTTAAAGTTACTTAATCATTTAAATAATTTTGGCAGCATTTCCTTTGTAAAAGTAGCCCCGAGACCGGGTATAAAAGAGGATATGAGTAAAAATGAGGTATAATGAAACAAAACATTCCCAAACGGGAGCAATCACGCCCAACGGCGGAAACCATCATCACAAGAGTAATATACGACGCCGTAGCGAAGAATGAGCAATAAGTAAACATCACAGAATATAAACTGCATATAAAACAGTCAGCTCCCACGAGCTCGACACCAGAATACAAAATATATATCATCGTCCTCACACAGTATCTAAGTCCAGTACATAAATGGTATATGGAGAGTACTAGATACAACAAAGCGATACAATAAAAGTAATCAGACACCACAACCCACCTAAATGCAAAACAGCTCTCGCCGCAACTGTAGTGGTATCTGTAGCCAAAAGATGCAAAAGACAGCCTGCCGCGACTATACTGAGGGCAACCTGCAAATACTGTGGCACAACGGGGGTGAGTTGTCAACTCGTGAATAGAGATAACATATAAAGGTAATCGCGAGCATGCACGCATTGCGCTACTCTAACAAATGCCAGCAGATGATATCAATGCGTGATAAGCAGTATGTGCAATAATCATGCAGATGCTCTGTCAGGTAAAATAACTACAGGATGAGATATATGGTAATCAATGCTGAGCATGGGATAAACAACATCTACACGGAATATCAACGTGGAAAACAATCGGTGCCCACAACTGCACCCAAATCCCAAATAACTCAGGCGCTGACACACCCATCGGCCCTCAAATCCTGTAAATCTATGAGAAATCACGAGTGCCCAACATCGGCACCCAAAATATCATAAAATACTCGTGTCCAGCATCGACACGCAAATCCTCATATATTGGGCTCCGTCAGTCCAGATCAGCCCACGGGCTCCGTCTGCGGTATCGGCCCTCGGCCCCGGCAGTACGGATCATCCCGCATCCATCTCTCGACTCTGGTCAGTATCCTCCGGATAACCGCCAGGTCCAACCAATCACCGGTAGGTACTCGCCACCCTGCCAGGCTCATCGTCTACTCCACGAAAAACATTTCTCGCCCTGGGGAACCATACCGGGTCCACCACGAACCCGCAAACGGATCATCCAACTCCTCGAATCGGGTTTCAAGCACACGTCTCAGCATCGAGAAAACGCATGGTGGACGCACCAAAATATCATATCACGAGGAACCGGGTTTTCAAATAGTGCATCTTTTGTTAAAAATCCCACGGTCCTCAAAACCAGAAATCACATGAAAATCCAACACCAAGAAGTAAATCCAATGCGATGTGCTATGTACATCAATCCATGATATAGGTATAAGGGAAAACCGCTTTTAAAATTAGTTTCCGTTTTTAAAGATATCATGCGGCTCCCAATTTCCATGAAAGTCATATCGAATCATATATGAAATGAACTACAGCAATATAATCATGGCAGTTCTACAGTGAGTGTGTCATGGCAATTACTAACGGTGTGTGTGTAGCATGCAGATTAGTGCTCGTGCAACATGAACCGTTAGTAATAGTGCGGTGTTCTACCAATTCTAAGCATACATACAGCAGGGAATGCAATATGCAATGACAGTCCATGAGGTAAATGCAACATATAATAATAAGGTCCTATCAGCCCTGACGCATAACGCCGTGCGGGCGATATCCCCGTAGATGTTAAATCTACTCACCTAAGTCTCACGCTAAATGTAGCCGATGACTTGCTTGCCCTTCTTCGCAGCGTCCGTCTCACTCGCCTGCGAACCTAGAATCACATAACATATATCACACATAAGCACAATTTCACAAAAACGTGATATTACGGTCCAGCTAGAAACCCGTGTCGCAAACCAATCGCGCGTGTGCGCGATACGCTAAAACGTGTGATCACGCGCCTGAAACTATCCTGACGCGTCGCGATATGCAGAAACCCCAAACTCACACACGTATCACGCGTGTCGCGAAGGTTTAGAAATACGGAAAAACAGGTATTAAGCCCCAGATTTTTTTGTAGTAAGAACCAAACAAAATTGCACATGCCAGGAGTCTAAGGGTTACAACAGACACCTATAGGACCAAACCCCAACCCAAACCCTACCTATCTGGCCGCAAATTGCGGCCAGATCTAATATTTCGGCGGCCAGAACAAAGGATATGGGGGCCGGGTTCTACCTGGGGTATCAGTACCTAGCCACTACACTGCAGTCTTCTCAAAATTAATCTGCACTCATCGGGTCGATAGCAGTTTCCAGAAACTCAAATTTTGCTTAAAAACGATGAATTTGCATCAAATAGGGATCTGGTGGTATTTTAGTGCAATTGGGGTTTAGGCTGGGTTAATGTGGCCTTAACAACACTCTAACAACCTACTGAAACCCAAACACACATCATTTGCTCAAGGTTCCCCCTAAACACCTCATATCGCACTAAATCGCACCAATAAACACTAACCGAAGCAAAACTACACTAAACAAGTAAACTAGGTAGTAAGTTCAGGAAATATATCCCACACTCGACCCTAAGGAGCTGGAGGAAGAAGAAGAAGTGAAGGGAAGGGGCTGCAACCGAAGTTGTGGCTGTTGCTGCTGCTAACTGCTGCTACTGGTGCTGTTGCTGTTGCTGGAATGCTTGCTGCTGCTGCTGTGGAGTCTGCTGCTGCTGAGGATGCAAGGAGCTGCTGCTGCTGCTGAAAGGTAAGTGTGTGTGTGTGTGTGAGAGTGAGGTTTGGGAGAAGAACAAAAAAGAAATGAGAGGAGAAATCACCTTTCATGTCATGGTACATCTTGGTGGAACCGGGATGAACACTATATACCGATCGATGTGCCTCCTCAAGAATCTCGCGCCGCAGTCCCTCAGCATCTGGTACGCACAGTCTAGTCCCAAATCGTAGTATCCCCTGATCATCGATCATGAACTCGGAAAATCTGCCCTATCCAATCTGTGCCATGATCTCTGAACATCGGTCATCACTGCGCCGTGCCTCATGTATACGGTCGATCAACTGTGGGCGTGCACGAACATGCGCGATCTGTCCTCCAATCGGCGTGAACTCGAACTGTATTCGGCTGTCGCATAATATCTGCAAATCTGCCAACGACTGCCCCTGTACTGCGCTCAAACAAGATAGACTACCCCCGGGCCTCCTGCTCAAAGCATCCGCCACCATATTTGCCTTGCCCGGGTGATACAAGATCTCGCAGTCGTAATCCTTCACTAACTCCATCCATCGGCGCTGTCTAAGGTTCAGGTCCCGCTGCTGAAATATATATTTTAGACTCTTGTGATCCGTGAATAACTGGCATGACTCGCCGTATAGGTAATGTCGCCAGATCTTAAGTGCAAAGACCACTGCAGCCATCTCCAAGTCATGAGTGGGGTAGTTCTGTTCATGTTTCTTCAATTGTCGCGAAGCATACGCGATCACCCTGTCATGCTGCATCAAAACGCACCCTAGCCTCACTCGAGAGGCATCACAATAGACCACAAATCCGCCTGAGCCTGAAAGCAAAGATAACACCGGTGCCGTCGTCAGCTGAGTCCGTAGCTGCTGAAAACTGTGCTCGCACTCCTCAGTCCAATCGAAAGGGACTCCCTTCTGGGTCAACCCGGTCAAAGGGGTAGCAATACTGGAGAAGTCCTGCACAAAACGCCTGTAGTAACCGGCCAACCCCAAAAAGCTGCGAATCTCCGTAACCGATGTGGGTCTGGGCCAACGCTGAACGGCCTCGATCTTCCTCGGGTCTACACATATACCGTCTCATGAAATCACATGCCCCAAGAAGTCTACGTTGTCCAGCCAAAAGGCACACTTGGAGAATTTCGCATAAAGCTGGTGCCCCCTCAAAGTCTGCAGTGTAATCTGCAGGTGCTGCTCGTGCTCCTCACTACTCCGGAAATACACCAAGATATCGTCAATGAACACTATAATGAACAGATCCAAATATGGCCGGAAAATACGGTTCATCAAGTCCATGAATGCTGCTGGCGCATTGGTGAGTCCGAACGACAGCACCAAAAACTCATAATGGCCGTAGCGCGTACGGAAAGCTGTCCTGGGAATGTCCTCCTGTCTAACCCGCAACTGATGATAGCCCGATCGTAAATCGATCCTCGAAAAGTACCCTGCCCCCTGAAGCTGGTCGAACAAATTGTCGATGTGCGGCAAAGGATACCTGTTCCGCACTGTCACCCTGTTCAGCTGGCGGTAGTCGATACACAGACGCAAACTGCCGTCCTTCTTCTTGACGAACAGAACTGGAGCACCCCAAGGAGAAACACTGGGTCGAATAAGTCCCTTATCCAGCAAATCTTGCAACTGACCCTTCAATTCTCTAAGTTCCGCCGGGGCCATCCGATAAGGTGGTATGGAAATAGGCCCCGTGCCAGGAACCAAATCAATACAGAAAGAAATGTCGCGCTCGGGCGGTAGCCCAGGAAGCTCGTCAGGGAACACATCAGGGAACTCGCTAACAATCGGAACCTGTGTAGCACTAGCATCGCAAACATAGGCGAGAAATCCCTGACATCCCTTCCTTAAAAGCTGTCCAGCGCGAAAAGAAGAAATCACACTGTGAGGGGCGGCACCACGGTCCCCCAACACAACGAAAACCGAATCGCCGGAAAAACAAAATCTAACTATCTTCTCACAGCAGTCCACAGAAGCATAGCACGTGGCTAACCAATCCATGCCCAAAAGAACGTCGAAGTCCAACATCTCGAGAAGGATCAAATCGACAGGCAACTCTCTCTCGCCAATACAGACGGTGCAGGACCGGAACACGTGCCTAGCAACAAACGACTCTCCCTCAGGAGTGGTCACAACAAGCGGCTGATCAAGCAAACCGGACTCTCTACCCAAACTCGGCACGAAGTGTGTGGATACGTACGAGTGCGTGGATCCGGGATCGAACAATACATGTGCATCAACTGAACATACTGGAAGGATACCTGAAACCACCGCATTAGACGCCTGCGTGTCCTGATGCGTCAAAACAAAACCCGCGCATGTCCACCACCTGCGACCGACTGCCCTCTGCCTCGGTCATCCCGTCCTCTCTGAGCAACTCCTCCACGCCCACGACCTCTCTGTGTATGGGTCTGGCACGGAGCAATGGTAGGTACAACAGGCAACGCCCTCTGGGGGGTGAAGGTGGTAAGGTAACATGCGGTGCTGCCGCCTCCTTCCGGTGTATCTCAGGACAATCTCTAACGAGGTGAAGTAGACTGCCGCATCTAAAGCAACCCCGCGGCGACTGCTGACTCTCCTGGGAATACGAACTAAACATCTGGCCTCGTCCCGAATCTCTGCTACTCCTCGTACCAGAACGATACCTGTCGCGGCGTCTGAATGACTGCCTCCGTGCGGATATACTAGTACGAACTCTCTTCGGCTCTGGGACTACCGAAGTCTCAGCAAGGCGCTCCTCGACTAATAGGGCTGCGTCTACAGCTGCTGCATAGGTCTCGTAGTGCTGCGCGCTGATCGTAAGGAACAGTGGTGTAAGCAAGCCTCGAACAAATCTCTTGACTCACAACTCCTCGGTAGCTACTAAATACGGGGCATAAACTGCTAGCTCAGTAAACAGCACGTCATACTCTGCCACTGTCATCCCTGGCGTCTGGTGCAAGGACTCAAATCTGCATGCTCGGGCATCCCTAACACTCTGGGGAAGGAAACGGGCTAGAAATACTGTCACAAACTCCGTCCAGGTCATAGGAGGAAGACCTGCTGCTCTGCCCTTCTCAACTGAATCATACCACTTCTGCGCAAGACCTTCCAGGGGAAAGCTCGCAAATGCAACCCATCTCGTATCTGCGCATCTGAGGGAACGGCATATCCGGTCCATCTTGTCGATGAAAGACTGTGGATCCTCGGCTGTATCGATGCCTGTGAAGACCGGAGGCTTCAGCCTCATGAACTCTGACAGCGATACTGTAATCACCTCCGTGGCTGCAGGGGTAACTGGCTGTGCGGTAGGTACCATTGCGGTCTCTGGAACGGGTGGAGCTACCTCTGGTCGCTGCGCTCGAAGCGTCTCAACTAGCGATCCTATCATCTGGCGCATCTCCTGCATGCTGGATCCTACTGTCTGGCGTATCTCCTGCACACCAGCCCCTAGCGTGGCGATCTGATCTGTCACAGGAGGAACAGTCTGCTCGGGTACAACGGGTGCATTGCCCGGATCAGTCCTCGTCTCGGACGAGTCAACTCGAATCTCGGCCCTCGCGGCCGCTCTCTACGCCCTCGTAGTCTTTAGCGGCGTAATGGCTGAAAGGAAATTAGGATCCGATAAGAATACAGAAGTCGAATCACAAGAATATATATACTCAAGAAGGAATTTAAATCAATAAGTCCTAAGGTCGCTTAGGCGGAGTACCGTGTCGTGAGTATGCCGCGGAACATACACATGCTACGCCACTCTGCCACAGCTACCTACTCCATCATACCAGGGTCATCCTACACTCCGAAGGTAAAACCTACGCTTTGATACCAACTTTGTCATGACCCGAATATTTCGACTCATGACCGGCACTTAACCACGCTACGTCTACAGGCGTAACGCGGCTAAGTAAGCCGAACCCAGAAATCAAAACCCTTTAAAAAAATAGTGAGTGTTGAAAACATTTAGTTAAAACATTTAGAAAACCTTAAATAATTCAATAAGTTCTTTTAAAGTTACTTAATCATTTAAATAATTTTAGCAGCATTTCCTTTGTAAAAGTAGCCCCGAGACCGGGTATAAAAGAGGATATGAGTAAAAATGAGGTATAATGAAACAAAACATTCCCAAACGGGAGCAATCAAGCCCAACGGCGGAAACCATCATCACAAGAGTAATATACGACGCCGTAGCGAAGAATGAGCAATAAGTAAACATCACAGAATATAAACTGCATATAAAACAGTCGGCTCCCACGAGCTCGACACCAGAATACAAAATATATATCATCGTCCTCACACAGTATCTAAGTCCAGTACATAAATGGTAGATGGAGAGTACTAGATACAACAAAGGGATACAATAAAAGTAATCAGACACCACAACCCACCTAAATGCAAAACAGCTCTCGCCGCAACTGTAGTGGTATCTGTAGCCAAAAGATGCAAAAGACAGCCTGCTGCGACTATGCTGAGGGCAACCTGCAAATACTGTGGTACAACGGGGGTGAGTTGCCAACTCGTGAATAGAGATAACATATAAAGATAATCGCGAGCATGCATGTATTGCGCTACTCTAAAAAATGCCAGCAGATGATATCAATGCGTGATAAGCAGTACGTGCAATAATCATGCAGATGCTCTGTCAGGTAAAATAACTACAGGATGAGATATATGGTAATCAATGCTGAGCATGGGATAAACAACATCTACACGGAATATCAACGTGGAAAACAATCGGTGCCCACAACTGCACCCAAATCCCAAATAACTCAGGCGCCGGCACACCCATCGGACCTCAAATCCTGTAAATCTCTGAGAAATCACGAGTGCCCAACATCGGCACCCAAAATATCATAAAATACTCGTGTCCAGCATCGACACGCAAATCCTCATATATCGGGCTCCGTCAGTCCGGATCAGCCCACGGGCTCCGTCTGCGGTATCGGCCCTCGGCCCCGGCAGTACGGATCATCCCGCATCCATCTCTCGACTCTGGTCAGTATCCTCCGGATAACTGCCAGGTCCAACCAATCACCGGTAGGTACTCGCCACCCTGCCAGGCTCATCGTCTACTCCACGAAAAACATTTCTCTCCCCGGGGAACCATACCGGGTCCACCACGAACCCGCAAACGGATCATCCAACTCCTCGAATCGGGTTTCAAGCACACGTCTCAGCACCGAGAAAACGCGTGGTGGACGCACCAAAATATCATATCACGAGGAACCAGGTTTTCAAATAGTGCATCTTTTGTTAAAAATCCCACGGTCCTCAAAACCAGAAATCACATGAAAATCCAACACCAAGAAGTAAATCCAATGCGATGTGCTATGTACATCAATCCATGATATAGGTAGAAGGGAAAACCGCTTTTAAAATTAGTTTCCGTTTTTAAAGATATCATGCGGATCCCAATTTCCATGAAAGTCATATCGAATCATATATGAAATGAACTACAGCAATATAATCATGGCAGTTCTACAGTGAGTGTGTCATGTCAATTACTAACGGTGTGTGTGTAGCATGCAGATTAGTGCTCGTGCAACATGAACCGTTAGTAATAGTGCGGTGTTCTACCAATTCTAAGCATACATACAGCAGGGAATGCAATATGCAATGACAGTCCATGAGGTAAATGCAACATATAATAATAAGGTCCTATCAGCCCTGACGCATAACGCTATACGGGCGATATCCCCGTAGATGTTAAATCTACTCACCTAAGTCTCGCGCTAAGTGTAGCCGACGAATTGCTTGCCCTTCTTCGCAGCGTCCGTCTCACTCGCCTGCGAACCTAGAATCACATAACATATATCACACATAAGCTCAATTTCACAAAAACGTGATATTACGGTCCAACTAGAAACCCGTGTCGCAAACCAATCGTGCGTGTGCGCGATACGCTAAAACGTGTGATCACGCGCCTGAAACTATCCTGACGCACCGCGATACGCAGAAACCCCAAACTCACACACGTATCACGCGTGTCGCGAAGGTTTAGAAATACGGAAAAACAGGTATTAAGCCCCAGATTTTTCTGCAGTAAGAACCAAACAAAATTGCACATGCCAGGAGTCTAAGGGTTGCAACAGACACCTATAGGACCAAACCCCAACCTAAACCCTACCTATCTGGCTGCAAATTGCGGCCAGATCTAATATTTCGGCGGCCAGAACAAAGGATATAGGGGTCGGGTTTTACCTGGGGTATCAGTACCTAGCAACTACACTGCAGTCTTCTCAAAATTAATCTGAACTCATCGGGTCGATAGCAGTTTCCAGAAACTCAAATTTTGGTTAAAAGCGATGAATTTGCATCAAATAGGGATCTGGTGGTATTTTAGTGCAATTGGGGTTTAGGCTGGGTTAATGTAGCCTTAACAACACTCTAACAACCAACTGAAACCCAAACACACATCACTTGCTCAAGGTTCCCCCTAAACACCTCATATCGCACTAAATCGCACCAATAAACACTAACCGAAGCAAAACTACACTAAATAAGTAAACTAGGGAGTAAGTTCAGGAAATATACCCCACACTCGACCTTAGGGAGCTGGAGGAAGAAGAAGAAGTGAAGGGAAGGGGCTGCAGCCGAAGTTGTGGCTGTTGCTGCTGCTAACTGCTGCTACTGGTGCTGTTGCTGTTGCTGGAATGCTTGCTGCTGCTACTGTGGAGTCTGCTGCTGCTGCTGAGGATGCAAGGAGCTGCTACTGCTGCTGCTGAAAGGTAAGTGTGTGTGTGTGTGAGAGAGTGAGGTTTGAGAGAAGAACAAAAAAGAAATGAGAGGAGAAATCATCACCCCAATGTCAACCCCTCCTCTCTCTCTCCTCATTAATTGCAAGCATGGTTTAAGCCATGATGCACTCTCTCTCTTTCACCAAGTCAACACCCCAAGGAAATTCAAATTAAAGCAACAATTAATTAACTAATTTAAACTTAATTAAAACCCAAAAGACTTAATCCCCATGATTAACCCACCATGGTTACTAATCCTGGTAATAACTCATTTAAAAACCCTAGTTTACATGCACATGTGTGTGCAAGCCTAGGAAAATTTTAGAAAAATATTTATTAAATTAGGAAAAATATTTGAAACACAATTTGGTAAACTTTTTATTAAAAGCCCTTTATTTAAATATAAAAGTCACTAAACACATCCTAAGGTGTTACACCAGTATTTATCTGTTTACGCATATGATGCAGATTGTTTTAGGGTAGTCGTACGGCTTTGTTGACCTTGTCAAGGGTCGTGCGGGTGGGTTTAATTCAATCAAGAAATGACGGGTTGAACTTGACTTACGGTCTATGGTTTGTTGACCTTGTCAAGGTCATAGATCGTTTGGGGCCAAATATTATCGGGAATTTCAAGTGTTGAAATTTGCAATGAGATTGCATACCTTCTATGAGATAGTTGGATCCCGATACCCACTGCGAGTAATTGTTACCCCCGGGAGAGTTTTACATAGGACAATTAGCCGATCATGTAGGTGTCTAGAAAGGTGTCAACGGGGTTACGCCTCTGGGAAAACGAGGTTTACTTTAATTAGGTCCGTGCGAAAGCACGGGGAACCTCCCTCAAAGTACCGACATTGGCCTGGCTGAAAGATTGGCGAAGTTGTAGGGTGTAATTAATCCCGGCTAGTCTTTCCTTTTAGGGTTTGAAGGAAGATTTGATAAAAACAGTGGGAGCCATCCTGATTAGATAAGATAATAACCAATCTGATCTTGCAAGAGCATACGCTAAAGTGTTTTCTTCTCTCTCTCTCCAGGTAGCGACCATATCATGCCGTAATAAAGATAATAATATGGATGTATTGACCGAACCCGCATGTTATACTGTGCTGGGAAACGTTGGTTCCATTTTTTCTTATAAGAGTTATAAGACTGAACAGGATAAAGGGGAATACCAGGATTCTCATACCACCCGAATGAAGAAAGTAAATGTTGATGCATTTTCTTCGGGTGTGTTCGTTACAGAGAACTGTTTCTCCATTTCCTCTACGTCCTGGGTATTAGATACCGGGTCAGGATCCCATATATATAATCAGTTACATGGGCTAAGGAAAGGTAGAGAACTTGGAGAAGGTGATAAAGACATAAGGGTTGGAAATGGTGCAATTGTTGCAGCTAAAACCGTCGGGGAATATCACCTTGTATTGCCAACTGGCAATACATTGATTCTGAACGAATGCTATTACATGCCGAACCTGATATGCAACATTATATCGGTTTCTTTGTTGAGAAAAGAGGGATATAATTTTGTATTACAGGATAATGATATGAACATTTTCCTAAACCAAAAGTTGGTCGGATCAGGCACGATGTGCAATGGTATTTATGTTCTAAATCAATCAACAGTTCTGAGCATAACAAACACACACAAGAGGAAGAGTTTAGAACTGAACGAATCCTTCTTGTGGCATTGTAGACTGGGTCACATCAATGCGACACGACTCGCTAAGTTGCATAAGGATGGATATTTGAATCCATTTGAATTTTCATCTTATGACACTTGCCAGTCATGTCTCAAAGGCAAGATGACCAAAACTCCATTTACGGGACACGGAGAAAGAGTTACCGAACTCTTGGGACTGATACATAGTGATGTATGCGGTCCCATGTCTACACATGCCAGGGATGGTTCTTCGTACTTCATTACATTCACTAACGATCTCTCTAGATTTGGATATGTGTTCCTGATGAAACACAAATCAGAAGCTTTTGAGAAATTTAGAGAATATAAACAAGAAGTCGAGAACCAAACCGGAAAAATTATTAAAATCCTACGATCTGATCGAGGAGGTGAATACTTGAGCAATGAATTCCTAGAATTCCTAAAAGAGAATGGGATTCTCTCTCAGCTGACTCCTCCATATACACCATAGCACAACGGTGTATCTGAACGAAGGAACCGCACCCTATTAGATATGGTGCGCTTTATGATGAGCACAGCTGAGTTTCCTATTTCTTTTTGAGGGTATGCACTGCAGACAGCGGCATACCTATTGAATCAAGTTCCATCTAAATCTTTACCTACCACACCATATGAGATATGGAGTGGGAAGAGACCATATCTTAAACGAGTTAAGATATGGGGTTGTCCGGCCTATGTCAAAAGACAAAATCCGGACAAACTCGAGGCACGGTCAGTTCTTTGCAAGTTTGTGGGATATCCAAAGAACTCATATGGGTATTTTTTCTACCACAGTGAAGAACAAAAAGTGTTTGTTGCTCAACATGCCACCTTTTTAGAAAAGGAATTTCTTGTAAAAGAAATTAGTGGCAAAGTGGTAGAGCTGGAAGAAGTTCCAGATACACAAACTGCAACTGAAGATTTAGTGGAACCAGAGGATTCGGTAGTTCCCAACGAACCTCAGCCTCTCCGCCGATCTAGTAGGGTTCCTCACCCACCTGAGAGATACTACGATTTTCTCATAGATGGTGGGAGCGAGGTTTGCATCATGGTTGATGATGACCCAACTAGCTTCGAGCAGGCCATCACGAGTGGGGACTCAGTGAAGTGGCTGGATGCAATGCGGTCCGAGATGGAATCCATGTACACCAACAAAGTGTGGAATTTGGAAGTTGCTCCTGAAGGGGTAAAACCTATTGGGAGCAAGTGGATCTTCAAGAAAAAACTTGGTGTAGATGGGAAAGTGGAGAGTTGTTGCAAAGGGTTTTCGTCGAAGACTAGGTGTGGACTATGACGAAACCTTTTCTCCAGTGACTATGCTTAAATCCATCCGGATCATGCTTGCCATCGCTGCATATTATGACTACGAAATCTGGCAAATGGATGTTAAGACCGCCTTTCTAAACGGTGATTTAGAAGAGTGTGTGTACATGACTCAGCCAGAGGGCTTCGTAGATAGTGGGAGCAGCGGGAAGGTGTGCAAGCTGCTTAAATTCATTTATAGATTGAAGCAAGTATCGCGGAGTTGGAACATCTGCTTTGACGTCGTTATCAAAGAGTTTGATTTCGTCAAAAACGTAGATGAACCTTGTATCTACAAGAAGGTAGCAGAGAGTAAGGTTGTCTTCCTCGTATTATACGTAGACAATATACTCTTGATAGGAAATGGCATTCCTATGCTGCAATCGGTGAAACTCTTCTTATCACAAAGATTCTCAATGAAAGATCTTGGTGATGCCTCCTGCATATTGGGGATTAGGATCTATAGAGATAGATTTAAAAGGATATTGGGATTGTCCCAGTCCAGGTACATTGACACCATACTAAAGAGGTTTAGTATGGAAGAGTCCAAACGTGGGTTTTTACCTACGATCTCAGGGCTCACTCTCTCCAAAGAGATGTCTCCCAAGACTGATTTGGAGAGAGCTCGCATGTAAGGGATACCCTATGCTTCGGCAGTAGGCTCTATCATGTACGCGATGCTATGTACCAGACCCGATGTAGCATACTCACTAAGTGTAGTGAGTAGGTATCAAGCTGATCCTAGAGAGAATCACTGGACAGCTGTGAAGAGCGTTCTCAAGTACTTACGAAGGACTAAAAAGATGCTCTTTGTGTATGGTAACGGAGAACTCCAAGTGGAGTCCTTTACCGATTCGAGCTTCCAGAGTGATAAGGACGACCCTAAGTCGCAGTCGGGTTTTGTCTTTACCCTTTATGGAGGGGCGGTTAGCTGGAAGAGTTCCAAGCAGGAAACCGTGGCAGACTCGACAATGGAGGATGAATACATCGCTGCCAACGATGCTGCCAAAGAGGCTGTCTGGATCAAGAAGTTCATTACTGAACTTGGAGTGGTTCCATCCATTGAGCATCCAATACCTTTGTATTGCGATAACAATGGAGCGGTGGCTTTGGCCAAGGAACCTAGGTCCCATCAGCGATCCAGGCATATTCTGAGGTGGTATCACCTGATCCGGGAGATAGTTGATCGCCGGGAGATCGAGGTCGGGAGGGTTGACACGAAGAATAACACAGCGGACCCACTCACGAAGGCCATTCCCTAGATACAGTTTGAGAGACTCTTCGGGATGCTCGGTATGCGATACTACAGCAGCTGGCCCTAGTGCAAGTGGGAGATTGTTAGTTGTATGTATGCCGTAGAGGCCAGTATTGTACAGATGATATATATTCTATTGGATGCTTGGACATATATAGAGAGGACTTTCTTGCTCGATATGATAGTATGCTATCTGGTTGCTCTTTATCTTAACATGTATACTTGTCTCTTTATACTGTCTTATAGTTACATGTTGGTAAAGCCCTTAGGATGTGTACTTGACTACTTGGACTATGATGCAGATCATACTAGTGGGGACATGGTAGTCCATAAGTACATCCTTCAAGGTCCCTAGTCGTGGGTGTATCGAGACGAGGCATCGATATACCAGAATAGACTAGCGTATACGCTTCTCGACCCATGAGATGGGCGATGGATGATCCCATATCCATTGGTGTTTGACAATAGAAATGGTATACGGGTGCTCAGTGGAGACTGGGTACACTGGACGGACTCGCCGAGAACTCCCAGATGGTATTATACCTCACGTCAGATGGCAGTTCTCTGGTGACACTTGTGCAGGTTAGTCTGTAGACCCGAGATCGCCATAGAGTCTTGTGTGATTCCCACTGTGCTTTGATTTCCTCCTTACCACGTCCATGAGGGCGTGCAAAATGGTGGTTTTTTGGTACAGTCCCGAGTCACATGGAGGCAATGAGCGATAGGAGGGTTTTCGTCTCTCCCGGTATTGGGGGTTGATGTTGTGCTGTGCTCGATTGGCCGTAACAGGGAAGTCCCTGGCCAAGGCTGATTAGAGATTTACTGGTAAGTGTTACCAGTAGTTTCTCGACCCGTTATGAGCCTCACATCGGCACGACTTATCGGTTATTGGGGTCTGACGTTTACCACCCCTAGACTTGATATGCGACATATCAGACGAAGAGACCGGACTGTACGGGAAGTGTTACCGGCAGGCTTTCACAGGAGTTGGAGCGGGCTTGCTTGCTGATCTTCTGATCGCTCAATACCCGGGTAGCCATTACGTCCAGCTAGTACCGCTGACGGTTTGTGGGTGCGTGATGTGATCATCACCTACTGCCGGCGTATTGACGAGTTTTTAGAGTCCTACACAGAGGTTTTACTGGCTCAGGCGAAACGAAATAGGAGCATGTATGTGATATGTACGAGACCAAGAATAAATGCGTGTATGTGATACCGTAATCTATTCACGCGACTTTTTGTATCGGTCAGGTTATATATGATATGACCGGGTTATCGAATCAAGTGTTGATTCGATAAGTCGATACGATGGATGTTAGCCGGTTATATGAGATATGACCGGATTATTAAGTCAAGTGTTGATTTGATAATTAAGTGTATAATTGTATATTAGATATACTAATTTACATTTGCTAACACTTGTTCACTTTAGGGTTTTTCTCACATGCACACTATTTTAACATGTATATGATATATGTTAAAATGTGTTATCATATTGTATCATGGTTGATGATACACATGACTTGTGTGTATGAGACATACACCATTCTATGAATTATGATGGGTTAAGATTATTTAAGATAATTACAAAATTAGTGGAGTTTTGGAATGAGAATGAAGCTTGTAGAAGCTTAACTTGCTTTGACAAAGTCTACTAGGTTTGTCTTTACCTTAGATTCCTTTTAACCCAACCATAATCAATTAGCTATGGTTATGGCTCTACAAGGTTAGTATATGATACTCACTCACCATGGTTACTCTTCTATCTTGATCATTATCCTCATCTCTTTCTTTTCTTCTTCTTCTTCATTGTGAAAAGGAAAAAGAAAAACTAGGGTTTGATCCAAAGTGAGAAACAAAATTCTAAAGAGAACCCACTTCCTATTTCTCCATCCTCTACTACATTAGCACTTTAGTATAGGGTGTTTACTTCACTAATTCTCTAGTTAGTGAAGTAGGAGCTTGAGTCGGAATTCCCTCGACGTAGATCATCTTCGGCCTCGGAGACTTCAAGCATGGTCGCATCCTTCGCGTCGTGAAGCCATGCAAGAGCCCGGGAGAACCTTGATCACAGCGAAGGGACTTCAACAAGGAGCAAATGAAGTGGAGGACCGATCTACAAAGGTTGTATATCGCATTCCCTTTAGTGTAAAGTTGTTTACATGCCATTAGTTTCGCCTAAACTCTAGTTAACGATCTTGCTAAGGGTTGCGCGGAACATAAAATTTTAATTTTGGCATGGTCGATGCCTTGTAGAGCCTTGTTAGTGTGCCTAGTAACCCTACATACCGGTCCTTCATTTCTAAAGATCTGTGTAGTAGTCCCTTCGCTATGAGTTGTGATCTCCCGAACTCTAGAAATGGTTGCTATGGAGAAAAGAACAAGCTTGCTTCGAAGTCTTCGAGGCCGACTATGATCTACGTCGAGAAGACACTAGCTCATGCCACCTCTTCACTAATGGTGAGATTAGTGAAGCAAACACCCTAAACTAAATGGCAAGTAGTAGGATGATGAAGTAGGAAGTGGGCTCTCTTTAGATTTATTTTTCTCACAATGATTCATCACTTAGAAAAAACTAGCTAGCTTTTTCAAGTGAGGAAGAAGAAGAAGTGATGAAGAGATGAATGAACTCATGAGGTTAGAAATTCAACCATGGTGAGATAATATCTCATGCCTAACTCATGTAGAGAATCAACCACGGTGTATGGTTAAAGTTGGGTTAGAAAATATCTTAAGCAAGACAAAGGAGTGGACTAAGTCAATGGTTATTATGAAGCCTCCAACTATCAAAATATCTCCACTAATTTGTAATTACTTAAGAATAAATATTAAACCCTAACATTAACCCTAGCATGGTGTGAGTCTCATACATACATGTTGCATGTGTAACCTAGCATGACACAACAATATATATCACATATATTTTTTGTGCAAAAAGAATACAATACATTTAACATATATCACATATATATCAATGTATCAAATGTGGGAAAAAGAAATACTTAGGTGAGCTAATATTAGTTAATGTAATTTAATATATCAAATATATAATTATACATTCAATTATTAAATCAACATTTGATTTAATAATCCGGCTATATTATATATAACCAACTAATATCTTATGTAACAACTTATCGAATCAACACTTGATCCGATAACCCAGCTATATCTCATATAACCAATCGATACATATATCGCGAGAATAGAATGCGGTATCACATACGCGCATTAACCTCGGCCCCGCACATATCACATATGTGCACCTACCCCGTTTCGCATGAACCAGGAAACCTCTGTATAGGACTCTAAAGACTCGTCAATACGCCGGCAGTAGGTGATGATCATATCAAACACCCACAAGCCGCAAGCGGTCTGTTAAACGTAACAGCCACCCGGGTATTGAGCGATCAGAAGTTCAACAAGCAAGCCAGCTCACACTCATGTGAATCCAATCAGTAACACTACCGTACAGTCCGGTCTGTTCATCTGATATGTCGCATATCTAGTCTACGGGTGGTAAACGTCAGACCCCAGTAACAGATAAGTCGTGCCGATGTGAGGCTCATAATGGGTCGAGAAACTACTGATAACACTTACCAGTAGATCTCCATATCAGCCCTGGCCAGGGACTTCCTGTTTTAGCCAATCGAGCACAGCGCAACATCAACTCCCTATACCAGGAGAGAGAAACCCCTCATATCGCTCATTGTCTCCATATGATTCAGGACTGTACCTAAAAGCCACCGTTTTGCACGTTTTCTTGAACGTGGTAAGGTGGAAATCAAAGCACAGTGGGAATCACACAAGACTCTATGACGATCTCGGGTCTATACACTAACCTGTACCAGTGTCACCAGAGAACTGCCATCTGACATGAGGTATAATACTATCTGGGAGTTCTCGGTGTGCTCGTTCAGTGTACCCAGTCTCCACTGAGCACCCGTATACCATCTCTGATGTCAAACACCAATGGATATGGGATCATCCATCGCCCATCATATGGGTCAAGAAGCGTATACGCTAGTCTACTCTGGAGTATTGATTCCCTGTCTCGATGCACCCTCGACTAGGAACAATTTATAGGATGTACTTGTGGACTACTCTGGCCCCACTAGTATGATCTGCATCATAGTCCTAGTAGTCAAGTACATATCCTAAGGGCTTTATCAACATGTGATCACAAAACAGTATTTGTTAACATGTTAAGATAAAGCGCAACCAGATAGCATACTATCATGTCGAGCAAGGAAGTCCTCCATGTATATGTCCAAGCATCCACTACAATATACATCGCATGTACAGTAATGGCCTCTAGGGCATACATATAACTAATAGTTATACGTCTGTGGACTGCCGTGAGAAGACAGTCAGTTTTAGTTTTCCGAGCGAGTCTGTTTGGGTTGTGCAGGGGGACCGTGGTGCCGCCCCTCACAATTTGATTTTAGCCCTTTGTGCTAGTCGGCTTTTGAGGAGAGGATGTCAGGGATTCTTAGTGCTCATTTGTGATACTTGAGCCACAGTAGATTCGTTGGACCGGGTTCCTACCGTGCGAGAGTTTCCCAACGTTTTTCCCGATGAGTTACCTGGTTTGCCACCAGAGCGCGATATTGAGTTTTGCATTGATCTGATTCCTGGCATGGGGCCTATTTCTATACCGCCTCACCGGATGGCTCCGGCAGAGCTTAGAGAGCTTAAAGATCAATTGCAAGAATTGCTTGATAATGGACTTTACGTCTGAGTGTTTCGCCTTGGGGAGCTCCTGTGCTATTCATCAAGAAGAAGGACGGTAGTTTTAGGTTGTTTATTGATTATCATCAATTGAACCGAGTTACGGTGCGGAATAGGTATCCTTTACCTCGCATTGACGATTTGTTTGATCATCTCCAGGGTGCGAAACATTTTTCTACGATTGATTTGCGTTCGGGTTATCATCAGTTGCGGGTTCGGAATGATGACATTCCGAAGACTGCTTTTCGTACACGCTACGGGCATTATGAGTTTTTGGTGATGTCGTTCGGACTCACCAATGCCCCAGCAGCGTTCATGGATCCGATGAACCGGATTTTCAGGCCGTTCCTCGACCAGTTTATTATTGTATTTATTGATGACATTCTGGTCTACTCTAGGAGTCGAGAGGAGCATGAGCAACACTTGAGGATTGCTTTGCAGATATTGAGAGAGCACCAGCTGTATGCTAAATTCTGAAAGTACGCATTTTGGATTGATAGAGTTGACTTCTTGGGTCATGTGGTGACGGGAGACGGTATTCTTTTAGACCCGAGGAAGATTGAGGCTGTACAGCTTTGGCCCAGACCTATATCTGTGAAAGAGGTCCGCAGCTTTTTGGGTTTAGCTGGTTATTACCGCCGCTTCGTGCAGGATTTCTCGAGCACCGCTGCACCGCTGATCGGACTGACCCGGAAAGGGGTTCCTTTTCTTTGGACTGATGCGTGCGAGCAGAGTTTTCAGCAGTTGAAGACTCGGTTGACGACTGCACCGGTTCTATCTTTGCCTTCTGGATCGGGTGGCTTTGTTGTTTACTGTGATGCTTCTTGAGTGGGGCTCGGTTGTGTTCTGATGCAGCATGATAGAGTGATTGCTTATGCTTCTAGGCAGCTGAAGAAACACGAGCAGAATTATCCCACTCATGATCTTGAGATGGCCGCGGTGGTCTTTGCGTTGAAGATTTGGAGACACTACTTGTACGGGGAGCCTGCCAGATTTTCATGGACCATAAGAGCATGAAGTACATCTTCCAGCTGCAGGATCTGAATCTGAGACAGCGCCGTTGGATGGAGCTTGTGAAGGATTATGATTGTGAGATCCTTTATCACCCGGGCAAGGCGAATGTGGTAGCTAATGCTTTGAGTCGTAGGCCTGGGGGTAGCTTGTCCCAGTGGAGCGCAGTTCAGCGACAGTCTTCTGCAGATTGGAAGGTCTTGTGCGATGGTAGAATACAGTTTGAGTTCACTCCCACTGGGGGACAGCTTGCTCATGTCCGCGCCCGTCCACTTCTACTTGATCGTATTCGTGAGGCGCAGCCCAGTGATGCCCGTTCGTTTGAGATTCTTGAGCTTGTTCGGCATGGTACAGATTCAGAGTTCTGGATTGATGACCAGGGTGTGCTATGTTATAGGTCTCTCTTGTGTGTACCAGATATTGATGGGTTGAGACGCGAGATCCTAGAGCAGGCACATCAGTCAGCCTTTAATGTTCATCCAGGTTCCACCAAGATGTACCATGACTTGAGAGACATTTACTGGTGGGAAGGGATAAAGCGCGATGTTTCGGACTTCGTTTCGAGGTTCCTGACTTATCAGCAAGTTAAGGCTGAGTATCAGAGACCGGCTGGAGAGTTACAGCTTTTACCCGTTCCTAAGTGGAAATGGGAGCAGATTTCCATTGACTTTATTGTGGGTCTACCCAGGACCAGTCAAGGGTATGACTCCATTTGGGTGATTGTGGACCGGTTGAGGATCACTTCCTTCCAGTGAAGACCACTTTCGGTTATGCTCAATATGCTCAGTTGTATATAGATGAGATTGTGCGTTTGCATGGCGTTCCTATATGCATTGTATCCGACAGGGGCACCCAGTTTACTAGCCGTCTTTAGTAGAAGCATCAGGAAGTTTTGGGTACCTGGTTGAGTTTTAGCACTGCTTTCCATCCGTAGACCGATTGTCAGTTAGATCGGACTATACAGACTCTAGAGGATATGCTTCGGGCGTGTGTGCTTGATTTTGGTGGCAGTTAGGATCGTCACTTGCCGTTGATTGAGTTCTCCTACAACAACAACTTCCAGGAGACTATTCAGATGGAACCTTTTGAGGCTTTGTATGGTAGGAAGTGTCGATCGCCAGTCTGTTGGACCGAACTTAGTGAGAGTAGGGTTTTGGGACACCAGCTTGTAACACTTTGAATTTCCGTTAGAGTGTTTTTCGTGGTAATTAGTAATTGTACGTGTTATTGTATATGTGTATCTAGGATTATTGGTTATTTTAGTCGGGTTTATTAGTTATATTTAGTCGTGTTGGCAAATTGGAAAATTTTCCCTTATAGTGGACACTTGCACACTTAGCGATTTTTGAGACATAGGTTTAAAGTGTTAGCCAATTCTTTTGTTGCATGGTTGCTAACTTATCCCCACCATTTTTAATCATATCAAAGCCCCATTTTATAATTCAAATCCAATAGAAAATGAGCCATGGTGTTAGGTATTGAACTTTGACTTTTTTGACCCCTTTTCTTCTCTCTTCTCTCACTTTCCCTCATTCTGAAATCCAGCAGAAATTCAGCAGCAAAACCCTAGCTTTTCTTCACCTTTCCCTCTCCTTTTCACTTCTCTTTGATCTCTACACAAATCCTACACAAAAAGCACTCTTTTCCTTCACAAAACCTTGGGAAAAATGAGTTTTTGGGGTGTTTGGAGGCAAGTCTGCATACTTGAAGGAGGAGCTGGAATTTTTGGTGTGTTTCATAGGGTCTTTTGAAGGTATAAATCGCACTCCTAGCACCCTATCTCCATAACTTGCATGTTTAGTTTCAAAATGTCACCTTTTTGTGCAACTTTAGTGCTATTGAAGGGAATTAGTGTTGTTATGTTAAAATTTATTTTGTTGTGGCTTGATTAGCTTGTTAATGAGTTATTAGTGTGGGTTTAGACTTAGGTTTGTTTCAGATTTCAGAAAAATACCCTAAAGTTTGATTTTAGTGCAAAAGTGTGGATTTTAACAAGAAATAAGGCTCTGTAGGATCTGCTGCTACTCGAGATATTTCAGAGTGAAACTAGATGTTACTGTAGCATGTATGGGGGGTATAGAGTGCACACACCAAACCTGGGAGCCCAATTCCCAAGTGAAGCCGCCAGAATATTCATTCTGGCCGCAATTTGTGTTAGTTGTATGTATGCCTTAGAGGCCAGTATTCTACAGATGATGTATATTATATTGGATGCTTGGACATATATAGAGATGACTTTCTTGCTCGATATGATAGTATGCTATCTGGTTACTCTCTTAACATGTACACTTGTCTCTTTAAACTGTCTTATAGTTACATGTTGGTAAAGCCCTTAGGATGTGTACTTGACTACCTGGACTATGATGTAGATCATACTAGTGGGGACGTGGTAGTCCATAAGTACATCCTTCAAGGTCCCTAGTCGTGGGTGTATCGAGATGGGGCATCGATATACCAGAGTAGACTAGCGTATACGCTTCTCGACCCATGAGATGGGCGATGGATGATCCCATATCCATTGGTGTTTGACATCAGAGATGGTATACGGGTGCTCAGTGGAGACTGGGTACACTGGACGGACTCGCCGAGAACTCCCAGATGGTATTATACCTCACGTCAGATGGCAGTTCTCAGGTGACACTTGTACAGGTTAGTCTGTAGACCCGAGATCGTCATAGAGTCTTGTGTGATTCCCACTGTGCTTTGATCTCCACCTTACCACGTCCATGAGGGCATGCAAAACGGTGGTCTTTGGGTACAGTCCCGAGTCACATGGAGGCAATAAGCGATAGGAGGGGTTTCGTCTCTCCCGGTATTGGGGGTTGATGTTGCGCTGTGCTCGATTGGCCGTAACAGGGAAGTCCCTGGCCAGGGCTGATCAGAGATTTGCTGGTAAGTGTTACCAGTAGTTTCTCGACCCGTTATGAGCCTCACATCGGCACGACTTATCGGTTATTGGGGTCTGACGTTTACCACCCCTAGACTTGATATGCGACATATCAGACGAACAGACCGGACTGTACGGTAAGTGTTACTGGTTGGATTCACAGGAGTGTGAGCGGGCTAGCTCGTCGATCTTCTGATCGCTCAATACCCGGATTACCGTTACGTTTAGCAGACCGCTTGCGACTTGTGGGTGCTTGATATGATCATCATCTGCTACCGGCATATTGATGAGTCTTTAGAGTCCTACACCGAGGTTTCCTGGCTCAAGCGAAACGAAATAGGAGCGCATATGAGATATGTGCAGGACCGAGAATAATGCGTGTATGTGATACCGCATTTCATTCTCGCGATATATGTTTCGATTGGTGATATTCGATATGACCTAGTTATCGAATCATTGATTCGATAAATCGATACATTGGATTCTAGTCGGTTATGTGCGACATGACCGGATCATTGAATCAAATGTGGATTTAATGATTTAATGTATAATTATATATTTGATATATTGCATTGCATTAACTAGTAATGGTTCACTTTATATGGATTTTCTCACTTGATGTGCAAGAAGTATATGTGATATACTTTTGTGCACATATTTGTATCATGTTTGATGATACTTGATCATTTTGTTAAGTGTAAAGAATTAAAACCATGGTTAAGTGTTGATTAGGGTTTTGCATATTCATTTATTTATTTATTTATTTATTTGAAAAGGATTATGATGAGAATGGTGGCTTTCTTTGTTTTAAGTTGAAGCTTCATGAAGCTTTGACTTTTGTAACCATTCTTGTCTTCATGCTTAACCCTAACTCGTCCAAGTAACCATGTTCTATTCTCTACACTTAACTATAGTTAGCTTATGATAAGTATTGAATTATTATTCATTTTAACTCAACACTTATCATATTCTTTCTTCTTCTTCATCTTCATCTTCAAGAAAGAAAGCTTGATGCCATCAATGGCAACTTGAGCTAAAGTGAGAGAAATCCAATTCTAAAGTGAACCCACCTCATATTTCTTCACCCTCTACCTCTTGCCAAGTTGTTTTGGGCGTTTTCTTCATAAGTTTCACAACTTGGTGAAGTTGGAGCTTGAACTTGTGCAACCTCGACGTAGATCATCTTCGGCACGAAGCCGACGACCTATTCCGCTCATTTCTCCGATGAAGCCGACGCGAGAGTCCGAGATTCGAGATGGACAGCGAGGGGACCACTACGTGGAGCTAAGGAAGTGGAGAACCGGATCTACAAAGGTTGTAGTCTCTCTCCTTTAGTTAAAGTGTTAACTAGTTTCGTATTTCGCCTAAACTTCTAGTCTATGATCCGTATTAGGGTTTCTCGGCACCCATAAAATTTTAAATTGGCATGGTTGATGCCTTGTGAGACCTCTATAGTGTGCCTAGGAACCCTACAGTGGTATCAAAGCCTAGCTAGAGCCTTAGGCGAAGTCTAGACGTCGTTTGAAACCCGAACGAACCCGAAACCCTAAAACCCAAGTGCTCTCTGGACTTTTTCTAAAATCTGGGATTTTTCCAAATTAAAAATGCTTAAAAAATTCATCAGGGAAATCTAAGAATCACGGTGCAAAATTTTACTCATGAACAGTCCAAACTGCGGCGGAACCGCGGCAGAAGCCTAGCTTCTGCGGCGGTTCCGCGGCCCATTGGTGACGTCAGCTTCCCGTTTTTGCACAGTAATTCCTCTTTTCTGGTGCTGGATTTTCTGGGAATTTTTAATATTTATTCAAGAGTTGAATTTTCTGGGATTGTTTTGGGGATTCGGTGTTTCGATCGGAGTATCAGATTTTGTCTATGTGGCTTTCCGGATAAATTTTAGAATATGTTAAAAAGTTCGACTGGATATAAATACCCAATTTTTCCCCTATCGGGAAATTTCCAAGTGTTGGATTTTTCCGTGGTTTAACGACGTTCTAAGTAGTGCAAGTAACACGATGGACCCTCTAGAAGACAACAAACCTTAACTCGATTATGTGACCGTCTTGAACTGCCGTTTGAACCTTCGGGTTTGGGGAAGTACGGCGTGCCACATGTGAGGCGTTGGCTTGACCCTTCTACGGCTGGACCGTTGGTACTGAGGCTCGAACTGAATGTTGTTAGACTTATTTCATGTGTTGAGCTGTATCGGGAAAACTTGGGTATTCGAATGTTCGATCGGAAAGTTTAACATTTTCTGTTTATCTGGAATGTGATACAATAATTGGAATTCACAAACAGTTATGAGATAACTGAATGAATGTTATAAATCTAGCGGTTTAGTTTCACTTGATATTGAAAAGAGTTTTCGATAATGAGACTAAAATGCGGGGTTTATAACAGTTAGGCATGTGATGTCTAAGTATTTCATTTGATTAGGCATGTGATGTCTAAAGAGGTTGCGGATTCCAATTGTTGTAGTTTTACACTTTATTTTCTGTGACCGTAAGTGTAATATGTGATATCGCCGGTTTCGTTGCTATATGTCAACGGCAATTGGGATGCGCATATTTACTTACGTTGATGACATGTGATGTTATGTGTTGCTGGATATGTTATATTGGATTGTCGTGTTCGAATAGCCGGGGGTTTTTATGTGAGATGAGTGTTTTTCATTTTCATTCATGTAAAAACTTGTATGTAATATTCTTTTATTTGGGGCACTTCCAGATTACGGAAGTTGTCACCTTTTGTATATTATTTTCTTTTCTGCATTAGGATACACCCAAGGAGGGGAGCACAAGTAATCGGGTTCTGGGGTCCAGTGGAAGACCAACTCGAGGAGTCGAGTCTGGGTCTCCTAACCCTAGAATTGGCAGGGTTGCTTTCCGCTCTCGTAGGGGTCTAGGGGTGTGGGATTGGCTATTCATCACGACCGTGGAATCCGTGTTTTATACTGGTTCGTATTGAAAACACGGACGTCCTAGTATATCCAATGTTTCATATGTTTCTTCTGCTGCAATATCTGTGATGTGATCATGTGATGTTCTGTGATAGATACTATATATAGTATATATGATATATTATATAGACGTTACTTATGTTTTGCACCCGCACTAGCCCTGCCCTGCTCTGTCGTTAGTTACCTAACCTAATGGTGCACGAGGGGACATCGAGGCGAATGCGGATGGCATAAGTGTACGTCGTATTTATCTGTGATGTTTAGGTATTTAAATGATGGGACTTCATTAATGTGATTAATGAAATAAAAGAAACCAAAAGATGTTGTAGAATCAAATTTTAAATAAAACAGGTAGCTACAGTTCTTGCTTTGCATAGCGGTATATATGATATACCCTGCACCTTATTCGATGAGGAAAGGACCGAGATCCCTTCACCGGGAGTGACTCCTTTAGCAATAACTGGCAGATGCTACACACTCGGTTTGTTTTTGATTGCTTCTATAGTTTCTGCTTTGCACAGTGATATATATGATATATCCCGCACCTCATTCGACGAGGAAAGGGCCGACGATCCCTTCACCGGGAGTGACCCCTTTAGCAAAACTAGAAAAGCCTCAAAATCACTCCATTTCAAAACTTCATTTGATTCTACAACGATATCAAGTTCATTACGCTCATGGTTTTCAGAAAAACCTGCGCAGCCCTCCTTCATTTCAGATAAGTTGCATATAGTATTCGTGCTACATTTGTTGGCTTTCATCAAGGTGTAGTGTGCGGTAGCTATGTGCTGCTTATCTGCTGCATATGATGCGACAGGATTAGGGTAGTCGTACGGCTTTGTTGGCTTTCTTCAAGGATCGTGCGGGTGGGTTTAATTCAGTCAAGAAATGTACGGGTTGAACTTGACTAGCGGGCTGTGGTTTGTTGGCTTTCGTCAAGGTCATAGCACGGTAGGGGCAAAAATATTATCGGGAATTTCAAGGGTTGAAATTTGCAATGAGATTGCATACCTTCTATGAGATAGTTGGATCCCGATACCCACTGCGAGTAAGAGTTACTCCTGGGAGAGTTTTACACATTACAATTAGCCGATCAAGTAGGTGTCTAGAAAGGTGTTAACGAGGTTACGCCTCTGGGAAAATGAGGTTTACATTAATTAGGTTCGTGCGAAAGCACGGGGGACCTCCCTCAAAGTACCGACACTGGCCTGGCTGAAAGATTGGCGAACTTGTAGTGTGTAATTAATCCCGGCTAGTCTTTCCTTTTAGGGTTTGAAGGAAGATTTGATAAAAACAGTGGGAGCCATCCTGATTAGATAAGATAAAAATCAATCTGATCTTGCAAGAGCATACGCTAAAGTGTTTTCTTCTCTCTCTCTCCAGGTAGCGACCATTTCATGCCCTAATAAAGATAATAATATGGATGTATTGACCGAACCCGCATGTTATACTGTGCTGGGAAACGTTGGTTCCGTTCTTACCTATAAGAGTTATAGGACTGAACAGGATATAGGGGAATACCAGGATTCCCATGCCACCCGAATGAAGAAAGTACATGATGATGCATTTTCTTCGGGTGTGTTCGTTACAGAGAACTGTTTCTCCATTTGCCCTACGTCCTGGGTATTAGATACCGGGTCAGGATCCCATATATGTAATCAGTTACATGGGCTTAGAAAAGGTAGAGAACTTGGAGAAGGTGATAAAGACATTAGAGTTGGAAATGGTGCAATTGTTGCAGCTAAGACTGCCGGGGAATATCACCTTGTGTTACCAACTGGTAATACATTGGTTCTGAACGAATGCTATTACATGCCGAACTTGATATGCAACATTATATCAGTTTCTTTATTAAGTAAAGAGGGATATAATTTTGTATTACAGGACAATGTTATGAACATTTTCCGTAACCAAAAGTTGGTTGGATCAGGCACGTTGTGCAATGGCATTTATGTTCTAAATCAATTAACAGTTCTGAGCATAACAAACACACACAAGAGAAAGAGTTCAGAACTGAACGAATCCTTCTTGTGGCATTGTAGACTGGGTCACATCAATGCGACACGACTGGCTAAGTTGCATAAGGATGGATCTTTGAAACCATTTGAATTTTCATCTTATGACACTTGCCAGTCATGTCTCAAAGGCAAGATGACCAAAACTCCGTTTACGGGACACGGAGAAAGAGTTACTGAACTCTTAGGACTAGTACATAGTGATGTATGCGGTCCAATGTCTACACATGCCAGGGATGGTTCTTCGTACTTCATTACATTCACTGACGATCTCTCAAGATACGGACATGTGTACTTGATAAGACACAAGTCTGAAGCTTTTGAGAAATTTAGAGAATATAAACAAGAAGTCGAGAACCAAACCGGAAAAAGTATTAAAATCCTTCGATCTGATCGAGGAGGTGAATACTTAAGCAATGAATTCCTGGACTTCCTAAAAGAGAATGGGATTCTCTCTCAGCTGACTCCTCCATATACACCACAGCACAACGGTGTATCAGAACGGAGGAACCGCACCCTATTAGATATGGTGCGCTCTATGATCAGCACAGCTGAGTTACCTATTTCCTTCTGGGGGTATGCGCTTGAGACAGCCATACATCTATTGAATATGGTCCCAACCAAATCTGTGCCTACCACTCCATATGAGATATGGAAAGGAAAGAGACCAAGTCTTAACTATGTTAAGATATGGGGTTGTCCAGCCTATGTCAAATGACAAAATCCGGACAAACTCGAGGCACGGTCTGTTCTATGCAAATTTGTAGGATATCCCAAGAATTCTCAAGGGTATATCTTCTACCACCCTGAGGAACAAAGAGTGTTTGTTTCTCGACATGCCACCTTTTTAGAAAAGGAATTTCTTGAAAAAGAGATTAGTGGTCATGAGGTAGAACTGGAAGAGGTTCCAGCTGCAGAAGCCACAACAGAAGATCTGGTGGAACCAGAGGATTCCGTAGTTCCCGATGAACCCCAGCCACTCCGCCGATCTAGTAGGGTTCCTCGCCAACCTGAGAGATACTACGGTTTTCTCATGGATGGAGGGAGCGAGGATTGCATCATGGAGGATGATGACCCAACTAGCTTTGAGCAGGCCATCACGAGTAGGGACTCAGTGAAATGGCTGGATGCTATGCGGTCCGAGATGGAATCCATGTACACCAACAAAGTATGGACTTTGGAAGTTGCTCCTGAAGGGGTAAAACCCATTGGGAGCAAGTGGATCTTCAAGAAGAAACTTTGTGTAGATGGGAAAGTGGAGAATTTCAAAGCTAGACTTGTTGCAAAAGGTTTTCGCCAAAGACCAGGTGTGGACTATGACGAAACCTTTTCTCCAGTGGCTATGCTTAAATCCATCCGGATCATGCTTGCCATCGCTGCATATCATGATTACGAAATCTGGCAAATGGATGTTAAGACCGCCTTTCTAAATGGTGATTTAGAAGAGTGCGTGTACATGACTCAGCCAGAGGGCTTCGTAGACAGTGGGAGCAGCGGGAAGGTATACAAGCTGCTTAAATCCATTTATGGATTAAAGCAAGCATCGCGGAGTTGGAACATCTGCTTTGACGTCGTTATCAAAGAGTTTGATTTCGTCAAAAACCCAGATGAACCATGTATTTACAAGAAGGTGGCAGGGAGTAAGGTTGTCTTCCTCGTATTGTACGTGGACGACATACTCTTGATAGGAAATGATATTCCTATGCTGCAATCGGTCAAGCTCTTCTTATCACAAAGATTCTCAATGAAAGATCTTGGTGATGCCTCCTGCATATTGGGGATCAGGATCTATAGAGATAGATCCAAACGGATACTGGGATTGTCCCAATCCAGGTACATTGACACCATACTAAAGAGGTTTAGTATGGAAGAATCCAAGCGTGGGAACTTGCCCACGATCTCTGGAGTCACTCTCTCCAAAGAGATGTCTCCCAAGACTGAATTAGAGAGAGCTCGCATGCAAGGGATACCCTATGCTTCAGCTGTAGGCTCTATCATGTACGCGATGCTATGTACCAGACCCGATGTTGCATACTCACTAAGTATAGTGAGTAGGTATCAAGCTGATCCTGGAGAGAATCACTGGACAGCTGTGAAGAGCATTCTCAAATACTTACGAAGGACTAAAGAGATGCTCTTGGTGTATGGTAACGGAGAACTCCAAGTGGAGTCCTTTACCGATTCGAGCTTCCAGAGTGATAAGGACGACTCTAAGTCGCAGTCGGGCTTTGTCTTTACCCTTTACGGAGGGGCGGTTAGCTGGAAGAGTTCCAAGCAGGAAACCGTGGCAGACTCGACGATGGAGGCTGAATACATTGCTGCCAACGATGCTGCCAAAGAGGCTGTCTGGGTCAAGAAGTTCATTACTGAACTTGGAGTGGTTCCATCCATTGAGCATCCAATACCTTTGTATTGCGATAACAATGGAGCGGTGGCTTTGGCCAAGGAACCCAGGTCCCATCAGCGATCCAGGCATATTCTGAGGCAGTATCACCTGATCCGGGAGATAGTTGATCGCCGGGAGATCGAGGTCAGGAGAGTTGACACGAAGAACAACACGGCGGATCCACTCACGAAGGCCATTCCCCAGATACAGTTTGAGAGACTCTTCGGGATGCTCGGTATGCGATACTACAGCAGCTGGCCTTAGTGCAAGTGGGAGATTGTTAGTTGTATGTATGCCCTAGAGGCCAGTATTGTACAGATGATGTATATTATATTGGATGCTTGGACATATATAGAGATGACTTTCTTGCTCGATATGATAGTATGCTATCTGGTTACTTTTTATCTTAACATGTACACTTGTCTCTTTAAACTGTCTTATAGTTACATGTTGGTAAAGCCCTTAGGATGTGTACTTGACTACCTGGACTATGATGTAGATCATACTAGTAGGGATGTGGTAGTCCATAAGTACATCCTTCAAGGTCCCTAGTCGTGGGTGTATCGAGACGGGGCATCGATATACCAGAGTAGACTAGCGTATACGCTTCTCGACCCATGAGATGGGCGATGGATGATCCCATATCCATTGGTGTTTGACATCAGAGATGGTATACGGGTGCTCAGTGGAGACTGGGTACACTGGACGGACTCGCCGAGAACTCCCAGATGGTATTATACCTCACGTCAGATGGCAGTTCTCAGGTGACACTTGTACAGGTTAGTCTGTAGACCCGAGATCGTCATAGAGTCTTGTGTGATTCCCACTGTGCTTTGATCTCCACCTTACCACGTCCATGAGGGCGTGCAAAACGGTGGTCTTTAGGTACAGTCCCGAGTCACATGGAGGCAATGAGCGATAGGAGGGGTTTCGTCTCTCCCGGTATTGGGGGTTGATGTTGCGCTGTGCTCGATTGGCCGTAACAGGGAAGTCCCTGGCCAGGGCTGATCAGAGATTTGCTGGTAAGTGTTAAAGTAGTTTCTCGACCCGTTATGAGCCTCACATCGGCACGACTTATCGATTATTGGGGTCTGACGTTTACCACCCCTAGACTTGATATGCGACATATCAGACGAACAGACCGGACTGTACGGTAAGTGTTACTGGTTGGATTCACAGGAGTGTGAGCGGGCTAGCTCGTCGATCTTCTGATCGCTCAATACCCGGATGGCCGTTACGTTTAGCAGACCGCTTGCGGCTTGTGGGTGCTTGATATGATCATCATCTGCTACCGGCGTATTGACGAGTCTTTAGAGTCCTACACAGAGGTTTCCTGGCTCAAGCGAAACGAAATAGGAGCGCATATGAGATATGTGCAGGACCGAGAATAATGCGTGTATGTGATACCGCATTTCATTCTCGCGATATATGTTTCGATTGGTGATATTCGATATGACCTAGTTATCGAATCATTGATTCGATAAATCGATACATTGGATTCTAGTCGGTTATGTGCGATATGACCGGATCATTGAATCAAATGTCGATTTAATGATTTAATGTATAATTATATATTTGATATATTGCATTGCATTAACTAGTAATTGTTCACTTTATATGGATTTTCTCACTTGATGTGCAAGAAGTATATGTGATATACTTTTGTGCACATATTTGTATCATGTTTGATGATACTTGATCATTTTGTTAAGTGTAAAGAATTAAAACCATGGTTAAGTGTTGATTAGGGTTTTGCATATTCATTTGTTTATTTATTTATTTATTTGAAAAGGATTATGATGAGAATGGTGGCTTTCTTTGTTTTAAGTTGAAGCTTCATGAAGCTTTGACTTTTGTAACCATTCTTGTCTTCAAGCTTAACCCTAACTCATCCAAGTAACCATGGTCTATTCTCTACACTTAACTATAGTTAGCTTATGATAAGTATTGAATTATTATTTATTTTAACTCAACACTTATCATATTCTTTCTTCTTCTTCATCTTCATCTTCAAGAAAGAAAGCTTGATGCCATCAATGGCAACTTGAGCTAAAGTGAGAGAAATCCAATTCTAAAGTGAACCCACCTCCTATTTCTTCGCCCTCTACCTCTTGCCAAGTTGTTTTGGGTGTTTTCTTCACAAGTTTCACAACTTGGTGAAGTTGGAGCTTGAACTTGTGCAACCTCGACGTAGATCATCTTCGGCACGAAGCCGACGACCTATTCCGCTCATTTCTCCGATGAAGCCGACGCGAGAGTCCGAGATTCGAGATGGACAGCGAGGTGACCACTACGTGGAGCTAAGGAAGTGGAGAACCGGATCTACAAAGGTTGTAGTCTCTCTCCTTTAGTTAAAGTGTCAACTAGTTTCGTATTTCGCCTAAACTTCTAGTCTACGATCCGTATTAGGGTTTCTCGGCACCCATAAAATTTTAAATTGGCATGGTTGATGCCTTGTGAGACCTCTATAGTGTGCCTAGGAACCCTACAATTTGCGGCCAGATGGGTGAGTTGGGAGTTGGGGTTTGGGCCACTGGAGTCTGCTGCTATGTGGTTTATTTTGGTGTATCTAGTTTTACAATATCTTTTCTGTATCAAAATCTGGAGGTGATTACCTATTTTCCCATATTTTCAATCTTTCGCGACACGCGTGATACGTGTGTGTGGGTTTGGGGTTTCTGCGTATCGTGATGCGTCGGAGTGACTTCAGGCGCGTAACCACACGTTTTAGCGTATCGCGCACACGCGCGCTTGGTTCACGACACGAGTTACTAGTTCGGCTTTAATGTCGTGGTTGTGTGATGTCAAGCTTATGTATGATATATTGTGTAATTCTAGGTTCGCAGGCGAGTACGGCGGACGCCGCGCAGAAGGGGAAGCAAGTTGTTGGCTATACCTAGCGAGAGACTACGGTGAGTAGATTTAACATCTACGGGGATATCGCCCGCATGGCGTTCTACGTCAGGGCTGATAGGACCTTATAGCTACATTTACATACCTTGACTGTTCATGGCTACTATTTAGTGCATACTGTATTCCCTGCTATATGGATATAAACTAGAATTGATAGAACACCGCTCCATTACTAACGGTCCATGTTGCACGAGCACCATCCTGCATGTTACACACACACCGTTAATAATTGCCATGACACTCACACTGTAGAATTTCCATCGGATCATTATATTGTAGCTCATCTATATGTGACTTGACTTGATATTCATACTTGATGCATATTTCACATCGGATCATTATATTGTAGTTCATCTATATGTGACTTGACTTGATATTCATACTTGATGCATATATCACATCGGATCATTATATTGTAGCTCATCTATATGTGACTTGACTTGATATTCATACTTGATGCATATATCACATCGGATCATTATATTGTAGCTCATCTATATGTGACTTGACTTTATATTCGTATTTGATGCACATATCATATCGGATCATTGACTTGCATATTGGTTTGGATTACATGTGATTTCTGGATTTGGGAACCGTGGCTATTTCAAATATGTAATCATTTAAAAACCCGGTTCCCTTGATATGATATTTCGGTGCGTCCACCATGTGTTTCCTCGGTGCTAGAGTGATATATGTGAACCCGAATCGAGGAGCTGGTTGAGGCCGATTACGGGTACATGGTGGACCCGGTATGGTACCCCGGGGCGAGAACGGTTTCGCTGGGTAGTAGACGGTGAGCCTGGCAGTGGGACTACTACCTACCGGTGATTGGTTGGACCTAACAGTTATCCGGAGGATACTGATCAGAGTCGATAGATGGATGCGGGGTGATCCGTACTGCCGGGGCCGAGGGCCGATACCGCAGACGGAGCCCCTGGGCTGACCCGGACTGACGGGGCCCGATGGATTAGGATTTGCTTGTCGATGCTGGACACGAGTATTTATGATATTTGGGTACCGATGTTGGGCTCTCGGGATTCTCAGAGATTTACAGGATTTGTGGGCCGATGAGGGTGCCGGCGCCTGAGCTATTTGGGGGATCTGGGTGCATTGATGGACATCGATTATATAATCTACGTTGACATTCCGTGTAGATGTTATCTTGCCCATGCTCAGCATTTATTATTGTACCCCATCCTGTAGTTATATTACCTGATAGAGCACTTGCATGATTATTGCACATACTGCTTATTACATATTGATATCATCTGTTGGCATATGGTAGAGTAGCGCAGTACGTGCATGCTCGCGATTACCCTTATATGTTATCTCTATTCACGAGTTGGCAACTCACCCCCCGTTGTGCCATAGTGTTTCCAGGTTGCCCTTCGGAGTAGTCGCGGCAGGCTGCGTTTCGCATCTTTTGACACAGATACCCCTATAGTTGGTGTACTAGCTTTTTTGCTGATAGGTGGGTTTTGTGCGGTATCTGTTTTATCTTTCAGTTATGTATATTGTTGTATCTAGTACTCTCCATCTACCATGTATGTATTTGACTTAGAGACAGTGTGAGGACGATGATGTATATTATTTGTTTTCTGGTGTCGAGCTCGTTGTGAGCCGACTGTACTTGCAGTTTATTCTATCTGTGATGTTCCCACTTGTGGATCTTGATCTTCGCTACGGCGTCGTATATTGCTATCTTGGTGATTGTTTACTTAGATTTCTTAACATGTTAGTAAGTGCTTTCTTTAAAAACTTATAACACTCTATACTTTTACTGGTTTGATTTCTGGGTTTTCGGTTCACTTAGTCGCGTTACGCCTGTAGACGTTACGTGGTTAAGTGCCGGTCACGGGCCAAACTTTGGGTCGTGACAAAGTTGGTATCAGAGCATAGGTTTTACCTTTCGTAGTGTAGGACGGCCCTAGTATGATGGAGTAGGTAGCTGCAGCAGGGTAGCGTAGCGTGTGTATGTTCCGCGGCATACTCACGACACGGTACTCCGCCTACGCGACATTAGGACTTATTCATTTAAATTCCTTCTTGAGTCTATATATTCTTGCGGTTCGATTTCCGTATCCTTATCGAATCCTATTGTTCCTTTTAGCCATTATGCCGCCAAAGACTATGAGGGCGCAGAGAGAGGCCGCGAGGGCCGAGATTCGAGTTGACTCGTCTGAGACGAGGACTGATCCGGGTAGTACACCGGTTGTGCCCGAGCAGGCTGTTCCTGCCGTGACAGATTAGATTGCTATGTTAGGGGCTGGTGTGTAGGAGATACGCCAGACGATGGGATTCAGTATGCAGGAGATGCGCCAGATGATGGGATCTCTCGTGGAGACACTTCGAGCGCAGCGACCAGAGGTAGTTCCACCCGTTGCAGAGACCGCGGTAGTACCCACAGTGCAGGCAGTTGCACCTGCGACTACAGAGGTTATTACAGTATCGCTGTCAAAGTTTATGAGGCTGAAGCCTCCGGTCTTCACAGGCACCGATGTAGCTGAAGACCCACAGTCTTTCATTGATAGGATGGCGCGGATATGTCGTTCACTTAGATGGGCAGATGCGAGATGGGTTGAGTTCGCGAGCTTTCGCCTGGAAGGTCTTGCGCAGAAATGGTGCGAATCAGTCGAGAAGGGTAGAGCAGCAGGTCTTCCTCGTATGACCTGGACAGAGTTCGTGGCGCTATTCCTTGCCCGCTTTCTTCCCCTGAGTGTCAGAGATGCTAGAGCACGCAGGTTCGAGTCCTTACACCAGACGCCAGAGATGTCAGTGGCAGAGTACGACGTGCTGTTCACCGAGCTATCAGTTTATTCTCCGTACTTAGTGGCTACTGAGGAGTTGCGAGTTAAGAGATTTGTCCGAGGTATGCTTACACCACTATTCCTTGCTATCAGCACGCAGCATTACGAGACATACGCAGCAGCAGTAGATGCGGCATTATTAGTTGAGGAGCGCCTTGCTGAGACTTCGGCAGTCCTAGAGCCGAAGAGAGTTCGTGCAGATACGTCAGTGCAGAGACGGCCTTTTCGGCGTCGTGACAGGCACCTTGCAGGTGGCAGAGATCCGAGGCGAGGCCGGTTATTTAGCTCCTATCCCCAGGAGGGTCAGCGACCATCATCGGGATGTTACCATTGCGGGAGTTCTTATCATCGTGTGCGAGATTGTCCTGAGGTACCCCGGAGTGAAGCGGCAGAACCGCATGTTACATTACCACCTTCACCACCCCAGACGGCATTGCCGATAGTACCTACTGTTACTCCGCGTCAGATGTATGCACAGAGAGGTCGTGGTCGCGGAGGATTTGTTCATAGAGGACAAGGTGACGAGTTTTTTCTTTAACGCATCAGGACTCGCAGGCGTCCAATGCGGTGGTCTCAGGTATCCTTCCAGTATGTTTGGTTGATGCACACGTGTTATTCGATCCCGGATCCACGCACTCGTACGTATCCACACACTTTGTGCCGAGTTTGGGTAGAGAGTCCGGTTTGCTTGACCAGCCGCTTGTTGTGACTACTCCTGTAGGAGAGTCGTTTATTACTAGGCACGTGTTCCGATCCTGTACCGTCCGTATTGGCGAGAGAGAGTTGCCTGTCGATTTGATCCTTCTTGAGATGTTGGACTTCGACGTTCTTTTGGGCATGGATTGGTTAGCCACGTGCTATGCTTCTGTTGACTGCCGCGAGAAGACAGTTCGATTTTTTTTCTCGGCGAGTCGGTTGTTGTTGTGTTGGGGGACCGTGGTGCCACCCCTCACAGTGTGATTTCTTCTTTTCGCGCTGGACAGCTTTTGCGGAAGGGATGTCAGGGATTTTTCGCCTATGTTTGCGATACTAGAGCTACAGAGGTTCCGATGGATCAGGTTCCGGTTGTTAGCGAGTTCCCTGATGTGTTCCCTGACTAGCTTCCTGGGCTACCGCCCAAGCGTGATATTTCTTTCTGTATTGATTTGGTTCCTGGCGCGGGGCCTATTTCTGTACCGCCATATCGGATGGCCCCGGCGGAACTTCGAGAACTGAAGGGCCAGTTGCAAGATTTGCTGGACAAGGGACTTATTCGACCCAGTGTTTCTCCTTGGGGTGCTCCAGTCCTATTCGTCAAGAAGGACGGCAGTTTGCGCCTGTGTATTGACTACCGCCAGCTAAACAAGGTGACAGTGCGGAACAGGTATCCTTTACCACGCATCGATGATTTGTTCAACCAGCTTCAGGGGGCAGGATACTTTTCGAGGATCGATTTGCGATCAGGCTATCATCAGCTGCGGGTTCGACAGGAGGACATTTCTAGGACAGCTTTCCGCACGCGCTACGGCCATTATGAGTTTTTGGTGATGTCGTTCGGACTCACCAACATCCCAGCAGCATTCATGGACTTGATGAACCGCATTTTCCGGCCATATCCTGATCTGTTCATCATAGTGTTCATTGACGATATCTTGGTGTATTCTCGGAGTAGAGAGGAGCACGAGCAGCACCTGCGGATTACACTGCAGACCTTGAGAGAGCATCAACTTTTCGCCAAATTTTCAAAGTGTGCTTTCTGGCTAGACAGCATAGACTTCTTGGGGCATGTGATTACACGAGATGGTATATGTGTAGACCCGAGGAAGATCGAGACAGTTCAGAGTTGGCCTAGACCCACGTCAGTGACGGATGTTCGCAGCTTCCTAGGGCTGGCAGGCTATTACAGGCGATTTGTGCAGGACTTCTCTCGCAATGCTACACCTTTGACCGGGTTGACCCGGAAGGGAGTTCGCTTCGATTGGACGGAGGAGTGTGAGCATAGTTTCCAGCAGCTACGGGCTCTACTGACTACGACACCAGTGCTATCGTTGCCTTCAGGATCAGGCGGATTTGTGGTCTACTGTGATGCTTCACGAGTAGGGCTAGGGTGCGTTTTGATGCAGCATGACAGGGTGATCGCTTATGCTTCGCGGCAATTAAAGAAACATGAACAGAATTACCCCACTCATGATCTGGAGATGGCTGCGGTGTTCTTTGCACTTAAGATCTGGCGACATTATTTGTATGGAGAGTCGTGCCAGATATTCACTGACCACAAGAGCTTAAAGTATATATTTCAGCAGCGAGACCTGAGCCTTAGACAGCGTCGATGGATGGAGTTAGTGAAGGACTACGATTGTGAGATCTTGTATCACCCGGGCAGGGCGAATGTAGTGGCGGATGCTTTGAGCAGGAGGCCCGGGGGTAGTCTATCTTGTTTGAGCACAGTGCAGAGGCAGTCGTCGGCAGATTGGCAGATCTTATGCGACAGCCGGGTACAGTTCGAGTTTACGCCAATCAGAGGACAGATTACGCATATTCGTGCACGCTCACAGTTGCTTGACCGTATATATGAGGCACAACACAGTGATGACCGCTGTTCAGAGATCAGGACACAGATGGGACATGGCAGATTTTCCGAGTTCATGATCGATGATCAGGGGATACTATGATTTGGAGCCAGACTGTGCGTACCAGATGCTGAGGGATTGCGGCGCGAGATTCTTGAGGAGGCACATCGGTCGGTATACAGTGTTCATCCCGGTTCCACTAAGATGTACCATGACTTGAGAGATGTTTACTGGTGGGACGGAATGAAGAGAGACATTGCAGATTTTGTGTCGAGATGCCTGACTTGTCAGCAAGTCAAGGCTGAGCACCAGAGGCCCGCGGGAGAGCTACAGCCGTTACCCATTCCGGAGTGGAAATGGGAACAAATCTCTATGGATTTCATTGTGGGTCTACCCAGGACTAGTCGAGGGTATGACTCCATCTGGGTGATCGTGGATCGTTTGACGAAAGCGGCTCACTTCCTACCGGTGAAGACGACTTTCGGGTTTGCTCAGTATGCCCAGATTTACATTGATGAGATTGTACGACTGCATGGAGTTCCGACATGTATCGTGTCCAATAGAGGCACCCAGTTTACCAGCCAACTATGGCAGAGGCTTCAGGAGGTTTTGGGCACTCGCTTGAGTTTCAGCACAGCATTCCATCCGCAGACCGACGGACAGTCAGAGCGGACTATTCAGACTCTCGAGGACATGCTCAGAGCATGCGTATTAGACTTCGGAGGTAGCTGGGATCATCATTTGCCCTTAGTAGAGTTCTCCTACAACAACAGCTAACAGGAGACCATTCAGATGGCACCGTTTGAGGCACTTTATGGGAGGAGATGCAGATCGCCCACCTGTTGGACGGAGCTCAGTGAGAGCAGTATCTTAGGGCCGCAGATTGTGGAGGAGACGGCCGCGAAGATCCAGTTGATTTGCGATAGGATGAGAGCAGCCCAGAGTAGGCAGAGGTCTTATGCGGACCGTCGTCGGCGCAGACTTGAGTTTTCTGTTGGTGATCATGTTTTCTTGAGGGTCTCCCCAATGAAAGGTGTGATGAGATTTGGAAAGAAGGGGAAGCTTAGTCCCAGATATGTAGGCCCCTTCGAGATCCTCGAGCGTGTTGGTGCGGTTGTGTATCGATTAGCCCTTCCGCCCAGTTTTCCAGACGTGCACCCCGTATTTCACGTTTCGATGCTCCGCAGATATCTTCATGATCCTTCGCATGCGATTCAGCACCCGACGATCCAGCTTGAGCGCGACCTTTCCTATGCAGAGCAGCCGGTGATGATCTTGGATCGACAAGTGAAGAAATTGAGGTCGAAAGAGATACCGTCCGTCAAGGTACTTTGGCATGGCCAGAGCGGCGAGAAGGTCACTTGGGATACCGAGAGCGAGATGAGGAAGAGGTATCCCCATCTTTTTGAAGGTGCGTATAGTTAGATTTTTAAATTCAGGGACCGAATTTCTTTAAGGGGGTAGATTGTATCACTTGGAATTTCCGTTAGAGTGTTTTTCGTGGTAATTAGTAATTGTACGTGTTATTGTATATGTGTATCTAGGATTATTAGTTATTTTAGTCGGGTTTATTAGTTATATTTAGTCGTGTTAGCAAATTGGAAAATTTTCCCTTATAGTGGACACTTGCACACTTAGCCATTTTTGAGACATAGGTTTAAAGTGTTAGCCAATTCTTTTGTTGCATGGTTGCTAACTTATCCCCACCAGTTTTAATCATATCAAAACCCCATTTTATAATTCAAATCCAATAGAAAATGAGCCATGGTGTTAGGTATTGAACTTTGACTTTTTTGACCCCTTTTCTTCTCTCTTCTCTCTCTTTCCCTCATTCTGAAATCCAGCAGAAATTCAGCAGCAAAACCCTAGCTTTTCTTCACCTTTCCCTCTCCTTTTCACTTCTCTTTGATCTCTACACAAATCCTACACAAAAACCACTCTTTTCCTTCACAAAACCTTGGGAAAAATGAGTTTTTGGGGTGTTTGGAGGCAAGTCTGCATACTTGAAGGAGGAGCTGGAATTTTTGGTGTTACATAGGGTCTTTTGAAGGTATAAATCTCACTCCTAGCACCCTATCTCCATAACTTGCATGTTTAGTTTCAAAATGTCACCTTTTTGTGCAACTTTAGTGCTATTGAAGGGAATTAGTGTTGTTATGTTAAAATTTATGTTGTTGTGGCTTGATTAGCTTGTTAATGAGTTATTAGTGTCGGTTTAGACTTAAGTTTGTTTCAGATTTCAGAAAAATACCCTAAAGTTTGATTTTAGTGCAAAAGTGTGGATTTTAACTAGAAATAAGGCTCTGTAGGATCTGCTGCTACCCGAGATATTTCATAGTGAAACTAGATGTTACTGTAGCATGTATGGGGGGTATATAGTGCACACACCAAACCTGGGAGCCCAATTCCCAAGTGAGGCCGCCGGAATATTCATTCTGGCCGCAATTTGCGGCCAGATGGGTGAGTTGGGAGTTGGGGTTTGGGCCACTGGAGTCTGCTGCTATGTGGGTTATTTTGGTATATCTAGTTTTACAATATCTTTTCTGTATCAAAATCTGGAGGTGATTACCCATTTTCCCGTATTTTTAATCTTTCGCGACACGCGTGATACGTGTGTGTGGGTTTGGGGTTTCTGCGTATCGTGATGCGTCGGAGTGACTTCAGGCGCGTAACCACACGTTTTAGCGTATCGCGCACACGCGCGCTTGGTTCACGACACGAGTTACTAGTTCGCCTTTAATGTCGTGGTTGTGTGATGTCAAATTTATGTATGATATATTGTGTAATTCTAGGTTCGCAGGCGAGTACGGCGGACGCCGCGCAGAAGGGGAAGCAAGTTGTTGGCTATACCTAGCGAGAGACTACGGTGAGTAGATTTAACATCTACGGGGATATCGCCCGCATGGCGTTCTACGTCAGGGCTGATAGAACCTTACAGCTACATTTACATACCTTGACTGTTCATGGCTACTATTTAGTGCATACTATATTCCCTGCTATATGGATATAAACTAGAATTGATAGAATACCGCACCATTACTAACGGTCCATGTTGCACGAGCACCATCCTGCATGTTACACACACACCGTTAGTAATTGCCATGACACTCACACTGTAGAATTTCCATCGGATCATTATATTGTACCTCATCTATATGTGACTTGACTTGATATTCATACTTGATGCATATATCACATCGGATCATTATATTGTAGTTCATCTATATGTGACTTGACTTGATATTCATACTTGATGCATATATCACATCGGATCATTATATTGTAGCTCATCTATATGTGACTTGACTTGATATTCATACTTGATGCATATACCACATCGGATCATTATATTGTAGCTCATCTATATGTGACTTGACTTGATATTCGTATTTGATGCACATATCATATCGGATCATTGACTTGCATATTGGTTTGGATTACATGTGATTTCTGGATTTGGGAACCGTGGCTATTTCAAATATGTAATCATTTAAAAACCCGGTTCCCTTGATATGATATTTCGGTGCGTCCACCATGTGTTTCCTCGGTGCTAGAGTGATATATATGAACCCGAATCGAGGAGCTGGTTGAGGTCGATTACGGATACATGGTGGACCCGGTATGGTACCGCAGGGCGAGAACGGTTTCGCTGTGTAGTAGACGGTGAGCCTGGCAGTGGGACTACTACCTACCAGTGATTGGTTGGACCTGACAGTTATCCGGAGGATACTGATCAGAGTCGATAGATGGATGCGGGGTGATCCGTACTGCCGGGGCCGAGGGCCGATACCGCAGACGGAGCCCGTGGGCTGACCCGGACTGACGGGGCCCGATGGATGAGGATTTGCGTGTCGATGCTGGACACGAGTATTTATGATATTTGGGTGCCGATGTTGGGCACTCGGGATTCTCAGAAATTTACAGGATTTGAGGGCCGATGAGGGTGCCGGCACCTGAGCTATTTGGGGGATCTGTGTGCATTGATGGACACCGATTATATATTCCACGTTGACATTCCGTGTAGATGTTATCTTGCCCATGCTCAGCATTTATTATTGTACCTCATCCTGTAGTTATATTACCTGATAGAGCACTTGCATGATTATTGCACATACTGCTTATCACATATTGATATCATCTGTTGGCATATGATAGAGTAGCGCAGTACGTGCATGCTCGCGATTATCCTTATATGTTATCTCTATTCACGAGTTGGCAACTCACCCCCGTTGTGCCACAGTGTTTGCAGGTTGCCCTTCGGAGTAGTCGCGGCAGGCTGCGTTTCGCATCTTTTGACACAGATACCCCCATAGTTGGTGTACTAGCTCTTTTGCTGATAGGTGGGTTTTGTGCGGTATCTGTTTATCTTTCAGTTATGTATATTGTTGTATCTAGTACTCTCCATCTACCATGTATGTATTTGACTTAGAGACAGTGTGAGGACGATGATGTATATTATTTGTTTCCTGGTGTCGAGCTCGTTGTGAGCCGACTGTACTTGCAGTTTATTCTATCTGTGATGTTCCCACTTATGGATCTTGATCTTCGCTACGGCGTCGTATATTACTATCTTGGTGATTGTTTACTTAGATTTCTTAACATGTTAGTAAGTGCTTTCTTTAAAAACTTATAACACTCTATACTTTTACTGGTTTGATTTCTGGGTTTTCGGTTCACTTAGTCGCGTTACGCCTGTAGACATTACGTGGTTAAGTGCCGGTCACGGGCCAAACTTTGGGTCGTGACACAGCTAGTTCAGGAGACCAGATTCAGGATAGGATGAGAGTAGCCCAGTGTAGACAGAAGTCTTATACCAACCGTCGTCGTCGCAGACTTGAGTTCATAGTGGAGGATCATGTATTCCTGCGGATTTCTCCGATGAAGGGCGTTATGAGATTTGGGAAAAAGGGGAAGCTCAGTCCTAGATTTATAGGTCTTTTCGAGATCCTTGAGCGAGTTGGTACTGTTGCTTATCGTTTGGCCCTCCCGCCCAGTTTTCCGGAGGTGTGTTCTATGTGTCGATGCTTCGTAGATACCTTCATGATCATTCTCACATGATTCAGCACCAGACCGTTCAGCTTGAGCGCGATCTTTCGTTCACCGAGCAGCCGGTAGTTATTTTGGATCGGTTGGTGAAGAAACTTCGATCAAAAGTCTTGCCATCTGTGAAGGTTCTTTGGCGTAGCCCGACTAGTGAGGAGATCACTTGGAAGGCCGAGAGCGAGATGCGGAAGAAATCCCCTCATCTCCTTGAAGGTACGTTTAGTAAGAATTTTAATTCGGGGACGAATTTCTTTAGGGGGGATTGTAACACCTTAGAATGCGATTAGGGTTAATTAAGCGTTAATGCGGGGTTTTAGGGAAAAGTTTACCAAATCGGTTTTCTCATATTTTATAACAATTAATTAATATTTTATTATTATTTGTTTTGGCTTGCACATATTTGTGCATGTTAATGTGAAGGTTGTTTAGTGTTAACCTTGTTTAGTAGCCATGACACCTTAATTAACCCATGCCTTGATTTAACCTAGCACTTAGATATTTTGTGTGAGAGATATTTTCTTGTTTTGGATTGAGAGAGAGGTGGCTTGGTGAGTCATGAAACATTAATGGTTGCATTAATGGAGGTGAGGGAGAGGGTAAGAATAAGGGATAAGTTCACCCTACACACACCCTCTTATCATTTTCTCTCCTCACTCTCTCATTCTCTCCTCACTTTCTCACACTCAATTATTCTTCGTCTCTTCAACTCCCAAACCGAAACCCTCACTACCCCATCACTAAAATCTTGCAAAACTTCAAAAAATCCTACTAAAACACTTCTCATGTCATGTTTTAGCCACTGGGTTGCCTTGGAGCTTGGAAAGCTAGGATTTTTGAGCAAGAGTGGCTAGGTAATGTCCTATAACTGTTAATTAGGAGTTTATATAGTTGTGTTGCCTTGTAGTTATGGATTGGAACACTAAAGGTTTAGTTTTGTGCAAATATCATATTTTTAGTGTCTTTATGGAGTCTCTGTGATCTGCTGTAGAACCAGGTGTTTATTGGAAAAGTTCCCATCACAGTGACATAGTGTCGAGGTATGGAACCCACCATAAAAACCTGAGACCATTCCCAAAAATCGTGGCCGAAAATTTATTGGTTCTGGCCGCAAATTGCGGCCAGAGTGGGGGCTGGGGTGTTTAGTTTTGGGCGTTGGGTCTCTGGGGTTGTATGTGGTCTTGTGGCACTTGCAACTTTCACCAATTGTTTGTGTAGAAAAATCTGGGATCAGTTTGCTATAAGCTAGTGTTTTGAATACGCGTGTTACGTTATCCGACATGGTTCGTGATCTTGTGTAGCTGCTGCATTTAGGTTGGTTTTGGAGTGTCGCTACACACGTAAGCCACTAGACGAACACTTGTGAGTTGGATTAGAGTTGGTACGTCGGTCAAACACAGTTTGAAGGGTTAGCCTAACACCTCATATCGGGTTTGGAAGCATCACATCTACCAAAGAAGGAATCTTTACGGTGCTAAGTTAACATACAAAGGATCGATCCTCGAAAAATTAGGGTTTCAAATTTTTCACATCATCTCATGAAAGAAAAGCTAGGGTATTGAGAGTACAATCTTTGTAGCTCCCTACGCTAGACTCCTCAGCTACTTGGGGTTTGGAAAAGGTCCACTTGAACTCCTCTAGGTCACCGATGATCCATCCGGAGTCCGCTTTGTCCAAGCTAGCAACTTCGCAAGATCAAGAATGAAAATTGAAGCTAACACTCTAAACAAGTGGGCAAGACTTGTGTAGAATGATGTTGTGGTGGCTTTTTTCACTTCAAAATCCTAACTTGATGAGTATATTGCTCACTACAAAAGTCTAGAGAGCAAAATGAAGAAGGAGGAAGAAGATGATGGCTATACTTTTTAACAAGAGTGAAAAAGATAACTCATGTTAAGAAAAAGAAAATATATCTATATATATTTTCTTATCCTCATCTCAAACCATGGTTAGATGATAAAGATATTATTTAACTTGAGTTTAAAACAAAAGGAGAAAGTTAACTCATGGTTAGGAGTAGGTGAGCATGGTTAGGTTTAAGAAGGATGTAGAAACTAGCCATGAATTATCCTTCCTTTTTCCATTTTGTTTTTAACACAAATTAAATAATTATCCATATATTTAATCCATGGTGTGAGTCTTATATTGCCACCATTTTCCATGTGTAATCAACCATGATAGATGATGTATGTATGTATGTATGTATGCACATCCATATGTGCATGAAACTAAAAGAAAGAAAGCATACATGCATGCATACATCCATCATGTATAAGAAAAGATTTTAAGTGAGAAAACTAATGGTTAAATGATAAATCAATACTTGATTTATCAATCCGGCCATATCATATATGACCCCACCAAAAGCAAGCCGCCCGATCAATATACGGTATCCTATACGCTCATTTTAATCGGGTCCATGCGCATATCGCATACACGCACCACAACGTTTTGCCTGGACTAGATAACTCCTTTGTGGGACTCTAAGACTCGTCAATACGCCGGCAGTGGGTGATGATCATATCAAGCACCCCCAAGCCGCAAGCGGTCAGCTAAACGTAACGGCCACCCGGGTATTGAGCGATCAGAAGAAAACAAGCGAACCTGCTACAACTCCCGTCGAGCCAACCGGCAACATTACCGTGCAGTCCGGTCTCCTCGTCTGATATGTCGCATATCAAGTCTAGGGGTGGTAAACGTCAGACCCCAATAACCGATAAGTCGTGCCGATGTGAGGCTCATAACGGGTCGAGAAACTACTGGTAACACTTACCAGTAAATCTCCAATCAGCCCTGGCCAGGGACTTCCCTGTTATGGCCAATCGAGCACAGTGCAACATCAACCCCTAATACCGGGAGGGACGAAACCCTTCCTATCGCTCATTGCCTCCATGTGACTCGGGACTGTACCCAAAAACCACCGTTTTGTACGCCCTCATGGACGTGGTAAGGTGGAAATCAAAGCACAGTGGGAATCACACAAGACTCTATGACGATCTCGGGTCTACAGACTAACCTGCAAAAGTGTCACCTGAGAACTGCTATCTGACGTAAGGTATAATACCATCTGGGAGTTCTCGGCGAGTCCGTCCAGTGTACCCAGTCTCCACTGAGCACCCGTATACCATTTCTGATGTTGAACACCAATGGATATGGGATCATCCATCGCCTATCTCATGGGTCGAGAAGCGCATACGCTAGTCTACACTGGTATATCGATGCCCCGTCTCGATACACCCATGACTAGGGACCTTGAAGGATGTACTTATGGACTACCATGTCCCCACTAGTATGATCCTCATCATAGTCCAGGTAGTCAAGTACACATCCTAAGGGCTTTACCAACCTGTAACTATAAGACAGTATAAAGAGACTAGTATACATGTTAAGATAAAGAGCAACCAGATAGCATACTATCATATCGAGCAAGAAAGTCATCTCTATATATGTCTAAGCATCCAATATAATATACATCATCTGTACAATACTGGCCTCTAGGGCATACATACAACTAACAATCTCCCAGTTGCACTAGGGCCAGCTGCTGTAGTATTGCATACCGAGCATCCCGAAGAGTCTCTCAAACTGTATCTGGGGAATGGCCTTCGTGAGTGGATCCGCTGTGTTGTTCTTCGTGTCAACCCACCTGACCTCGATCTTCCGGTGATCAACTATCTCCCGGATCAGGTGATACCGCCTCAAAATATGCCTGGATCGCTGATGGGACCTGAATTCCTTGGCCAAAGCCACCGCTCCATTGTTATCGCAATACAAAGGTATTGGATGCTCAATGGATGGAACCACTCCAAGTTCAGTAATGAACTTCTTGATCCAGACAGCCTCTTTGGCAGCATCGTTGGCAGCGATGTATTCAGCCTCCATCGTCGAGTCTGCCATGGTTTCCTGCTTGGAACTCTTCCAGCTAACCGCCCTTCCGTAAACGGTAAAGACAAATCCTGACTGCGACTTAGAGTCGTCCTTATCACTCTGGAAGCTCGAATCGGTAAAGGACTCTATTTGGAGTTCTCCGTTACCATACACCAAGAGCATCTCTTTAGTCCTTCGCAAGTACTTGAGAATGCTCTTCACAGCTGTCCAGTGACTCTCTCGAGGATCAGCTGTAAGGTTTGTCTATCACCCTATGAAGAGTTTTGAAGCATCACATGCCTTAAAGTTTTAATTTTGATGGTGCTAAACAAGCATGCAAAGGAATCGATCCTAGAAAATTAGGGTTTCGAAACTAAAGACTTATAAAGTTAGGGTTTCGAGACTACAACCTTTGTAGCTCCCTATTGCTGGACTCCTTGGTGTCTTGGGTGTTGAATGGAGGTCCTCTTGAAGTCCTCTCGCGTCCACGACGCTCCACCACGGAGTTCTCCGTCCAAGCTCGCAACTTCGTAAAACCGAAGAGAACACTCTAAACAAGTCGGCTAAACTTGTGTAGAATGGAGTTGTGGTTTAGAATCTCACTCCAAAAACCTTTCTTTAAGTGTGTATTATCCACTAGAAAAAACTAGAGAGCAAAAGGAAGAAGGAGGATGAAGATGGAGGCTTTCTTTTAACAAGGGTTAATTTGATAACCTTGAAAAGAAATGAAATATATCTATATATATTTTATTTCTTCTCATGACCAACCATGGTTAAGTGATGGAGACATAATTTAACTTGAGTTTTAAATGATAAAGAGAAGGATAACTCAAGGTTAGAGGTAGGTGAGCTTGGTTAGGTTAGAAGAAGAATGTAGAAGCTAGTGAAGATTATCCTTTTCTTTTCAATTTTGGTTTTAAACATAAATCAAATAATAATCCATCATTTAATCCATGGTGTGAGTCTTATATTGCCACCATTTCCATGTGCTAACAACCATGATAGATGGGTGTATGTATGTATGCATGTATGCACATCCACATGTGCATAAAACTAGAATGAAAGAAAGAAACACATGCATGCATGCATACATCCATCATATACTAGAAAGGTTTTAAGTGAGAAAACTAATGGTTAAATGATAAATAAACACTTGATTCATCAATCCGGCCATATCACATATGACCCCACCAAAAGCAAGCTGCCCGATCAATGTTCGGTATCCTATACGCGCAATTTAATCGGGTGCATGCGCATATCGCATACGCGCACCACAACGTTTCGTCTGGACTGGGTAACTCCTTTATGGGACTCTAAGACTCGTCAATACGCCGGCAGAGGGTGATGATCATATCAGGTACCCTCAAGCCGCAAGCGGTCAGCTAAACGTAACGGCCACCCGGGTATTGAGCGATCAGAAGAAAACAAGCGAACCTGCTACAACTCCCGTCGAGCCAACCGGCAACACTACCGTACAGTCCGGTCTCTTCGTCAGATATGCTGCATATCGAGCCTAGGGATGGTCACATCGACCCTAATAACTCAATAAGTCATGCCGGTGAATGGTCTATAACAGATCGAGAAACTACTGATAACACTTATCAGCAATTCTCAGCAGCCCTGGCCAGGGACTTACTGATATAACCAGTCGGGCACAGTACAGCATCAACTCCCAATACCGGGAGAGACGAAACCCCTCCTATCGCTCATTGCCTTCGTGTGTCTCGGGACTGTACCCAACGGCCACCTGTTTGCACGACTCAGTAGAGCCGTGGTAGGGTGGCAATCAAAGTACAGTGGGAGAACACACAAGACTCCATGACGATCTCGGGTCTAGAGACTAACCTGTACCAGCGTCACCTGAGAACTGCTATCCGACGATAGATATAATTCCATATAGGAGTTCTCAGTGAGTCCGTCCAGTGTACCCAGTCACCACTGAGCACCCGTATATGATCTTGATGTCAAACATCGATGAATGTGGGAACATTCATCGCCCATCGTATGGGTCTAGTATCATATACGCTAGTTTACTCTGGTATATCAATGCCCCGTCTCGATATACCTACGACTAGGGACTTTCCAGGATATGCTTATAGACTACAGATGTCCCACTAGTATGATCTTCATCATAATCAGAGCAGTCAAGCCAATATCCTCAGGGCTTTATCAGCATGTATGAGTGAATAATAAGCATGATCAAATCAACATGTCAGATAAAGAAGAACCAGATAGCATACGATCATGTCGAGCAAGAATGCATACTGAATATATATACATGTATAGATACATCCACTATCATATAATGGCTTCTGGGGCATACATATATCCAACAATCTCCCACTTGCAATAAGGCCAATTATTGGCGTATCTTATACCCAACATCTCAAAAAGTCGCTCATGCCGCGGCTGAGGGAGGGCCTTGGTGAATGGATCCGCGGCGTTATTCTTTGTGTCTACCCTCCTAATCTCGATCTCGCGGCGATCTACAATCTCCCAGATCAAATGAAAACGCCTCAGGATGTGTCTGGACCGCTGATGGGATCTGGGCTCCTTGGCCAACGCCATAGCCCCATTATTGTCACAATACAGAGGTATTGGATCAATAATGGTTGGAACTACTCCTAACTCCGAGACGAACTTCTTCATCCAGACGGATTCCTTGGCGGCATCATTTGCAGCAATATACTCAGCTTCCATCGTAGAGTTTGCAACGGTATCTTGTTTGGAACTCTTCCAACTCACCGCCCCTCCATTGAGGGTAAATACAAACCCAGAGATAGATTTGCTGTCGTCCTTATCGCTCTGGAAGCTCGAATCGGTAAAGGCCTCCATTTGGAGATCTCCATTACCATACACCAAGAACAATTCTTTAGTCCTTCGCAAGTACTTAAGAATGTTCTTCACAGCTGTCCAGTGATTCTTCCCTGGGTTGGATTGATACCTGCTTACAACACTAAGTGCATAAGCTACATCTGGGCGTGTACATAACATCGCATACATTATAGATCCTACTGCCGAAGCATAGGGTATAATACTCATGCGAGCTCTCTCTTCATCGGTCTTTGGGCAAGAATCCTTGGAGAGAGTGACCCCATGGCAAGCGGGTAAGGCACCCCGTTTGGAGTCTTCCATACTAAACCTTTTTAGGATGGTGTCAATGTACCTAGTTTGGGACAATCCCAATAACCTTTTGGATCTATCCCTATAGATCCTTATGCCCAGTATGTATGTGGCATCACCCAGGTCCTTCATGGAGAACCTCAGTGATAAGAAAGATTTGACCGACTGTAGCATAGGAATATCATTTCCTATCAGAAGAATGTCGTCCACGTACAATACGAGGAATGTGACAGCTCTCCCTACAGCCTTCTTATAAACACAAGGTTCATCTGGATTTTTGATGAAATCAAACTCTTTGATGACATCATCGAAACAGATGTTCCAACTCCGTGATGCCTGCTTTAACCCATATATGGATTTAAGCAATTTACATGCTTTCCCGCTGCTCCCACTGTCAATGAAGCCCTCTGGCTGATCCATATAAACGCATTCTTCTAAATTTCCATTTAGAAATACGGTTTTAACGTCCATCTGCCAGATTTCATAGTCGTAGTGAGCAGCAATAGCAAGTAGGATCCGAATGGATTTAAGCATGGCTACGGGAGAAAAAGTCTCGTCATAGTCCAAACCTGGTCTTTGACGAAAACCCTTCGCCACAAGTCTTGCCTTATAGGTCTCTACCTGCCCATCTACACCAATCTTTCTTTTAAAGATCCATTTGCACCCCACAGGTTTTACCCCAGGGGGCACAACGTCCAAAGTCCATACTTTGTTGGTGTACATAGACTCCATTTCGGATCTCATGGCATCCAGCCACTTCACAAAGTCTTTACTCGTGATAGCTTGCTGAAAACTGGTAGGATCATCATCATCCATGATGCAATCTTCTCCGTTACCATCAATGAGGAAACCATAGTACCTCTCCGGTGGGCGAGAAGTCCTACCAGACCTACGGAGTGGCCGAGGTTCTTCAGTTTCTGCTGCAACAGCCGGTTCAACCAAATCGTCATTTGTAGTTTGTGTCTCTAGAATCTCTTCTAGATCTACCACCTTGCCATCATCTTTATCTGTGAAAAACTCTTTTTCTAAGAATGTGGCATACTGAGAAATGAACACTTTTTGTTCCTCTTTGTGGTAGAATAGATATCCATAAGAATTCTTTGGATATCCTATAAAGTTACACATGACTGACCGTGTCTCGAGTTTGTCCTGATTCTGCTTTTTAACATAAGCCGGGCAACCCCAAATCTTAATTCTTTTAAGAGATGGTCTCTTCCCATGCCATATCTCATATGGTGTGGTGGACACGGTTTTGGTTGGAACCCTGTTTAGCAGAAATGCTGCAGTCTCCAATGCATGCCCCCAAAACGAGACGGGTAACTCAGCGTCACTCATCATGGACCGGACCATATCTAATAGGGTCCTATTCCTTCGTTCTGACACACCGTTGTGCTGTGGTGTGTAAGGAGGAGTGAGCTGAGAGAGAATCCCATTCTCTTTTAAGAAGTTTGCAAATTCTGCACTGAGATACTCACCACCTCGATCTGATCGAAGCATCTTGATGCTCAAGCCGGTTTGTTTTTCTACTTCTTGTTTATATTCAATGAATTTCTCGAAAGCTTCAAACTTGTGTTTTAATAAAAATACATGACCGAATCTAGAGAAATCGTCAGTGAATGTAATGAAGTATGAAAAACCGCCTCCAGCCTGTGTAGACATAGGCCCACATACATCACTATGTATGAGGCCCAGGAGCTGAGTAGCTCTTTCTCCGTGTCCGGTAAATGGAGTTTTGGTCATTTTACCCTTGATACAAGACTGGCAAGTCACATAAGATTTATATTCAAAAGAATTTAAATATCCATCTTTGTGTAACTTGTTTAGTCTTGTTTCGTTAATATGACCAAGTCTACAGTGCCAAAGAAAAGCTTCATTTAATTCTGAAAGTTTTCTTTTATTAGTGTGTTGTATACTGAAAACTGTGTGTTGATTTAGGACATATATTCCGTTGTTAAGCGTACCATACCCAACTAACATTTGATTCAGGTTAATGTTCATAACATTGTTCTGCAATACAAAATTATACCCTTCATTGTCCAACAAAGAAACGGATATTATATTACATAGCATACTTGGAACAAAATAACATGGATTTAAAACCAAAATACATCCAGATGGCAACCCCAAGTGATACTCTCCCACTGCGACTGTATGTACATTGGAACCATTTCCAACGCGGAGAGTATGGTCACCTGTCTTCAAAACCTTGCTATTTCTCAGCCCCTGCATAGAATTGCAAATGTGAGAACCTGAACCGGTATCCAATACCCAGGAAGCAGAGTTTATAGAAAAACAGTTTTCAGTCACAAACGCACCTGAAGCAGAAGCATCACCTGTTGGAGATAGTGCCCTCAGAGTCAATTATTAGGTCACAGGTACGTGATTGCAATGATTGATAGAGGACCTATCCCGGTAGGACAGTCTTACTCGAGATGATAGTATGCTATCTGGTTTACCTTTATCATCGTGTACTGCTTTAGGTGACCTTACAGGTCGCTATTACACGTTGATAGAGCCCCTAGGATTCTTGCTTGACCACCAGCAGTATGAGGGCGATCATATAAGTGGGAGCTGGGGGTCTATAAGCATATCCCTGAATGGTCCCTAGTCGTGTGAGTTTCGAGACAGGGCATCGATACTCCAGAGTAGACTAGTGTATACAGTCAGACCCCGACGAGGGGCGGTGGCCGGTCTCACAAGCCACTGGTGTCAGTTGGATCACCTAAGATGTATACAGGTGCTCATTGGGTTATGAGTACACCGGACAGGACTCGCCGGGAACATGCTAGTTGGTCATATACGAGACGTCAGATGGCAGTTCCCTGGTGACATGTGTACAGGTTAGTTCATCGACGTGGGGATCGTCATTTGTCTCGTGTGAGTTCCCACTGTACTTTGATTACTACCCTACCACAGCTCAAAGGAGTCGTGCAAACAGGTTTTAGTTGGGTACAGTCCCGAGCCACATGGAGGCAGTGAGCGTATCTTCAGGGGTTCGTCTCTCCCGGTATTGGGGGTGAGGTCGCGCTGTGTCTAGGAGAGCCATTACATGAAGCCCTCGGCCGAGGGAAGGATATTTACTAGTAGGTATTCCAGTAGTATCTCAGGGTGTTCTGGGCTACGCTCTGACACGACTTGTACCGCTTTTGGGGGTCTGACTTTTACCAACCCCCTAGGCCCGCCATGCGATGCTCATAGACGAACGGACCGGAATATACGGATATTGTCACTGACAGGCTCAGTAGGGTGTCAGGCTGAGTTCGCTCACAGACGTCCCTTTTGGTCAATACCTGGTAGCCCGTTATGTATTGGCTTATACCTCTAACGTGCTAGTGGTTAAATCCACAACCAAGGTGTTGATGAGTCTTTAGAGTCCCCCACATTCAGTTACTCAAGCTTTCGGGCGAAAAGTTGTAGAGGCCGTATGGAGATATGGCAAGGTACGATCAGATACGTGCGGTATTGCACGGATCAGGATCGGACAGTTTGTACTACAGGCCGTATGGGTATATGGCAGGGTTCGATCAGATACGTGCGGTATTGCACGGATCAGGGTCGAACGGATATTACTAACCGGCTTTGGTATAAGCCGGATCCTAGTATAGTACAGTGTAGATTTTGTCTCATTGCATTTGTATTTCGGTCGGAATACAAATGCGGGTGTGTATGCACAGTATCGGGGTTTTCCTGTAATTTATTACGGGACCAATATTCTGGAGTTGCCAGTTTGCTTTCCGTTTCGGCCGATTTCTTTTGTATCGTTCATTGGCTGAAGATTGGTGGAGGAGGGCTTATTTGCATTGTTGCAAATAAGTATTTGTGGAGGGGGTCTTTGCACTTTGTGACATCATGATTATTGCACCATACCTTGACTTTCTTTAGTTGATCATGGCTTGACTTTTGGCTCATCATGGTTGTTGATGATTTGGTAGTTGGAGTGAGGTTATTTACTAGCAATCATTTCTTGATATCATGAGCTTTTCTCTCTCCCTTGCATTATGGTTGTGATTGATTCATCCTTGTATCATCACTACTCACTCACTCACTCACTCTCCCTATTCACAAGTAGTGGCCGGCCATGCTCCTAGGGGGGGCTATCCAAACATTTTGGTGTGGGTTTTTGGCTCATTTCATGTTGCAAAAATCCCACAAGTTCCATCTCCAAACTCCATAGTTCATCCCTCCACCAAAAGGCAATTCCTACAACCCCAAAATGAGACTTGAGCACTACACTTTCTACAGCAAATCTTGGGCACGTCGACTAGCCAGCTTCGTGCCCGAGTTGCCTCGGCATTGTGATGGGAGCCCGTAAAAGACGTAGGCGATGTGGTGCACTTCCGGCGACGAGGTGGAGACCGGAGCTTCCGTAGGAGATCGGGACGACGACGAGAAGACCGGAGGACTCGGATCAGTCGGTATATCTCTCTTCCCTTTCTTGTAGTTAGCTAGGACTAGTTAATGGTTCGATCCGGGTATTAGTGCGCCGCGGTTTGCCAGTTCAAGAAAATTTAAAGTTTATCACCGCTTCTGCATTTGGCCGTCGGATTGACGGCCGGGGCGCCGCCGTGCACTTACACTGGTATCAGAGCCTCACCATTAACTTAGTCTAGCTTGGTTTAATGTGTTTTGCATTTCCTATCGACCAAAATTCCAAATTCCGCGTTTTTGCTTGCATCAGTTTTCTGTTGGAAATTTTTGGTGTCGAAATTTTTTTCAGGTTACAGAAAAGTGATCTACTAGAAAAAATAAGAATTCTGTAAAAATTCGATGCAACAACTCCACAGTAGAAGCGCGGAACCGCGGCCAAACACCCCTTTGGGCCGCGGTTCCGCCGCACACTGTTGGGTTCCCTGCACCAAATTTCTACAGTATCTTTCTGGGGTTAAAATTGGGGTTTTGGAATAATAACATTGGGCCCAGAATTTCTTGATCTGCTACAGAAATGCTTGGGGGCCCACTTGTTAAAATTTGATCGATCGGATATTTTAAACACATTATTTCACAGTATTTACATTATATCTACGACCGTGAATGTCACTTGATCGGTAAATCCTGTTTAACTGCTATAGCCCGGTTAGACGGATTTGCGAACGTGACTTTCACGTTGATGTTCTGTTTTTGCTGTGATGTTGTGGATCGGTCGTGGGGGATAGCCTGGATGCAATGCCAGTACTGTTGTGGTTGTATTATGTACATTTGATATTGCGGGGCGAGCGTCCGACATGTGGACTGCCGTCACTGCCTGATTGTATTATTCTTTTGGGGCACGACCTGGTTGCGGTCGATGTACCCGTTGTATGTATATTTTACTTTCTGTACTAGGATTACCCCGCGGAGGGGTGCACGGATAGTCGGATTCTAGAAGGCAACAAGCCCGCATCTCATGGCATTGAGACGGAGGGGCTTCACTCTAGAATTGGCGGGCTATTCGTCTTACTCGTAGGGGGTACAGGTTGACCCAGGAGGGGTGCCCAAGTTACCGGATTCCGTGAAGTGCTGGGTGGTCCATTCACGTGGCTGAAGGGGGCTGCATCGCTTCAGGTCTTGGCGGGTAACTTGCCGCACCCGTAGGGGTCTAGGATTTCATTGCACAGGCTATCCACGCGACCAGGGGAACGTCGGGTTTCAGTAGTGGCTCTGTGAAACCCGGGGATCCCAGATATCTGTATTGTTTCTGTGATGCTGTACATTTTCTGTGATGTTGCATTTTTTATCACGCCTTGAGCGAATATAATATATTGGTATATATATTAGTAGATGTTGTATATGTTTTGCATCCGCGCTAGTCCAGTCCCCGCTCTGTCGTTAGTTAGCTAACCTAACGGGTAATGACGGGACCCAGTGGCGAATGCGGATGGCATATACGTACATCAGTATATTTTCGTTCTTTTTGGTGTGATCAACTGATGGGACTGCATTGATTCGGATCAATGCAAGTTAAAAACAAACCTAATCTGATGTTGTTGGAACACTTTTCAAAAAGCTGTTATTACAAGGACGTTCACTTTTGTTTTGCATCGTGGTATTCAGTTGGAATATCCTGCTCCTCAGTCGACGAGGCAGGGGCCGAGATCCCTTCACCGGGAGTGACCCCTTGGACAAAAAGTTTGCGTCAGGGCAATAACTTCACTATAGCCGATTACTTTTGCTTTGCACCGTGGTATTCAGTTGGAATATCCTGCACCCCATTCTACGGGGAAAGAACCGAGATCCCTTCACCGGGAGTGACCTCTTTAGCGAAGGTTTTCGTCACTATATTTTTAAAAGCTATCAGTTCCTTCAACGATATCAAGTTCATTACGTTAAAGGTTTTCGCCAGAAACTATTCGTAGCCCTCCGTCGTTTCATATGGGTAGTCAATAGTATTCAAGCTGTGTTTGTTGGCCAAAGTCAAGGCACAGTGTTTGGTAGCTGTTGGTTATTTATATGCAGCATAGATAGATGCGTTGGTTTGGAACAGTCGTACTGCCTTGTTGGCCAAAGTCAAGGGTAGGTACGGGTGGATTCAAATCAACCTGGAGAATGACGGGTAGAACTTGACATGTGACTTATGATTTGTTGGCTAAAGTCAAGGTCATAAGAGCATGGGGTAAAAATCACATCGGGAGTTTCAAAAGAACTGAAACTTGCCAGATATGCGCATACCTTCTGGAGTGTGATGACGTGAGCGGATTCCGTCACGTTATCATGTGATGATAGTTGGATCCCGATTCCCACTGATGAGTTAGTTTACTCCTCGGGTGACCCCGACTAATTCTTCTTTCAGGTTTGGAGGAGAATTTGACGGTACAGTGGGAGGTTTCCAGATTAGATAAATTGGTAACCATTCTGATCTAGGTTAGAGTGCACGCTGAGTGTTTCTTTTCTCTCTCTCTTTGGCAGCGACCCATTGACCTTACCCTTAGACTATGACTCAGTGACCAAGTTGACCGAACCTTCTTAAACACTGGCTTTTGGATTGTCAGAGTTGCAAACCTCATTGCCACTCCTACTTTTACCCTTTTCTCCAGGACACCCCGTATTACTACGAACGTCCACTTCCATTGGACAAAACCATCGTATGGTTAGATACGAACTCGAAGGAATTTATTCGAGGATGGTTTCCGGTTCTGGAGAAAACGGATAGGATCATTCAGTTGTCTTTTCCTTTTACCTTCTCTCAAGTTGTGAGTACTCCTTGGTTTAGGAGATAGTACACCTATTACGCAAATTGGATAGTCTTCTTCCAAACCATAGGCAGGTGCCGACCGGTAGGGAATGAAGAAAACCAATTAGCCTAACGATGGTGTACAGAAGGTATTAAGTTAAGACAAAGCAAGGGATTAGTAAGAGGGCAAAGTAAATTGCGACAGATATTCACGACCAAACCAAGTATTCCTTCGCCAATCCTAAATCACCTTTGTATTTCTCCAGGACACTCCGTATCACTAAGAAGATCCACAGTTTATTTGGATACTCCATCGCATGGTTATATACGAACTCGAAAGGAACTTGTTCCAGTTCGGGGATGGATTCTGGTTCAGGAGAAATTGGAATAAGATTTATTCAGGTGTCTTTTATCTTCACCTTCTCTCGCATTGCGAGTGTTCCTAAGATTAGGACAGTACACCCATTATGCTTATTGGATAGTCTTCTTCCAAACCATAGGCTGGTGCCGAACGGTAGGGAAGGAAGAAAACCATTTGGCCTAAGGGGTGTACAGAAGGTAAAGACTAAAGACATATGAAGGGATTTGGAGAGGTGGCAAAGAACTATACGGTTCCAGTCGTGAATCTGGAAGAGGAATTACTAGGAATACCGGGATACCCCATCGAAACATTTCAATGTTTCAGTCTCACTGTGTACTGTTAAAGAAAAAAAACTGATTTCCCGATTAGATACTTACTCCAGGGTATGTATTTACCAGGTACGATTCTCACATCTGTATGGTTTTACAGATGATGAGTGGGAGTAAGTTATTGGGAATTAGGTGATCATCCTCATTATATCGGGATTCGTTGTAATCGGTGATATTTGAGGAAGTCACCTGGATTGTTTGCCGGACGGCAAATATTTGGTTTTGAATATCCTCTGTTATGCACCAATTTCAAATTGATATATCTGTACGTCTATTTTCATAGAGTGAGATATACCTTTTGAAATTATGTCTGTGACATTTACCTATATCAGTGGATGGTTAGGTAAGGAGCATTGAACAGCGGTGTAATTCTTCTTAACCATAAGTACAGTTTTCAACCTACGACACACAGTGAATGAGTTATCAGACTCAAGGGACTTATACAGAGTATTGTATGTTGTCCAGGGTCCATCAGGACAAAGGGTTTGGTCCTCGTACTATATTCGGTTTACTTATGACTTCTCTAGTTTTTAGACAGGTGTTTCGTGGAAACACAGGGTCCGAATTTTGAGAAGTTATAGGTATTTGAATAGAGTAGAGAACCAGGTGTAGCAAGTATCGGGATTCTTCAAAGTGATCGAAGATGTAGATACTTGTGTAAGGTATTCAGTTGATAGTAATCTTGCTTCTCTTTCAGGTTACTCATGATTGGAAGCATTCCTAAGTTGAGTAGCGCTGATCGGCCTCCTTCCATTTAGTTGACATGCACTGGAGACAGTTGCATGATTTGGATCTGGTTCAGTTAAATCAGTGCCTCTGGTCATATATGGGATATAGAACAGTTCGTATCTTAACGTTGTTAAGGTACGGGGAGTTGTCCAGCTTATGATTAAAACCAGACTCTGGATAACTCAAGGCACGTTTCTGTAATGGCTGTTTGTGGGTTGACCCAGGCTATGACGAGGGTTGACTTTCTACCATAAGGATGAACAATAGCAATATTGTTCTAGACTCGCCACAGTTTTATTAAAAATGGATTTTTTCAGAAAACAGTAGTGGGAGTATGGTAGAACTGGAAGTGATTCCAGAACCACAAACGATTACTGAAGATTTGACAAGGAACATAAAGATTCAATCTGGATTGACATTCCATTGGCCACTCCGCAGATAAGGTGGGTAACTTCAGGCACCCGAGAGGTACTACGGTAGCCTCAAGGACGGTGACAGGGAAGTTCTTGTTTACCCACAATTACCATTGCTGTTGATCCAGGCTGCGAGACCCGACGGGAGGATGAGTATAGCGTCGTTCTAAACTAGTTTTAGAAGTGTACGTCTGTATGACTCTGCCAGAGGGTTGTCGTAATCAGTGGGAGCAGCGGAAGCATTGGTGGACAGGTGGCTTATGTCTATTTATAGACTAAAGCAAATATAGCGGAGATAGATCATCTATTTCTGACGTGACAGTCATGGGTTTGACTTCATCAGAATAGGGGATGGATCTGTTGAGAAGGTAATAGGGTGTGATATCCTGGTATTTGGATGACATACACAGAGTAGGAAAAGAAACTCCTATACTACAATCGGTTATACTTTGGTCGTCACACAGTAGTTTCTCCATAAAGGAAATGGATTTTATATCAGACATACTGGTTACTAGATCTATGGTTTTAGATCTAGATTTGGGTAGTCTCCCAATCTGGGTACTTAGACAGCATTCTAAGAGTATTTAGAATGGACGACTCCTGGCACGGTAGTATACCTGCAGGTAATGGAGTCACCCTCTCTGAAGGTGTCTTATAGACTAAAGTAGAGAGGGATGTGCATGATTGGCAGATCACTTGCTTAGGCAATTGAGTCAATCATGAGATGTCAAGTACCACACCAGATGTTGTTCTTGCACTAGATGCAATAAGTTGACATTAATCCAATCCTGGAGAAACGGTCGGAAGAAGTTTTAGAACATAAGTGGATGTTCTAGGGGTATGATAACGACAGCCTCATTCGGGAGACAGTTATCATTCCAGGCTTCCAAGGTGACATGGACGACAAGGAGGTTGTTAGAGTTATAGTTTTCCTTCTGACGAAGGGCAGTATTTTGGACAGGTGGTCCAAGGAAATACTGAGGGTGGCATGGCGCAGGATACTGATTAAGTTCAGTTGACGATACAGTCTAAGAAATTTGGATTTGGAGTTCATTTATGAGCTATGTCCCATCAGACATCCAGACACATTCTAAGACATGTATTGCTCATTTCGGGAGATGGGTTTCTCCGTGAACTTGAGATATAGAGAGACATAGAAAGAAACAACAAAGCGGATCCACTCACTAAGGCTATTCCTCGAATGCAATAGTTTCGCAAACGAGATTTGTGAGACTGACTAGTAGAGGAGTTGGGTGTTCGGTATCACACGGGCTGTGAGTATGCGACATCGCAATAATTAGCCTTGAGTGCAAGTGGGAGATTGTTGGAGATAGTGCCCTCAGAGTCAATTATTAGGTCACAGGTACGTGATTGCAATGATTGATAGAGGACCTATCCCGGTAGGACAGTCTTACTCGAGATGATAGTATGCTATCTGGTTTACCTTTATCATCGTGTACTGCTTTAGGTGACCTTACAGGTCGCTATTACACGTTGATAGAGCCCCTAGAATTCTTGCTTGACCACCAGCAGTATGAGGGCGATCATATAAGTGGGAGCTGGGGGTCTATAAGCATATCCTTGAATGGTCCCTAGTCGTGTGAGTTTCGAGACAGGGCATCGATACTCCAGAGTAGACTAGTGTATACAGTCGAGACCCCGACGAGGGGCGGTGGCCGGTCTCACAAGCCACTGGTGTCAGTTGGATCACCTAAGATGTATACAGGTGCTCATTGGGTTATGAGTACACCGGACAGGACTCGCCGGGAACATGCTAGTTGGTCATATACCAGACGTCAGATGGCAGTTCCCTGGTGAAATGTGTACATGTTAGTTCATCGACCTGGGGATCGTCATTTGTCTCGTGTGAGTTCCCACTGTACTTTGATTACTACCCTACCACAGCTCAAAGGAGTCGTGCAAACAGGTTTTAGTTGGGTACAGTCCCGAGCCACATGGAGGCAGTGAGCGTATCTTCAGGGGTTCGTCTCTCCCGATATTGGGGGTGAGGTCGCGCTGTGTCTAGGAGAGCCATTACACGAAGCCCTCGGCCGAGGCAAGGAGATTTACTGGTAGGTATTCCAGTAGTATCTCACGGTGTTCTGGGCTACGCTCCGACACGACTTGTACCGCTTTTGGGGGTCTGACTTTTACCAACCCCCTAGGCCCGCCATGCGATGCTCATAGACGAACGGACCGGACTATACGGATATTGTCACTGACAGGCTCAGTAGGGTGTCAGGCTGAGTTCGCTCACAGACGTCCCTTTTGGTCAATACCTGGTAGCCCGTTATGTATTGGCTTATACCTCTAACGTGCTAGTGGTTAAATCCACAACCAAGGTGTTGATGAGTCTTTAGAGTCCCCCACATTTAGTTACTCAAGCTTTCGGGCGAAAAGTTGTAGAGGCCGTATGGAGATATGGCAAGGTACGATCAGATACGTGCGGTATTGCACGGATCAGGATCAGACAGTTTGTATTACAGGTCGTATGGGTATATGGCAGGGTTCGATCAGATACGTGCGGTATTATACGGATCAGGGTCGAACGGATATTACTAACCGGCTTTGGTATAAGCCGGATCCTAGTATAGTACACTGTAGATTTTGTCTCATTGCATTTGTATTTCGGTCGGAATACAAATGCGGGTGTGTATGCACAGTATCGGGGTTTTCCTGTAATTTATTACGGGACCAATATTCTGGAGTTGCCAGTTTGCTTTCCGTTTCGGCCGATTTCTTTTGTATTGTTCATTGGCCGAAGATTGGTGGAGGAGGGCTTATTTGCATTGTTGCAAATAAGTATTTGTGGAGGGGGTCTTTGCACTTTGTGACATCATGATTATTGCACCATACCTTGACTTTCTTTAGTTGATCATGGCTTGACTTTTGGCTCATCATGGTTGTTGATGATTTGGTAGTTGGAGTGAGGTTATTTACTTGCAATCATTTCTTGATATCATGAGCTTTTCTCTCTCCCTTGCATTATGGTTGTGATTGATTCATCCTTGTATCATCACTACTCACTCACTCACTCACTCTCCCCATTCACAAGTAGTGGCCGGCCATGCTCCTAGGGGGGGCTGTCCAAACATTTTGGTGTGGGTTTTTGGCTCATTTCATGTTGCAAAAATCCCACAAGTTCCATCTCCAAACTCCATAGTTCATCCCTCCACCAAAAGGCAATTCCTACAACCCCAAAATGAGACTTGAGCACTACACTTTCTACAGCAAATCTTGGGCACGTCGACTAGCCAGCTTCATGCCCGAGTTGCCTCGGCATTGTGGTGGGAGCCCGAAAAAGACGTAGGCGATGCGGTGCACTTCCGGCGACGAGGTGGAGACCGGAGCTTCCGCAGGAGATCGGGACGACGACGAGAAGACCGGAGGACTCGGATCAATCGGTATATCTCTCTTCCCTTTCTTGTAGTTAGCTAAGACTAGTTAATGGTTCGATCCGGGTATTAGTGCGCGGCGGTTTGCCAGTTCAAGAAAATTTAAAGTTTATCACCGCTTCCGCATTTGGCCGTCGGATTGACGGCCGGGGCGCCGCCGTGCACTTACATCACCATGCTTCTTCTTGAGACTTAAGTACTCCGTGCAATTGCGCTTCCAATATCCTGTCTTGTGGCAATGAAAACATTCGCCTTTCCCCGGGTCTCCAGCTTTGGACTTTCCCTTTCCACTCACCTTTTTAACTCCGCCCTTAGGATTAGTGGGTTTCTTCTTTTTCTTTCCCTTGGCCTTAGCTTTCGGGCGAGAAGAAGAAGACTGTCCAATAGTCATAACAGGAGTTTTTGCTAACTTCATAGTGCTCTCTGCACTCCTTAACATATTAAGGAGTTCAGGGATTTCCTTCTCCATGCCATGCATGTTAAAGTTCACTATGAACTGAGCAAAGGTGGAGGGCAGGGACTGCAGAATAATATCTATATATTGTTCATTGTCCATCGTCCATCCAAGGTCCTCAAGCTCTTCAATAAGAGCTATCATCTTCAGAACGTGGTCTCCTACTGGTGTGCCTGGGACCATCCGCATCTGAAACAATTTCTTTGATGCTTCGTATCGTAATACGCGGGATTGCTCCCCATACAACTCCTTTGTATGGAGCAATATACCGTGAATGTCCATGTCCTCGTGCTGCTTTTGATGTGTGTTGTCCATTGATGCGAGCGCGAGGCATTTGGCCGTGGCACAGTCAGCGTCCCATGTCTTGCGGACTTCAATGTCCGCAACTGTGGATTTTGGACCAGGGACGGGCGGGGATGAAGCCGTGAGGACATATGATACTTTATCATAAGTCAAGGCGATTTTCAGATTCCTCAACCAGTCTTTATAGTTGGTCCCATTCAGTTTGTTTTTATCTAGTAGAAGCTTGAGTCCAGTCATGGGTATCTGCCATTAAGAGAGAGAAAAGAATACACTCAGCGAAAGCTCTTGCATAGATTAGATTGGTTATTATCTTGTCTAATCGATGTTTCCCACTGCTTTTATCGAGTTTTTCTTTCAAACCTTAAAAAGAAAAACTAGCCAGGATTAATTACAGTCTACAACTTCGCTAACCGTTCAGCCAGGCCAGTGTCGGTACTTGAGGGAGGTTCCCCGTGCTTTCGCACGGACCTAATTAGAGTAAACCTCGTTTACCGAGAGGCGGAGCCCCGTTAACACCTTTCTAGACACCTAATGAGTTAGCTAATTGTAAATTGTAAAACTCTCCTAGGAGCAACTATTGCCCACAATGGGATCGGGATCCAACCATCACATGGAAGGTATGCAATCTCATTGCAAATTTCAACTATTGAAATTCCCGATGTGGTTTTTACCCCTGGCACTTATGACCTTAACTAAGGTCAACAAATCATAAGTACCAGTCAAGTTCTACCCGTCATTTCTTGATTAATTAGACCCACTCATATGACCCTTAACTAAGGTCAACAAAGTCATAAGAATGTCATAATTAGTCTGCATCATATGCAATGTAGGAAGACATCACTTAGCTACCGTACACTACACCTTAACTATAGTCAACAAACGTAGCACGAATACTAAGTACTCTACTTCCTAAAATGACGGAGGGTTGCGGATGATTTTTAAGAAAATCTTTAACGCTTTGAACTTGATATCATTGTAGAATCAAATGGTTTTCAAAAGGAGTGGCTTAAGCTCCGCAGTTTTGAAATATAGCTTTTTCATAAATAGCCGAGTAGTTTTCAAATCCGATTCTACAACATCTTTTTAGGTTTATTTTCTTTACATTAATCAAATTAATGTAATCCCATCATTTAAGTCCTTAAGCCAATCACAGAAAAGAAACGAAAATAACACGTACGCTTATGCCATCCGCATTCGCCGCAATGTTCCGTTATGCACCGTTAGGTTACTTAACTAACGGCATACCGGGACGGGACTAGCGCGGGTGTAAAACATAAGCAACGTCTACTATATATCATATATATAATATGTCATTCGTCTCAGATATCACAGAACACAGGCAGCAGAAATATAGATATAACGTGGGATATACTAGGACGTCCGTATTTAGTATTTAGCCAGAATAGAAAATATGGATTCCACAGTCGCGATGAATAGCCAAGCCCACACCCTGGACCCCTATGAGAGCGGCAAGTGACCCTACCAATTCTGGAGTTTAGGAGACCCGGCCTCGACTCCTCGAGATGGCCTCCTACTGAACCCCAGAACCCGGTCACCTGTGCTCCCCTCCTTGGGTCCATCCTAATGCGGAAAAGTAAATAATATACAACACTGGTGACACAACCTCAACCCGGGAGTGCCCCAAATAAAAGAATATTACATTACATTTGAATTTACATGAATGAAAATATAAAACTCTCATCTCACATAAAAAAAACCCCTGGCTATTCAATCGCGACAATCCTGCACATCATATCTCAGCAACACATAATATCTCATATCATCAACGTAAGTAAGTATGCATACCCCAATTGTCGTTGATGTATAGCAACGAAACCGGCGATATCGTACATACTACACTTACGGTCACAGAAAAGAAAGTGTAAAACTACAATATTTGGAATCCACATTCTTTTTAGACATCATAAATGCGAAATATCATATATTTCGTATTTCATGCCTAAACTATATGAATTCCACATATTGTATCACATTCCAGATAAACAGACAGTATTAAAGTTTTCGAACGAACGATCAAGTACCCAAGATTCACTAAAGCTCAACACTTGAGCAGGGTTCAAAAATCCGGAGTGTGACACAGTAGTAGCGGTCCAGCCGTAGAAGGGTCAAGCCAACGCCTCACATGTGGCACGCCGTACTGCCCCAAACCCTAAGGTTCAAAGGGCAGTTCAAGACGGTCACATAATCGAGTTAAGGTTTGTTGTCTTCTAGAGGGTCCACCACAAAAAGACTTGCACGTATCTCCAAAGTATTTAAACCCCGTGAATAGTGAGCAAATGATACTCGTTCAAACACTTCAATACTTTCTACTTTACCCGGAAAAGCCACGAAATCAAAATTCCGATCGAATCGACGAGTCCAAAACTATCTCCAGAATTTTTCAAAACTAAATACAGATTAAAAATACCCAAAAAAATATACAAGCAGATTCCAGAATTACTGTAAAAAAATTATCCATGAATTGATGTATACGGCCGCGGGACCGCGGCCTAAGCAAGCTTAGGCCGCGTTTCCCTCGGAAACAATTACTGTTCATGGAATAAATTTTGTACCGTAATCCTTATTTTTACCTGCTGAATTTTTTACATATTTTTAATTCTGAAAAATGTCAAATTTTAGAAAATTTCCAGAGAGCACTCTAAAATGCCGTATTTCGGTTCGATCGGAGTTTTAACTTCGTAAAAAGGTCGCCTAATGTTCTAGGACGGCTCTGATACCAATGTAAGGTTTGTCTAGCACCCTATGAAGAGTTTTGAAGCATCACTTGCCTTAAAGTTTTAATTTTGATGGTGCTAAACAAGCATGCAAAGGAATCGATCCTAGAAAATTAGGGTTTCGAAACTAAAGACTTATAAAGTTAGGGTTTCGAGACTACAACCTTTGTAGCTCCCTATTGCTGGACTCCTTGGTGTCTTGGGTGTTGAATGGAGGTCCTCTTGAAGTCCTCTCGCGTCCACGACGATCCACCACGGAGTTCTCCGTCCAAGCTCGCAACTTCGTAAAACTGAAGAGAACACTCTAAACAAGTCGGCTAAACTTGTGTAGAATGGAGTTGTGGTTTAGAATCTCACTTCAAAAACCTTTATTTAAGTGTGTATTATTCACTAGACAAAACTAGAGAGCAAAAGGAAGAAGGAGGATGAAGATGGAGGCTTTCTTTTAACAAGGGTTAATTTGATAACCTTGAAAAGAAATGAAATATATCTATATATATTTTATTTCTTCTCATGACCAACCATGGTTAAGTGATGGAGACATAATTTAACTTGAGTTTTAAATGATAAAGAGAAGGAGAACTCAAGGTTAGAGGTAGGTGAGCTTGGTTAGGTTAGAAGAAGAATGTAGAAGCTAGTGAAGATTATCCTTTTCTTTTCAATTTTGGTTTTAAACATAAAATCAAATAATAATCCATCATTTAATCCATGGTGTGAGTCTTATATTGCCACCATTTCCATGTGCTAACAACCATGATAGATGGGTGTATGTATGTATGCATGTATGCACATCCACATGTGCATAAAACTAGAATGAAAGAAAGAAACACATGCATGCATGCATGCATACATCCATCATATACTAGAAAGGTTTTAAGTGAGAAAACTAATGGTTAAATGATAAATCAACACTTGATTCATCAATCCGGCCATATCACATATGACCCCACCAAAAGCAAGCCGCCCGATCAATGTTCGGTATCCTATACGCGCAATTTAATCGGGTGCATGCGCATATCGCATACGCGCACCACAACGTTTCGTCTGGACTGGGTAACTCCTTTGTGGGACTCTAAGACTCGTCAATACGCCGGCAGAGGGTGATGATCATATCAGGTACCCTCAAGCCGCAAGCGGTCAGCTAAACGTAACGGCCACCCGGGTATTGAGCGATCAGAAGAAAACAAGCGAATCTGCTACAACTCCCGTCGAGCCAACCGGCAACACTACCTTACAGTCCGGTCTCTTCATCAGATATGCTGCATATCGAGCCTAGGAATGGTTACGTCGACCCTAATAACTCAATAAGTCATGCCGGTGAATGGTCTATAACAGATCGAGAAACTACTGATAACACTTATCAGCAATTCTCAGCAGCCCTGGCCAGGGACTTACTGATATAACCAGTCGGGCACAGTACAGCATCAACTCCCAATACCGGGAGAGACGAAACCCCTCCTATCGCTCATTGCCTTCGTGTGTCTCGGGACTGTACCCAACGGCCACCTGTTTGCACGACTCAGTAGAGCCGTGGTAGTGTGGCAATCAAAGTACAGTGGGAGAACACACAAGACTCCATGACGATCTCGGGTCTAGAGACTAACCTGTACCAGTGTCACCTGAGAACTGCTATCCGACGATAGATATAATTCCATATAGGAGTTCTCGATGATTCCGTCCAGTGTACCCAGTCACCACTGAGCACCCGTATATGATCTTGATGTCAAACATCGATGAATGTGGGAACATTCATCGCCCATCGTATGGGTCTAGTATCATATACGCTAGACTACTCTGGTATATCAATGCCCCGTCTCGATATACCTACGACTAGGGACTTTTCAGGATATGCTTATAGACTACAGATGTTCCACTAGTATGATCTTCATCATAATCAGAGCAGTCAAGCCAATATCCTCAGGGCTTTATCAGCATGTATGAGTGAATAATAAGCATGATCAAATCAACATGTCAGATAAAGAAGAACCAGATAGCATACTATCATGTCGAGCAAGAATGCATACTGAATATATATACATGTATAGATACATCCACTATCATATAATGGCCTCTAGGGCATACATATATCCAACATCAGCTTGATACCTGCTCACTACACTTAGTGAGTATGCTATATCGGGTCTGGTACATAGCATCGCGTACATGATAGAGCCTACAGCTGAAGCATAGGGTATCCCTTGCATGCGAGCTCTCTCCAAATCAGTCTTGGGAGACATCTCTTTGGAGAGAGTGACTCCAGAGATCGTGGGTAAGTTCCTACACTTGGATTCTTCCATACTAAATCTCTTTAGTATGGTGTCAATATACCTGGATTGGGACAATCCCAATATCCGTTTGGATCTATCTCTATAGATCCTAATTCCCAATATGCAGGAGGCATCACCAAGATCTTTCATTGAGAATCTTTGTGATAAGAAGAGCTTGACCGATTGCAGCATAGGAATGTCATTTCCTATCAAGAGTATATCGTCCACGTACAATACGAGGAAGACAACCTTACTCTCTGCTACCTTCTTGTAAATACAAGGTTCATCTACGTTTTTGACGAAATCAAACTCTTTGATACCGACGTCAAAGCAGATGTTCCAACTCCGTGATACTTGCTTTAATCCATAAATGGATTTAATCAGTTTGCACACCTTCCCGCTGCTCCCACTATCTACGAAGCCCTCTGGCTGAGTCATGTACACACACTCTTCTAAATCACCGTTTAGAAAGGCGGTCTTAACATCCATTTGCCAGATTTCGTAATCATGATATGCAGCGATGGCAAGCATGATCCGGATGGATTTAAGCATAGCCACTGGAGAAAAGGTTTCGTCATAGTCCACACCTGGTCTTTGACGAAAACCCTTAGCAACAAGTCTAGTTTTGAAAGTCTCTACTTTCCCATCTACACCAAGTTTTTTCTTGAAGATCCACTTTCTCCCAATGGGTTTTACCCCTTCAGGAGCATCTTCCAAAGTCCATACTTTGTTGGTGTACATGGATTCCATCTTGGACCGCATAGCATCCGGACATTTCACTGAGTCCCCACTCGTGATGGCCTGCTCGAAGCTAGTTGGGTCATCATCCTCCATGATGCAATCCTCGCTCCCACCATCCATGAGAAAACCGTAGTATCTCTCAGGTTGGCGAGGAACCCCACTAGATCGGCGGAGAGGCTGAGGTTCGTTGGGAGCTACTGAATCTTCTGGTTCCACTAAATCTTCAGTTACGGTTTGTGTATCTGGAACCTCTTCCAGCTCCACCACTTTGCCACTAATTTCTTTTACAAGAAATTCCTTTTCTAAAAAGATGGCATGTTGAGCAACAAACACTTTTTGTTTCTCACCGTGGTAGAAAAAATACCCATATGAGTTCTTTGGATATCCCACAAATTTGCAAAGAACTGACCGTGCCTCGAGTTTGTCTGGATTTTGTCTTTTGACATAGGCCGGACAACCCCATATCTTAACTCGTTTAAGATATGGCCTCTTCCCACTCCATATATCATATGGTGTGGTAGGTACAGATTTAGATGGAACTTGATCCAATAGGTATGCTGCTGTCTCCAGCGCATATCCCCAGAAGGAAATAGGTAACTCAGCTGTGCTCATCATAGAGCACACCATATCTAATAGGGTGCGGTTCCTCCGTTCTGATACACCGTTATGCTGTGGTGTATATGGAGGAGTCAGCTGAGAGAGAATCCCATTCTCTTTTAGGATGTCCAGGAATTCATTGCTCAAGTATTCACCTCCTCGATCAGATCGAAGGATTTTAATACTTTTTCCGGTTTGGTTCTCGACTTCTTGTTTATATTCTCTAAATTTCTCAAAAGCTTCTGATTTGTGTTTCATCAGGAACACATATCCGAATCTAGAGAGATCGTCAGTGAATGTAATGAAGTACGAAGAACCATCCCTTGCATGTGTAGACATGGGACCGCATACATCACTATGTATCAGCCCCAAGAGTTCGGTAACTCTTTCCCGTAAACGGAGTTTTGGTCATCTTGCCTTTGAGACATGACTGGAAAGTGTCATAAGATGAAAATTCGAACGTTTTCAAATATCCATCCTTATGCAACTTAGCCAGTCGTGTCGCATTGATGTGACCCAGTCTACAATGCCACAAGAAGGATTCGTTCAGTTCTGAACTCTTCCTCTTGTGTGTGTTTTTTATGCTCAGAACTGTTGATTGATTTAGAACATAAATGCCATTGCACAACGTGCCTGATCCAACCAACTTTTGGTTACGGAAAATGTTCATAACATTATCCTGTAATACAAAATTATATCCCTCTTTACTCAACAAAGAAACCGATATAATATTGCATATCAGGTTCGGCATGTAATAGCATTCGTTCAGAACCAATGTATTACAAGTTGGTAATCCAAGGTGATATTCCCCGACAGGTTTAGCTGCAACAATTGCACCATTTCAAACTCTAATGTCTTTATCACCTTCTCCAAGTTCTCTACCTTTCCTGAGCCCATGTAACTGATTACATATATGGGATCCTGACCCGGTATCTAATACCCAGGACGTAGGGCAAATGGAGAAACAGTTCTCTGTAACGAACACACCCGAAGAAAATGCATCAACATGTACTTTCTTCATTCGGGTGGCATGGGAATCCTGGTATTCCGCTATATCCTGTTCAGTCCTATAACTCTTATAAGAAAGAACGGAACCAACGTTCCCCAGCACAGTATAACATGCGGGTTCGGTCAACACATCCATATTATTATCTTGATTAAGGCATGACATGGTTGCTACCTGGAGAGAGAGAGAAGAAAACACTTTAGCGTATGCTCTTGCAAGATCAGATTGGTTATTATCTTATCTAATTAGGATGGCTCCCACTGGTTTTTATCAAATCTTCCTTCAAACCCTAAAAGGAAAGACTAGCCGGGATTAATTACACCCTACAACTTCGCCGATCTTTCAGCCAGGCCAGTGTCGGTACTTTGAGGGAGGTTCCCCGTGCTTTCGCATGGACCTAATTAAAGTAAACCTCGTTTTCCCAGAGGCGTAACCCCGTTGACACCTTTCTAGACACCTACTTGGTTGGCTAATTGTCCTGTGTAAAACTCTCTCAGGAGTAACAATTACTCGCAGTGGGTATCGGGATCCAACTATCTCATAGAAGGTATGCAATCTCATTGCAAATTTCAACACTTGAAATTCCCGATAATATTTTGCCCCAAACGATCTATGACCTTGACAAGGTCAACAAACCATAGACCGTAAGTCAAGTTCAACCCGTCACTTCTTGATTGAATTAAACCCACCCGCATGACCCTTGACAAGGTCAACAAGGCCGTACGACTACCTTAATCCAATCAGCATCATATGCATAAGCAGATAAATACTGGTCAGCTACCGCACACTGTGCCTTGACAAGGTCAACAAACGCAGCACGAATACTAAGCAGGACTTATCTGAAATGACGGAGGGCTACGACAGGTTTTTCTGAAAACTTATTGCGTAATGAACTTGATATCGTTGTAGAATCAAGTGAATTTTGAAATGGAGTGATTTTGAGGCTTTCATTAGTTTTGCTAAAGAGGTCACTCCCGGTGAAGGGATCTCGGCTCTTTCCTCATCGAATAAGGTGCGGGATATATCATATATATCACTGTGCAAAGCAAAACTCCAAAAGCAGTCAAAAGTCAAACCAAGTGTTGTGGCATCTGCCAGTTTTGCTAAAGAGGTCACTCCCGGTGAAGGGATCTCGGCTCTTTCCTCATCGAATAAGGTGCAGGGTATATCATATATACCGCTATGCAAAGCAAAACTGTAGCTACCCTTTTATTTGAAAATTTGATTCTACAACATCTTTTAGGTTTCTTTTCTTTCATTAATCACATTAATGAAGTACCATCATTTAAGTTACCTAAACATCACAGATAAATACGACGTACACTTATGCCATCCGCATTCGCCTCGATGTCCCCTCATGCACCGTTAGGTTAGGTAACTAACGGCAGAGCAGGGCAGGGCTAGCGCGGGTGTAAAACATAAGTAACTTCTATATAATATATCATATATACTATATACTGTATCTATCAGAACATATCAAATGATCACATCACAGATATCGCAGCAGAAACATAGATATAATGTGGGATATACTAGGACGTCCGTATTTAGTATTTAGCCAACAATAGAAAATACGGATTCCACAGTCGCGATGAATAGCCAAGCCCACACCCTGGACCCCTACGAGAGCGGCAAGCGACCCTACCAATTCTGGAGTTTAGGAGACCCGGTCTCGACTCCTCGAGATGGCCTCCCACTGAACCCCAGAACCCGGTCACCTGTGCTCCCCTCCTTGGGTCCATCCTAATGCGGAAAAGTAAATAATATACAACACTGGTGGCATCGACCTCAACCCAGAAGTGCCCCAAATAAAACAATATTACATTACATTTGAATTTACATGAATGAAAATATAAAACTCTCATCTCACATAAAACCCCCCCGGCTATTCGATCGCGACAATCCTGCACATCATATCTCAGCAACACATAATATCACATATCATCAACGTAAGTAAGTATGCGTATCTCAATTGTCGTTGATGTATAGCAACGAAACCGGCGATATCGACATACTACACTTACGGTCATAGAAAAGAAAGTGCAAAACTGCAATATCTGGAATCTACATTCTCTTTAGAAATCGTAAATGCGAAATATCACATACTTCGTATTTCATGTCTAGTAATATGAATTCCACACATTGCATCACATTCCAGATAATTAGACAGTATTAAAGTTTTCGAACGAACGATCAAATACCCAAGATTCACTAAAGCTCAACACTTGAGCGGAGTTCAAAAACCCGGAGTGTGACACAGTAGTAGCGGTCCAGCCGTAGAAAGGCCAAGCCAACGCCTCACATGTGGCACGCCGTACTGCCCCAAACCCTAAGGTTCAAAGGGCAGTTCAAGACGGTCACATAATCGAGTTAAGGTTTGTTGTCTTCTAGAGGGTCCAACACAAAACTTGCACGTATCTCCAAAATATTTAAACCCCGTGAAAATTGAGCAAATGATACTCGTTCAAACACTTCAATACTTTCTAATTTATCCGGAAAAGCAAAACAAAATTAAATTCTCCGATCGAATCGACGATTACAAAATGAACCCCTGAATACTCAACACTTGAGTCAAATTAAAAATACCCAGAAAATATCAATCACAGAATAAAGAATTACTGTGCAAACATAGAAGCCAAAAGACACCATACTGCCGCGGTTCCGCGGCACAAGCAAGGATTTGCCGCGGAACCGCGGTCAAATTTTCGATTCAGGTCCTCGTTTTGCACGATAATTCTTATAAAACCCTGCTGGTTTTTTTAGATATTTTTAATTCCCAAAAATCCCAGATTATAAAAATTGTCCAGAGAGGGGTTGATTTTGTCGATATCGGGTTCGATCGGGGTTTTAACTTCGTTAAAGTGTCGCCTAATGTTCTAGGTCGACTCTGATATTAATGAAGGGTTAGCCTAGTACCTCATATCGGGTTTGGAAGCATCACATGTACCAAAGATGGAATCTTTAGGGTTCTAAGTTAACATACAAAGGATCGATCCTAGAAAAATTAGGGTTTCAAAATTTTCACATCATCTAATGAAAGAAAAGCTAGGGTATTGAGAGTACAACCTTTGTAGCTCCCTACGCTAGACTCCACGTCTACTTGGGGTTTGGAAAAGGTCCGCATGAACTGCTCTAGGTCACCGATGATCCACCCGGAGTCCGCTTTGTCCAAGCTAGCAACTTCGCAAGATCAAGAATGAAAATTGAAGCTAACACTCTAAACAAGTGGGCAAGACTTGTGTAGAATGATGTTGTGGAGAATGATGCTGTGGTGGATTTTCTCACTTCAAAATCCTAACTTGATGAGTATATTGCTCACTACAAAAGTCTAGAGAGAAAAATGAAGAAGGAGGAAGAAGATGATGGCTATACTTTTTAACAAGAGTGAAAAAGATAACTCATGTTAAGAAAAAGAAAATATATCTATATATATTTTCTTATCCTCATCTCAAACCATGGTTAGATGATAAAGATATTATTTAACTTGAGTTTAAAACACAAAGAGAAGGTTAACTCATGGTTAGGAGTAGGTGAGCATGGTTAGGTTTAAGAAGGATGTAGAAACTAGCCATGAATTATCCTTCCTTTTTCCATTTTGTTTTTAACACAAATTAAATAATTATCCATATATTTAATCCATGGTGTGAGTCTTATATTGCCACCATTTTTCATGTGTAATCAACCATGATAGATGATGTATGTATGTATGTATGTGTGCACATCTATATGTGCATGAAACTAAAAGAAAGAAAGCATACATGCATGCATACATCCATCATGTATAAGAAAAGATTTTACGTGAGAAAACTAATGGTTAAATGATAAATCAACACTTGATTTATCAATCCGGCCATATCATATATGACCCCACCAAAATCAAGGCGCCCGATCAATATACGGTATCCTATACACGCATTTTAATCGGGTCCATGCGCATATCGCATACACGCACCACAACGTTTTGCCTGGACTAGGTAACTTCTTTGTGGGACTCTAAGACTCGTCAATACGCCGGCAGTGGGTGATGATCATATCAATCACCCCCAAGCCGCAAGCGGTCGGCTAAACGTAACGGCCACCTGGGTATTGAGCGATCAGAAGAAAACATGCGAATCTGCTACAACTCCCGTCGAGCCAACCGGCAACACTATCGTGCAGTCCGGTCTCCTCGTCTGATATGTCGCATATCAAGTCTAGGGGTGGTAAACGTCAGATCCCAATAACCGATAAGTCGTGCCGATGTGAGGCTCATAACGGGTTGAGAAACTACGGGTAACACTTACCAGTAAATCTCCAATCAGCCCTGGCCAGGGACTTCCCTGTTACGGCAAATCGAGCACAGTGCAACATCAACCCCCAATACCGGGACAGACGAAACCCTTCCTATCGCTCATTGCCTCCATGTGACTCGGGACTGTACCCAAAAACCACCGTTTTGTACGCCCTCATGGACGTGGTAAGGTGGAAATCAAAGCACAGTGGGAATCACACAAGACTCTATGACGGTCTCGGGTCTACAGACTAACCTGCACAAGTGTCACCTGAGAACTGCCATCTGACGTAAGGTATAATACCATCTGGGAGTTCTCGGCGAGTCCGTCCAGTGTACCCAGTCTCCACTGAGCACCCGTATACCATCTCTGATGTCAAACACCAATGGATATGGGATCATCCATCGCCCATCTCATGGGTCGAGAAGCGTATACGCTAGTCTACACTGGTATATCGATGCCCCGTCTCGATACACCCACGACTAGGGACCTTGAAGGATGTACTTATGGACTACCATGTCCCCACTAGTATGATCCTCATCATAGTCCAGGTAGTCAAGTACACATCCTAAGGGCTTTACCAACCTGTAACTATAAGACAGTATAAAGAGACTAGCATACATGTTAAGATAAAAAGCAACCAGATAGCATACTATCATATCGAGCAAGAAAGTCATCTCTATATATGTCCAAGCATCCAATATAATATACATCATCTGTACAATACTGGCCTCTAGGGCATACATACAACTAACACAGTTTGTACGTGATATTGGTCGATTTCTGAGATTTTTGCACTTGCTATGTTTGTGTTAATAGGATCGCAGGCGGGGACTTCGAATGCTGTGAAGAAAGGGAAGCAGGTGATTGGATCTACCTAGCTCGAGATTGTCGGTGAGTAGATTTAACATCTACGGGGAAATCGCCCGTATGGCGTTAAGCGTCAGGGCTAGATATGATTTGATACGATATTAGCTACATTGATTATATGCACATATAGAGATTGTGCATGGACATCATTGCATCTTATTACTTGTTGTGCCTGGACTTGTACCCATTGGACACTGCACTATTATTGACATTTCATGTTCACGAGCACTAATTGTATGCTATACACACACTGTCGGTAATTTCCATGATACGCACAACACACATACATATGTGATATGGTATTGATTTGTGACATTGAGGCATTGATTCTTGTGCTGTTGCGCATATGAAATATAGTTGCATGCATACCGATATGCTTACACATACCTTGCTACAGCTACACATATACCTACATGGTATTGCATCATTATTGACATGTACATACACATACCTTGCTACAGCTACACATATACCTACATGGTATTGCATCATTATTGACATGTATATACACATACCTTGCTACAGCTACACATATACCTATATGGTATTGCATCATTATTGACATGTATATACACATACCTTGCTACATCTACACATATACCTACATGGTATTGCATCATTATTGACATATATATACACATACCTTGCTACAGCTACACATATACCTACATGGTATTGCATCATTATTGACATGTATATACACATACCTTGCTACAACTCCACATATACCTATATGGTATTGCATCATTATTGACATGTATATACACTTACCTTGCTACAGCTGCACATATACCTACTTGGTAGTGCATCATTACTGACATGTATATACACATACCTTGTTACAGTTACACATATACATACATGGTATTGCATCATTATTGATAGGTATATACACATATCTTGCTATATCTACATGTACATCATGCATACTGTTCATATCAGATTTTTGCATTTTTATACCGCCCAATTTTTATCACATTGCTTATCGGTAGGTACTCTTGAGCCGTGTTTGCTAGTCAATTGCAGGATACAGGTTCTCAGCTCTAAACAGTGAAATTCATGGAAAAACACGACAAATTCCGGATTACTGCCAACCACAGATAAAACATGGGTCTCCGCTCTCTATCCGTATGCTGCCGCACACCAGTTTAAGGGACAAAATGGCAAATCGATGTCATTTTCATGCACAAAGCTCAATGTCAACACAAGATCCAACATATCTACACGGAGCTCAAGGAAATCATGGCAAAAGATCCACATCACATCACCTTTTGATCTACTGAAATTCTGGAAGAATTGTGAAGAGCTTCTAAGAAAGTACTATACCACACAGAAGAGGACCACAAACCAGGGAATCCGACAAAAGATGAAGGCCCAAGCCTTCTAATAGGCCGCGGAACCACGGCATAAGCGCGCTTAGGCCGCGGATCCGCGGCCTTACTGGCTCAGTGGACGATCAGTTTTTAGGTGCATTTAGGTAACTTCATTTGGGGCCTGAAAGTTCCCCTTGAGTTTCAGTTCCCTGCCTATAAATAGTCCAGAACTTGCCAAAGCCAAGGGTGTTCATTCTTGTATTTAGATTTTAGAATACATGTTGTTGTTCTTCTTCCTCTTCTCATCCCTTCTCCATTAAAACCTTGTAGTGAGCTTTTGTGAGTGAAGTAATGAATAAAGAGTTCTTTTTGTTACCATGCTTGTCTTATTGTTAATTATAATTGCTTGTATTTTTCATTTGCTAATCTAGTTGTTATTATTTGTTGTTTGTTTCTTTCTTGTTCTCTTTTTCTTTATCCTTAAACAACAATGGTGCTTAAGCTTGATCCTTGCCAAAGTGAGGTCTCAAATAGCTAGTTGTAATCTTCTAACCTCTTTCTTTCTATCTTCCTCCTTTGTTTTATTTTCCTTTTTCTTGTAATGGGTGAGTAGTTTTCTCACTTGTTAGGGTAGGATAAGAAAAGTTTGAGAGAAGGAAATCTCTCTCACTCTTTTCTTGCCTAACATCTTAATTCGGACTCCCGTTAATTGAACCACAATCCGCTCCCTACGGCACCCTATCCTACATGATAGCGGTAATTCCTTAGTGAGACCGGTTGTGGTTGAATTAACCGGAGGTTAAGGCTAAGAGCCAAGAACGGACGGACAAGCACCAAAAGGAAGAACTTAAGCGTTGGAAAGCCTAGCTTATACTCGCAAGTTCCTTCCTAATCGTGCTAATCCACGTTGTTGCCGATTACCATAACACCGATATTAAGAGTGGCAACGAAAGAAGTGAGCGACTCCTAACTCAAACTAAACTAATCCTAACCCTAACAAGCTCTCTTTATATATCATTTTAGCACATAGTTAATCTCAAAACAAACCTGTACATTTGGACTTAACTCGTTAAAGCACATAGAAAAAGATTCACATCTCCCTGCGGACGACCCGTACTCAACTGGCTAGCTACAAGCTGTTAGTGTATATGCCCTAGAGGCCATTACTGTATCATACTAGTTTGTATATTACTTAATGGAAGCTTGGGATATTCACCTTGTATATACAATCTTGCTCAAAATAGTAGTATACTACTTGGTTTGTTTCTGTTAGTTATATGTATGCCCTAGAGGCCATTACTGTACATAGGATGTATATTGTAGTGGATGCTGGGATATATATAGGGAGGACTTTCTTGCTCGACATGATAGTATGCTATCTGGTTGCTCTTTACCTTAACGTGTATACTGATTGTCTCTCTGTTAGATGTTGGTAAAGCCCTTAGGATGTGTACTTGACTAACTGGACTATGATGCGGATCATACTAGTGGGGACATGGTAGTCCATAAGTACATCCTTTAAAGTCCCTAGTCGTGGGTGTATCGAGACGGGGCATCGATATACCAGAGTAGACTAGCGTATACCTTCTCGACCCATACAGATGGGCGATGGATGATCCCATATCCATTGGTGTTTGACATTAGAGATGATATACGGGTGCTCAGTGGAGACTGGGTACACTGGACGGACTCGCCGAGAACTCCCAGATGGTATTATACCTTACTTCAGATGGCAGTTCTCTGGTGACACTGGTACAGAGTAGTCTGTTGACCCGAGATCGTCATAGAGTCTTGTGTGGTTCCCACTGTGCTCTGATTTCCACCTTACCACGTCCAAGAGGGCGTGCAAAATGGTGGCTTTTGGGTACAGTCCCGAATCACATGGAGGCAATGAGCGATAGGAGGGGATTCGTCTCTCCCGGTATAGGGAGTTGATGTTGCGCTGTGTTCGATTGGCTATAACCGGAAATCCCTGGCCAGGGTTGCTGAGATTTACTGGTAAGTGTTACCTGTAGTTTCTCGAATTGTTATAGACCTCATATCGACACGACTTATCGAGCTATTGGGGTCTGACGTTTACCACCCCTAGGCGAGATATGCGACATATCAGACGAACAGACCGGACTGTACGGTAGTGTTACTGGTTGGATTCACTGGAGTGTGAGCGGGCTTGCTCGTCGATCTTCTGATCGCTCAATACCCGGGTGGCCGTTACGTTTAGCAGACCGCTTGCGGCTTGTGGATGTTTGATATGATCATCATCTGCTGCCGGCGTATTGACGAGTCTTTAGAGTCCTACACAGAGGTTTCCTGGCTCAAGCGAAACGAAATAGGAGCGCATATGAGATATGTGCGGGACCGAGAATAATGCGTGTATGTGATACCGTATTTCATTCTCGCGAACAATGTGTCGAATGGTTGTATGCGATATAACCTAGTTATCGAATCGAAGATTGATTCGATAAGCCGATATATTTGATACTAGTCGGTTATATGCGATATGACCGGATCGTTAAATCAAGTGTTGATTTAATGATTTAATGTATAATTATATATTTGATATATTACTTTGCATTAACTAGTATCGGTTCACTTTAAATGGATTTTCTCACTCGGATGTGCGCATTATATATGTGATATGATTTTGTGCACATGCTTGTATCATGTTTGATGGTGCATGTAAAATTGGTTAAGTATAAAGAATTAAACCTTGGTTAATGAAATGGTTAGGGTTTATTATTTGCTTATTCATTTTATTAATTTATTTATTCTTTTGGAAAAAGAAAAGGAAATGATAAAATGGTGGCATTCTTTGTTCTTTCATGAAGCTTCATGAATACTTTGACTTTGTGACCACTTTGTCTCATCCTTAACCCTAACCATTCCACTTAACCCTAATTAATTCTCTACACCTAGCCATGGTTCTATTATGATAAGAATTCATTATTCTTTTCATTTTAGGATTAACTTATGATATTCATAAGCTTCTTCTTCTTCTTCATCTTCAAAGAAGAAAGCTTGCTTCATCAATGGTGATTGATGAAAATGAGTGAGAAATCCAATTCTAAAGTTTACCCACTTCCTATTTCTTCATCCTCTACCTCTTGCCAAGTAGTAGAGTGTGTTTCCTTCACAAGTTTTCTTGACTTGGTGAAGTTGGAGCTTGATCTAGCGATGCCTCGACGTAGATCATCTTCGGCACGTCGTCGATGACCTAGCCCCCTCTTTCTCCGATGAAGCCGACGCTAGAGCCCGGGATTTGATATGGACAGCGGAGAGGACTTCATCACGGAGCCGTGGAGGTGGAGGACCGGATCTACAAAGGTTGTATTTCCGTATTCTTGTAGTTAAGTGTTAACTAGTTTGCTTTGTCGCCTAAAAATCTAGCCAACGATCATGTTAGGGTTTCTCGGCACCGTTAAAATTTGAAATTGGCATGGTTGATGCCTTGTGAGACCTCATTAGGGTGCCCAGGAACCCTACAGTTTCTACTTCAATGTGTACATATGTTTATTTTAGTATATCGCCTATACACATTAGTGGAGCCCTTAGGATCTTTGCTTGATTACCAGCGTTGTGATGGCAGTCACACTAGTGGGGCTGGGTAATCTATAAGCACATCCTTATGCAGGTCCCTGGTCGCAGGACTATCGAGACAGGGCATCGATACTCCGGAGTAGACTAGCGCATGCGCTTCTCATCCCAGTGTGGGAGACGGTCTGTCCCACAGCCGTCGGTGCGTCGTACTTGAGATAGTATGCGGGTGCTCGTTGGGTTACGAGTACACTGGACATGACTCGTCGGGAACTGACTAGTTGGTATTATGCTTATCGTCAGTTATCAGTTCCCAGGTGACATGAGTACAGCTTAGTCCGCTGACTTGACACTGTCACTTCGCCTCGAGTGTGTTCCCACTGTACTTTGATTACTACCCTACCACGGCTCAAAGGAGTCGTGCAAACAGGTGGTAGTTGGGTGCTGTCCCGAAGCACTTGGAGGCAGTGACGGTTAGACAGGATTCGTCTCTCCCGGTATTGGGGTTGACATCGCGCTGTGTCTAGGAGAGCCATTACACGAGTAGTCCCTGGCCAGGGCAAACGAGATATACTGGTAGGCTTCCAGTGTTATCTCAGGGTGTTTTGGGCTTCACTCCGACACGACTTGTACCGCTATTGGGGGACTGACGTTTACCGCCCCCTAGGCCCGCCATGCGATGTATCAGACGAACAGACCGGACTGTACGGAGAATGTCACATTCAGGCTCAGTAGGAGTTCAGATGGGTTTCCCCTCGTCAGTCTTCTTGTCGGCATCTACCTGGGGACCGTTATGCACAGCTAGTGCCGCTTGCGGTCTGTGGTTAAACCCACTGCCAGCGTAGTGTCGAGTCTTTAGAGTCCCACACAGAAAGCTATCCGCCTTTAGGCAAAAGAGTAGAGGTCGCATGGTTTTGCGACAGGTCGCATGGTTTTGCGACAGGGTTCGGTCACATCCGTGCACTTGTGCACGTACAGTGTCCGGACAGTTCACACTAGCGGGCTTTGGTTTAAGCCAGATCCTAGTGTACCTTTTGGGATTGGTTTTATCCAGTATGCATTCGTGTTCCTCGGAACGCGGATGCGGGTGTGTATGCACAGTTGACGGAGAGACAGAGGCAGAGGATTCTCATTAGGGTTGTTGACCGTTGACAGTTGACTATTGACTTTTTGCTCAACCCTAATGAGAATATGATATGTGATTAACAATTATATTAATTAAGTATTATGGTGACATGGTTGTTGAGGGATTGACTTTGTTGACTTGTTGACTTTTGTTGACTTGTTGACTTTGTTGACCGGTTGACTAGGCTTGACTAGTTGACCTCATGATAGCTATAGCCATCATTTCATGGCAAAGACTTTTGCTTGCTTGCTCTTTTGTGCAAAATGAGTGCATGAAATGATATGGCTATGGTTGCTTAAACCATCACATAATACTTGATTGATATGAGGTGTTATGATTGTTTTGGATTATGAGAGCCAAATGAGAAAAGTCTTCTCTCATTCTTTCATGCTCACTCTCTCTCTTGTTCTTGAGCTCTCATCTTCCTCCTCTTGCTCTCCCTCTCTTGATTGTATGGTTCACTTGTCTCATGAGTTGAGAACCAAGAACCATAGATAAAATTCCATACAAACTCTTCTCTACTCACTCTAGTTCACAAGGTTTAGCAAACCGAGTGAACTAGTTTCTTCAAAGTTCGAAGAAGGAGCCAAAGGTTGAAGCTTTCAGGTGGATCTATCTTCGGCTCAAGGAGACGACGGGGAGAAGCCGATTCGGACGACCATCGAAGCTTGAAGACGAAGGAGTTCAAGAATGGTATAGCCCCCTAACCGAGTAGGTAAACTCTTGTTAGGTTGTTAGTTAGATGTTTAACAAAGATCCGGGTTTGAGTCCATGTTACCACCTCTAAGAAAATCATTTTTCGTCAAATTCCGCACGCCCGAAAGTACCGGGAGAGGTAGCATGGACTTACAGTGGTATCAGAGCCTAGTTAAACTCTATCTAACATGTTAGCAAAGTAGCTAGAAGATCGATCAAAGAAAAAGTCGCAAAACAAACCCCGGTTTTTAAACTTTCTGTCGATTTTAAAAGTGCTGGAAATTTTTTTTTGAGATACACCAAAAATCGACTTAGGGTTTTCTGAAGAAACTGCAAAAATTTGACCCCCTAACTCGATCAAAGCGCCGCGGTTCTGCGGCGGGAGCTTGCTCCCGCCGCGGAACCGCGGCCGAGTTGACTCGGTCATGGTGTTTCTTCTTTGCAGTTTGCTCATAGGGGTATTTTGGGATTTTTGGAATATGTATTTTCTGCCCAGATTTTCCAGAACGAAAATTTTATTTTTGGGGTCCTGAAAATCCGTATTTTTGATCGAACTTCCAAAAGACTTAAGCTGACGGGTTTTTCTGTGATGTGATATTTGTATTGAACGTCTGCTAATCGCTATATGTCGATTAGTGGGGGTTATACAAATCTGTGATCTGTAATGTTGCTGGAATGTGTATATGAATATGTTGGATTGTCACGGGTGAATAGCCGGGGGTTGTGAGACGAGAGTTTTATTTTCTTTCAATTCATGTAAATTTGTAAATTGATGTAATAATTATTTGTATGGCCGCACAACCGGGTCGGGGTTGTAGCCGTCATTGTATAATTTCTTTTTACTGTTTTTGCTCCTAGGATAGACCCATGGAGGGGGTGCACAAACTACCGGGTATCTCGAAGTGCCGAGTGGCCTACTCACGGTGTTGAGGGAGGTTGCTCCACTTCGGGTACTTGGCGGGTAGTTTGCCGCACCCGTAGGGGTCTTGGGTGGGGTATTGGCTGTTCACCGCGACCGTGTAATCTGCTTTTCGTTACAGGCTCGTACGAATTGCGGATTCCTAGTATATCCAATGTGTTCATCTGTGATCTGAAATGGCTATCATTGCAATATATCTATATATGATATTATTTAGGCGTTGCTTATGTTTTACAGCCGCGCTAGCCCAGCCCCCGCTCTGTCGTTAGTTAAGTAACCTAACGGGTAATGACAGGGCCCCGTGGCGAATGCGAATGGCATAAGCGTATGTCATATTTTGGTTGTTTTCTGCAATGGTAGGATTAAATGATGGGACGCATTAAAAGAACTAATGCAAGAATATCACGCATTAAAAGAACTAATGCAAGAAAATAAACCAAGTTAAAATCGTTGGAACACTTTCGAAAAACCACTCGGTTCTTTTCAAAACAAACTTTTAAAATGCGGAGTTTGAGCCACTCCTTTTAAAAGCTATCTCGTTCCATCGATTATATCAAGTTCACTACGTTCATGGTTTTGCCAAAACCATTCGTAGCCCTCCGTCGTTTCACATGAATAGTCAATAGTATTCAAGCTGTGTATGTTGGCCAAAGTCAAGGCATAGTGATTGGTAGCTATTGGGTATTCATGTGTAGCATAGATAGATGCGTTGGTTTGGAACAGTCGTACTGCCATTTTGGCCAAAGTCAAGGGTAGGTACGGATGGATCCAAATTAACCTGGAGAATGACGGGTAGAACTTGACATGTGACTTATGATATTTTGGCCAAAGTCAAGGTCATAAGAGCATGGGGCAAAAATCCACATCGGGAGTTTCAAAAGAACTGAAACTTGCTAGATTTGCATACCACTTGGAGTGTGATGATTCTGGTAGGATTCCTTCAGTTTCTTCACGCGATGATATTTGGATCCCGATCCTACCGTGAGTATATGCTACTGCTCGAGAAATTTCTCACTAAACGATCAATGCTATAAACCTAGTAGGTGCCTAGAAAGGTGTTAGCGGGGCTACGCCCCCAGGGAAAAGAGGTTCTTGAATTAAGGAACTTCGCGAAAGCGTTGGAAAACCTCCCTCGAAGTACCGACACTGGTCTGGCTGAAGGGTTAAGCAAGTATTGTGCGGTGGGATTGATCCCGACTAATTCTTCCTTTATGGTTTGAGGAGGGATTCGAGAAACAGTGGGAGCCATCCTGTTTAGACAAACTAAAAACCATTCTAAACTTGCAAGAGCATCAAGCTGAGTGTTTCTTCTCTCTCCTAATTGCAGCGACCAATCGACATGACTGGACTTAAGTTACTCCTAGATAAAAACATACTGACAGGGCCAAACTACAAAGATTGGTTCAGGAATGTCAAAATGGCAATCACTTACGACAAGCTGGGGTATCTTCTTACCACCAAAGCTCCCCCTGTCCCTGGTCCCACTTCCAACGTCGCGGATAAGGAAATCCGTAAGACTTGGGAGATTGATAGCGCGAAGGCCAAGTGCCTCGTACTTGCCTCTATGGACAATGAACATCAGAGGAGGCACGAGAATATGGACTTGGAATCCATATTTCTTCATACAAAAGAACTGTATGGAGAGCAATATCGTATCGCAAGATACGAAGCGTCGAAAAAGTTATTTTCGGCAAGGATGGCCGTCGGATCATCAGTAGCAGAACACGTGCTTAAGATGATCGGCTACATTGAGGAGCTCGCGGACCTAGGGACCACATTGGAGAGTGAGCTCTATACGGACTTAGTTCTCCAGTCCCTTCCTTCCACTTACGCCCAGTTTATACTGAACTTCAACTTACAAGAAAAAGAAGTTGAACTTTCAGAGCTCCTCAACATGCTAAGGAGCGCAGAGGGCACCCTACAGAAAGGTAAGGAAACATCCACTTTGTTTGTAGGAGGATCATCTTCTTCTAGGTCCAAGGCGAAAGCCAAGGGAAAGAAGAAGAAAGCCCCCGCCAAACCAAGGGGCGGTATTAGTAAAGTGGATACGAAGGGAAAAGCTAAAGCAACAAAGAAAGCGGGGAAGCTTGTGGATAAGGAAGAATGCTTCTATTGTCATAAGAAAGGACACTGGAAGAATGATTGCAGGGCCTGGAAGGCCAGAATACAGGAATTGAAGCAGGTTGCAGCTTCAGCTTCAGGTGTGTATGTTATTGAAAACTGTCTTTCAATAAACTCTACTTCCTGGGTATTGGATACCGGATCAGGATCTCATATCTGTAATTCATTGCAGGCGTTGAGAAACCGCAGTGTTTTGAAAGCAGGTGACATGACCCTCAGAGTTGCGAATGGAGCTAGCATGGATGCTAAAGCCGTGGGGGACTATCACCTGGGAATGTCAGATGGACATGTTTTGGTTTTGCGTAATTGCTTTTTTATACCCAACGCAACTTGTAATATCATTTCTGTATCTTTAGTTTCTAAAGAAGGTTATGAATTTGCGTTTGTAAGCAATGTTGTAAACATTCACCTTAATCAAGTTCTGATTGGGTCAAGTACATTGAGCAATGGTATATACGTATTAAACCAACCACAGATTTTCAATGTCCAGAATACACACAAAAGAAAGTCTCCGGAAGTAAATCAGACTTTTTTGTGGCATTGTAGACTGGGTTACATCAATAAGAGAAGATTGACGAAGTCACATACAGAAGGATATTTGAATGCGTTCGAATATCAATCGTATGCCACTTGTCAATCCTGTCTCAAAGGAAAGATGACAAAGACTCCGTTCACTGGACACGGAGTAAGAGCGAGCGAGCTCTTGGGACTCGTACACAGCGACGTGTGCGGTCCAATGTCTACACATGCGCGAAGCGGTTATTCTTACTTCATTACTTTTACGGATGACTTTTCAAGGTATGGTTATGTCTTCTTAATGAAACATAAGTCCGAAGCCTTTGGAAAATTCCAGGAATATAAGAATGAAGTAGAAAAACAGACCGGCAAAAGTATCAAGATTCTAAGATCGGATCGAGGTGGTGAATACTTGAGTGCCGAGTTCCTGGACTATTTAAAAGAGAATGGAATTCTCTCTCAGCTTACTCCTCCATACACTCCGTAACATAACGGTGTATCGGAGAGACGGAACCGCACCCTATTGGATATGGTACGGTCCATGATGAGTAACGCTGAGTTACCGCGATCATTCTGGGGGTATGCGCTAGAATCAGCTGCATACCTTTTGAACCGAGTTCCAACTAAGACTGTGCCTACCACACCATATGAGATGTGGTGTGGGAAGAGGCCCCATCTTAATCACATTAAGACATGGGGATGTCCAGCTTTTGTTAAAAAGCAGCATGCGGACAAGCTCGAGGCACGCTCAGTACAGTGTAAGTTCTTGGGATATCCAAAGAACTCCAAGGGATATTTCTTCTACTGCAAAGAGGAACAAAAAGTTCTTGTTTCTCGTCATGCCTACTTCTTGGAAACTGAGTTTTTAGAAACCCAGATAAGTGGGAGCACAGTAGAACTGGAAGAAATTCCAGAACCTCGAGCTATTACTGAAAGCTTAGTGGAACCAGAGGGTTCAAAAGAACAGGACATTCCTACGCCGCTCCGTAGGAGTAGTAGCAGTCTCATCCGCCCGAGAGATACTATGGTTTTCTCATAGACGGGGATAGAGAGGATTGCATCATAGATTATGATGAGCCTACTAGCTTCCAGCAGGCCGTTCAGAGCGTTCACTCAGTAAAATGGCTGGATGCAATGCGGACCGAAATGGAGTCCATGTACACCAACAAAGTATGGACGTTGGACATTGCTCCAGACGGGGTAAAACCCGTAGGATGCAAGTGGATCTTCAAAATGAAGATTGGTGTAGATGGACATGTTGAGACCTATAAAGCTAGACTTATTGCAAAGGGTTTCCGTCAAAGACCTGGTTTGGACTATGACGAAACCTTTTCTCCAGTGGCTATGCTGAAATCCATTCGGATCCTTCTTGCCATTGCTGCCTTCCACGATTATGAGATCTGGCAAATGGACGTAAAGACCGCTTTTCTAAATGGAAATTTAGAGGAGTGTGTCTATATGGACCAACCAGAGGGTTTCATTCAGAGTGGGAGCAGCGGAAAGGTGTGCAAGTTGCTTAAGTCCATCTATGGACTAAAGCAGGCATCGCGGAGTTGGAACATCTGTTTTGATGAGACGGTCAAAGAATTTGGCTTTATCAAAAATCCAGATGAACCATGCATCTACAGTAGATTTGTAGCGAGAACTGTAGTATTCCTCGTTTTATACGTGGATGACATTCTCTTAATAGGAAATGACATTCCTATGCTACAATCTGTCAAGGGGTTCTTGTCACACAGGTTCTCCATGAAAGACCTGGGTGATGCCTCATACATCCTGGGGATCCGGATCCATCGTGATAGATCCAAGAGGAGATTAGGACTTTCACAGTCCAGGTACATCGACACCATACTGAAGAGATTCAGTATGGAAGATTCCAAGCGCGGTAACCTACCGGCTTGTCACGGGATCACCCTCTCTAAAGAGATGTCTCCCAAGACTGATTTGGAGAGGGATCGCATGTCTATTATACCCTACGCTTCTGCGGTAGGCTCTATAATGTATGCGATGTTGTGTACCAGACCGGATGTAGCTTATGCACTGAGTGTGGTAAGCCGGTATCAGTCAAACCCTGGGGAGAAACACTGGATAGCAGTAAAGAACATTCTCAAGTACCTGAGAAGGACTAAGGAGATGTTCTTGGTGTATGGCGGAAAAGACCTCCAGATCGAGGCCTTTGCTGACTCCAGCTTCTAGAGTGACAAGGATGATTCCAAGTCCATGTCGGGTTTTGTCTTTACCCTCAATGGAGGGGCGGTGTATTGGAAGAGTTCCAAACAGGAAACAGTTGCAGACTCGACGATGGAAGCGGAATACATCGCTGCATCTGATGCCGCAAAAGAAGCTGTCTGGATGAGGAAGTTCTTGAAAGAGCTTCAGGTGGTTCCGTCCATTGTTGATCCAATACCTCTGTATTGCGACAACGACGGGGCTATTGCTTTAGCGAAGGAACCCAGGTCCCATCAGAGATCCAGACACATCTTGAGGCGGTATCACCTGATCAGGGAGATCGTGGATCGCAAAGAGATCGAGGTTCGGAGAGTCGCTTCAGAAGATAACACTGCAGATCTATTCACCAAGGCCTTACCCCAGACTCAGTTCGAGCGGCTGATCGAGATGATAGGTCTTCGATACGCCAGTACATGGCCTTAGTGCAAGTGGGAGATTGTTAGTGCATATGCCCTAGAGGCCATTACTGTATCATACTAGTTTGTATATTACTTAATGGAAGCTTGGGATATTCACCTTGTATATACAATCTTGCTCAAAATAGTAGTATGCTACTTGGTTTGTTTCTACTTCAATGTGTACATGTGTTTATTTTAGTATATCGCCTATACACATTAGTGGAGCCCTTAGGATCTTTGCTTGATTACCAGCGTTGTGATGGCAGTCACACTAGTGGGGCTGGGTAATCTATAAGCACATCCTTATGCAGGTCCCTGGTCGTAGGACAATCAAGACAGGGCATCGATACTCCGGAGTAGACTAGCGCATGCGCTTCTCATCCCAGTGTGGGAGACGGTCTGTCCCACTGCCGTCGGTACGTCGTACTTGAGATAGTATGCGGGTGCTCGTTGGGTTACGAGTACACTGGACAGAACTCGTCGGGAACTGACTAGTTGGTATTATGCCTATCGTCAGTTATCAGTTCCCAGGTGACATGAGTACAGCTTAGTCCGCTGACTTGACACTATCACTTCGCCTCGAGTGTGTTCCCACTGTACTTTGATTACTACCCTACCACGGCTCAAAGGAGTCGTGCAAACAGGTGGTAGTTGGGTGCAGTCTCGAAGCACTTGGAGGCAGTGACGGTTAGACAGGATTCGTCTCTCCCGGTATTGGGGGTTGACATCGCGCTGTGTCCAGGAGAGCCATTACACGAGTAGTCCCTGGCTAGGGCAAACGAGATATACTGGTAGGCTTCCAGTGTTATCTCAGGGTGTTTTGGGCTTCACTCCGACACGACTTGTACCGCTATTGGGGGACTGACGTTTACCGTCCCTTAGGCCCGCCATGCGATGTATCAGACGAACAGACCGGACTGTACGGAGAATGTCACATTCAGGCTCAGTAGGAGTTCAGATGGGTTTCCCCTCGTCAGTCTTCTTGTCGGCATCTACCTGGGGACCGTTACGCACAGCTAGTGCCGCTTGCGGTCTGTGGTTAAACCCACTGCCAGCGTAGTGTCGAGTCTTTAGAGTCCCACATAGAAAGCTATCCGCCTTTAGGCAAAAGAGTAGAGGTCGCATAGTTTTGCGACAGGTCGCATGGTTTTGCGACAGGGTTCGGTCACATCCGTGCACTTGTGCACGTACAGTGTCCGGACAGTTCACACTAGCGGGCTTTGGTTTAAGCCAGATCCTAGTGTACCTTTTGGGATTGGTTTTATCCAGTATGCATTCGTGTTCCTCGGAACGCGGATGCGGGTGTGTATGCACAGTTGACGGAGAGACAGAGGCAGAGGATTCTCATTAGGGTTGTTGACCGTTGACAGTTGACTATTGACTTTTTGCTCAACTCTAATGAGAATATGATATGTGATTAACAATTATATTAATTAAGTATTATGGTGACATGGTTGTTGAGGGATTGACTTTGTTGACTTGTTGACTTTTGTTGACTTGTTGAGTTTGTTGACCGGTTGACTAGGCTTGACTAGTTGACCATCATGATAGCTATAGCCATCATTTCATGGCAAAGACTTTTGCTTGCTTGCTCTTTTGTGCAAAACGAGTGCATGAAATGATATGGCTATGGTTGCTTAAACCATCACATAATACTTGATTGATATGAGGTGTTATGATTGTTTTGGATTATGAGAGCCAAATGAGAAAAGTCTTCTCTCATTCTTTCATGCTCACTCTCTCTCTTGTTCTTGAGCTCTCATCTTCCTCCTCTTGCTCTCCCTCTCTTGATTGTATGGTTCACTTGTCTCATGAGTTGAGAACCAAGAACCATAGATAAAATCCCATACAAACTCTTCTCTACTCACTCTAGTTCACAAGGCTTAGCAAACCGAGTGAACTAGTTTCTTCAAAGTTCGAAGAAGGAGCCAAAGGTTGAAGCTTTCAGGTGGATCTATCTTCGGCGCAAGGAGACGACGGGGAGAAGCCGATTCGGACGACCATCGAAGCTTGAAGACGAAGGAGTTCAAGAATGGTATAGCGCCCATAACCGAGTAGGTAAACTCTTGTTAGGTTGTTAGTTAGATGCTTAACAAAGATCCGGTTTTGAGTCCATGTTACCACCTCTAAGAAAAAAAATTTCGTCAAATTCCGCACGCCCGAAAGTACCGGGAGAGGTAGCATGGACTTACACAAGCAAAACCGTCTTGATTGCGGTAATTAACTAAGCACGCAAAAACTCTACCAATCAAATGGCGCCGTTGCCGGGGAGACGGTAGTTTATTTCTTTGTGTAATTTCGGGTTAATTTGTGAATATAAATATAACAGAAAAGCATAACAAAAAATATACATTGTAAAAACCATATTGTTATTTTTGATTAGTTTTTGTGCAAGTGTGCAGGATAAAAGAAGGTCGAGTTCTGTGCCAAAGATGTGGGAAGTTAGACCCATATCTCGCGGCTACACCGCGTTTGATCAAAACGGAACCAACGGTCTACTGTGAAATTCTGGAGCAAATCAAGATTCAGGAGCTCCAGACAAGAAGCGGACACCCATCTTAGCATACCACAGGAATTTCAAAGCCCACATCCACCTTACTGCCGCGGAACCGCGGCATATGCAGGCTTAGGCCGCGGAACCGCGACCACTTGGTGCTTTCAGCATCTCAAAATCCCTGTGAGTGTTCCTTATCTCTTCCCCACTCCTCTGAACTCCACTGAACTGTGTTTTCTGCAGCATTCTTTGCGCAAACTCTCTTCCCCTTTCCAATAAATTGTTTTTGTGCAGGATTCTTTGCGCCGCGCTAAAAAATAAAAAAATTGATTGCAGTTGATTGTTACTGCTTTGCATTTATTAATACCGACTTTAAGGGGCTTGAAACCAATCCAGATTGGGTTGGGATTTCATCACCCTTCCCAGGACCCCAGAAATCACAAAAAGCATATGCATTGACCATTGTTTAATTAAAAATTACTAGACTCAGCCCTAAGGACTTCGTGCTCAATAGGACAGAGGACTAGTTACAGGCATCGACCGTTTATCCTATCCTGACTTTGCGGTATCTAGGAAAGTGTGTCCAAGGCAAGTGGTTACTTAATTAGGACCACTACTTACGTAGTGGGGAGCCTCCCACTTACCTGGCACTTAACTGGCCGCAATTGGCGGAGAAGAGGCGGTTTGAGGTCCTATTTCTACCCTTTGGAACAGTTAGGAGCTGTCTAGCTGACCTAGGTGACCCTAGATCTAGGTGTGATTGTGCATATCTTGTTTGTGATTGCTTAAAGCCGTAAGTCCGTACATATTTCTGTAAAGCTCTTTCTAAAAAAAACAAAAAAAACACAAAACCAAAAACTTTTATAAAATCTTGCCCTTTGTCGCCAGAATCCATTTTTTCACCCACCACCCATCGTATTTCTCCATTGACGTTTTCTTACCCCCACCTTCTCCGCTTTGACTATACTAAACTCGTTTAGTGTATGTCCGCTTGGACTCGGGAACTAGCGCCCGCCTAGTCCGCGTTACGTTAGTTGCTACCGACTACACGATCGACTCAGACGTCGAAACTCCGTCCACGCCTCTTTCACCCTTACCTTTGCCGGCCAACTCCGACGTTGACCCAAATTCTGTTCATACATCCTCACCTTCACCATCACCAACCTCTTCTTCCGCGATGTCAGGATTTAATCCAAACATCCCTACAACTCCCCCGGGATTGATTCGACCTCCTATGAATGCGAATAACCCACCACCACCGCCTGTCGTAGCGCCACAACGAATCGCGCTCCAGGATCGTTTCTATCCCACCCGCTCTGCACTCCCCACCTGTCTTTCCCTTCCACCGTCCAATGGGGATAATTTTGAAATTAAGCTCCACTTCATTAACATGCTTCCGAAATTTCATGGGCTTGAATCTGAAGATGCATATATCTTCATCAACAAATTTCAAAATGTTTGTGCCATGATGAAAACGACCCAGCTGTCGGACGATGCTATACGGCTACGGGTCATTCCATTCACTTTGTACGATCTTGCTGAAAAGTGGCTGTATAGCACTACTTCCCACTCCATAACCAGTTGGGACGAGTTTGTGAAAGCGTTTCTCAAGAAATACTATCCGAATCATAAAACCGCAAGGATCCGTAACGAAATCAACCAATTCTCTCAGCTTCCTACTGAACCCTTCTGGAAGTGCTTTGACCGGTATAAAGACCTTCTTGCTCAGTGCCCTCACCATGGTATCGAGAAATGGCAACTTTGCCAAACCTTATACGAGGGCCTGAACCCAGCAACCAAGCAGTTGTTGGAAACCATTTGTTAGGGCCACTTCTTATCGAAATCTGACGAGGAAGCGTGGCAATTTTTCGACGACCTTGCGGAACAAACGCTTCAATGGGAGAGCACCAGACCAACTTCTTCTTCTTCTTCCTCCACTTCTACTGGTCAGTCTAGGGTAGGAATTCACCAACTTGATGTCTCTATTGCGATGAAAGCTGAAATGGCTGCAATAACGAGAAAACTTGAAGCGATAGAGAGCAAATTTTCATCTCCTGCTCCTGCCCCTGTTCTCCCCCTTCGTACCATTTGTGCTTTTTGTTCCGATCCTTCTCACTTAACCGAAGAGTGTCCTTACAATCCACCATCTCAAGGACAGGATCAGGTTAATGCTGCATTTCAGCAAAGACGGATAAATGATCTATACTCTTCCACCTACAATCCCGGTTAGAGGAACCATCCCAATTTCGCCTGGAATCAGAATCAACATCAATTCCAAGGCAACAATTTCCAGAGGCCCCCTCCCCCGCAACAACAAGCGCAACAACAAACTCAACATCAGTTTCAGTAGCCCTTCCAACCCCAATATTTTCAAAATCAGACGAACAACTTTGCACCCAACAATTCTTCTTCGCAAAACAACTTTGTTCCGTCAAACAACGATAAGGTTTCCTAGCTAGAACGAAGTATGGAGGCGTTCGTTAAATAATCAACACAATCCACCGTAAACATCCAGTCGTCTATTCAGTCTTTGGTGCAACACACTGCTGCACACGGGCAAAGCATCAACACCATCAAAGCCTAAATTGCACTGCTGAATGCGGCGTTAAGCGAGCGAGAAAAGGGGAAGCTTCCATCTCAACCACTCCCAAATCCCGGTCACCCAAATAATGTACATGTTGCTCTTGAACAACAGAACCATAATGTGAGTGCCGTGACTACATTGAGATCGGGAAGGATGCTGCACAACAACATCGGCACAAAAATTGAGGATAATGACACCCCGGCCACTTCTTCTTCTTCTTCTTCTTCGTCTTCTGAGCCTATTCTCCATTTGTCAAAAGGCTCTTCTTCTTCTTCTGCTCTGAACGGACCCACTTCTCACTCCATGAAAACACCAGCTCTGGGATCTGTTCCAACTCCACAATCTCCTCCACAAGCATTGGACTCAACCAATTTTTAAAACGTTATATTTCCAAACCGGTTGAGGTCCAATAAACAAAATCCACAAATGGAGAACATTCTGGAGTTGTTTAAGCAGGTTAACATCAACATTCCCCTTTTAGATGATGTCCAACAAGTCCCGTCCTACGCGAAAATCTTAAAGGACTTGTGCATGAAAAAGAGGAAATCTCAGGTACCCAAGAAAGTTTTCCTGGCTAGTGCTGTGAGTGATGCTCTTACCCAATCTTTACCTCAAAAACGGAAGGACCCTGGCTGTCCTACGATTTCTATTACCATTGGGGATAAGAACATCAACCGCGCACTATTAGATCTTGGTGCCAGTGTTAACCTGCTTCCGTACTCAGTATATGAGCAACTAGGTGTAGGAGAGCTAAAACCCACACACTGCACTCTCCAAATGGCCACCGATCGATCATCCATCCTAGGGGTGAGCTAGAGGATGTGTTAATCAAGGTTGGGGACTTCATATTCCCTGTTGACTTCATTATTTTAGACACACAGCCTGTAGCTAACCCCCAGAATCAAATTCCGGTGATACTCGGTCGCCCATTCCTTACAACGTCAAATGCTGTGATCAATTGTTGAAATGGTTCGATGAACCTATCTTTTGGAAACATGACAATTGAACTCAACATTTTTAGGTTGGGGAATCAGCCCACCGAACCTAATGCTCATATACTAGACGTTTGCTCAATCCAGGAGATCACCCCAGAAGAGTGTGAATTCGAGGAGTTTTTGTTCGATCACGATAACCTTAACGCCAATAGTGCGTTCCTTTTCGAACCTGCTGCTGTTTCTGCGCCCGACAATGACTACGAGTGTTTCACTTTCTTGAACGATCTTAGCCACTCACCACCCGAGTTTGAATCCTTCGAATTTCCGGATTAGTTACCTGAACCATCCAACTCGGTCGCTTACACTCGTTTTGAACCTTTTCTGTAATTCTTTGAGTTCGAGACCTTTTCACCAATCTTGCCTTCAATCGTTTCACCTCCAACGCTCGAACTCAAGCCTTTGCCGTCTCATCTTAAGTACACTTACTTGGGTGAGAACGAGACCCTCCCTGTTATCATCTCGGCTTTTCTAGCTCCAGAGCAAGAGAAAGCCATTCTTGCGGTCTTGCACAGCAATAGGCAAGCTTTTGGCTGGTCCATGGCGGACATCAAGGGGATTAGTCCCTTGATCGTTGAACATCACATTTATCTGATGGTTGATGCCAAACATGCCGGACACAAGTACTACTGCTTTCTTGATGGCTACTCCGGCTATAATCAGATTCCCATCGCCGAAAAAGACCAGGACAAGACCACATTCACTTATCCTTTCGGCACGTTTGCATATCGTCGCATGCCCTTTGGGTTATGCAATGCGCCCGCTACCTTCCAGCAGTGTATGATGGGAATCTTCTCAAACATGGTGGAAAAATTCCTGGAGATCTTCATGGACGATTTCTCCATCTTCGGCGATTCCTTCAATGAGTGTTTGCTGCATCTTGACGCTGTCCTTACCCGATGTAAGGACAAGAACCTCACATTGAATTGGGAGAAGTGCCACTTCATGGTGCGCGAAGGTATTTTCTTAGGACATATCATTTCGCAAAGTGTCATAGTGGTTGACAAAGCGAAGATTGAGGTCATTTCCAATCTCCCTCCTCCCAGATGCGTCAGATACATCCGAGCCTTCCTTGGCCATGCCGGTTTCTATAGACGGTTCATCAAGGACTTTAGCAAGATTGCTAGGCTCTTGACTCTTCTACTGGCCAAGGATACGCCATTCGACTTCAACTCAAGCCGTGTGACTGTGTTCGAGTCATTAAAAAGCTAACTCACTTCTGCTCCCATTATTTCTTCACCTGACTGGATGCACCCATTTGAGATTATGTGCGATGCATCCGACTTTTCCATTGGTGCTGTCCTGGACAACACATCAATAAGATGCTGCACGTAATCTATTATGCTAGCCGAACCCTGAACGACGCCCAACTGAATTATACAACAACTGAGAAGGAATTCTTGGCTGTTGTATTTGCTTTAGAAAAGTTCAGGCCCTACCTCATCGGCTCTCCAGTCATTGTCTACACAGACCATTCTGCTCTGCGCCATCTTTTTGCGAAGAAATATGCAAAATCTCGGCTAATACGTTGGATCCTCTTGCTTCAAGAGTTTGACCTTGTCATCAAGGACAAAAGAGGATGTGAAAATGTAGTCGCCGACCATCTCTCACGACTTCCTTCTTCGCCGTCGCTTCAAATTCCGATCAACGACGTTTTTCCGGATGAACAACTCTTGACAGTATCTCACGAACCCTGTTCGCAAATATTGTGAACTATTTGGCTACAGGATTACTACCGACTGAATGGTCAAGTCAGGACAGACTTCGATTCTTATCCCAAGTAAAACACTTTTACTGGGGCGAACCCTATCTGTTCAAGTACTGTCCCGACCAGATTATTCGTCGGTGTGTCCCTGACGAAGAATTCAAGAGTGTGCTGTCATTTTGCCATGATCAAGCATGTGGCGGGCATTTTGGCCCCAGAAAGACAGCTGAGAAGATCGCAGTGTGGTTTCTACTGGCCACAACTCTTCAAAGACGCTCATGACTACTGCAAGACTTGCTCTCGGTGTCAACACTTGGGCCGAATATCCAGGAGGAACGAGATGCCGCTCTAACCAATCTTGGTTGTGGAGATTTTCGACGTTTGGGGGATAGATTTCATTGGGCCGTTTCCCAGCTCTTTTGGGTACATCTGTAGCCCATGTAACAGATTACATATGCGGGATCCTGATCCGGTATTTAATACTCAGGACGTAAAGGATACTGAAAAACAGTTCTATGTAATGAACACACCCGAAGAAGATGCATCAGCATGCACTTTCTTCGTTTGGGCGGCACGGGAAATCTGGTATTCCCCAATTTCCTGCTCTGTCTTATAACAATTATAAGTTGGAGCGGGACCAACGTTCCCCAGCTCAGTATAACAAGCGGGTTCGGTCAATATATCCGTTTTATTATCTTGATTAAGGCGTGATATGGTCGCTACCTGGAGAGAGAGAGAAGAAAACACTCAGCGTATACTCTTGCAAGATTAGATTGGTTATCTAATATATCTAATCAGGATGTCTCCCATTGTTTTAATCAAATCTTTCTTCAAACCCTAAAAGGAAAGACTAGCCGGGATTAATTACACGCTACAAGTTCGCCAATCTTTCAGCCAGGCCAGTGTCGGTACTTTGAAGGAGGTCCTCCGTGCTTTCGCACGAACCTAATTAAAGTAAACCTCGTTTTCCCAGAGGCGTAACCCTGTTAACACCTTTCTAGACACCTACTTGATCGGCTAATTGTAATGTGTAAAACTCTCCCAGGAGTAACTCTTACTCGCAGCGGGTATCAGGATCCAATTATCTCATAGAAGGTATGCAATCTTATTGCAAATTTCAACACTTGAAATTCCCGATAATATTTTGCCCCTAACGTGCTATGACCTTAACGAAAGCCAACAAACCATAGCCCGCTAGTCAAGTTCAACCCGTACATTTCTTGACTGAATTAAACCCACCCGCACGACCCTTGACGAAAGCCAACAAAGCCGTACGACTACCCTAATCTAATTGCATCGTATGCTGCAGATAAGCAGCATGTAGCTACCGCACACTACACCTTGACGAAAGCCAACAAATGTAGCACGAATACTATATACAACTTATCTGAAATGACGGAGGGCTACGACAGGTTTTTCTGAAAACCTATTGCGTAATGAACTTGATATCGTTGTAGAATCAAATGATTTTAAAATGGAGTGTTTTTGAGGATTTTCTAGTTTTGCTAAAGGGGTCACTCCCGGTGAAGGGATCGTCGACCCTTTCCTCATCGATTAAGGTGCAGGATATATCATATAAATCACTATGCAAAGAAAAAACTCCAAAAGCAATCAAATGACAAACCGAGGGGCGTAGCATCTGCCAGTTATTGCTAAAGGGGTCACTCCCGGTGAAGGGATCTCGGCCCTTTTCTTATCGAATAAGGTGCAGGATGTTCTATAAGGAACACCGCGATGCAAAGCAAGAACTGTAGCTACCTGTTTTTTGAAAATTCAATTCCACAACATCTTTTAGGTTGTAGGGTGTTTTTCGTCACCCCATTGAGATGGGAATACGCGCGCACTCGTCAGGCGTATACTACAGATTCCCCCTGCCTAGGGTAGGCCGGGGTTTATTGATTGTGGGGATCCAAATCTCCGACAGCCGCGGACTAAGCTGCCGTTAATTACCCCTCGCCTTTGGGACGAGGGAACCTCCGATTAACGGGTTAAAATGGTCATGCGAACTCAGTGTGCAGTGTACGTGTGTTGTGTTTTGAAAAGGGGGGTTTGGATATATCGGGAGCCACGCAGAGTTTTTACGGGGGTCCCGCTACCCGGATAGCGGGCTGGGGGTCAAGGGGGCTAGCAGCCCCCTTGCGGGGTGCGGGGCAGCGCCCCGTTAGAAATTTTTTTCTAACAGGGATAGTGTCGCGGAGTATGTGTGTGTATAAATATGTATACATATGTGTATATATATATATATGTATATATGTATATATATATATATATATATATAAGAAAGAAGGGGAAAAGGCATCCAAAAGGATGCGTGGGGGCAGCACTTTGGGCGCTGTGCGCCTAGGTGCTGTGCGCTCAGACGCTAGAGTGCCACGTGTCGGCACATGGGCGTTCTGCGCTTGAGCGCAAGTGCGCCACGTGTCGGCACCGGGGCTACTTGCGCTCGAGCGCTTGCGCTCGAGCGCTTGCGCTGGAGCGCAAGCGCGCCACGTGTCGGCACGGGGGCGACTTGCGCTCGAGTGCAAGCGCGCCACGTGTCGGCACGGGGGCGACTTGCGCTCGAGCGCTTGCGCTGGAGCGCAAGCGTTCCACGTGTCGGCACCGGGGCGACTTGCGCTCGAGTGCTTGCGCTGGAGCGCAAGCGCGCCACGTGTCGGCACGCGGGCGCTCTGCGCTTGAGCGCCGACGAGAAAAGGAGGCTTTTAGCCTAAGAAACAGAAGCTATGCTTCAAAAAGGAAATATTTGTTGTTTCATATATATAGAGTTAAACTCCTAGGATGTTTTGAAGCTGATGAAGGGGGTTCTTCTTCTTCTTCCTGTTGTTTGGCCGGATCTTGAAGATCAAGAAGTAGGAGATTTTAAAAATCACTCCTTTTTAATATCTGATGGAAGATCTGAGTTCCCCTTTGTGGGTTTTGTGGTGGAAAACTACTTGGTTTTAGAAAAGAAAGAGTAAAACTCTTGATTTAATTCAAAGAAATGAGAAGGTTTAGAACCTTGGAGAAGGAGCAGGAGGCACAAAGAACCCTATTTTTGGGGGAATGAAAAGTGTTCCTTTATTCATCATCATGTTGCCTTTTATAGGCTTACATATTTGCATATAGCCCCTTGAGCTTTACAAAATGGCATTTTGCCTATTCCATGGCTCATGTGCCATTACATTTTTGCACATAAGCCATGGGCTTACAAAATATTGGCTTTATGCCCATTTTATATACATTCATGTATAAAAAATTACATAATAATTATTTATTACATGATTTTGTCGTTGCCATGGGGAGGCTGTCCGTGGGCTTGACTTGGGCATGGGTCCGCTTGACCTGGGCTTGGGCCCACCTAGCTTGGGGGTTGTCCTTAACTTTGACTCGGTCAACCGGGGTGTAAATTTTTACCCCAACATAGGTTTCTTTTCTTTCATTAATCATATTAATGAAGTCCCATCATTTAAGTCACCTAAAACATCACAGATAAATACGACGTACACTTATGCCATCCGCATTCGCCTCGATGTCCCCTCGTGCACCGTTAGGTTAGGTAACTAATGGCAGAGCGGGGCAGGGCTAGCGCGGGTGTAAAACATAAGTAACGTCTATATAATATATCGTATATACTATATACAGTATCTATCACAACATATCAAATGATCACATCACGGATATCGCAGCAGAAGAAACATATATGAAATATTGGATATACTAGGACGTCCGTGTTTTCAATACGAGCCTGTATAAAAAACGGATTCCACGGTCGCGATGAATAGCCAAACCCACATCCATAGACCCCTATGAGAGCGGAAAGTAACACTGCCAATTCTAGGGTTAGGAGACCCGGTCTCAACTCCTCGAGATGGTCTCCCACTGGACTCTAGAACCCGGTTACTTGTGCTCCCCGCCTTGGGTCTACCTAATGCGGAAAAAGTAAATAATATACAAGTGGTGACAACAACCTCAGCCCGGAAGTGCCCCAATAAAAGAATATTACATACAAGTTATTTACATGAATGAAAAAGAAAAACTCTCATCTCACATAAAACCCACGGCTATTCAAACGCGACGATCCAATACAACATATCCAGCAATACATAACATCACATGTCATCAACGTAAGTAAATATGCGCATCCCAATTGTCGTTGACATATAGCAACGAAACCGGCCATATCACATATTACACTTACGGTCACAGAAAAGAAAGTGTAAAACTACAACAGTTGGAATCCGCAACCTCCTTAGACATCATATGCCTAACCAAATGAATTCCTTAGACATCGCATGCCTAACATTTATAAACCCCGCATTTTAGTCTCATTATCGAAAACTCTTTTCAATATCTAGTCGGGCAATTCAACAAGATTCCCGGCATCCTAAACTAATGCTCGTCGCAAACTTTAGTAGACGGCCGCACCCCCGATACCGTCGACGAAGTGCACTAAGGCGGAACACCGCTGCCGCGAGCACCCGAGCGGATGCTTTCGGCAACGGGGTTCTCCTACAGTCACTTGGTCGGGGCTATGGGGTGTAGCTGTCTATTAAGTTTACCCGGCGAGTATCCGTATACGCTACATGATTGCGACGGACTTTTGATCGCATCAAAATTCCGTGGCAACTGATCAAGTGAGACTAAAGTGCTATGTTTATAACATTTCAAATCAGTTATCTCATAACTATTTGTGAATTCCAAATATTGTATCACATTCCAGATATATAGAAAATGTTAAACTTTCCGATTGAACATTTAATCACCCAAGTTTTCCCGAAACAACTCAACACATGAAATAAGTTTAAAAACATCCACTTCATGCCTCAGTACCAACGGTCCAGTCGTAGAAGGGTCAAGCCAACGCCTCACATGTGGCACGCCGTACTGCCCCAAACCTAAGGTTCAAAGGGCAGTTCAAGACGGTCACATAATCGAGTTAAGGTTTGTTGTCTTCTAGAGGGACCATCGCATTACTTGCACGACTTAGAACGTTCTTAAACTCGAGAAAAATCCAACTTTTGAAAAAATTTCCGACGGGAAAAAGTGAGTTATTGATATCCGTTCGAATTTTTTAACAGTTTCTAAAAATTATCCGAACAAAATAAACGAAGATAAAATATCCAATCGAATCAACGAGTCCCCAATACAACCCTATAAAACTCAACACTTGAGTGGAATTAAAAAATTCCCAGAAAAAATTGCCAAGAAAGGACCTAAGAATAAATTCATGAAATTCCAGGGACTAAGTCATAATTTTGGCCGCGGAACCGCCGCCAAACCCTTGGTTTGGCCGCGGTTCCGCGGTCAAATAGTTGACTCAGTGAACCGTACTTCACAGTAATTCGTAGTTTTTCCTGATTGTTTTTCTGAGCATTTTTAATTCATAAAAAAGCACAGTTTTGAAAAATTTACAGAGAGGGGTTAATATTGGGTATTCGGAGTTCGATCGGACTTTAAACTTCGCCTAGACTTCGCCTAAAGCTCTAGCTTGGCTCTGATACCTCTGTTGGGTGGCTAGGCACGCGCACAAGGGTCTTCAAGGCATCAACCATGCCCGATTAAAATTTTAGTCGTGCCGAACAACTCTAATACGGATCTTTAAACTAGGGTTTAGGCGAAAACTTTCATGTTAACAACTTTAACACTAAGTGAAAAGGATTACAACCTTTGTAGATTCGGTCCTCCACTTCATTAGCTCCGTGTAGACGTCCCCATCGCTGCGATCGTGAACTCCAGACTCTAGAGAAGCTCCACGAGAAGAACGAACGTGCTTGCTACGATGACTTCGAGGCCGAAGATGATCTACGTCGGGGAGACACTAACTCAAGCTATTCCTTCACTAGGTCATGAACTTTGTGAAGCGAACACACTCTACTACATGGAAAGTGGTAGAGGATGAAGAAGTAGGAAGTGGGCTCACTTTAGAATTGATTTTCTCACTCTTTTTCTCATGGCACCATTGGAGCTAGTAAGCTTTTGGATGGAGCTTGATGATGAAGAAGAAGAAGAAAGAATAATTCCATCCAAATGAAAACTTATCCAAATAAATAATGGCACCATGGTTGAATTAAGCCCTCATGCTTAACTCATGTAGAGAATTAACCAAGGCTTTAGGTTAAAGGTTAGGTTAAAGAATATCAAAAGAAATGACAAAAGAGTGGACTTTGTCAAAGCTTCTCCAAGCTTCTTCAAGCTTGATTACTTTGACTAAGTTAAGCCCTTTTGTTAAATCTTAAGATAAAACAATAACCCTAATCTTTACCCTAATCTTGGTATGAGTCTCATACACCCAACTTTGATGTATCATCAAGCATGATACAATCATGTACTGTCACGACCCGCAGGGTACGGAACGTGACTGGCACTTAAGTTTACGAAACGTCTAAAGACGTCCGTAAAATAAGTAAGCCAAAGCCCAGAAAACAAACCAATTAAGCAAAAGAGTGAAGAAAACCCAATCAATTGAAAGCAAGTTTATCAAATAAGTCATGTAAAACCCTTTTTAAAAACCATACTAATTTTCCCGAAAATTTCGGCAGAGTCTCCTTTGTAAATACTGGCCCCCAAAATGGGTACAACAAAAATATATGTAAATCCAACAAATAAGGCATCCCCAAGCGGGAGCTAGCTCTTCGCCATAAGGCGGTCACAAATCCCACGCAATGTAAATGACAGCAAGCATAATAATCATAATAAAGCATAAGAAAACATCATGTCGACTCAAGTGAGCTCGACCCCAAAATACAGCATAAAAGTCCCCAAACCTCACAGTCTCATCTCTAGGTCAATATACAATAAATCTGGTAGAAACAGTAGATGGAGTACACTAGATACAAGAATATACAAGGTGGTACAAAATAATAACATAACCCACCTATGAGCAAATCTCGAGCTCAGGCAAAAGAGGCAAAAGGACAAGTGCGCCCGCCGCTACTGAACTGACGGAGCGGACCTGCAAAAGACTGTGGCACAACGGGGGTGAGTTGCCAACTCGTGAGTAATAAATAACATCTACAAAGGCTATCGCATGCATGCACACAAGCATCCTAGCATCTAAAATACAGGTATGACTAGATGCACTAGCAGGTGTGTATACAACATCAGTGTGCTAATATGTATGCAACATAGAAATCTGAGGTCTCGATAGGTATATATAAGAAATATTTTATCTCCTTTTGTTTTTGAAACTCTTTTAGAATGCCAGCATAATACTCAAAGAATCGACGAGAACCGGTGTCCAGCAACGACACCCAAAAGCTGTCTCAAATCTCATAAATGTATCTCTGGCCTCAGCCGTCCGGCTGACCCATCTCAAATATCAATATCTCATCATCTAGCGGCCACGGTCGGTATCCTCTGGATATCCGCCATCCCAAACAGTCACCGGTAGGTAATCCGTCCCCTGCCAGGCTCAACGTCATCACCACATTCCTCTTGCCCCAGGGTACCTTACCGGGCCCACCATGTACCCGTGCCGGTTCCTCCACTCCTCGACACGGATTTCCAAATCCACAGCAAACTCATGGTGGACGACACTTACATCACTAGAAAACCGCAATTTACATATTTAAAAAGATATAATAAGTTTAGAAATTTTGCGGTTTTCCCCCGAAATCCAGCAATATCATAAATCTCAAGAAATCCTCATAAGTGCATATATCAATGATAATGAATGCGTATGATATCAATAATCAAGTTGCGATGTGTGATCAATGGATTAAGCATGAACAATTAATATGATGAAGTACATGCACATGAATAGCAATTCTACGGTTTCATTTTAAGGAATTAAAGGCAATAGCACAAGTTTAAGTATCAATTGGTAAAAGGTTTAAATTTAAAGGTTATCTAGTGTGGTGGCATGGCAATTACCAGGGTGTGTGTGTAAGCATGAATAGTGCTCGTGCTGCATATAAAAACCCTGGCAATGGTGCAGGTGTCCTATAAAATGGTTTCGTATAGGTATGTCAATATAATGCATGGATGCAGCAAATAGTCAAATAAGTATGTCACCCCTAATTACTAACATCACTAAGGGTCTTGTAAGTTACTAAAACTATCGGGCGGCTTGCGCCATCCAACGATAGTCCCCCGTAGATATTACATCTACTCACCGGAATCCCTGGCTAGCTGTGTCCAATCACCGCCTTTCCCTTTCGCGCCGCGTCTGACGTCTCCGCGACCGAACCTGGAATTTACATCAATACCAAACATAAGGTTACATATCAAGAACGACGCAAAACCCCAACGAAACTACTAAAGTTCGCTAGCTAGGTACAACGTGCACAAAGTGCGCGGAACACACGCGAAAATCGCAAAAACTGCCAAAAAACGCCGATTTGGTCGCCCGGCAAAACTAAAACCCGACTACCCAAAAATCCGCACTCACGCATCCTAAAAGTCATAGGACAAGCCATTACAATCATCAAGATATCAAAAATAATTCATCCCATAACTTTATAACAAAACTAGTAAGCAATTGCATTCCAAAATCGGTGCAAGAATCGCCGATTGGCTACAAAAGACTACTATCAAGCTTGAACACCCAACCACACTACAAGCAATCTACAAACACTAATTACAACACAATAACAATGATTCCAATCCTATTTTCCATAACAACCATTTCTTGAATTTATAACCTAGCAAATTCCAAATCAATTTCCACACATGAAAACTTAAATTAACACAACAAAAGCCCACATAAGAAAATTAATCTCTTAGATTAGGTTAGCAAAATAACTAGATAACAATTTAGGTTTAATCAACTAAATAATGTTTTCTAAACCCTAATCAACTCATTATCATGTTTCACAAACCATTTCCATACATAACCCTCTCTTGAAAATCCTAAAACAACAATTTACAACTAAAATCAAACTTCTAAAATTAACTAATTTAGCAAAATGGAAGACTACATAAACAAGGTGACCATATAGATTTGTTAATTAACAACTAGATTAACTATAAAACAATCTAATTAACTATTATGGCTTCAAAACCCTAGTTAAAACAAACTACTCTTTTTTTTAAAAAAAAACAAGATTAGAAATTAGCTAACTTTTAACACTGATACCATACAATTAAAGGAATTTAGCAAAAAGAAGGTAACTTGATGAGAATTATACCTCAATTGAGATCTAGCAAGAATAAATTTTGCTCCAAATGATGGCCTCAAGCATCAAGATCCAAGCAAGAATGGCTAAGGATAAATGATAGCATAAGGATTTTGTTTGGATTTTGAATAAACTATGGATTTTGATGTGGTTTTTTGATGAAATTTGAAGAAAAATGAAAAGAAAAGAGATGAAGAAGAGGAGGTTCAGGTTTCGGCCAGAGGAGGGCATGGGGGAGGGTGTGGGCAAGTGGGGAAAGTCAATGGTCAAGTCTCCAAAGTCAAATGCACCATACCTTATTCATTTTAATTAAAATAAATCCATAAACAATCCCATTTTCACACAAGAAAGAAACCAACATAAGAGGCCAGAAATTTCTGGACTTGCACAAGGTGGGGCTGTCCTAGGGCTGAGGAAAAAGAGAGAGGGGTTTTACAAAAGAAATTTTATGCAAAAAGGCCCCCTACAACTCAAAAATTGCAAGTTTTGGCTCAAAATTCAATAAATTCGTTTCATATCATAAAAATTTGTTAAAAATCAAAATAAATTACTAAAAATTTATGTTATCACTAGATTATAATTATCATAATTTTAGAGATTAAAATTAGCCCGGAAAAATTTGTATTTATCGCTAATTTATTGTATTTTCTTACCGGCTTAAAATAATATTAAAAAATTGAAAAATTAGGGAAAATTTTTAAACGACCAGAATTTCATAATTAACTCATTAGCTACTAAAAACAAGCAATTAACTATCCATTTTAGGTATAAATAGCCCTAAACTGCAAAATAACAAGAAAGACGGTTTTCGGAAAAATACCGAATTTTCACCGAATTTCAGGAAAACACCAAAACGACTTTTCAAGACGCTAGAATCTTCCCCCCTTAAAGAAATTCGGTCCCCGAATTTAAAAATATAGCTACGCGTACCTTCAAAGAGATGGGGATATTTCTTCCTCATCTCGCCCTCGGTCTCCCAGGTAACCTCCTCGCTGCTCGGGCTACGCCAAAGGACCTTGACGGTTGGTATAATCTTCGACCTCAACTTCTTTACCTGCCGATCCAAGATGGCCACCGGCTGCTCTGCAAAAGAAAGGTCGCGCTCTAGCTGGACTGTCGGGTGCTGAATCGCATGCGAAGGGTCGTGAAGGTACTTGCGGAGCATCGAAACATGGAAGACGGGGTGAACATCGGGAAAGCTGGGAGGAAGAGCCAAACGATATGCAACAGCGCCGACATGCTCGAGGATCTCGAAGGGACCTACGAATCTAGGGCTAAGCTTCCCCTTTCGCCCAAAACGCATCACGCCCTTCATCGGAGAGACTTTCAGAAAAACATGGTCGCCAACTGCGAACTCTAATCTGCGACGGCGCCTGTCTGCATACGATTTCTGCCTGCTCTGAGCCGCTCTCATCCGGTCTCGGATCAACTGTATCTTCGCTGTCGTCTCCTCCACAAGCTGCGGCCCCAAAATGCTGCTCTCGCTGAGCTCTGTCCAACAAACGGGCGATCTGCATCTCTTCCCATACAATGCCTCGAAAGGTGCCATCTGAATAGTATCCTGGAAGCTGTTGTTGTTGGAGAACTCCACTAGAGGTAAATGATGATCCCAGCTACCACCAAAGTCTAAAACGCACGCTCTGAGCATGTCCTCGAGAGTCTGAATGGTCCGCTCTGACTGTCCGTCGGTCTGCGGATGAAACGCTGTGCTGAAGCTCAAACGAGTGCCCAAAGCCTCCTGAAGTCTCTGCCAAAGTCGGCTGGTGAACTGAGTGCCTCGATCTGACACGATACAAGTCGGTACGCCATGTAGTCGCACGATCTCGTCAATATAGAGCTGAGCATACTGAGCGAAGCTGAAAGTCGTCTTCACTGGCAGGAAGTGAGCCGCTTTCGTCAATCTATCCACGATCACCCAGATGGAGTCGTACCCTCGACTGGTCCTGGGTAGACCCACAACGAAATCCATCGAAATCTGCTCCCATTTCCACTCTGGAATGGGTAACGGCTGTAACTCTCCTGCGGGCCTCTGGTGCTCGGCCTTGACTTGCTGACAAGTCAGGCATCTCGAAACGAACTCCGCAATGTCCCTCTTCATCCCGTCCTACCAGTAGGTCTCTCTCATATCATGGTACATCTTGGTGGAACCGGGGTGGACACTATACACTGATCGGTGTGCCTCCTCAAGAATGTCGCGCCGCAATCCATCAGCATCTGGTACGCACAGTCTAGATCCATATCGTAAAATCCCCTGATCGTCAACCACGAACTCGGAAAATCTGCCCTGTCCCATCTGTGCCATGATCTCTGAGCAACGGTCGTCACTGCGCTGTGCCTCATATATACGGTCAAGCAACTGTGGGCGTGCACGAACATGCGCGAGCTGTCCCCCTGTCTGAGTGAACTCGAACTCAACTCGGCTGTCGCATAACATCTGCCAATCTGCTGACGACTGCCTCTGCACTGCGCGCAAAAAGGATAGACTACCCCCGGGCCTCCTACTCAACGCATCTGCCACCACATTTGCCTTGCCGGGGTGATATAAGATCTCGCAGTCGTAGTCTTTCACCAACTCCATCCAACGACGCTGTCTGAGGTTCAGGTCTCGCTGCTGAAATATGTACTTTAAGCTCTTGTGATCGGTGAATATCTGACACGACTCGCCGTATAGGTAATGTTGCCAAATCTTCAGTGCAAAGACCACTGCAGCCATCTCCAAATCATGAGTGGGGTAGTTCTGTTCGTGCTTCTTCAACTGCCGAGAAGCATAAGCGATCACCCGGCCATGCTGCATCAATACGCATCCTAATCCCACTCGCGAAGCATCACAGTAGACAACAAATCCGCCTGATCCCGAAGGCAAAGATAATACCGGCGCCGTAGTCAAACAAGTCCGTAGCTGCTGAAAACTGCGCTCGCACTCCTCTGTCCAAACGAAAGGAACTCCCTTCCGGGTCAAACTGGTCAACGGTGCAGCTATACGGGAGAAGTCCTGAACAAAACGCCTGTAGTAGCCCGCCAGGCCTAGAAAACTACGGATCTCAGTAACCGATGTAGGTCGGGGCCACTGCTGAACAGCCTCAATCTTCTTTGGGTCCACACAAATGCCGTCTCTCGTAACCACGTGACCTAAGAATCCGACGCTGTCCAGCCAGAATGCACACTTGGAGAACTTCGCGAACAGCTGGTGCTCCCTCAGAGTCTGTAACGTAATCCGCAAGTGCTGCTCGTGCTCCTCTCTGCTCCGGGAGTACACCAAGATATCGTCGATAAACACGATGATGAACAAGTCAAGATACGGCCTGAATGTACGGTTCATCAAATCCATGAATGCTGCTGGGGCGTTGGTGAGTCCGAACGACATCACCAAAAACTCGTAGTGGCCATAGCGTGTACGGAAGGCTGTCCTCGGTATATCCTCCTGTCGAACTCGCAGCTGATGGTATCCTGATCGCAAGTCGATCCTCGAAAAATACCCCGCACCCTGAAGCTGGTCGAACAAATCATCAATGCGCGGCAACGGATATCTGTTCCGAACGGTAACTTTGTTCAGCTGGCGGTAGTCGATACATAAGCGCAAACTTCCATCCTTCTTCTTGACAAACAGGACCGGAGCACCCCACGGAGAAACACTAGGTCGAATAAGCCCCTTATCTAACAAATCCTGCAACTGATCCTTCAGCTCTCGAAGCTCTGCCGGGGCCATCCGATAAGGAGGTATAGAAATAGGCCCCGAACCGGGAATCAAATCAATGCAGAACTCAACATCGCGCTCAGGCGGTAGCCCAGGTAGCTCATCAGGGAAAACATCAGGGAACTCACAAACTACCGGGACCCGGTCTAACGGAACCTCTGCAGGTCGAGTATCACAAACAAACGCTAAGAATCCCTGACATCCCTTCCGCAAGAGCTGACCAGCGCGAAGAGACGAAATTAAGCTGGGAAGGGTGACACTGCGGTCTCCCTGAATAACAAGGACTGGCTCTCCCGGAAAGCTAAATCTGACTGCCTTCTCACGGCAGTCCACCGAAGCATAACAAGTGGCTAGCCAATCCATGCCCAGAAGCACATCAAAGTCCAACATATCGAGGAGTATCAAATCAACCGATGAATCCCTCTCCCCGATACGAACGGAACACAAACGAAATACAAACCGAGCGACAAACGACTCGCCTACCGGAGTAACAACAACAAGCGGCTGATCTAACGACGACTACTCACGGCCCAACATCGGTGCAAAGTGTGTAGAGACGTACGAATGTGTGGAACCTGGGTCGAATAATACCCGTGCGTCGAAAGAACAAACTGGCAAAGTACCTGTCACAACGGCATTGGATGCCTGCGCATCCTGCGGTGTCAAAGCAAAAACTCGGGCCTGTCCTCCACCGATAGCGGGCTGACCTCGACCTCGGCCTCTGCCTCCTCGTCCTCTCTGAACAGGACCGCCGCGTCCACGGCCTCTCGGTGCACCTAACTGGCGTGGAGCATCGCCTGGGGTAGGAAGTAGGGCTCCCTGAGGAGGGGGTGGTGATGGTGGTAGGGTCACATGCGGAACTGTCGCTGCTCCCTGTCGTCTCACCGGACAGTCTCTGACAAGATGGTGCAAACTCCCACACCCAAAACATCCTGGCGACGGCTGCTTCCCCTGGGGATAAGAACCATATAACTGTCCCCGCCCAAATCCTCTGCCAGGCCTATCTCTCGGAAAGAATCTGGTGCGCTGCCTCTGAGACGGTACATCGGTGCGCATCCTCTTCGGCCCAGAAATGGCCGAAGTCCGTGATATGCGTGTCTCCATCCGCAATGCCGTATCCATAGCAGCTGAATAAGTGTCGTAGTGCTGGGCTCCAATGGCAAGATATAGCTGGGCATCAAGTCCCTGTACGAACCTCTTCACCATCTTCTCCTCGGTATCCACCAAATACTGAGCATATCGGGATAACTGTGTAAACTGGATGTCATACTCAGACACCGTCATCCCAGGTGTCTTGACTAAGGCCTCGAAGCTGCGAGCTCTGGCGTCACGAACGCTCTCTGCAAGGAAACGGGCTAGAAAGACCGCTGTAAACTCGGCCCAAGTCATAGGCGGTAGATCTGCAGCTCGACCTCTCAAGACTGACTCCCACCATGTCTGCGCGAGACCCTCTAGTCGGAAACTCGCAAGCTCTACCCATCGATCATCCGAACATCTCAGCGAACGGCAGATCCTGGCTAAACTGTCAAGGAACGTCTGTGGGTCCTCCGCTGCCTCGGTGCCGGTGAATACTGGAGGTCTCAGCCTCATGAAATCCTGTAGTGAAACCGGGATGGCCACGGTGGTAGTAGTAGGAGCAGGTATCATGGTCGTCTGTGATGTAGTAGGTACGTCATCCGGCCTCGGTGTACGACTGGCTGCAACTAGGGATCCTACCATCTGACGTAGCTCCTGCATGCCTCCCATCATCTGTCGCAACTCCTGCATACCAGTCTCGAGCCTATCCATACGGCCTGGAGAAGGTGGATCGGTCTGTCCCCGCGGCGTAGGCATACCACCCTGCTCAGTCCTAGTCTCGGACGAGCCAGCTCGAATCTCGTCTCTGGCGGCAGCCCTCTGTGCCCTCGTAGCCTTCGGCGGCATAGTGGCTGTTACAGGAAAACGGATAGCAAGGACAGTGCAATAGGATCATAGGATACACGGAATTGAAGAAGGAATTTTTCAAGCAAGTATATCCTAAAGTCACTTAGGCGGAGTACCGTATCGTAAGTATGCCGCGGACATACGCACGCTACGTTACCCTGCTTAAGTCACTTACTCCTTCTACCAAGGGTCATCCTACACTCAAAAAGGTAAAACCTATCGCTCTGATACCAACTTTGTCACGACCCGCAGGGTACGGAACGTGACTGGCACTTAAGTTTACGAAACGTCTAAAGACGTCCGTAAAATAAGTAAGCCAAAGCCCAGAAAACAAACCAATTAAGCAAAAGAGTGAAGAAAACCCAATCAATTGAAAGCAAGTTTATCAAATAAGTCATGTAAAACCCTTTTTAAAAACCATACTAATTTTCCCGAAAATTTCGGCAGAGTCTCCTTTGTAAATACTGGCCCCCAAAATGGGTACAACAAAAATATATGTAAATCCAACAAATAAGGCATCCCCAAGCGGGAGCTAGCTCTTCGCCATAAGGCGGTCACAAATCCCACGCAATGTAAATGACAGCAAGAATAATAATCATAATAAAGCATAAGAAAACATCATGTCGACTCAAGTGAGCTCGACCCCAAAATACAGCATAAAAGTCCCCAAACCTCACAGTCTCATCTCTAGGTCAATATACAATAAATCTGGTAGAAACAGTAGATGGAGTACACTAGATACAAGAATATACAAGGTGGTACAAAATAATAACATAACCCACCTATGAGCAAATCTCGAGCTCAGGCAAAAGAGGCAAAAGGACAAGTGCGCCCGCCGCTACTGAACTGACGGAGCGGACCTGCAAAAGACTGTGGCACAACGGGGGTGAGTTGCCAACTCGTGAGTAATAAATAACATCTACAAAGGCTATCGCATGCATGCACACAAGCATCCTAGCATCTAAAATACAGGTATGACTGGATGCACTAGCAGGTGTGTATACAACATCAGTGTGCTAATATGTATGCAACATGGAAATCTGAGGTCTCGATAGGTATATATAAGAAATATTTTATCTCCTTTTGTTTTTGAAACTCTTTTTGAATGCCAGCATAATACTCAAAGAATCGACGAGAACCGGTGTCCAGCAACGACACCCAAAAGCTGTCTCAAATCTCATAAATGTATCTCTGGCCTCAGCCGTCCGGCTGACCCATCTCAAATATCAATATCTCATCATCTAGCGGCCACGGTCGGTATCCTCTGGATATCCGCCATCCCAAACAGTCACCGGTAGGTAATCCGTCCCCTGCCAGGCTCAACGTCATCACCACATTCCTCTTGCCCCGGGGTACCTTACCGGGCCCACCATGTACCCGTGCCGGTTCCTCCACTCCTCGACACGGATTTCCAAATCCACAGCAAACTCATGGTGGACGACACTTACATCACTAGAAAACCGCAATTTACATATTTAAAAAGATATAATAAGTTTAGAAATTTTGCGGTTTTCCCCCGAAATCCAGCAATATCATAAATCTCAAGAAATCCTCATAAGTGCATATATCAATGATAATGAATGCGTATGATATCAATAATCAAGTTGCGATGTGTGATCAATGGATTAAGCATGAACAATTAATATGATGAAGTACATGCACATGAATAGCAATTCTACGGTTTCATTTTAAGGAATTAAAGGCAATAGCACAAGTTTAAGTATCAATTGGTAAAAGGTTTAAATTTAAAGGTTATCTAGTGTGGTGGCATGGCAATTACCAGGGTGTGTGTGTAAGCATGAATAGTGCTCGTGCTGCATATAAAAACCCTGGCAATGGTGCAGGTGTCCTATAAAATGGTTTCGTATAGGTATGTCAATATAATGCATGGATGCAGCAAATAGTCAAATAAGTATGTCACCCCTAATTACTAACATCATTAAGGGTCTTGTAAGTTACTAAAACTATCGGGCGGCTTGCGCCATCCAACGATAGTCCCCCGTAGATATTACATCTACTCACCGGAATCCCTGGCTAGCTGTGTCCAATCACCGCCTTTCCCTTTCGCGCCGCGTCTGACGTCTCCGCGACCGAACCTGGAATTTACATCAATACCAAACATAAGGTTACATATCAAGAACGACGCAAAACCCCAACGAAACTACTAAAGTTCGCTAGCTAGGTACAACGTGCACAAAGTGCGCGGAACACACGCGAAAATCGCAAAAACTGCCAAAAAACGCCGATTTGGTCGCCCGGCAAAACTAAAACCCGACTACCCAAAAATCCGCACTCACGCATCCTAAAAGTCGTAGGACAAGCCATTACAATCATCAAGATATCAAAAATAATTCATCCCATAACTTTATAACAAAACTAGTAAGCAATTGCATTCCAAAATCGGTGCAAGAATCGCCGATTGGCTACAAAAGACTACTATCAAGCTTGAACACCCAACCACACTACAAGCAATCTACAAACACTAATTACAACACAATAACAATGATTCCAATCCTATTTTCCATAACAACCATTTCTTGAATTTATAACCTAGCAAATTCCAAATCAATTTCCACACTTGAAAACTTAAATTAACACAACAAAAGCCCACATAAGAAAATTAATCTCTTAGATTAGGTTAGCAAAATAACTAGATAACAATTTAGGTTTAATCAACTAAATAATGTTTTCTAAATCCTAATCAACTCATTATCATGTTTCACAAACCATTTCCATACATAACCCTCTCTTGAAAATCCTAAAACAACAATTTACAACTAAAATCAAACTTCTAAAATTAACTAATTTAGCAAAATGGAAGACTACATAAACAAGGTGACCATATAGATTTGTTAATTAACAACTAGATTAACTATAAAACAATCTAATTAACTATTATGGCTTCAAAACCCTAGTTAAAACAAACTACTCTTTTTTTTAAAAAAAAACAAGATTAGAAATTAGCTAACTTTTAACACTAATACCATACAATTAAAGGAATTTAGCAAAAAGAAGGTAACTTGATGAGAATTATACCTCAATTGAGATCTAGCAAGAATAAATTTTGCTCCAAATGATGGCCTCAAGCATCAAGATCCAAGCAAGAATGGCTAAGGATAAATGATAGCATAAGGATTTTGTTTGGATTTTGAATAAACTATGGATTTTGATGTGGTTTTTTGATGAAATTTGAAGAAAAATGAAAAGAAAAGAGATGAAGAAGAGGAGGTTCAGGTTTCGGCCAGAGGAGGGCATGGGGGAGGGTGTGGGCAAGTGGGGAAAGTCAATGGTCAAGTCTCCAAAGTCAAATGCACCATACCTTATTCATTTTAATTAAAATAAATCCATAAACAATCCCATTTTCACACAAGAAAGAAACCAACATAAGAGGCCAGAAATTTCTGGAATTGCACAAGGTGGGGCTGCCCTAGGGCTGAGGAAAAAGATAGAGGGGTTTTACAAAAGAAATTTTATGCAAAAAGGCCCCCTACAACTCAAAAATTGCAAGTTTTGGCTCAAAATTCAATAAATTCGTTTCATATCATAAAAATTTGTTAAAAATCAAAATAAATTACTAAAAATTTATGTTATCACTAGATTATAATTATCATAATTTTAGAGATTAAAATTAGCCCGGAAAAATTTGTATTTATCACTAATTTATTGTATTTTCTTACCGGCTTAAAATAATATTAAAAAATTGAAAAATTAGGGAAAATTTTTAAACGACCAGAATTTCATAATTAACTCATTAGCTACTAAAAACAAGCAATTACCTATCCATTTTAGGTATAAATAGCCCTAAACTGCAAAATAACAAGAAAGACGGTTTTCGGAAAAATACCGAATTTTCACCGAATTTCAGGAAAACACCAAAACGACTTTTCAAGACGCTACATGTACACTTGCATATATCATATATAAACAATGTGCAAAAACTAGTGAGAAAATAAATCATAAGTGAGCTAATACTAGTTAATGCAATGTAATATATCAAATATATAATTATTCATTAAATTATTAAATCAACTCTTGATTTAATAATCCGTCTATAACCGACTAATATCAAAAGTAACAACTTATCGAATCAACACTTGATCCGATAACCCGGCTATATCGCATACAACCGATCAATGTCACGAATCGCGAGAATAGAATACGGTATCTCATATCGTATTAATCTCGATCCCGCACATATCACATATGTGCTCCTAATCCGTTTCTCTTGAGCCAGGAAACCTCTGTGTAGGACTCTGAAGACTCGTCAATACGCCGGCAGTAGGTGATGATCATATCAAACACCCACAAGCTGCAAGCGGTGTGCTAAACGTAACGGCCACCCGGGTATTGAGCGATCAGAAGATCAACAAGCAAGCCTGCTAGTACTCCTATGAATCCAATCAGTAACACTCCCGTACAGTCCGATCTCGTCGTCTGATATGTCGCATATCTCGCCTAGGGGTGGTAAACGTCAGAACCCAGTAGCTCGATAAGTCGTGTCGATATGAGGTCTATAACAGTTCGAGAAACTACTGGTAACACTTACCAGTAAATCTCAGCAACCCTGGCCAGGGATTTCCGGTTATAGCCAATCGAACACAGCACAACATCAACTCCTTATACCGGGAGAGACGAATCCCCTCCTATCGCTCATTGCCTTCATGTGATTCGGGACTGTACCCAAAAACCACCGTTTTGCATGCCCTCTTGGACGTGGTAAGGTAGAAATCAAAGCACAGTGGGAATCACACAAGACTCTATGACGATCTCGGGTCAACAGACTACTCTGTACTAGTGTCACCGGAGAACTGCCATCTGACGTAAGGTATAATACCATCTGGGAGTTCTCGGCGAGTCCGTCTAGTGTACCCAGTCTCCACTGAGCACCCGTACGCCATCCTTGATGTCAAACACCGATGGATATGGGATCATCCATCGCCCATCATATGGGTCAAGATGCGTATACGCTAGTCTACTCTGGTGCATCGATGCCCTGTTTCGATACACGCTCGACTAGGAACAGTTATAGGATGTACTCATCGACTACCGTGGCCCCACTAGTATGATCTCATCATAGTCCAAGTAGTCGAGTACATATCCTAAGGGCTGTATCAACATGTAACATAGAGACAATCAGAGTACATGTTAAGATAAAGTACAACCAGATAGCATACTATCATGTCGAGCAAGAAAGTCCTCCCTATATATGTCCAAGCATCCATTATAATATACATTGTATGTACAGTAATGGCCTCTAGGGAATACATATAACTAACAGTATATTTTACTTTCTGTACTAGGATTACCCCAAGGTGGGGTGCACGGATAGCCGGGTTCTAGAGGGCAACGGGCCCGCATCTTATGGCGTTGAGACGGAGGGGGCTTCATTCTAGAATTGGCAGGCTATTCGCCGCACTCGTAGGGGGTACAGGTTGACCCAAGGAGGGGTGCACAAGTTACCGGATTCCGTGAAGTGTTGGGTGGTCCATTCACGTTGCTGAAGGGGGCTGCCTCGCTTCAGGTTTTGGCGGGTAACTTGCCGCACCCGTAGGGGTCTAGGATTTCATTGCACATGCTATCCACACGACCAGGGGAACGTCGGGTTTCAGTAGCGGCTCTATGAAACCCGGGGATCCCAGATATCTGTATTGTTCTTGATGCTTATTACATTTCTGTGATGTTGCATTTTATCACGTCTTGAGGGAATATTATATATTGATATATATACTAGTAGATTCTGTATATGTTTTGCACCCGCGCTAGTCCAGACCCCGCTCTGTCGTTAGTTAAGTAACCTAACGGGTAATGACGGGATCCAGTGGCGAATGCGGGTGGTGTATACGTACATCATTATTTTTGTTCTTTATTGGTGTGATCAATTGATGGGAATGCATTGATTCGGATCAATGCAAGCTAAACAAACCTATTCTGATGTTGTTGGAACATTTTTCAAAAAGCTATTATTGCAAGGACGTTCTCTTTTGTTTTGCACTGTGGTATTCGGTTATGAATATCCAACTCCTCAGTCGACGAGGCAAGGGCCGAGATCCCTTCACCGGGAGTGACCCCTTGGACAGAAGTTTGCGTCAGGTCAATAACTTCACTATAGTTGTTTACTTTTGCTTTGCATCGTGGTATTCAGTTCGAATATCCTGCACCTCATTCTACAGGGAAAGAGCCGAGATCCCTTCACCGGGAGTGACCACTTTAGCAAAGGTTTTCGTTACTATATTTTTAAGAAAAGCTATCCGGTTCCTTCAACGATATCAAGTTCAATACGTTAAAGGTTTTCGCCAAAAACCATTCGCAGCCCTCCGTCGTTTCATATGGATAGTCAATAAGTATTCAAGCTGTGTTTGTTGGACAAAGTTAAGGCACAGTGATTGGTAGCTATTGGGTATTCATATGCAGCATAGATAGATGCGTTGGTTTGGGACACTCGTACTGCCTTGTTGGCCAAAGTCAAGGGTAGGTATGGTTGGGTTCAAATTAACCTGGAGAATGACGGGTAGAACTTGACATGTGACTTATGATTTGTTGTCCAAAGTCAAGGTCTTAAGAGCATGGGGTAAAAATCACATCGGGAGTTTCTAAAGAAACTGAAACTTGCCAGATATGCGCATACCTTCTGGAGTGTGATAACGTGAGCGGATTCCGTCACGTTATCATGCGATGATAGTTGGATCCCGATTCCCACTGATGAGTTGGTTTACTCCTCGGGTGATCCCGAATAATTCTTCTTTCAGGTTTGGAGGAGAATTTGACGTTACAGTGGGAGGTTTCCTTATTAGATAAATTTGTAACCATTCTGATCTAGGTTAGAGTGCACGCTGAGTGTTTCTTTTCTCTCTCTCTTTGGCAGCGACCATGACCCGACCCTTGACTATGACTCAGTGACCAAGTTACCCAAACCTTCTTAAACACCGGCTTTTGGATTGTCAGAGTTGCATACCTCATTGCCACTCCTACTTTTACCCTTTTCTCCAGGACACCCCGTATTACTACGAACGTCCACTTCCATTGGACAAAACCATCGTATGGTTATATACGAACTCGAAGGAATTTATTCGAGGATGGTTTTCGGTTCTGGAGAAAATGAATAGGACTATTCAGTTATCTTTTCCTTTTACCTTCTCTCAGGTTGCGAGTACTCCTTGGTTTAGGAGATAGTACACCTATTACGCAAATTGGATAGTCTTCTTCCAAACCTTAGGCTGGTGCCGAATGGTAGAGAATGAAGAAAACCAATTAGCCTAAATGGTGTATAGAAGGTATTAAGTTAAGACAAATCAAGGGATTAGTAAGAGGGCAAAGTAAATTGCGACTGCTATTCACGACCAAACCAAGTATTTCTTCGCCAATCCTAAATCACCTTTGTATTTCTCCAAGACACTCCGTATCACTACGAAGATCCACAGTTTATTGGATACTCCATCGTATGGTTATATATGAACTCGAAAGAAACTTGTTCCAGTTCGGGGATGGATTCTGGTTCAGGAGAAATAGGAATAAGGTTTATGTTAGTTATATGTATGCCCTAGAGGCTATTACTGTACATAGGATGTATACTGTAGTGGATGCTGGGACATATATAGGGAGGACTTTCTTGCTCGACATGATAGTATGCCATAAATGGTTGCTCTTTACCTTAACGTGTATACTGATTGTCTCTCTGTTACATGTTGGTAAAGCCCTTGGGATGTGAACTTGACTACCTGGACTATGATGCAGATCATACTAGTGGGGACAGACAGTCTATAAGTACATCCTTCAAAGTCCCTAGTCGTGGGTGTATGGAGACGGGGCATCGATATACCAGAGTAGACTAGCGTATACCTTCTCGACCCATACAGATGGGCGATGGATGATCCCATATCCATTGGTGTTTGACATCAGAGATCATATACGGGTGCTCAGTGGAGACTGGGTACACTGGACGGACTCGCCGAGAACTCCCAGATGGTATTATACCTTACGTCAGATGGCAGTTCTCTGGTGACACTGGTACAGAGTAGTCTGTTGACCCGAGATCGTCATAGAGTCTTGTGTGGTTCCCACTGTGCTTTGATTTCCATCTTACCAGGTCCAAGAGGGCATGCAAAACGGTGGTTTTTGGGTACAGTCCCGAATCACATGGAGGCAATGAGCGATAGGAGAGGATTCGTCTCTCCCAGTATAGGGAGTTGATGTTGCGCTGTGTTCGATTGGCTATAACCGGAAATCCCTGGCCAGGGTTGCTGAGATTTACTTGTAAGTGTTACATGTAGTTTCTCGAACTGTTATAGACCTCATATCGACACGACTTATCGAGCTATTGGGGTCTGACGTTTACCACCCCTAGGCAAGATATGCGACATATCAGACGATCAGACCGGACTGTACGGTAAGTGTTACTGGTTGGATTCACAGGAGTGTGAGCAGGCTTGCTCGTCGATCTTCTGATCGCTCAATACCCGGGTGGCCGTTACGTTTAGCAGACCGCTTGCGGCTTGTGGGTGTTTGATATGATCATCACCTGCTGCCGGCGTATTGACGAGTCTTTAGAGTCCTACACAGAGGTTTCCTGGCTCAAGCGAAACGAAATAGGAGCGCATATGAGATATGTGCGGGACCGAGAATAATGCGTGTATGTGATACCGTATTTCATTCTCGCGATGAATGTGTCGAATGGTTGTATGCGATATAACCTAGTTATCGAATCAAGGATTGATTCGATAAATCGATACATTGTATACTAGTCGGTTGTGTGCGACATGACCGGATCATTGAATCAAGTGTTGATTTAATGATTTAATGCATAATTATATATTTGATATATTACTTTGCATTAACTAGTATTGGTTTACTTTAAATGGATTTTCTCACTTGAATGTACAAGTTGTATATGTGATATACTTTTTGTGCAAATGGTTGTATGATGTTTGATGATGCATGAATGCTAGGTTTTGTGTAAAGAGTTAAACCTTGGTTAAGTAAATGGTTAGGGTTTATATTTATTTATTCATTCATTTATCTTTTTATTTATTAGAAAAGATAAAAGAATAATACAAAATGGTTGCTTTCAATGGAGAAGCTTGTTGAAGCTTCATGAAGGTTTTGACCAAAGTAACCATTTTGTCTTCTTCTTCTTAACCCTAACCATTCCTTTAACCTTGGTCAATTCTCTACACATAACTATAGTTAATATTATGATAAGTATTCTTTTTTCTTTTCTATTTCTAATTATTCTTATCATAACATTTTTTTCATCTTCTTCTTCTTCTTCAAGAAGAAGCTTGACTTCATCAATGGTGGATTGATGAAATGAGTGAGAAATCCAATTCTAAAGTGAACCCACTTCCTATTTCTTCATCCTCTACCTCTTGCCAAGTAGTATAGGGTGTTTCCTTCACAAGTTTTCATGACTTGGTGAAGTTGGAGCTTGATCTAGTGATGCCTCGACGTAGATCATCTTCGGCATCGAAGCCGACGACCAAGCCCGCCCTTTTCTCTGATGAAGCTGATGCTAGAGTCCGGGATGTGATTTGTACAGCGAGGGGACTTCATCACGGAGCCGTGGAGGTGGAGGACCGGATCTACAAAGGTTGTATTTCCGTTCTTTTAGTTAAGTAGTTAACTAGTTGCTCTTTTCGCCTATATATCTAGTTAACGATCCTTATTAGGGTTTCTCGGCACCCGTAAAATTTGAAATTGGCATGGTTGATGCCTTTTGAGACCTCTTGAGAGTGCCTAGGAACCCTACAGTGGTATCAGAGCCTAGCTAGAGCCTTAGGCGATGCGTAGACGAAATTTGAAACCCGATCGACCCGAAACCCTAACCCGTATTTGCTCTCTGGACTTTTTTGAAAAAATAGGATTTTTCCAGATTAAAAATTGCTAAAAAATTCAGCAGGGAAATATAAGAATTACGGTGCAAAAATTATCCATTGAGTCATCAATAGTGCGGCGGAACCGCGGCACAAGCATGGCTTGTGCGGCGGTTCCGCGGCAACTTTATCACATTATTTTATTATTTTTGCACAGTAATTTATATTTTTAGGTTCTGGATTTTCTGGGAATTTTTAAAATTTATTCATGAGTTGAAATTTCTGGGGTGTATTGGGACTCGATGAATCGATCGGATTATTTAACTTTGTCTATGTGGCTTTCCGGATAACTTTAGAATATGTTAAAAAGTTCGACCGGATATAAATACCCAACTTTTCCCCTGTCGGGAAATTTCCAAGTGTTGGATTTTTCCGAGGTTTAAAGACGTTCTAAGTAGTGCAAGTAACGCGATGGTCCCTCTAGAAGACAACAAACCTTAACTCGATTATGTGACCGTCTTGAACTGCCCTTTGAACCTTAGGGTTTGGGGCAGTACGGCGTGCCACATGTGAGGCGTTGGCTTGACCCTTCTACGGCTGGACCGTTGGTACTGAGGCACGAACTGAATGTTTTTAGACTTGTTTCATGTGTTGATCTGTTTTGGGAAAACTTGGGTGTTCGACTGTTCGATCGGAAAGTTTAACATTTTCTATTTATCTGGAATGGGATACAATAATTGGAATTCACAAGTAGTTATGAGATAACTGAATGAATGTTATAAACAAAGCACTTTAGTCTCACTTGATCGGTTGCCACGGAATTTTGATGTGATCAAAAGTCCGTCGCAATCACGTAGCGTACGCGGATACTCGCTGGATAAACTTAATAGACAGCCTCACTCCATAGCCCCGACCAAGTGACTGTAGGAGAACCCCGTCGCCGAAAGCATCCGTTCGAGTGCTCGCGGCAGCGGTGTTCCGCCTTGGTGCACTTCGTCGACGGTATCGGGGGTGCGGCCGTCTACTGAAGTTTGCGACGAGCATTCGATCAGGATGTCGGAAATCTTGTTGAATTGCCCGACTTAATATTGAAAAGCGTTTTCGATAATGAGACTAAAATGCGGGGTTTATAATTGTTAGGCATGTGATGTCTAAGGAATTCATTTGATTAGGCATGCGATGTCTATGCAGATTGCGGATTCCAACTGTTGTAGTTTTACACTTTCTTTTCTGTGACCGTAAGTGTAATATGTGATATTGCCGGTTTCGTTGCTATATGTCAACGACAATTGGGATGCGCATATTTACTTACGTTGATGACATGTGATGTTATGTGTTGCTGGATATGATATATTGGATCGTCGTGTTTGAATAGCCGGGGGTTTTTATGTGAGATGAGTGTTTTTCATTTTCATTCATGTAATATTCTTTTATTGGGGCACTTCCAGGTTGCGGAAGATGTCACCGTTTGTATATTATTTACTTTTCTGCACTAGGATAGACCCAAGGAGGGGAGCACAAGTAACCGGGTTCTGGGGTCCAGTGGGAGACCAACTCGAGGAGTCGAGTCCGGGTCTCCTAACTCTAGAATTGGTAGGGTTGCTTGCCGCTCTCGTAGGGGTCTAGGGGTGTGGGTTTGGCTATTCATCACGACCGTGGAATTCGTGTTTTATACTGGCTCGTATTGAAAACACGGACGTCCTAGTATATCCAATATTTCATATGTTTCTTCTGCTGCGATATCTGTGATGTGATCATGTGATATGTTCTGTGATAGATACAGTATATAGTATATATGAGATATTATATAGACGTTACTTATGTTTTACACCCGCGCTAGCCCTGCCCCGCTCTGCCGTTAGTTACCTAACCTAACGGTGCATGAGGGGACATCGAGGCGAATGCGGATGGCATAAGTGTACGTCGTATTTATCTGTGATGTTTAGGTATATAAATGATGGGATTTCATTAATGTGATTAATGAAAATAAAAGAAACCTAAGATGTTGTAGAATCGAATTTCAAAATAAAACAGGTAGCTACAGTTCTTGCTTTGCACAGCGGTATATGTGATATATCCTGTACCTTATTCGATGAGGAAAGGACCGAGATCCCTTCACCGGGAGTGACTCCTTTAGCAGTAACTGGCAGATGCTACACACTCGGTTTGTCTTTTGATTGCTTTTAAGAGTTTTTGCTTTGCACAGTGATATATGTGATATATCCCGCACCTCATTCGACGAGGAAAGGACCGACGATCCCTTCACCGGGAGTGACTCCTTTAGCAAAACTAGAAAAGCCTCAAAGACACTCCATTTTAAAATCATTTGATTCTACAACGATATCAAGTTCATTACGCAATAGGTTTTCAGAAAAACCTGTCGTAGCCCTCCGTCATTTCAGATAAGTACTAGTTAGTATTCGTGCTACGTTTGTTGACTTTGTTAAGGCGTAGTGTGCGGTAGCTAATTAGTGCTTATCTGCATAAGCATATGATGCGATTGGATTAGGGTAGTCGTGCGACTTTGTTGACTATGTTAAGGGTCGTGCGGGTGGGTTTAATTCAATCGGGAAATGACGAGTTGAACTTGACTAGCACTTATGATTTGTTGACTATGTTAAGGTCATATAGCTGCTAGGGGCAAAATATTATCGGGAATTTCAAGTGTTGAAATTTGCAATGAGATTGCATACCTTCTATGAGATAGTTGGATCCCGATACCCGCTGCGAGTAAGAGTTACTCCTGGGAGAGTTTTATACATTACAATTAGCCGATCAAGTAGGTGTCTAGAAATGTGTCAACGAGGTTACGCCTCTGGAAAAACGAGGTTTACATTAATTAGGTTCGTGCGAAAGCACGGGGGACCTCCCTCAAAGTACCGACACTGGCCTGGCTGAAAGATTGGCGAACTTGTAGCGTGTAATTAATCCCGGCTAATCTTTCCTTTTAGGGTTTGAAGGAAGATTTGATAAAAACAGTGGGAGCCATCCTGATTAGATAAAATAATAACCAATTTATTCTTGCAAGAGCGCACGCTGAGTGTTTTCTTCTCTCTCTCTCCAGGTAGCGACCATATCACGCCTTAATCAAGATAATAATACGGATATTTGACCGAACCCGCTTGTTATACTGAGCTGGGGAACGTTGGTCCCGCTCCAACTTATAATTGTTATAAGACAGAGCAGGAACTTGGGGAATGCCAGAATTCCTATGCCGTCCAAATGAAGAGAGTGCATGCTGATGCATCATCTTCGGGTGTGTTCTTTATTCAGAACTGTTTCTCCGTATCCTTTACGTCCTGGGTATGTGATACCAGATCAGGATCCCAGATATGTAATCTGTTACATAAGGCTACAGCTAGGTAGAGAACTGAGAACGGGTGATAAGTTTCATGAGACAGAAAATGGGGCAAGTGTTGCAGCCAAGTCTGTTGGTTACTGTCACCCTGTATTACCAATACATTGATTCTGAACGAATGTTATTAGATACCGAACCTGATATACAAAATCATATCAGTCTCTTTATCAGTAAAGAAATGATAAAATTTTGTATTGTTGGATTATGTTTTGAGCATTTCCTATATCAAAAGTTGATCGGTTCAGGCACGTTATCTAAAAGCATTGATGTTCTAAATCAAACTACAGTTCTTTAGTAAACGGAACACACACAAGAGGAAGAGTTCAGGAATGAACGAATCCTACTTGAGGCATTGTAGACAAGGTCATATCAATGCGACCCGACTAGCTGAAATTACATGTAGATGCATATTTAAATCAATTTGAATTTACATCTTGTGAAACTTGCCAGTCATGTCACAGAGATAATATGACCATAGCTCTGTTTACTGGAAACAGAGAAAGAGTTAGTGAACTTTTCGGATGATACATGTTGATGTATGCAAGGTCCCCAGTCTACATATGCCAAGACCGGTTCTTTGTACTTCGTTACATTCTCTGATAATCTCTCAAGATTCAGACATATGTTCCTGTTGAAACACAAGTCCGAACCTTTTGAGATATTCACAGAATATAAGTTAGAAGTAGAGAACCAACACGGGTATAAGTATTATGTCCTTTGATGAGATCGAGGAGGAGAATACTTGAGCACGGAAATCCTGGATTATTCTAAAGGAGAATGAGATTCTCTCTCAGCATTACTCCTCCGTATACACCATAGCACGATGGTATATCGGGGCGGAGCTATCTCACCCTATATGATAAGGTGTGCTCTATGATGAGTACTACTGAGTTACCTATTTCCTTTTTGGGAGTTATGCACTTGAGAAGCTGCATACCTATTGAATAGGGTCCAAATCAAATCAGTTGCCTACCACTTCATATTTGATATGATAAGGGAAGAGCCCATCTCTCAAGTTAGTTGAGATTTGGGGTTGTCCAGCCTATGTCTGAAAAGCAAAATCCGGACAAGCTCGAGGCAAGATCTGTTATGTAGAACTGGAAATGTTCCAGCTATACAAACTGCAGCTGATGATTTGATAGAACCAAAGGATTCAATAGTTACCAACGAACCTCAGCCTCTCCGCCGATCTAGTAGGGTTCTTCACCCACCTGAGAGATACTTCGGTTTCTCTATGACAGTGGGAGCGAGGATTGCATCATGAGATGATAACCCAACTAGTTTCGGGCTGGCCATCAGGAGTGGGACTCTGTAAGAATGGCTGGATGCTTAGTGATCTGAGATGGAATCCTTATACACCGACAAAGTATGGACTTTGGTTGCTATATCTGAAGGGTTAAATCCCCATCAGGAGTAAGTATATCTTGAGAAGATTACTTGGTGTATATGGAAAAGTTGAGACATTCAAAGCTAGACTTGTTAAAGCTTTTCGTCATCGACCAGGCGTGGATTATGATGAAACCTTTTCAAGTGGCTATGTTTAAGTCTATCCAGATCCTACTTACCACGGCTACATACCATGACTACGATATCTGGTGATTGGGTGTCATGACTGCTTTTCTAAATGATGTTTTGGAAGAGAGCGTCTATAAGTACACAGCCAGAGGGCTTCGTAGATAGTGGGAGCAGCGGAAACATGTGCAAGATGCTTTATAGGATAAAGCAGGCATCGCGGGGTTGGAACATCTGTTTTGATGTGATAGTCTAAGAGTTTGGCTTCATCAAAATGGTAGATGAACCTTGTATATACAAAAAGGTAGTAGGGAGTATGGTGATGATCCTCACAGAGTACGTGGATGACATACTCTTGATAGGGAAGAAGTTTCCTATGCTACGCTCGGTCAATCTCCGCTTATCACAATGATTCTCCATATAGGATCAAAATGATACCTCCTAAATCCTGGATTTTGGATCTATGAGATAGATCTAATTGGATGTTAGGATTCTCACTAGTTGTAGTGAGATGATATCAATCGATCCTAGGGAGAATCACTGGAAGGGTTCCAGGGTGATAAAGACGACTGAATGTCAGTCGCAGGCATTGTCTTTACCCTCAGTAAAGGGACGGTATGTTGGAAGAGTTCCAAGCTAGATACCGTGGCATACTAGACGATAAAGGCTGGATACATCGCTACTTAAGATGCTATCAAAGAGACAGTCTGGGTGTATATTAGTTCATGAGATGAACTTAGTTCCTCCCATTGTGTGACAATGGAGTTGTGGCTTATGCTAAGAAACGTCCGTTCCATCAGTGATCCAGACATATTCTAAGGCAGTGTCACCTGATCATGGAGATGTTTGATCTCAAAGGGATCGAGGTTAGGAGAGTAGACTCAGAGGACAACACGGCGGATCCACTCACGAAGGCCTATTCCCAGAGAGAGATTTTTATGGGATGGTTGAGTATGAGATACTGCAACCACTGCTACAGATGGCCCTAGTGCAAGTGGGAGATTGTTAGTTATATGTATGCCCTAGAGGCCATTGCTGTACATAGGATGTATATTGTAGTGGATGCTGGAATATATATAGGGAGGACTTTCTTGCTCGACATGATAGTATGCTATCTGGTTGCTCTTTACCTTAACGTGTATACTGATTGTCTCTCTGTTACAGGTTGGTAAAGCCCTTGGGATGTGAACTTGACTACCTGGACTATGATGCAGATCATACTAGTGGGGACAGACAGTCTATAAGTACATCCTTCAAAGTCCCTAGTCGTGGGTGTATCGAGACGGGGTATCGATATACCAGAGTAGACTAGCGTATACCTTCTCGACCCATACAGATGGGCGATGGATGATCCCATATCCATTGGTGTTTGACATCAGAGATCATATACGGGTGCTCAGTGGAGACTGGGTACACTGGACGGACTCGCCGAGAACTCCCAGATGGTATTATACCTTACGTCAGATGGCAGTTCTCTGGTGACACTGGTACAGAGTAGTCTGTTGACCCGAGATCGTCATAGAGTCTTGTGTGGTTCCCACTGTGCTTTGATTTCCATCTTACCACGTCCAAGAGGGCATGCAAAACGGTGGTTTTTGGGTACAGTCCCGAATCACATGGAGGCAATGAGCGATAGGAGGGGATTCGTCTCTCCCGGTATAGGGAGTTGATGTTGCGCTGTGTTCAATTGGCTATAACCGGAAATCCCTGGCCAGGGTTGCTGAGATTTACTGGTAAGTGTTACCTGTAGTTTCTCGAACTGTTATAGACCTCATATCGACACGACTTATCGAGCTATTGGGGTCTGACGTTTACCACCCCTAGGCAAGATATGCGACATATCAGACGATCAGACCGGACTGTACGGTAAGTGTTACTGGTTGGATTCACAGGAGTGTGAGCGGGCTTGCTCGTCGATCTTCTGATCGCTCAATACCCGGGTGGCCGTTACGTTTAGCAGACCGCTTGTGGCTTGTGGGTGTTTGATATGATCATCACCTGCTGCCGGCGTATTGACGAGTCTTTAGAGTCCTACACAGAGGTTTCCTGGCTCAAGCGAAACGAAATAGGAGCGCATATGAGATATGTGCGGGACCGAGAATAATGCGTGTATGTGATACCGTATTTCATTCTCGCAATGAATGTGTCGAATGGTTGTATGCGATATAACCTAGTTATCGAATCAAGGATTGATTCGATAAATCGATACATTGTATACTAGTCGGTTGTGTGCGACATGACCGGATCATTGAATCAAGTGTTGATTTAATGATTTAATGCATAATTATATATTTGATATATTACTTTGCATTAACTAGTATTGTTTCACTTTAAATGGATTTTCTTACTTGAATGTACAAGTTGTATATGTGATATACTTTTTGTGCAAATGGTTGTATCATGTTTGATGATGCATGAATGCTAGGTTTTGTGTAAAGAGTTAAACCTTGGTTAAGTAAATGGTTAGGGTTTATATTTATTTATTCATTCATTTATCTTTTTATTTATTGGAAAAGATAAAAGAATAATACAAAATGGTTGCTTTCAATGGAGAAGCTTGTTGAAGCTTCATGAAGGTTTTGACCAAAGTAACCATTTTGTCTTCTTCTCCTTAACCCTAACCATTCCTTTAACCTTGGTCAATTCTCTACACATAACTATAGTTAATATTATGATAAGTATTCTTTTTTCTTTTCTATTTCTAATTATTCTTATCATAACATTTTTTTCATCTTCTTCTTCTTCTTCAAGAAGAAGCTTGACTTCATCAATGGTGGATTGATGAAATGAGTGAGAAATCCAATTCTAAAGTGAACCCACTTCCTATTTCTTCATCCTCTACCTCTTGCCAAGTAGTATAGGGTGTTTCCTTCACAAGTTTTCATGACTTGGTGAAGTTGGAGCTTGATCTAGTGATGCCTCGACGTAGATCATCTTCGGCATCGAAGCCGACGACCAAGCCCGCCCTTTTCTCCGATGAAGCCGATGCTAGAGTCCGGGATGTGATTTGTACAGCGAGGGGACTTCATCACGGAGCCGTGGAGGTGGAGGACCGGATCTACAAAGGTTGTATTTCCTTTCTTTTAGTTAAGTAGTTAACTAGTTGCTCTTTTCGCCTATATATCTAGTTAACGATCCTTATTAGGGTTTCTCGGCATCCGTAAAATTTGAAATTGGCATGGTTGATGCCTTTTGAGACCTCTTGAGAGTGCCTAGGAACCCTACAGTTTATTCGGCTGTCTTTTATCTTCACCTTCTCTCGCATTGCGAGTGCTCCTAGGATTAGGACAGTACACCCATTATGCTTATTGGATAGTCTTCTTCCAAACCATAGGCTGGTGCCGACCGATAGGGAAGGAAGAAAACCATTTAGCCAAAGAGGGTGTACAGAAAGCAACGACTAAAGATATATAAAGGGATTTGGAGAGGTGGCAAAGAAATATACGGTTACAGTTGTGAATCTGGATAATGGAAGAGTTATTTCTAGGAATACCCGGATACCCCTACGAAACATTTCAATATTTCAGTTTCACTGTGTACTGTTAAAAGAAAACTGATTTCCCGATTGTCCTTACTCCAGGGTATGTAATTACCAGGTATGATTCTCACATCTGTATGGTTTTACAGATGATGAGTGGGAGTAAGTTGTTGGGAATTGGGTGATCATCCTCATTATATCGGGATTCGTTGTAATTGGTGATATTTGAGGAAGTCACCTGGGTTGTTTGCCGGACGACAAATATTTGGTTTTGAATATCCGTTGTTATGCACCAATTTCAAATTAATATATCTGTACGTCTATTGTTATAGAGTGAGATATACCTTTTTGAAATTATGTCTATGACATTTACCTATATCAGTGGATGGTTAGGTAAGGAGCATTGAACAGCGGTGTAATTCTTCATAACCATAGTACAGTTTTCAACCTACGACATACAGGGAATGAGTTATTAGACTCAAGGGACTTATACAGAGTATTGTATGTTGTCCAGTGTCCGTAAGGACAAAGGGGATGGTACTCGTACTATATTCTATTTACTTATGACTTCTTTAGTTCTTAGTCATGTGTTTCGTAGAAATACAAGGTCTAAGTTTTGAGAAGTTATAGGTATGTGGATAAAGTAGAGAACCAGGTGTTGCAAGTATCGGGATTCTTCAAGGTGATCGAAGATATAGATACTTGTGTATGGTATTCAGTTGATAGTAATGATTAAGAGAACTTGTTTCTCTTTCAGGTTACTCATAATTGGAAGCATTCCTAAGTTGAGTAACGCTGATCGGCCTCCTTCCATTTAGTTGACATGCACTGGAGATAGTTGCATGATTTGAATCTGGTTCAATTAAATCAGTGCCTCTGTTTCTATATTGGATATAGAACAGTTCATATCTTGACATTGTTAAGGTAAGGGGAGTTGTCCAGCTTATGCTTAAAACCAGACTCTGGATAACTCAAGGCACGTTTCTGTAATGGCTGTTTGTGGGTTGACCCAGGCTATGACGAGGGTTGACTTTTTACCATCAGGAAGATCAATAGTGATATTATTCTTGACTCGCCACAGTTTTAATAAAAATGGATTTTTTTTAAAAACAGTAGTGGGAGTATGGTAGAACTGGAAGTGATTCCAGAACCGCAAACGATTACTGAAGATTTGATAAGAACCTAAAGATTCAATCTGGTTTTGTTGGAGATAGTGACCTCAGAGTCAATTATTGGATCACAGGCACGTGATTGCAATGATTGAGGGAGGACCTATCCCGGTACGACAGTCTTACTCGAGATGATAGTATGCTATCTGGTTTACCTTTATCATCGTGTACTGCTTTAGGTGACCTGACAGGTCGCTATTGCATGTTGATAGAGCCCGTAGGATTCTTGCTTGACTGCCGGCAGTATGAGGGCGATCATATAAGTGAGAGCTGGAGTCTATAAGCACATCCTTAAAAGGTCCCTAGTCATGGGAGTTTCGAGACAGGGCATCGATTCTCCAGAGTAGACTAGTGTATACAGTCGAGACCCCGATGAGGGGCGGTGGCCGGTCTCACAAGCCACTGGTGTCGGTTGGTTCACCTAAGATGTATACAGGTGCTCATTGGGTTATGAGTACACCGGACAGGACTCGCCGGGAACATGCTAGTTGGTCTTATACCTGACGTCAGATAGCAGTTCCCAGGTGACATGTGTACAGGTTAGTTCATCGACCTGGGGATCGTCATTTGTCTCGTGTGAGTTCCCACTGTGCTTTGATTACTACCCTACCACGGCTCAAAGGAGTCGTGCAAACAGGTTTTAGTTGGGTACAGTCCCGAGCCACATGGAGGCAGTGAGCGGATCTTCGGGGGTTTCGTCTCTCCCGGTATTGGGGGTGAGGTCGCGCTGTGTCTAGGAGAGCCATTACACGAAGTCCTTGGCCAAGGCAGGAGATTTACTGGTAGGTATTCCAGAAGTATCTCAGGGTGTTCTGGGCTACACTCCGACACGACTTGTACCGCTTTTGGGGGTCTGACTTTTACCCACCCCCTAGGCCCGACATGCGATGCTCATAGACGAACGGACCGGACTGTACGGATATTGTCACTGACAGGATCAGTAGGGTGTCAGGATGAGTTCGCTCATCGACGTCCCTTTTAGTCAATAGCTGGTGGCCCGTTACGTATTGGCTTATACCTCTGACGTGCTAGTGGTTAAATCCACAACCATAGTATTGACGAGTCTTTAGAGTCCACCACACTTTCAGTTACTCAGGTTTCGGGCGAAACGCTGTAGAGGCCATATGGAGATATGGCAGGGTCCGATCAGATACGTGCGGTATTGCACGGATCAGGATCGGACGGTTTGTACTAGAGGCCGTATAGATATATGGCAGGGTTCGATCAGATACGTGCGGTATTGCACGGATCAGGATCGAACGGATATTACTAGCCGGCTTTGGTTTAAGCCGGATCCTAGTTTAGTACAGTGTAGATTTTGTCTCTTTGCATTTGTATCCGGACGGAATACAGATGCGGGTGTGTATGCACAGTATCGGGGTTTTCCTGTAATTTATTACGGGACCAGTTTTCTGGAGTTGCCAGTTTGCATTCCGTTCCGGCCGGTTTTCCTTTGTTCTTTCCCGGCCGGACTTTTCCGATGGAGGGGGTTATTTGCAATTGTGCAAATAACATTTGTGGAGGGGGTTTCTTGCAATTGTTTTGATTATGATAGCATCATATCTTTTCCACCATCATTTTGATTCTCTTGCATTAATTGTGATTAATGAGAGGGTATGGGTTTAAATTGAGAAGTATGGTTGATGTTTGGATGTGGTCACCCTCTTTTCTTCTCCTACCATCACCTCTCTTCATGTCTTGATTTATCCCTCCACCCTTCTCCATTTTTGAGGGGCCGGCCACAATTTAGGAGAGGAGAGGAAAAATGAGAGAGTTTGATTTTGGTATGGTAGCATTATTCTTGATCTCATTTTTCATGCTAGAAAAATGCAAGCACCATTTTTCTTCTTGATTCCTCCATCATCTTTCAAATGGCAACAAAACCCCAAATGAGACATAGCCTCTACACTACACTTTCTACAGCATATCTTGGGCTTGTCGACTTGCCAGCTTCATGCTCGAGTTGCCTCGGTATAGAGGCGGGAGCCCGTAAAAGATGCAGGCGATGTGGTGCCCTACCGGCAAGGAGGCGACGACCGGAGTTTCCGCGAGGAGATCGGAGTGGAGATGAAGACCGGAGGACTCGGATCAGTCGGTATATCTCTTCCCTATCTTGTTACTTTGCTAGAACTAGTTTAATGGCCCGATCCGGGGTTTAGTGCGCGGTGGTGCCGGTTTGCAAAGTTCGCAAAACTAAAGTTTATCACCGTTTCCGCATTTGGCCGTCGGATTGACGGCCGGGGCGCCGCCGTGCACTTACAGTGGTATCAGAGCCTCGCCATTAACTTCGTCTAGCTTCGTTTGATGTGTTTTGCATTTCCGATCGACCAAAATTCCAAAATCTACAATTTAGTTCACATCAGTTTTCTGTTGAAATTTTTTGGTCTCGAAAAATTTTTCCGGTTGTAAAATATTGATGTACTGGGAGCTCTAAGAACTCTGGGAAAATGCGAGACAATGATCCCTCATCTCGAGCGCGGAACCGCGGCAAAACCCCCCTTGTTGCCGCGGTTCTGCCGCAGGTTGGTGGGATCAATGCTTCGAAATTCTCCAGTGGGCTTCTGGGCTGTAATTAGGGGTTTTGGAATATTAATTTTGGGCCCAGATTTTCTGTGAGTGCTACAGTATTGCTTGGGGGCCCACTTGTTAACTTTTGATCGATCGGATATTTTAAACACATTATTTCACAGTATTTACATTATATCTGCGACCGTGAATGTCACTCGATCGGTAAATCCGGTCTAACTGCTATAGCCCGGTTAGACGGATTTGCGAACGTGACTTTCACGTTGATGTTCTGTGTTTTGCTGTGATGTTGCGGATCGGTCGTGGGGATAGCCTGGATGCAATGCTAGTACAGTTTCTGTTGTATCATGTTCATTTGATATTGCGGGGCGAGCGTCCGACATGTGGACTGCCGTCACTGCCTGTTTGTATTATTCTTTTGGGGCACGACCTGGTTGCGGTCGATGTACCCGTTGTATGTATATTTTACTTTCTGTACTAGGGTTACCCCGCGGTGGGGTGCACGGATAGCCGGGTTCTGGAGGGCAACAAGCCCGCATCTCATGGCATTGGGACGGAGGGGGCTTCACTCTAGAATTGGCGGGCTTTTCGCCGCACTCGTAGGGGGTACAGGTTGACCCAGGAGGGGTGCCCAAGTTGCCGGATTCCGTGAAGTGCTGGGTGGTCCATTCACGGTGCTGAAGGGGGCTGCCTCGCTTCAGGTTTTGGCGGGTAACTTGCCGCGCCCGTAGGGGTCTAGGATTTCATTGCACAGGCTATCCACACGACCACGGGAACGTCGGGTTTCAGTAGTGGCTCTGTGAAACCCGGGGATCCCAGATATCTGTATTGTTCTGTGATGCTGTACATTTCTGTGATGTTGCATTTTATCACGCCTTGAGCGAAATACTATATATTGGTATATATATTAGTAGATGTTGTATATGTTTTTCATCCGCGCTAGTCCAGTCCCCGCTCTGCCGTTAGTTAGCTAACCTAACGGGTGATGACGGGAGCCAGTGGCGAATGCGGATGGCATATACGTACGTCAGTATATTTTCGTTCTTTGTGGTGTGATCAATTGATGGGACTGCATTGATTCGGATCAATGCAAGATAAACAAACCTAATCTGATGTTGTTGGAACACTTTTCAAAAAAGCTGTTATTGCAAGGACGTTCACTTTTGTTTTGCATCGTGGTATTCATTTGGAATATCCTGCTCCTCAGTCGACGAGGCAAGGGCCGAGATCCCTTCACCGGGAGTGACCCTTTGGACAGTAGTTTGCGTCAGGGCATTAACTTCACTATAGCCGATTACTTTTGCTTTGCATCGTGGTATTCAGTTGGAATATCCTGCACCTCATTCTACGGGGAAAGAGCCGAGATCCCTTCACCGGGAGTGACCTCTTTAGTAAAGGTTTTCGTCACTATATTTTCTAAAAAGCTATCCGTTCCTTCAACGATATCAAGTTCATTACGTTAAAGGTTTTCGCCAGAAACCATTCGTAGCCCTCCGTCGTTTCATATGGGTAGTCAATAGTATTCAAGCTGTGTATGTTGGCCAAAGTCAAGGCACAGTGATTGGTAGCTATTGGGTATTCATATGCAGCATAGATAGATGTGTTGGTTTGGGGCAATCGTACTACCATTTTGGCCCAAGTCAAGGGTATGTACGGGTGGGCTCAAATTAACCTGGAGAATGACGGGTTCAACTTGACATGTGACTTATGATATGTTGGCCAAAGTCAAGGTCATAAGAGCATGGGGTAGAAATCACATCGGGAGTTTCAAAAGAACTGAAACTTGCCAGATATGCGCATACCTTCTGGAGTGTGACACCGTGAGCGGATTCCGTCACGTTATCATGCGATGAGAGTTGGATCCCGATTCCCACTGATGAGTTGGTTTACTCCTCGGGTGACCCCGACTAATTCTTCTTTCAGGTTTGGAGGAGAATTTGAGGTACAGTGGGAGGTTTCCAGATTAGATAAATTAGTAACCATTCTGATCTAGGTTAGAGTGCACGCTGAGTGTTTCTTTTCTCTCTCTCTCTGGCAGCGACCATTGACCCGACCCTAGACTATGACTCAGTGACCAAGTTAACCGAACCTTCTTAACACTAGCTTTTGGATTGTCAGAGTTGCAGACCTCATTGCCACTCCTACTTTTACCCTTTTCTCCAGGACACCCCGTATTACTACGAACGTCCACTTCCATTGGACAAAGCCATCGTATGGTTAGATACGAACTCGAAGGAATTATTCGAGGATGGTTTCTGGTTCTGGAGAAAACGGATAGGATTATTCAGTTGTCTTTTCCCTTTTACCTTCTCTCAAGTTGTGAGTACTCCTTGGTTTAGGAGATAGTACACCTATTATGCAAATTGGATAGTCTTCTTCCAAACCTTAGGCTGGTGCCGACCGGTAGGGAATGAAGAAAACCAATTAGCATAACGATGGTGTGCAGAAGGTATTAAGATTAAGACAAAGCAAGGGATTAGTAAGAGGGCACAGTAAAATGCGACTGATATTCACGACCAAACCAAGTATTTCTTCGCCAATCCTAAATCACCTTTGTATTTCTCCAGGACACTCCGTATCACTACGAAGATCCACAGTTTATTGGATACTCCATCGTATGGTTATATACGAACTCGAAAGGAACTTGTTCCAGTTCGGGGATGGATTCTGGTCCAGGAGAAATAGGAATAAGGTTTATTCGGTTGTCTTTTATCTTCACCTTCTCTCGCATTGCGAGTGCTCCTAGGATTAGGACAGTACACCCATTATGCTTATTGGATAGTCTTCTTCCAAACCATAGGCTGGTGCCGAACGGTAGGGAAGGAAGAAAACCATTTGGCCTAAGAGGTGTGCAGAAGGTAACGACTAAAGACATATAAAGGGATTTGGAGAGGTGGCAAAGAATTATGCGGTTATAGTTGTGAATCTGGATAATGGTAGAGGCATTACTAGGAATACCAGGCTACCCCATCGAAACATTTCAATGTTTCAGTTCACTGTGTACTGTTAAAAGAAAACTGATTTCCCGATTAGATACTTACTCCAGGGTATGTATTTACCAGGTATGATTCTTACATCTGTATGGTTTTACAGATGATGAGTGGGAGTAAGTTATTGGGAATTGGGTGATCATCCTCATTATATCGGGATTCATTGTAATCGGTGATATTTGAGGAGATCACCTGGGCTGTTTGCCGGTCGGCAAATTTTTGGTTTTGAATATCCGCTGTTGTGCACCAATTTCAAATTGATATATCTGTACGTCTATTTTCATAGAGTGAGATATACCTTTTGATATTATGTCGATGACATTTACCTATATCAGTGGATGGTTAGGTAAGGAGCATTAAACAGCGGTGTAATTCTTCTTAACCATAAGTACAGTTTTCAACCTACGACACACAGTGAAAGAGTTGTTAGACTCAGCGGACTTATACAGAGTATTGTATGTTGTCCTGTGTCCATTAGGACAGAGGGGTTGGTCCTCATACTATATTCTGTTTACTTTTAACTTCTCTAGTTCTTAGACATGTTTTTCGTAGAAACACAGGGTCTAAGTTTTGAGGAGTTATAGGTATTTGAATAGAGTAGAGAACCAGGTGTAGCAAGTATCGGGATTCTTCAAGGTGATCGAAGATGTAGATACTTGTGTATGGTATTCAGTTGATAGTAATGATAAAGAGAAATTGCTTCTCTTTCAGGTTACTCATAATTGGAAGCATTCCTAAGTTGAGTAACGCTGATCGGCCTCTCTCCATTTAGTTGACATGCACTGGAGACAGCTGCATGATTTGAATCTGGTTCAATTAAATCAGTGCCTCTGGTTCTATATTGGATATAGTACAGTTCATATCTTAACATTGTTAAGGTACGGGGAGTTGTCCGGCTTATGATTAAAACCAGACTCTGGATAACTCAAGGCACGTTTCTGTAATGGCTGTTTGTGGGTTGACCCAGGCTACGACGAGGGTTGACTTTCTACCATAAGAAAGATCAATAGTGATATTGTTCTAGACTCGCCACAGTTTTAATAAAAATGGATTTTTTCAAAAACAGTAGTGGGAGTATGGTAGAACTGGAAGTGATTCCAGAACCGCAAACGATTACTGAAGATTTGATAAGGAACCTAAAGATTCAATCTGATTTGACATTCCATTGGCCACTCCGCAGATACGGTGGGTAACTTCAGGCACCCGAGAGGTACTCCGGTAGCCTCAAGGACGGTGACAGGGAAGTTCTTGTTTACCCACACTTGCCATTGTTGTTGTTCCAGGCTGCGAGACCCGGCAGGAGGATGAGTATAGCGTCGTTCTAAACTAGCTTTAGAAGTGCACATCTATATGACTCTGCCAGAGGGTTGTCGTAGTCAGTGGGAGCAGCGGAAGCATTGGTGGACATCAGGCTTGTGTCTATTTATAGACTAAAGCAGATATAGCGGAGATAGATCATCTATTTCTGATGGGACAGTCATAGGTTTGACGTCATCAGAATAGGGGATGGATCTGTTGAGAAGGTAGTAGGGTGTGATATCCGGGTTATGGATGACATACACAAAGTAGGAAGTGATATTCCTATACTACGATCGGTTATACTTTGGTCGTCACACAGTGGTTTTTCCACATGGGACTTGGACATTATATCAGACATACTGGTTGCTAGATCTATGGTTTTAGATCTAGATTTAGGTGGTTTCCCAAACAGGGTACTTTGGCAGCATTCTAAGAGTAATTAGAATGGACGACTCCTGGCACGGTAGTGTACCTGCAGGTGATGGAGTCACCCTCTCTAAAGGTGTCTTATAGACTAAAGTAGAGAGGGATGTGCATGATTGGCAGATCACTTGCTCAGGCAATTGAGTCAATCATGAGATGTCAAGTACCACACCAGTTGTTGTTCTTGCACTAGATGCAATAAGTTGACATTGATCCAATCCTGGAGAAACAGTTGGAAGCAGTTTTAGAACATAAGTGGATGTTCTAGGGATATGATAACGACAGCCTCATTTGGGAGACAGTTATCATTCCAGGCTTCCAAGGTGACATGGACGACAAGGAGGTTGTCAGAGTTATAGTTTTTCCTTTTGACAAGGGGCAGTATTCTGGACAGGTGATCCAAGGCAATACTGAGGGTGGCATGGCGCAGGATACTGATTAAGTTCAGTTGACGATACAGTCTAAGAAGTTTGGATTTGGAGTTCATTTATGAGCTCGGTCCCATCAGACATCCAGAAACTCTAAGACAGGTATTGCTCTTTTCGGGAGAAGGCTTTCTCCGCGAACTTGAGATATAGAGAGACATAGAAAGAAACTTCAGAGCGGATCCACTCGCTGAGGCTATTCCTCGAACGCAAGAGTTTCCAAACAGGCTTTGTGAGACTGACTAGTAGAGGAGTTGGGTGTTCGGTATCACACGGGCTGTGAGTATGCGACATCGCAATAATTAGCCTTGAGTGCAAGTGGGAGATTGTTGGAGATAGTGCCCTCAGAGTCAATTATTGGATCACAGGCACGTGATTGCAATGATTGAGGGAGGACCTATCCCGGTACGACAGTCTTACTCGAGATGATAGTATGCTATCTGGTTTACCTTTATCATCGTGTACTACTTTAGGTGACCTGACAGGTAGCTATTGCACGTTGATAGAGCCCCTAGGATTCTTGCTTGACTGCCGGCAGTATGAGGGCGATCATATAAGTGAGAGCTGGAGTCTATAAGCACATCCTTAAAAGGTCCCTAGTCGTGGGAGTTTCGAGACAGGGCATCGATTCTCCAGAGTAGACTAGTGTATACAGTCGAGACCCCGATGAGGGGCGGTGGCCGGTCTCACAAGCCACTGGTGTCGGTTGGTTCACCTAAGATGTATACAGGTGCTCATTGGGTTATGAGTACACCGGACAGGACTCGCCGGGAACATGCTAGTTGGTCTTATACCTGACGTCAGATAGCAGTTCCCAGGTGACATGTGTACAGGTTAGTTCATCGACCTGGGGATCGTCATTTGTCTCGTGTGAGTTCCCACTGTGCTTTGATTACTACCCTACCACGGCTCAAAGGAGTCGTGCAAACAGGTTTTAGTTGGGTACAGTCCCGAGCCACATGGAGGCAGTGAGCGGATCTTCGGGGGTTTCGTCTCTCCCGGTATTGGGGGTGAGGTCGCGCTGTGTCTAGGAGAGCCATTACACGAAGTCCTTGGCCAAGGCAGGAGATTTACTGGTAGGTATTCCGGTAGTATCTCAGGGTGTTCTGGGCTACACTCCGACACGACTTGTACCGCTTTTGGGGGTCTGACTTTTACCCACCCCCTAGGCCCGACATGCGATGCTCCTAGGCCCGACATGCAATGCTCATAGACGAACGGACCGGACTGTACGGATATTGTCACTGACAGGCTCAGTAGGGTGTCAGGATGAGTTCGCTCATCGACGTCCCTTTTAGTCAATAGCTGGTGGCCCGTTACGTATTGGCTTATACCTCTGACGTGCTAGTGGTTAAATCCACAACCATAGTATTGACGAGTCTTTAGAGTCCACCACACTTTCAGTTACTCAGCTTTCGGGCGAAACGCTGTAGAGGCCATATGGAAATATGGCAGGGTCCGATCAGATACGTGCGGTATTGCACGGATCAGGATCGGACGGTTTGTACTAGAGGCCGTATAGATATATGGCAGGGTTCAGTCAGATACGTGCGGTATTGCACGGATCAGGATCGAACGGATATTACTAGCCGGCTTTGGTTTAAGCCGGATCCTAGTTTAGTACAGTGTAGATTTTACCTCTTTGCATTTGTATCCGGACGGAATACAGATGCGGGTGTGTATGCACAGTATCGGGGTTTTCCTGTAATTTATTACGGGACCAGTTTTCTGGAGTTGCCAGTTTGCATTCCGTTCCGGCCGGTTTTCCTTTGTTCTTTCCCGGCCGGACTTTTCCAATGGAGGGGGTTATTTGCAATTGTGCAAATAACATTTGTGTAGGGGGTTTCTTGCAATTGTTTTGATTATGATAGCATCATATCTTTTCCACCATCATTTTGATTCTCTTGCATTAATTGTGATTAATGAGAGGGTATGGGTTTAAAGTGAGAAGTATGGTTGATGTTTGGATGTGGTCACCCTCTTTTCTTCTCCTACCATCACCTCTCTTCATGTCTTGATTTATCCCTCCACCCTTCTCCATTTTTGAGGGGCCGGCCACAATTTAGGAGAGGAGAGGAAAAATGAGAGAGTTTGATTTTGGTATGGTAGCATTATTCTTGATCTCATTTTTCATGCTAGAAAAATGCAAGCACCATTTTTCTTCTTGATTCCTCCATCATCTTTCAAATGGCAACAAAACCCCAAATGAGACATAGCCTCTACACTTCACTTTCTACAGCATATCTTGGGCTTGTCGACTTGCCAGCTTCATGCTCGAGTTGCCTCGGTATAGAGGCGGGAGCCCGTAAAAGATGCAGGCGATGTGGTGCCCTACCGGCAAGGAGGCGACGACCGGAGTTTCCGCGAGGAGATCGGAGTGGAGATGAAGACCGGAGGACTCGGATCAGTCGGTATATCTCTTCCCTATCTTGTTACTTTGCTAGAACTAGTTTAATGGCCCGATCCGGGGTTTAGTGCGCGGTGGTGCCGGTTTGCAAAGTTCGCAAAACTAAAGTTTATCACCGTTTCCGCATTTGGCCGTCGGATTGACGGCCGGGGCGCCGCCGTGCACTTACAGGTTTGACATTCCATTAACCATTCCGCAGATATGGTGGGTAACCTCAGGCGCTCGAGAGGTACTTCGGTATGCTCAAGAACGGCGGCAGGGATGTTCTTGTTTACCCAGACTTGCCATTGCTGTTGTTCCAGACTGTGAGACCTGGAAGGAGGATGAGTATAGCGTCGTTCTAAACTAGTTTTAGAAGTGCACGTGTATATGACTCTGCCAGAGGGTTGTCATAGTCAGTGGGAGCAGCGGAAGCATTGGTGGACAGGTGGCTTATGTCTATTTATAGACTAAAGCGGATATAGCGGAGATAGATCATCTATTTCTGATGTGACAGTCATAGGTTTGACTTCATCAGAATAGGGGATGGATCTGTTAAGAAGGTAGTAGGGTGTGATGTCCTGGTATTTGGATGACATACACAGAGTAGGAAGTGAAATTCCTATACTACAATCGGTTATATTTTGGTTGTCACACAGTGGTTTCTCCACCTAGGATTTGGATATAATATCAAGACATTCTGGTTACTAGATCTATAGATCTAGATTTAGGTAGTTTCCCAATCTGTGTATTTAGACAGCATTCTAAAGGTGTTTTAGAATGGACGACTCCTGGCACGGTAGTGTACCTGCAGGTGATGGAGTCACCCTCTCTAAAGGTGTCTTACAGACTAAAGGGGAGAGGGATGTACATGATTGGCAGATTACTTGCTTAGGCAATTGAGTCAATCATAAGATGTCAAGTACCACACCAGATGTTGTTTATGCACGAGATGCAGTAAGTTGATATTAATCCAATCCTGGAGAAACGATCGGAAGCAGTTTTAGAACATAAGTTGATGTTCTAGGGAAATGATAACGGCAGCCTCCTTTGGGAGACAGTTATCATTCCAGGCTTCAAAGGTGACCTGGATGACAGAGTGACTATCAGAGTTATAGTTTTCCCTCTGACGAGGGGCAGTATTTTGGACAGGTGGTCCAGGCAGATACTGAGGGAGGCATGGCGCAGGATACTGATTAAGTTCAGTTGTTGATACAGTCTAAGAAGTTTGGATTTGGAGTTCATTTATGAACTAGGTCCCATCAGACATCCAAACATATTCTAAGACAGGTATTGCTCATTTCGGGAGATGGGTTTCTCCGCAAACTTGAGATAAAGAGAGACATAGAAAGAAACATCACAGCGGATCCACTCACTGAGGCTATTCCTCGAACGCAATAGTTTCGCAAACGAGCTCTGTGAGACTGACTAGTAGAGGACTTGGGTGTTCGGTATCACACGGGATGTGAGTATTCGACATCGCAATAATTAGCCTTGAGTGCAAGTGGGAGATTGTTGGAGATAGTGCCCTCAGAGTCAATTATTGGATCATAGGCACGTGATTGCAATGATTGAGGGATGACCTATACCGGTAGGACAGTATTACTCAAGATGATAGTATGCTATCTGGTTTATCTTTATCATCGTGTACTGCTTTAGGTGACCTTACAGGTCACTATTGTACGTTGATAGAGCCCCTAGGATTCTTGCTTGACTGCCAGCAGTATGAGGGCGATCATATACGTGGGAGCTGGGGTCTATAAGCACATCCTTAAAAGGTCCCTAGTCGTGGGAGTTTCGAGACAGGGCATCGATACTCCAGAGTAGACTAGTGTATACAGTTGAGACCCCGACGAGGGCCGGTGGCCGGTCTCACAAGCCATTGGTGTCAGTTGGTTCAGCTAAGATGTATACAGATGCTCATTGGGTTATGAGTACACCGGACAGGACTCGCCGGGAACATGCTGGTTGGTCTTATACCTGACGTCAGATAGCAGTTCCCTGGTGACATGTGTACAGGTTAGTTCATCGACATGAGATCGTCATTTGTCTCGTGTGAGTTCCCACTATACTTAGATTACTACCCTACCACGCTCAAAGGAGTTGTGCAAATAGGTTTTAGTTGGGTACAGTCCCGAGCCATATGGAGGCAGTGAGCGGATCTGCAGGGGTTCGTCTCTCCCGGTATTGGGGGTGAGGTCGCGCTGTGTCTAGGAGAGCCATTACACGAAGTCCTTGGCCAAGGCAGGAGATTTACTGGTAGGTATTCCAGTAATATTTTAGGGTGTTCTGGGCTACACTCCGACACGACTTGTACCGCTTTTAGGGGTCTAACTTTTACCAACCCCCTAGGCCCGCCATGCGATGCTCATAGACGAACGAACTGGACTGTACGGATATTGTCACTGACAGGCTCAGTAGGGTGTCAGGATGAGTTCGCCCATCGACGTCTCTTTTGGTCAATACCTGGTAGCTCGTCACGTATGGCTAATACCTCTGACGTGCTAGTGGTTAAATCTACAACTAAGGTGTTGACGAGTCTTCAGAGTCCCCCACAGACTGTTTTCTTAAGTTTCGGGTGAAACGCTGTAGAGGCCGTATGGAGATATGGCAGGGTTCGATCAGATACGTGCGGTATTGCACGGATCATGATCGGACGGATAATACTAGCAGGCTTTGGTTTAAGCCGGATCCTAGTATTGTACAGTGTAGATTTTGTCTCATTACATTTGTATTTGGTCGGAATACAAGTGCGGGTATGTATATACAGTCGCGGGGTTTTCCTGTAATTTATTACAGGATCAGTTTTCTGAAGTTTCCAGTTTGCATTCCGTTTCGGCCAGTTTTCCTTTGTTCCTTCACGGCCGGATTTTTCTGATGGAGGGACTAATTTGCAATTGTGCAAATTAGTATTTGTGGAGGGGTTCATTTGTAAATGAGGAATTATGATAGATATAGCATCATGAGATTCTTTTTCCATCACTTGGTTTTGCATTAATGGTGATGGATTTTGATTAGATTAGATTAGAAATGGTGTGACCATTTTCTTCTCATATTCTTTCTTGCATTATTGCAATTTTCCTCCACCATTTAGAGAGAGGGGCCGGCCACATTTAGAGGGAGAGGTTCATTTTGGGGTATGGAGATTCTTCATCTCATTCTTTGCTAGAAAAATGAGAGCACCATATTCCTCCAAAGCTCATTTTTCCTTCTCCATCATAAAAGGCAACTTCAACCCCATTGAGAGAATGGTTTCTACACTTCATCTACAGCATTTCTTGGGCATGTAGGCTCGCCAACTTGGTGCCCGAGTTGCCTCGGTCCAGAGGTGGGAGCCCGTAAAAGAACCCGGTGATGTGGTGCCCGTTCCGATGAGGAGCTGAAGACCGGAGATTCGGACGAAGAGATCGGAGTGGAGGCCGAAGACCGTAGGACACGGATCGCTCGGTATAGCATTCTACCCTTTCTCGTATTTGCTAGGAGTAGGTTAATGGCTCGATCTGGGATTATAGTGCGCGGTAGTGCCGTTTTAAAGTTTTAAGAAAAGTTTCCTTTCCGCATTCCGGCGTCGGATTGACGGCCGGGGCTCTGCCGTGCACTTACATTCATAACCTCCCTCGTCCCAATTGCGTCAAAGATATACGATCCTTCCTTGGTCATGCAGGATTTTATAGAAGATTTATTAAGGACTTTAGCAAAATTGCTAGACCCTTAACCCTTCTATTGGCCAAGGATACTACATTTCACTTCGATTCGAATTGTGAGGCTGCTTTTGAATCGATTAAAGGATCGCTCACTACAGCCCCCGTTCTATCATCTCCGGATTGGAACCACCCGTTCGAGCTTATGTATGATGCATCAGATTTTGCTATTGGTGCTGTCTTAGGACAGCACATTGATAAGATGCCACATGTAATTTACTATGCAAGTAGGACCTTGAATGATGCACAAATAAATTACACAACTACCGAGAAAGAACTCTTGGCAGTTGTATTTCCATTAGAGAAATTCAAGCCCTACTTGATTGGCTCGCCAATTGTGGTTTACACAGATCATTCCGCCCTACGACATCTTTTATCGAAGAAGGATGTGAAGGCCAGGCTAATACGTTGGATCCTATTGTTACAAGAATTTGATCTTGTCATCCGAGACAAGAGTGGATGTGAAAACGTTGTAGCCGACCATCTTTCACGCATCACTTCTTCGCCAACTTTGACCGTGCCGATAAATGACTCATTTCCTGACGAACAGCTCTTGACTGTATCCTACAAACCTTGGTTCGTGGATATTGTGAACTATCTTGCGACGGGACTTATTCCTAGCGATTGGTCGAAACAAGACAAACTTCGATTTCTATCCCAAGTAAAATATTTTTACTGGGATGAACCTTATCTGTTTAAGTATTGTTTCGATTAAATCATTCGCAGGTGTGTCCTTAACGTTGAATTCAAGAGTGTGTTACAATTTTGTCATGATCAGGCATGCGGCGGTCATTTTGGTCCTCGAAAAACGGCGGAGAAAGTTTTGCAATGTGGTTTTTATTGGCAAACATTATTTAAAGATGCATATGAACATTGCAAAACTTTTCCGCGATGTCAGCATTTGGGTCGGATTTCATGAAGAAACGAGATGCCGCTCCAACCTATATTGGTTGTGGAAATATTCGATGTTTGGGGTATTGATTTTATGGGCCCTTTTCCCAACTCCTTTGGGATTTTATATATCTTGTTAGCGGTTGATTATGTCCAGAAATGGGTGGAAGCTATACCGTGTCGCACTAATGACAACAATGTTGTCATTAAGTTCCTTAAAGAAAATATCTTTTCGCGATTTGGACACCCTCGCGCTATAATCAGCGACAACGGGACACATTTCTGTAATCGGTTTTTCGAGACTTTGATGCGGAAATATTTAATCACTCACAAGCTTTCTACGCCCTATCATCCCCAAACAAGCGGGCACGCTGAGATCTCAAATAGGCAGATCAAACAAATTTTGGAGAAGACAGTTTTTAAAAACCGTAAAGATTGGTCAATAAAATTGACGGATGCTCTTTGGGCATTCCGCACCGCTTATAAGACCGATCTTAGTATGTCTCCATACCGCCTTGTGTTTGGGAAGGCATGCCTCCTTCCTGTCGAGATCGAACATAAAGCAATGTGGGCTATTAAAGAGCTTAACTTCGATTTTGATCATGCAGGCAGCTATCGGAAGCTGCAATTGAATGAGCTAAGCGAACTCCGCGATGAAGCTTACGATAATGCGGTGATAGTGAAGAACAGGACTAAAGTGTTCTACGATAAAAACCTTTTTCGAAAAACCTTCACATCGGGGCAATAAGTCCTTATTTACGATTCCCGTCTCCATCTTCATCCGGGTAAGCTTAAATCTCGTTCGAAAGGACCTTTTGTAGTGCGGTTTGTATACCCGCACGGGGCAGCAGAAGTTGAAAATTTGAAAAACGGTTCAATTTTTAAAGTAAATGGTCATAGATTAAAACCGTATTTCTCAGCTGACCCTGCGGAGGAGCTCCTGTTTTTACAGGAGCCGCTTTATTGGAACTGAATTTCCTCCGCCTCACCTCCATGTGTTGGTAACAATTTATCATTTTAAGATTGGAGGTGAGTAAAAATAGATTTAACTGAATATCTGTGCGTGCCAAAGATCAATTTTGGGGGTAGTTTTCAATTACTTATTATTTTACCTCTTTTTATCTCTCCCCAAGTATACAGGTCCAAGCTCTCAAAAGACAACATCAGTGAGGACATTGCTGAAAATAGGTTTGGGGAGGAGGTTTGTATTCACTGAATTATCTTTGACATTGGGCATTCAATTTTTTTTATATATATAACAAAAGAGTAGAAAGTGAAAACTTACATCCAAAAGATAGGAATAGTTTAAGAAAACCAAGAAAATTAGAAGTTTTCCAAAACGAACTAGTAATAAGTAGTTATGAGCCGTTGTCCCAAGGGTTAGTAAGATAAAGAAAGTCACTAATCGGAGGATAAAAATAAGTATGAAAAATAGTTTCTATTCTTTAAGCCAAACATTTGAATGTTGATACCCTACTATATGCACTTCCACACGTTTTGAAACTCGTGATAGTAGAGGATACCTTGAAATGCTCTTGTCTAAAATCCAAAGTATGAAGGAAATAATAAATGAAGAAAATATAAAATTGGTGAAAAGAAAAATGAACACTAGTTTTGTTATAGCTAAGGCAGCAATAAAAAAATATAGCAAGGGTGCTTCATCACCTAGTGCCTTAGACCAACTGGTTTGGGAGTCACTGCTAAGCCTAAAGGTGGTGCAAGACGAGGAAAATACTATCACCTAATCAGCAAGCACATAAGTAATCGGTCGATTAGTACCTCAAGAAGTATTAACGGTCGCATGAAAATATGTGAGCAAATCCATAAATATTCATCAAATTAAAAAGTACTGAGGTAGATAGACAAGAGTATGATAGCTTGAATTGAATTCTCCGAGTGTAGGGATGTCCATTACACACACGTAGGGTTATATGATCAATATTTGGATGAAAGGTAGGAATGAAGAATTAAGACAATGTTTTATTGAGGGACGATGTGATTTCTAACATTTTTTCATGACTATTAAGATAGGGCTCATGACAACTGAAAAGCTAGTGTAGTTGGAAACTCTAATTTTCAAAGTCTTTCTTTTATAATTCTTATCTTTATATGTAACTTTCACAATCTTCCTTTTATTATAGGATTTTGTGGGTGTGATCCGCTGAAAACCATCAGGGGACAACACTCCTCCTACTAGGGACACCTAGAGGTTTAACGGCTTGTTGCACGTGCTCAGTGCAATCGTGTTTGCCTACGAAAGTGTGCTTAGTTTTCTCCTTTCTTTTTCTCCTTCTCTTGAATAAACTAGTTTGCTCGGGACGATCAAACATAAGTTTGGGGGTATTTGTTCAGTTGATAAAACTGCACATTTGTTTTTATATTTTTCTTACTATTTCTATACTAGAAAAGGTGTTTATTATAATATATGATACATATAAGGGTTTATCTATAAAAATACTATTTTCATGTGTTTATGTATTATAATTAACATTTGGTAGGAAAATGTATGCAAAAATATCATTGACCAAATCTTAATGTTGAAATTAATATCTCAATAAAACAAAACTCCACTAATATTATTTGGTGAGATTGTGCAGAATTTATCAGGGCTAAAAATCAAGGGAATCAAAGTTGTTAAGAGCAAACCTGCCTAATTAAGAAAGCAAGCTAAGAAATCAAATCTGGCAGAAACAAAGAAAGGATTTCCAGTTTACAAAGATTCCAATGATCACCACGTGTCATGAAGATGCAAGAACAGAGACCAAATCAAACGATCCCACTGTTTGGCCGCGGATCCGCGGCCAAAGCCCCCTATTGGCCGCGGATCCGCCGCATGCTAGATGGGTTTGGAGCAGGGATTTCTTCTGTTGAATCTTAACTGTTGGCTTCCAAATTTGGAAGCTAGGGTTCTGGGTTTTGGAGTATAAATAAGGACCGAGAGTCTCTTGGAAAAATCATCAAGTCGACACGATCACGAAGTCCAAGACGGCTCACGCATCCAGGCTGATCATCAACGATTCATCTACCTCCTTAGAAGAGATCGAGAAGCAAACTAGCATTTATAATCATTTTCTAAGGGAATAAAGTGTAAATGAATTTTGTTGATTGATAAAGGTAGTTCTTTTCTTATTCTATTTCTTGTAGTTTCATTATGAATTCTCTCTCCATCTCTTCTTCTCCCAACATGCGCGAGTAATTCTCCGCTTGTTAGGGTTCGTAGGATTAGGATAGGTTAATGGATGATGAAGATCCTTAAACTCTTTTTACGTCCTATAAAGTTTATAAACTTTATCAAAAGAATAGTTAACATACTAATCGGGCGCGCTACCAATTTATTGCTAGCCTCGACCGCGATTAGAGATTAGATTAACTATTGTTTTTGGTAAAGGCTAGACATGAACGGAGTTCCATGTCGAGATAGGGGTTAAGAGTGGGAACCCTTTTCCCTCCAGAAACCCTAATCTACATGTATCACTGTCGTTCTAGTTTTAAATCTATTAAAGGATAAAAAGAGTAATTTTTCATTAATCATTCATAACTACTAAATCCTAATGAACCATACAAGCCCTCTTTTTATATAAACTTACCTCCGTAGTTAATCTAGATTTATATTTTGCATCAGTGTTTAACGTAGATCTAGATCCTACAATCATTCTTCAATATTCTTTATTCCTCCTCTCTTTTTCAACACATCTAAAGTAAGATTAAAATATTCAACATTTCTCTGAGGACGATCCGTACTCACCTCGGTCTAGCTACACGCGACACCGTTCTGATTGCGGTTAACTACACATACACATAAATCCCAGATCAATCAACGGCGCACCTGTAGATGTACATGCAGCTGAGTGGACGCGGCTCAGTAGATTTGCTGGACCTTTGGTTGCCAACGATGCTGATAGGGCAAAGAGGTTCATGCGCAGTTTGGATGTAGACATCCAGAGGCAGATTGTCTCCCTGGGTTTGACCACTTTCTCACAAGTACTTACAGCGGCCCGAGAGCAGCAGAGCCTATCTATAAAGACTGGGAGTACACAGCAGCCAGCAGTTACAGTATGGAAGCCGGCATTTGCATCGAACCGAGCGCATGGACGCAGAGGTATTCCAGTGAACCGACGTGGCGTAACACCTATGAAGAAGCCTGTTGTCGTTGATCAAAGAAGGAGCGTGATTTGTAACTACTGCCATTTACCCGGACATGTGCAAAGAGATTGTCGAAGGAGGCAGGGACTCTGTTTGGTTTGTGGATCGGCGGATCATACTATCAACGCTTGTCTGTCGAAGCTTCCACGAGAGATGATGTTCGGAAGCTGTTGGATATATGTATGCCCTAGAGGCCATTATGTGATAGTGGATGTATCTATACATGTATATATATATATATATATATATATATTCAGTTTGCATTCTTGCTCGACATGATAGTATGCTATCTGGTTCTTCTTTATCTGACATGTTGATTTGATCATGCTTTTATTCATTCATACATGCTGATAAAGCCCTGAGGATATCGGCTTGACTACTCTGATTATGATGGAGATCATACTAGTGGGACATTTGTGGTCTATAAGCATATCCTGGAACGTCCCTAATCGTAGGTATATCGAGACGGGGCATTGATATACCAGAGTAGACTAGCGTATATGATACTAGACCCATACGATGGGCGATGGATGTTCCCACATTCATCGATGTTTGACATCAAGATCATATACGGGTGCTCAGTGGTGACTGGGTACACTGGACGGACTCACCGAGAACTCCTATATGGAATTATATCTATCGTCGGATAGCAATTCTCAGGTGACACTGGTACAGGTTAGTCTGTAGACCCGAGATCGTCATGGAGTCTTGTGTGTTCTCCCACTGTACTTTGATTGCCACCCTACCACGGCTCTACTGAGTCGTGCAAACAGGTGGCCATTGGGTACAGTCTCGAGACACACGAAGACGATGAGCGATAGGAGGGGTTTCGTCTCTCCCGGGGAGTTGATGCTGTGCTGTGCCCGACTGGTTATAACAGCAAGTCCCTGGCCAGGGCTGCTGAGATTTGCTGATAAGTGTTATCAGTAGTTTCTTGATCTGTTATAGACCATTCACCGACACGACTTATTGAGTTATTGGGGTCGACGTGACCATCCCTAGGCTCGATATGCAGCATATCTGACGAAGAGACCGGACTGTACGGTAGTGTTGCCGGATGGCTCGACTGGAGTTGTAGCAGGTTCGCTTGTTGTCTTCTGATCGCTCAATACCCGGGTGGCCGTTACGTTTAGCTGACCGCTTGCGGCTTGAGGGTACCTGATATGATCATCACCCTCTGCCGGCGTATTGACGAGTTTTAGAGTCCCACAAAGGAGTTACCCAGTTCAGGCGAAACGTTGTGGTGCGCATATGCGATATGCGCATGCACCCGATTGAAATGTGCGTATATGATACCGAACATTGATCGGGTGAACTGCTTTTGGTGGGGTCATATGAGATATGACCGGATTGATAAATCAAGTGTTAATTTATCATTTAACCATTAGTTTTCTCACTTAAAACCTTTTCTTAGATGATAGATGTGTGCATGCATGTGTGCTTTTCTTTCTTTCTTTCATGCTAGTTTCATGCACATGTGGATGTGCATACATGCACACATACATACACTCATCCATCATGGTTGTTAGAATACGGAAATGGTGGCAATATAAGACTCACACCATGGATTATATAATGGATTATTATTTAATTTTGGATTTAAAAGAAAATGAAAAAGGAAAGGATAATCATTCTTGCTTCTACATTCTTCCTTTGACCTAACCATGCTCAACTACCACTAACCTAAGGTTATCCTTCTCTTTATCATTCCAAACTAAAGTTAAATAATGTCTCCATCACTTTAACCATGGTTCATAGCATGAAGGAATAAAATATATATTGATATATTTCTTTTTCTTCACTTGAGTTATCTTTTTACCTCTTGTCAAAAATTGCCACCATCTTCTTCCTCTTGCTCTTTTGCTCTCTAGTTTTTTCTAGTGAGCAAATACCACTTAAAGATAGGTTTTTGAAGTGAGAAACCTAACCACAACATCATTCTACACAAGCTTAGCCGTTTTGTTTAGAGTGTTCTCTTCGGTTTGACGAAGTTGCGAGCTTGGACGGAGATCTCTGTGGTGGATCGTCGTAGACACAAGGGGACTTCAAGAGGACCTTCGTTCAACACCCTAGAGACCAAGGAGTCCAGCAAAAGGGAGCTACAAAGGTTGTAGCCTTCAAACCCTAGATTAGTTCGCTTTTTATTTCGTAACCCTAATTTTCTAGGATCGATCCCTTTGCATGTTAGTTTAGCACCATAAAAATTAAAACTTTGGGTCATGTGATGCTTCAAAACTCTTCATAGGGTGCTAAACAAACCTTTCATTGGTATCAGAGCCGACCTAGAACATTAGGCGACGTTTTTACGAAGTGAAAACCCCGATCGGACAAAAATACGGTATTTTTCGGTGCTCTCTGGAAATTTTCTAAAATTTGATCATTTGCAGAATTAAAAATATGTAAAAAATACAGCAGGAAAAAATAAGAGTTACGGTACAAAATTTTTCCAGTGAACAGTGATTCTCGCCGCGGAAACGCGGCCTAAGCTTGCTAAGGCCGCGGTTCCGCGGCCGTATATAAGTATCGATGAATATTTTTTGTACAGTAATTCATGAATCTGCTTGTATAATTTTTTGAATATTTTTAATCTGTATTTGGTTTTGAAAAATTCTGGAGATGGTTTTGAACTCGTCATTTCGATTGGGATTTTTATTTCATAGCTTTTCCGGGTAAATTAGAAAGTATTGAAGTGTTTGAACGAGTATCATTTACTCACTATTCACGGGGTTTAAATACTTTGGAGATACGTGCAAGTCTTTTTGCGGTGGTCCCTCTAGAAGACAACAAACCTTAACTCGATTATGTGACCGTCTCGAACTGCCCTTTGAACCTTAGGGTTTGGGGCAGTACGGCGTGCCACATGTGAGGCGTTGGCTTGACCCTTCTACGGCTGGACCGCTACTACTGTGTCACACTCCGGATTTTTGAACCCTGCTCAAGTGTTGAGCTTTAGTGAATCTTGGGTACTTGATCGTTCGTTCGAAAACTTTAATACTGTCTGTTTGTCTGGAATGTGATACAATATGTGGAATTCATATAGTTTAGGCATGAAATACGAAATATGTGATATTTCGCATTTATGATGTCTAAAGAGAATCTGGATTCCAAATATTGCAGTTTTACACTTTCTTTTCTGTGACCGTAAGTGTAGTATGTATGATATCGCCGGTTTCGTTGCTATACATCAACGACAATCGGGGTACGCATACTTACTTACGTTGATGATATGTGATATTATGTGTTGCTGAGATATGATGTGCAGGATTGTCGCGATCGAATAGCCGGGGGTTTTTTGTGAGATGAGAGATTTATATTTTCATTCATGTAAATTCAAATATAATATTCTTTTATTTGGGGCACTTCCAGGTTGCGGTTGTGTCACCAGTGTTGTATATTATTTACTTTTCCGCATTAGGATGGACCCAAGGAGGGGAGCACAGGTGACCGGGTTCTGGGGTTCAGTGGGAGGCCATCTCGAGGAGTCGAGACCGGGTCTCCTAAACTCCAGGATTGGTAGGGTCACTTGCCGCTCTCATAGGGGTCCAGGGTGTGGGCTTGGCTATTCATCACGACTGTGAAATCCGTATTTTCTATTCTGGATAAATACTAAATACGGACGTCCTAGGATATCCCACGTTATATCTATGTTTCAGCTGCCTGTGTTCTGTGATATCTGAGACGAATGACATATTATATATATGATATATAGTAGACGTTGGTTATGTTTTACACCCGCGCTAGTCCCGTCCCGGTATGCCGTTAGTTAAGTAACCTAACGGTGCATAACGGAACATTGCGGCGAATGCGGATGGCATAAGCGTACGTGTTATTTTCGTTTTCTTTTCTATGATTGGCTTAAGGACTTAAATGATGGGATTACATTAATGTGATTAATGTAAAGAAAATAAACCTAAAAAGATGTTGTAGAATCGGATTTAAAAACTACTCGGCTATTTATGAAAAAGCTACATTTCAAAACTGCGGAGCTTAAGCCACTCCTTTTGAAAAACTGTTTGATTCTATAACGATATCAAGTTCAAAGCGTCAAAGATTTTCTTAAAAATCATTCGCAACCCTGCGTCATTTTAGGAAGTAGAGTACTTAGTATTCGTGCTACGTTTGTTGACTTTAGTTAAGGCGTAGTGTACGGTAGCTAAGTGATGTCTTCCTACACTGCATATGATGCAGATTAATTAAAACATTCATGCGACTTTGTTGACCATAGTTAAGGGTCATATGGGTGGGTCTAATTAATCAAGAAATGACGGGTAGAACTTGACTGGTACTTATGATTTGTTGACCATAGTTAAGGTCATAAGTACTAGGGGTAAAAATTACATCGGGAATTTCAAGTGTTGAAATTTGCAATGAGATTGCATACCTTCCATGTGATGGTTGGATCCCGATCCCACTGTGGGCAATAGTTGCTCCTAGGAGAGTTTTACAGTTTACAATTAGCTAACTCATTAGGTGACTAGAAAGGTGTTAACGGGGCTCCGCCTCTGGGAAAATGAGGTTTACTCTAATTAGGTCCGTGCGAAAGCACGGGGAACCTCCCTCAAAGTACCGACACTGGCCTGGCTGAACGGTTAGCGAAGTTGTAGACTGTAATTAATCCTGGCTAGTTTTTCTTTTTAAGGTTTGAAAGAAAAACTTGATAAAAAGCAGTGGGAAACATCGATTAGACAAGATAATAAACAAATCTAATCTGTGCAAGAGCTTTCGCTGAGTGTATTCTTTTCTCTCTCTTAATGGCAGATACCAATGACTGGACTTAAGCTTATACTAGATAAAAATAAACTGAATGGGACCAACTATAAAGACTGGCTAAGGAATCTGAAGATCGCCTTGACTTATGATAAAGTATCATATGTCCTCACGGCTTCAGCCCCGCCCGTCCCTGGTCCAAAATCCTCAGTTGCGGACATTGAAGTCCGCAAGACATGGGACGCTGACTGTGCCACGGCCACATGCCTCGCGCTTGCATCGATGGATAACACACATCAAAAGCAGCACGAGGACATGGACATTCACGGTATATTGTTCCATACAAAGGAGTTGTATGGAGAGCAATCCCGCGTATTACGATACGAAGCATCAAAGAAATTGTTTCAGATGCGAATGGCCCCTGGCACACCAGTAGGAGACCATGTTCTGAAGATGATAGCTCTTATAGAAGAACTTGAGGACCTTGGATGGACGATGGACAATGAACAATATATAGATATTATTCTGCAGTCCCTCCCCTCCACCTTTGCTCAGTTCATAGTGAACTTCAACATGCATGGGATGGAGAAGGACCTCTCTGAACTCCTTAATATGTTAAGGAGTGCAGAGAGCACTATGAAGTTAGCAAAAACTCCCGTTATGACTATTGGACAGTCTTCCTCTTCTCGCCCGAAAGCCAAGGCCAAGGGAAAGAAAAAGAAGAAACCCACTAATCCTAAAGGGGGAGTTAAAAAGGTGAAGGGAAAGGGAAAGTCCAAGGCTGGAGACTCAGGGAAGGGCGAATGTTTCCATTGCCACAAGACAGGACACTGGAAGCGCAATTGCACGGAGTACTTAAGTCTCAAGAAGAAGCATGGTGATGCTTCTGCTTCAGGTGCGTTTGTGACTGAAAACTGTTTTTCTATAAACTCTGCTTCCTGGGTATTGGATACCGGTTCAGGTTCTCACATTTGCAATTCTATGCAGGGGCTGAGAAATAGCAAGGTTTTGAAGACAGGTGACCATACTCTCCGCGTTGGAAATGGTTCCAATGTACATACAGTCGCAGTGGGAGAGTATCACTTGGGGTTGCCATCTGGATGTATTTTGATTTTGAATCCATGTTATTTTGTACCAAGTATGCTATGTAATATAATATCCGTTTCTTTGTTGGACAATGAAGGATATAATTTTGTGTTGCAGAACAATGTTATGAACATTCACCTAAATCAAATGTTGGTTGGGTATGGTGCGCTTAATAACGGAATATATGTCCTAAATCAACACACAGTTTTCAGTATACAACACACTAATAAAAGAAAACTTTCAGAATTAAATGATGCTTTTCTTTGGCACTGTAGACTTGGTTATATTAACGAAACAAGACTAAACAAGTTACACAAAGATGGATATTTAAATTCTTTTGAATATAAATCTTATGCGACTTGCCAGTCTTGTATCAAGCGTAAAATGACCAAAACTCCATTTACCGGACACGGAGAAAGAGTTACTCAGCTCTTGGGCCTCATACATAGTGATGTATGTGGACCTATGTCTACACAGGCTAGAGGCGGTTTTTCATACTTCATTACATTCACTGACGATTTCTCAAGATTCGGTCATGTATTTTTATTAAAGCACAAGTCCGACGCTTTCAAGAAATTCATTGAATATAAACAAGAAGCAGAAAAACAAACCGGCTTGAGTATTAAGATGCTTCGATCAGATCGAGGTGGAGAGTATCTCAGTACAGAATTTGCAAACTTCCTAAAAGAGAATGGGATTCTCTCTCAGCTCACTCCTCCTTACACACCACAGCACAACGGTGTGTCAGAACGACGGAATAGGACCCTATTAGATATGGTCCGGTCCATGATGAGTGACGCTGAGTTACCAGTCTCATTTTGGGGGCATGCATTAGAGACTGCAGCGTTTCTGCTAAACAGGGTTCCAACCAAAGCCGTGTCTACCACGCCATATGAGATATGGAATGGGAAGAGACCATCTCTTAAGAGAATTAAGATTTGGGGTTGCCCGGCCTATGTTAAAAAGCAGAATCCGGACAAACTCGAGACACGGTCAGTCATGTGTAACTTTGTGGGATATCCAAAGAATTCTTATGGATATCTGTTCTACCACAAAGAGGAACAAAAAGTGTTTGTTTCTCAGTATGCCACATTCTTGGAAAAAGAGTTTTTCACAGATAAAGATGATGGCAAGGTAGTAGATCTAGAAGAAGTTCTGGAGACACAAACTACAAATGACGATTTGGTTGAACCGGCTGTTGCAACAGAAACTGAAGAACCTCGGCCACTCCGTAGGTCTGGTAGGACTTCTCGCCCACCGGAGAGGTACTACGGTTTCCTCATTGATGGTGACAGAGAAGATTGCAACATGGATGATGATGATCCTACCAGTTTTCAGCAAGCTATCACAAGTGGTGACTCTGTGAAGTGGCTGGATGCCATGAGATCCGAAATGGAGTCTATGTACACCAACAAAGTATGGACTTTGGACGTTGTACCCCCTGGGGTAAAACCTGTAGGGTGCAAGTGGATCTTTAAAAGAAAGATTGGTGTGGATGGGCAGGTAGAGACCTATAAGGCAAGACTTGTGGCGAAAGGTTTTCGTCAAAGACCAGGTTTGGACTATGACGAAACTTTTTCGCCCGTAGCCATGCTTAAATCCATTCGGATCCTACTTGCTATTGCTGCTCACTACGACTATGAAATCTGGCAGATGGACGTTAAAACAGCATTTCTAAATGGAGATTTAGAAGAATGCGTTTATATGGATCAGCCAGAGGGCTTCATTGACAGTGGGAGCAGCGAGAAAGCATGTAGATTGCTTAAATCCATATATGGGTTAAAGCAGGCATCTCGGAGTTGGAACATCTGTTTCGATGATGTTATCAAAGAGTTTGATTTCATCAAAAATCCAGATGAACCTTGTGTTTATAAGAAGGCTGTAGGAAGAGCTGTCACATTCCTCGTATTGTACGTGGATGATATTCTTCTGATAGGAAATGATATTCCTATGCTACAGTCGGTCAAATCATTCTTATCACTAAGGTTCTCTATGAAGGACCTGGGTGATGCCACATACATCATGGGCATAAGGATCTATAGGGATAGATCCAAAAAGTTATTGGGATTGTCCCAAACCAGGTACATCAACACCATCCTAAAGAGGTTTAGTATGGAAGACTCCAAGCGGGGTGCCTTACCCGCTTGCCATGAAGTCACTCTCTCCAAGGATTCTTGTCCAAAGACCGATAAAGAGAGAGCTCGCATGAGCATTATACCTTATGCTTCGGCAGTAGGATCTATAATGTATGCGATGTTATGTACACGCCCAGATGTAGCTTATGCACTTAGTGTTGTAAGCATGTATCAATCCAACTCAGGGGAGAACCACTGGACAGCTGTGAAGAACATTCTTAAGTACTTGTGAAGGACTAAAGAATTGTTCTTGGTGTATGGTAATGAAGATCTCCAAATGGAGGCCTTTACCGATTCGAGCTTCCAGAGCGATAAGGATGAAAGCAAATCTATCTCAGGGTTTGTATTTACCCTTAATGGAGGGGCGGTAAGTTGGAAGAGTTCCAAACAAGATACCGTTGCAGACTCTACGATGGAAGCTGAGTACATTGCTGCAAATGATGCCGCCAAGGAAGCCGTCTGGATGAAGAAGTTCGTCTCAGAGCTAGGAGTAGTTCCAACCATTATTGATCCAATACCTTTGTATTGTGACAATAATGGGGCGATGGCGTTAGCCAAGGAGCCCAGATCCCATCAGCGGTCCAGACATATCCTGAGGCGCTTTCATTTGATCCGGGAGATTGTAGATCGCCGCGAGATCGAGATTAAGAGAGTAGATACAAAGAACAACGCCGCGGATCCACTCACCAAGGCCCTCCCTCAGCCACAGCATGAGCGACTTTTTGAGATGTTGGGTATGAGATACGCCAATAACTGGCCTTAGTGCAAGTGGGAGATTGTTGGATATATGTATGCCCTAGAGGCCATTATGTGATAGTGGATGTATCTATACATGTATATATATATATATATATTCAGTTTGCATTCTTGCTCGACATGATAGTATGCTATCTGGTTCTTCTTTATCTGACATGTTGATTTGATCATGCTTTTATTCATTCATACATGCTGATAAAGCCAAGAGGATATCGGCTTGACTACTCTGATTATGATGGAGATCATACTAGTGGGACATTTGTGGTCTATAAGCATATCCTGGAACGTCCCTAGTCGTAGGTATATCGAGACGGGGCATTGATATACCAAAGTAGACTAGCGTATATGATACTAGACCCATACGATGGGCGATGGATGTTCCCACATTCATCGATGTTTGACATCAAGATCATATACGGGTGCTCAGTGGTGACTGGGTACACTGGACGGACTCACCAAGAACTCCTATATGGAATTATATCTATCGTCGGATAGCAGTTCTCAGGTGACACTGGTACAGGTTAGTCTGTAGACCCGAGATCGTCATGGAGTCTTGTGTGTTCTCCAACTGTACTTTGATTGCCACCCTACCACGGCTCTACTGAGTCGTGCAAACAGGTAGCCGTTGGGTACAGTCTCGAGACACACGAAGACGATGAGCGATAGGAGGGGTTTCGTCTCTCCCGGTATTGGGAGTTGATGCTGTGCTGTGCCCGACTGGTTATAACAGCAAGTCCCTGGCCAGGGCTGCTGAGATTTGCTGATAAGTGTTATCAGTAGTTTCTCGATCTGTTATAGACCATTCACCGACACGACTTATTGAGTTATTGGGTTCGACGTGACCATCCCTAGGCTCGATATGCAGCATATCTGACGAAGAGACCGGACTGTACGGTAATGTTGCCGGATGGCTCGACGGGAGTTGTAGCAGGTTCGCTTGTTGTCTTCTGATCGCTCAATACCCGGGTGGCCGTTACGTTTAGCTGACCGCTTGAGGCTTGAGGGTACCTGATATGATCATCACCCTCTGCCGGCGTATTGACGAGTCTTAGAGTCCCACAAAGGAGTTACCCAGTCCAGGCGAAACGTTGTGGTGCGCATATGCGATATGCGCATACACCCGATTGAAATGTTCGTATATGATACCGAACATTGATCGGGTGAACTGCTTTTGGTGGGGTCATATGAGATATGACCGGATTGATAAATCAAGTGTTGATTTATCATTTAACCATTAGTTTTCTCACTTAAAACCTTTTCTTAGATGATAGATGTGTGCATGCATGTGTGCTTTTCTTTCTTTCTTTCATGCTAGTTTCATGCACATGTGGATGTGCATACATGCACACATACATACACTCATCCATCATGGTTGTTAACATATGGAAATGGTGGCAATATAAGACTCACACCATGGATTATATAATGGATTATTATTTAATTTTTGATTTAAAAGAAAATGAAAAAGGAAAGGATAATCATTCTTGCTTCTACATTCTTCCTTTGACCTAACCATGCTCAACTACCACTAACCTAAGATTATCCTTCTCTTTATCATTCCAAACTAAAGTTAAATAATGTCTCCATCACTTTAACCATGGTTCATAGCATGAAGGAATAAAATATATATTGATATATTTCTTTTTCTTCACTTGAGTTATCTTTTTACCTCTTGTCAAAAATTGCCACCATCTTCTTCCTCTTGCTCTTTTGCTCTCTAGTTTTTTCTAGTGAGCAAATACCACTTAAAGATAGGTTTTTGAAGTGAGAAACCTAACCAAAACATCATTCTACACAAGCTTAGCCGTTTTGTTTAGAGTGTTCTCTTCGGTTTGACGAAGTTGCGGGCTTGGACGGAGATCTCCGTGGTGGATCGTCGTGGACACAAGGGGACTTCAAGAGGACCTTCGTTCAACACCCTAGAGACCAAGGAGTCCAGCGAAAGGGAGCTACAAAGGTTGTAGCCTTCAAACCCTAGATTAGTTCGCTTTTTATTTCGTAACCCTAATTTTCTAGGATCGATCCCTTTGCATGTTAGTTTAGCACCATAAAAATTAAAACTTTGGGTCATGTGATGCTTCAAAACTCTTCATAGGGTGCTAAACAAACCCTTCAGAAGCCACCGCAGAAACCGTTTCAGGGACAGAAGCAGCTGACTCAGGGACCCAATCAAGCTCGAGCATTTACCCTGACGGCTGAGGAAGCCAAGGCTTCAGGAGAAGTTGTTTCAGGTATTCTACTTATTCATGGTTTTCCCGCTTTAGCGTTATTCGATTCTGGTGCATCCCATTGTTTTATGTCGTCCAAGTTTATTGCTACACACTCGATTGCTTGCACGACCCTGTCTAGTTTCTGGGACATACACACTGGGAATGGGAAGATCATATCTAGTAAAGAATATAAGGATTGTGCAGTTGTTGTTTGCAGACTGGAGCTATTTGTATATTTCTTGGTAATTGATACAGGCAGCTATGAAGTTGTCTTGGGAATGGATTTTCTCGGCACTTTCCACGCTCACATCGATTTTAGGGCGAAGAAAGTAATTTTCCATATTCCCAGACATCCAGAGTTTATCATTAGTAGAGGAAGCAGTTCTGTCGGGCCAGTCGAGTTTAAGGCTAGGCCGACCAATAGTATTCTTTCGTCGATGGAGGTTGCTAAAGATGAAGCGTCAGTTGTTGTTCGGGATTTCATGGACGTGTTCGAGGACATATCAGGTTTACCGCCGAAGCGAGACGTGGAGTTCGCGATTGATCTTGTTCCTGGTGCAGCGCCAATTTCTAAAGCGTACTATCCAATGGCACCAGTGGAATTGGAAGAAGTTAAGAAGAAGGTTACTGAGTTACTTGAGAAGGGTTGGTTTCGAAGAAGTAACTCACCTTGGGGAGCTCCAGTTCTTCTAGTCAAGAAGAAAGATGGCACAAGGAGAATGTGCATCGATTATCGAGAATTAAACCGGATGACTTTTAAGAACAAGTACCCGATCCCTCGCATTGGCGAATTATTTGAGTAGCTTAGTGGCGTGAGGGTATTCTCGAAGCTGGATTTGCGATCCAGATATCATCAGGTCCGAGTTAAAACAGAAGATATTTGGAAGACGGCGTTCCGAACTCGGTATGGACATTACGAGTATTTAGTGATGCCCTTCGGAGTAACGAATGCACTGGCGATATTCATGGACTTGATGAACCGAATCTTTTCACCATTCTTGGACCAGTTTATAGTGGTATTCATTGATGATATTCTGGTCTACTCGAAGAGTTTTGAAGAGCATGCAGAACATTTGAAGATCGCACTGCAGACGTTGAGGCAAGAAAAATTGTATGCAAAGATGAGCAAGTGCGAGTTTTGGCTGGAAGAAGTGAAGTTTTTGGGGCATGTCGTGTCTGGAGATGGAATCGCCGTTGATCCCGAAAAGATTGCAGCAGTTCAAGATTGGCCGATTCCGAAGAACGTTGCTGAGATACGAAGTTTCCTTGGACTTGCCGGGTATTACAGAAGGTTCATGGAGAACTTTGCTCGTCTGGCGGAGCCTTTGACCAAGCTTACGCGCAAGGAAGTACCATTTGTGTGGACGGATAAGTGTGTGTCGGCTTTTGAGGCGTTGAAGCAGAAATTGATAACCGCTCCTATTTTAACCGTGCCAGACAGTTCCGGAGGATTGGTGATTCACAGCGACGCATCTGGGAAAGGATTGGGATGTGTTTTGATGCAGCATGGGAAGGTTATAACGTACGCATCGAGACAGTTGAAGACCCATGAGAAGAATTACCCAACTCATGACTTAGAGCTAGCAGCTGTGATTTTCGCTTTAAAGATTTGGAGACACTACCTATTGGGCGAAAGGGTCGAGGTTTTCACCGCTCATAAAAGCTTGAAGTATGTGTTCACGCAGAAGGAGCTTAATATGAGACAGCGTAGATGGTTGGAGCTGATGGCTGACTACGATCTTGATCTTAAGTACCATCCGGGGAAAGTTATGTTGTGCCATATGCGCTTAGTCGGTTGCCAGCAATTCACATGTTGACTGCACAGAAGGAACTCATTGAAGACTTTCGAAGATTCGATTTGGAGATTGTGCTACCGCATTCTTCGGGACAGTTGATGCAGCTGCAAGTACATTCGTCGTTGATCGAGAATATTAAAGCAGCGCAGTCGCAGGATCCTAGATTGCAAAAGTTTTGAGAACAGGTTGAAGCTGGTCTTCGAACAGACTTACTGATCCATGAAGATGGTTCCTTGCGATATGGAAGCTGTTTGTGTGTGCCAAAGAGAGATATTCGCGAAGAACTTATGAAGGAGGCGCACAGTTCAGCATATTCCGTACATCCAGGAGGTACGATGATGTACCGAGATATACGACAGCATTTCTGGTGGGAAGGCATGAAACGGGAGATTGCCCGTTTTGTGGCAAAGTGCTTGGTGTGTCAGCAAGTTAAGGCTGAACATCAACGGGTTGCTGATTTATTGCAACCACTTCCGATTCCTCAATGGAAGTGGGAACATATAACCATGGATTTCGTGACGGCTTTACCGCGGAGTCCGAAGGGCAACAATGCAGTTTGGGTGATTGTTGATCGATTGACCAAGGCAGCTCATTTCATCCCTTTTCGAGTTGGTCAATCAACAGAAACTTTAGCAGAACGGTACATGCAGGAGATTGTAAGATTGCATGCAGTACCGGTGAGCATCGTGTCCGACCGTGACACTCGTTTCTTATCACACTTTTTGAGGAGCTTACAGGAAAGTTTGGGGACTCGATTGAAGTTTAGCACAACTTATCATCCTCAAACAGATGGCCAGTCGGAGAGAACGATCTAAATTCTTGAGGACATGTTGAGAGCTTGCATGTTAGACTTCAAGGGTTCATGGGAGGATCATTTGCACTTAGTGGAGTTTTCTTACAATAACAGTTTCCAGGCGACTATTCAGATGGATCCATTCGAAGCTTTATATGGTCGCAAGTGTCGTTCACCTATTTGTTAGGACGATATCGGTGAACGAAGATTGTTGGGACCGGATTTGATCGTGCAAACAGTTGAGAAGGTTAACACTATACGGAATCATATGAAAGCAGCACAAGACCGACAAAAGAATTGGGCAGATACATCGAGAAGACCTCTAGAGTTCGCCGTTGGTGATTTTTTATTCTTGAAGATATCACCGACTAGAGGGGTGATCCATTTCGGAAGTCGAGGAAAGCTTAGTCCTCGATTCGTTGGACCTTTTGAGATCTTGGAACGTGTTGGAGAAGTGGCTTATCGATTGGCGTTACCGCAATCCTTGGCGAATGTTCATGACGTGTTTCACGTATCTCAATTCCGTAAGTATGTTCGAGACGAAGCGCACGTGCGGGATCGTTCGGAGCTGACCGCCCGAGAAGATTTGACTTTTGAGGAGCGACCGATGTCGATTGTGGATCGAAGAGAAAAGGTTCTTAAGAACAAGGTTATCCCCTAGTGCTTGTTTCTTGAGGAAATCGCTCACATGAAGAATCGACTTGGGAATGAGAAGATGAAATCCGGCAGAAGTTTCCACATCTATTCTTGTAGTATGTTAATTGTTTATCCTTTCTTGTCCTTGGAATTTCGAGAACGAAATTCTTTTTGTAGTTGGGTATAATGTAACAACCGAGTTCAGTTATACTAATTTCTGTTTTCGTATTCATTAATCTGTAGTATTTTATTTATTTATCGTGCTTGGTGCGAATAGTAATTTTTACATTTTACATTGCATTCGACCCGACCAGCTTGCTTGAACTTGTTGAATCATATTTATGGACTACCCTGGCTTATTAAATAGACACGTGCATCTCATGTATACTGCATATTGACATTTCACCTAGCATCGCGTATTTTACATATAACATTTTAGATCACGTAAATGAAATTAAAATTGCATTTCATGCCTGCATGATACCCCTAACCCCGTGGTAGCGTCCGCGCATCTTGTTCTCGTCCCGTTCAGTGAAACGGACGTGTTTGGATAGTTACGCGCATGTACGTGCATCCGTTCTTGGGGGTATGCTTTTTCATTACCTAATCATTCATTTTAAAATTTGGAAGTCGCATTTATTTTTCGTATTTAAAATCTGAAATTTTGGACCCGACCCGGGCTCGTTTTGAAATACTTTTGTATCCCGCCTAAATTCAAATTTAATTAATATTTTATTTTAATTTTCCTTTAAAATTTCGTGAACTAAAAATCTTTAACAGTTCATATTTTTCTCATTAACTGTTAAAATCCTTTAAAAACAAATCTTTTAAATAAATTCCTTCCTTAACCAACTCCCCAGCTCTCCCTTTTTCCCTCTGGCCCCACCACCACGAACCAATGGGAACGCATATTCCCCTAGCTCTGGGCCCCACTCTCTCTCTCCCTTTATTTTTCTTTCTCTATTTTCCTCTTGGCCCTACTAAAATCTCTATCTCTTTCTTTCTTCTTCTCTTTCTCTCTCCGAGTGCAACTGCCCCTCTCTCTCCTCCCGCTCTCTCTATCCTCTCGCGAACACTGTTCGCTTCTCGAGTCGCGTCACCGCCGCGCGCTATGGTCACCTCCCTCTTAAAATTCGTTTCCTTCTTTCTTTAAAAAAAAAACGAGCGCTCCTTTAACCCATCAACTCCTCACTTCCTCCACAAACCCTAACCCTAAAACTCCATCACCTCTCTACCCTTAACCAAGCCTCCTCCTCCTCGCCATCTCCTGCTTCTTCTTCACCCATTCTCGAGCCCATATCTACACCCCTGCACACCCAAAAACCCACAGAACCCTCACCTCATCGCCGTCCCCTCACCTCCGGCGACCCCAGCTTCACACCACCACCATCATCATCTCCTCCTCTCCCTCTCCTCTGTACTTCTTGTTAGTGTATATGCCCTAGAGGCCATTACTGTATCATACTAGTTTGTATATTACTTAATGGATGCTTGGGATATTCACCTTGTATATACAATCTTGCTCAAAATAGTAGTATACTACTTGGTTTGTTTCTACTTCAATGTGTACATGTGTTTATATTTTGTATATCGCCTATACACATTAGTGGAGCCCTTAGGATCTTTGCTTGATTACCAGCGATGTGATGGCCGTCACACTAGTGGGGCTGGGTAATCTATAAGCACATCCTTATGCAGGTCCCTGGTCGCAGGACTATCGAGACAGGGCATCGATACTCCGGAGTAGACCAACGCATGCGCTTCTCATCCCAGTGTGGGAGACGGTCTGTCCCACAGCCGTCAGTACGTCGTACTTGAGATAGTATGCGGGTGCTCGTTAGGTTACGGGTACACTGGACAGGACTCGTCGGGAACTGACTAGTTGGTATTATACCTATCGTCAGTTATCAGTTCCCAGGTGACATGAGTACAGCTTAGTCTGCTGACTTGACACTGTCACTCCGCCTCGAGTGTGTTCCCACTGTACTTTGATCACTACCCTACCACGGCTCAAAGGAGTCGTGCAAACAGGTAGTGGTTGGGTGCAGTCCCGAAGCACTTGGAGGCAGTGACGGTTAGACAGGATTCGTCTCTCCCGGTATTGGGGGTTGACATCGCGCTGTGTCTAGGAGAGCCATTACACGAGTAGTCCCTGGCCAGGGCAATCGAGATATACTGGTAGGTTTCCAGTGTTATCTCAGGGTGTTTTGGGCTTCGCTCCGGCACGACTTGTACCGCTATTGGGGGACTGACGTTTACCGCCCCCTAGGCCCGCCATGCGATGTATCAGACGAGCAGACCGGACTGTACGGAGAATGTCACACTCAGGCTCAGTAGGAGTTCAGATGGGTTTCGCCTCGTCGGTCTTCTTGTCGGTATTACCTGGGGACCGTTACGCACAGCTAGTGCCGTTTGCGGTCTGTGGTTAAACCCACTGCCAGCGTAGTGTCGAGTCTTTAGAGTCCCACACAGAAATCTTTTCGCCTTTAGGCAAAAGAGTAGAGGTCGCATGGTATTGCGACAGGTCGCATGGTTTTGCGACAGGGTTCGGTCACATCCGTGCACTTGTGCACGTACAGTGTCCGGACAGTTTACACTAGTGGGCTTTGGTTTAAGCCAGATCCTAGTGTACCTTATGGGATTGGATTTATCCAGTTTGCATTCGTGTTCCTCGGAACGCGGATGCGGGTGTGTATGCACAGTTGACAGGGAGGCAGAGGCAGCGGATTCTCATTAGGGTTGTTGACAGTTGACCGTTGACTATTTGACTTTATGCTCAACCCTAATGAGAATATGATATGTGATTAACTATTATATTAATTAAGTATTATGGTGATATGGTTGTTGAATTGTTGACTTTTGTTGACTTGTTGACTTTGTTGACTTGTTGACTTTTGTTGACTTGTTGACCGGTTGACTAGGCTTGACTAGTTGACCATCATGATAACCATAGCCATCATTTCATGGCAAAGACTTTTGTTTACTTGCTCATTTGTGTAAAATGAGTGCATGAAATGATATGGTTGTGGTTGCTTCAAACCATCACATAAGACTTTTTTTTTGATATGATGAGTTATGATCACTTTGGATTATGAGAGGGTGAAAGACAAAAGAGAGCCTCATTCTTTCTTGCTCATTCTCTCTCTTGTTCTTGAGCTCTCCTCTTGCTCTCACCCTCAATCTCTTGCTCCCTCTCTTGATCTATGGTTCTCTTGTCTCATGAGTTGAGAATCAAGAATCATAGATAAAATCCTATTCTATTTCCTCTCTACTCATTCTAGTTCACTAGGTTTAGCAAACCAAGTGAACTAGTTTCTTCAAAGAACGAAGAAGGAGCTAAAGGTTGGAGCTTTCAAGTGGATCTATCTTCGGCGTACGGAGACGACGAGAAGGAGCCATCGGACCACCATCGGAGCTTGAAGAGAAGGAGTTCAAGACAAGCTAGGTATAACCCCCTAACCGAGTAGCTAGAATCTCTTAGTTAGGATGTTAGATAGATGTTTAACCAAGATCCGGGTTATAGGTCCATGTTACCATCTTTAAGAAAATCGTTTTTTACCAAATTCCGCATTCCCGAAAGTACCGGGAGAGGTAGCATGGACTTACAGTGGTATCAGAGCCTAGTTAAACTCTATCTAGCATGTTAGCAAGTAACTAGAAGATCGATCAACGAAAAAGTCCCGAAACAAACCCCAAAAATTTTGCAGTTTCTGTCGATTTTTCCACTGTTCAAATGTTGATTATTTTAACACCTAAAATCGGCTCAGGCTTTTCTGTGAACACCCACCAAAATTGGTCGCACGATCGAGTCAAAGCGCCGCGGATCCGCGGCGGGAGCACGCTCCCGCCGCGGATCCGCGGCCGAGTTGACTCGGCCGTGGTCCCTTTTTGGTGCAGTGTTCTTCTGGGGGTATTTTGGGATTTTTGGAATATATATTTTCTGCCCAGATTTTCCAGAACGAAAATTTTATTTTGGGGTCCCGAAAATCCGTATTTTTGATCGAACTTCTAAAAGACTTAAGCTAACGGGTTTTCTGTAATATGTTATTTGTATTGAACGTCTACTAATCGCTATATGTCGATTAGTGGGGGTTATACAAATCTGTGATCTGTAATGTTGCTGGAATGTGGATATGAATATGTTGGATTGTCGCGGGTGAATAGCCGGGGGTTGTGAGACGAGAGTTTTCTTTTATTTCAATTCATGTAAATTTGTAAATTGATGTAATAATTATTTGTATGGCCGCACAACCGGGTCGGGGTTGTAGCCGTCATTGTATAATTTCTTTTTACTGTTTTTGCTCCTAGGATAGACCCATGGAGGGGGTGCACAAACTACCGGGTATGCCGAAGTGTCGAGTCGCCTACTTATGGAGATGAGGGAGGTTACTACGCTTCGGGTACTTGGCGGGTAGTTTGCCGCACCCGTAGGGGTCTTGGGTAGGGTATTTGGCTATTCACCGCGACCGTGTAATCTGTCTTTTGTTACAGGCTCGTACAAATTACAGATTCCTAGTATATCCAATGTATTCATCTGTGATCTGAAATGTTTATCATTGCAGTATATCTATATATGATATTATTTAGGCGTTGCTTATGTTTTACAGACGCGCTAGCCCAGCCCCCGCTCTGTCGTTAGTTAAGTAACCTAACGGGTAATGACGGGGCCCCGTGGCGAATGCGAATGGCATAAGCGTACGTCATATTTTGGTTGTTTTCTGCAATGGTAGGATTAAATGATGGGACGCATTAAAAGAACTAATGCAAGAATATCACGCATTAAAAGAACTAATGCAAGATAATAAACCAAGTTAAAGTCGTTGGAACACTTTCGAAAAACCACTCGGTTCTTTTCAAAAACAACTTTTAAATACGGAGCTTGAGCCACTCCTTTTAAAAGCTATCTCGTTCCATCGACTATATCAAGTTCACTACGTTCACGGTTTTGCCAAAACCATCCGTAGCCCTCCGTCGTTTCACATGAATAGTCAATAGTATTCAAGCTGTGTATGTTGGCCAAAGTCAAGGCACAGTGATTGGTAGCTATTGGGTATTCATGTGTAGCATAGATAGATGCGTTGGTTTGGGACAGTCGTACTGCCATTTTGGCCAAAGTCAAGGGTAGGTACGGATGGATCCAAATTAACCTGGATAATGACGGGTAGAACTTGACATGTGACTTATGATATTTTGGCCAAAGTCAAGGTCATAAGAGCATGGGGCAAAAATCCACATCGGGAGTTTCATAAGTACTGAAACTTGCTAGATTTGCATACCATTTGGAGTGTGATGATTCTGGTAGGATTCCTTCAGTTTCGTCACGCGATGATATTTGGATCCCGATCCTACTGTGAGTATATGCTACTCCTCGGGAAATTTCTCACTTAACGATCAATGCTATAAACCTAGTAGGTGCCTAGAAAGGTGTTAGCGGGGCTACGCCCCCAGGGAAAAGAGGTTCTTTAATTAAGGAACTTCGCGAAAGCGTTGGAAAACCTCCCTCGAAGTACCGACACCGGCCTGGCTGAACGGTTAAGCAAGTATTGTACGGTGGGATTGATCCTGACTAATTCTTCCTTTATGGTTTGAGGAGGGATTCGAGAAACAGTGGGAGCCATCCTGTTTAGACAAACTAAAAACCACTCTAAACTTGCAAGAGCATCATGCTGAGTTTTTCTTCTTCTCTCTCCTAATTGCAGCGACCAATCAACATGACTGGACTTAAGTTACTCCTAGATAAAAACAAACTGACAGGGCCAAACTACAAAGATTGGCTCAGGAATGTCAAGATAGCAATCACTTACGACAAGCTGGGGTATCTTCTTACCACCAAAGCTCCCCCTGTCCCTGGTCCAACTTCCAGCGTCGCGGATAAGGAAATCCGCAAGACTTGGGAGATTGATAGCGCGAAGGCCAAATGCCTCCTGCTTGCCTCGATGGACAACGAACATCAGAGGAGGCATGAGAATATGGACATGGAATCCATATTGCTTCATACAAAAGAACTGTATGGAGAGCAATCTCGTATCGCAAGATACGAAGCGTCGAAAAAGTTATTTTCGACAAGAATGGCCGTCGGATCATCAGTAGCCGAGCACGTGCTAAAGATGATCGGCTACATTGAGGAGCTCGCTGACCTAGGGATCACATTGGAGAGTGAGCTATATACGGATATAGTTCTCCAGTCCCTTCCTTCCACTTACGCCCAGTTTATACTGAACTTCAACTTACAAGAAAAAGAGGTTGAACTTTCAGAGCTCCTTAACATGCTGAGGAGCGCAGAGGGCACCCTACAGAAAGGTAGGGATACATCCACTTTGTTTGTAGGAGGATCATCTTCTTCTAGGTCCAAGGCGAAAGCCAAGGGAAAGAAGAAGAAGGCCCCCGCCAAACCAAGGGGCGGTGTTAGTAAAGTGGATACGAAGGGAAAAGCAAAAGCAACAAAGATAGCGGGGAAGCTTGTGGACAAGGAAGAATGCTTCTATTGTCATAAGAAAGGACACTGGAAGAATGATTGCAGGGCCTGGAAGGCCAGAACACAGGAATTGAAGCAGGTTGCAGCTTCAGCTTCAGGTGTGTATGTTATTGAAAACTGTCTTTCAATAAACTCTACTTCCTGGGTATTGGATACCGGATCAGGATCTCATATCTGTAATTCTTTGCAGGCGTTGAGAAACCGTAGGGTTTTGAAGGCAGGTGACATGACCCTCAGAGTTGCAAACGGAGCTAGCATGGATGCTAAAGCCGTGGGGGACTATCACCTGGGAATGTCAGATGGACATGTTTTGGTTTTGCGTAATTGCTTTTTTGTACCCAACGCAACTTGTAATATCATTTCTGTATCTTTAGTTTCTAAAGAAGGTTATGAATTTGCGTTTGTAAGTAATGTTGTAAACATTCACCTTAATCAAGTTTTGATTGGGTCAGGTACATTGAGTAATGGTATATACGTGTTAAACCAACCACAGATTTTCAACGTCCAGAATACACACAAAAGAAAGTCTCCAGAAATAAATCAGACTTTCTTATGGCATTGTAGATTGGGTCACATCAATGAGAGAAGGTTGACTAAGTTACATACAGAAGGATATTTGAATGCGTTCGAATATCAATCGTATGCCACTTGTCAATCTTGTCTCAAAGGAAAGATGACAAAGACTCCGTTTACTGGACATGGAGTAAGAGCGAGCGAGCTCTTGGGACTCGTACACAGTGACGTGTGCGGTCCAATGTCTACACATGCCCGAAGCGGACATTCTTACTTCATTACTTTTACGGATGACTTCTCAAGGTACTGTTATGTCTTCTTGATGAAACATAAGTCCGAGGCCTTTGGAAAATTCCAGGAGTATAAGAATGAAGTAGAGAAATAGACCAGCAAAAGTATTAAGATTCTAAGATCGGATCGAGGTGGAGAATACTTAAGTGCCGAGTTCCTGGACTATTTAAAAGAGAACGGAATTCTCTCTCAGCTTACTCCTCCATACACCCCGCAACATAACGGTGTATCGGAGAGACGGAACCGCACCCTATTGGATATGGTACGGTCCATGATGAGTAACGCTGAGTTGCCGCGATTATTCTGGGGATATGCGCTAGAATCAGCCGCATACCTTTTGAACCGAGTTCCCACTAAGACTGTGCCTACTACGCCATTTGAGATGTGGTGTGGGAAGAGACCCCATCTTAATCACATTAAGATATGGGGAAGTCCAGCTTTTGTCAAAAAGCAGCATGCGGACAAGCTCGAGGCACGCTCAGTACTGTGCAAGTTTGTGGGATATCCAAAGAATTCCAAGGGATATTTCTTCTACTGTGAAGAGGAACAAAAAGTTCTTGTTTCTCGTCATGCCCACTTTCTAGAACACCAGTTCATAGAAAAAGAAATAAGTGGGAGCACAGTAGAACTGGAAGAAATTCCAGAACCACGGACTATTACTGAAAGTTTAGTGGAACCAGAGGGTTCAACAGAACAGGACATTCCTGCGCCGCTCCGCAGAAGTAGTAGGCAGACTCATCCGCCCGAGAGATACTACGGTTTTCTCATTGACGGGGATAGAGAGGATTGCATCATAGATTATGATGAGCCTACTAGCTTCCAGCAGGCCGTTCAGAGCGTTGACTCAGTGAAATGGCTGGATGCAATGCGGACCGAAATGGAGTCCATGTACACAAACAAGGTATGGACGTTGGACATTGCTCCAGACGGGGTAAAACCCGTAGGATGCAAGTGGATCTTCAAAAGGAAGATTGGTGTAGATGGACAGGTTGAGACCTATAAAGCTAGGCTGGTAGCAAAGGGTTTTCGTCAAAGACCTGGCTTGGACTATGACGAAACCTTTTCTCCAGTAGCCATGCTGAAATCCATTCGGATCCTTCTTGCCATTGCTGCCTTCCACGATTATGAGATCTGGAAAATGGACGTAAAGACAGCTTTTCTAAATGGAAATTTAGAGGAGTGTGTCTATATGGACCAGCCAGAGGGTTTCATTCAGAGTGGGAGCAGCGGAAAGGTGTGCAAGTTGCTTAAGTCCATCTATGGACTAAAGCAGGCGTCGCGGAGTTGGAACATCTGCTTTGATGAGACGGTCAAAGAATTTGGCTTTATCAAAAATCCATATGAACCATGCATCTATAGTAGATTTGTAGCGAGAACTGTAGTATTCCTCGTTTTATACGTGGATGACATTCTCTTAATAGGAAATGACATTCCTATGCTACAATCTGTCAAGGGGTTCTTGTCACACAGGTTCTCCATGAAAGACCTGGGTGATGCCTCATACATTCTGGGTATCCGGATCTACCGTGACAGATCCAAGAGGATATTAGGACTATCACAGTCCAGGTACATCGACACCATACTGAAGAGATTCAGTATGGAAGATTCCAAGCGCGGTAACCTACCGGCTTGTCACGGGATCACCCTCTCTAAAGAGATGTCTCCCAAGACTGATTTGGAGAGGGATCGCATGTCTATTATACCCTACGCTTCTGCGGTAGGCTCTATAATGTATGCGATGTTGTGTACCAGACCGGATGTAGCTTATGCACTGAGTGTGGTAAGCCGGTATCAGTCAAACCCTGGGGAGAAACACTGGATAGCGGTAAAGAACATTCTCAAGTACCTGAGAAGGACTAAGGAAATGTTCTTGGTGTATGGCGGAAAAGACCTCCAGATCGAGGCCTTTGCTGACTCCAGCTTCCAGAGTGACAAGGATGATTCCAAGTCCATGTCGGGTTTTGTCTTTACCCTCAATGGAGGGGCGGTGTGTTGGAAGAGTTCCAAACAGGAAACCGTTGCAGACTCGACGATGGAAGCGGAATACATCGCTGCATCTGATGCCGCAAAAGAAGCTGTCTGGATGAGGAAGTTCTTGAAAGAACTTCAGGTGGTTCCGTCCATTGTTGATCCAATACCTCTGTATTGCGACAACAACGGGGCTATAGCTTTAGCGAAGGAACCCAGGTCCCATCAGAGATCCAGGCACATCTTGAGGCGGTATCACCTGATCAGGGAGATCGTGGATCGCCAGGAGATCGAGGTTCGGAGAGTCACTTCAGAAGATAACACTGCAGATCCATTCACCAAGGCCCTGCCCCAGACTCAGTTCGAGCGGTTGATCGAGATGATAGGTCTTCGATACGCCAGTACATGGCCTTAGTGCAAGTGGGAGATTGTTAGTGTATATGCCCTAGAGGCCATTACTGTATCATACTAGTTTGTATATTACTTAATGGATGCTTGGGATATTCACCTTGTATATACAATCTTGCTCAAAATAGTAGTATGCTACTTGGTTTGTTTCTACTTCAATGTGTACATGTGTTTATATTTTGTATATCGCCTATACACATTAGTGGAGCCCTTAGGATCTTTGCTTGATTACCAGCGATGTGATGGCCGTCACACTAGTGGGGCTGGGTAATCTATAAGCACATCCTTATGCAAGTCCCTGGTCGCAGGACTATCGAGACAGGGCATCGATACTCCGGAGTAGACCAGCGCATGCGCTTCTCATCCCAGTGTGGGAGACGGTCTGTCCCACAGCCGTCAGTACGTCGTACTTGAGATAGTATGCGGGTGCTCGTTAGGTTATGGGTACACTGGACAGGACTTGTCGGGAACTGACTAGTTGGTATTATACCTATCGTCAGTTATCAGTTCCCAGGTGACATGGGTACAGCTTAGTCTGCTGACTTGACACTGTCACTCCGCCTCGAGTGTGTTCCCACTGTACTTTGATCACTACCCTACCACGGCTCAAAGGAGTCGTGCAAACAGGTAGTGGTTGGGTGCAGTCCCGAAGCACTTGGAGGCAGTGACGGTTAGACAGGATTCGTCTCTCCCGGTATTGGGGGTTGATATGGCGCTGTGTCTAGGAGAGCCATTACACGAGTAGTCCCTGGCCAGGGCAATCGAGATATACTGGTAGGTTTCCAGTGTTATCTCAGGGTGTTTTGGGCTTCGCTCCGGCACGACTTGTACCGCTATTGGGGGACTGACGTTTACCGCCCCCTAGGCCCGCCATGCGATGTATCAGACGAACTGACCGGACTGTACGGAGAATGTCACACTCAGGCTCAGTAGGAGTTCAGATGGGTTTCGCCTCGTCGGTCTTCTTGTCGGCATTACCTGGGGACCGTTACGCACAGCTAGTGCCGCTTGCGGTCTGTGGTTAAACCCACTGCCAGCGTAGTGTCGAGTCTTTAGAGTCCCACACAGAAAGCTTTTCGCCTTTAGGCAAAAGAGTAGAGGTCGCATGGTATTGCGACAGGTCGCATGGTTTTACGACAGGGTTCGGTCACATCCGTGCACTTGTGCACGTACAGTGTCCGGACAGTTTACACTAGTGGGCTTTGGTTTAAGCCAGATCCTAGTGTACCTTATGGGATTGGATTTATCCAGTTTGCATTCGTGTTCCTCGGAACGCGGATGCGGGTGTGTATGCACAGTTGACAGGGAGGCAGAGGCAGCGGATTCTCATTAGGGTTGTTGACAGTTGACCGTTGACTATTTGACTTTATGCTCAACCCTAATGAGAATATGATATGTGATTAACTATTATATTAATTAAGTATTATGGTGATATGGTTGTTGACTTGTTGACTTGTTGACTTTGTTGACTTGTTGACTTTTGTTGACTTGTTGACCGGTTGACTAGGCTTGACTAGTTGACCATCATGATAACCATAGCCATCATTTCATGGCAAAGACTTTTGTTTACTTGCTCATTTGTGTAAAATGAGTGCATGAAATGATATGGTTGTGGTTGCTTCAAACCATCACATAAGACTTTTTTTTGATATGATGAGTTATGATCACTTTGGATTATGAGAGGGTGAAAGACAAAAGAGAGCCTCATTCTTTCTTGCTCATTCTCTCTCTTGTTCTTGAGCTCTCCTCTTGCTCTCACCCTCAACCTCTTGCTCCCTCTCTTGATCTATGGTTCTCTTGTCTCATGAGTTGAGAATCAAGAACCATAGATAAAATCCCATTCTATTTCCTCTCTACTCATTCTAGTTCACTAGGTTTAGCAAACCAAGTGAACTAGTTTCTTCAAAGAACGAAGAAGGAGCTAAAGGTTGGAGCTTTCAAGTGGATCTATCTTCGGCGTACGGAGACGACGAGAAGGAGCCATCGGACCACCATCGGAGCTTGAAGAGAAGGAGTTCAAGACAAGCTAGGTATAACCCCCTAACCGAGTAGCTAGAATCTCTTAGTTAGGATGTTAGATAGATGTTTAACCAAGATCCGGGTTATAGGTCCATGTTACCATCTTTAAGAAAATCGTTTTTTACCAAATTCCGCATTCCCGAAAGTACCGGGAGAGGTAGCATGGACTTACACTTCTCCCTCACCAAACCCCTGCACACAAAATCCCAGCCTGCACCCTAACAGCCCAAACCCAGATGTAACCCGAGCCAAACCCTAGCAAAACCCTAATCACCAAACCACCTCGCCGGAGCTCCGTCGACGCCGTTGACACCTCACGATTTCTCTCTGAACCATAGTGAGCTTCTCTTCTCTCAATCCCTTCTTCCCCTTCTTTTCCGTCATTCATTCTTTCATTCTTTACCTTCTGTTCTTTTACTGTTGCTGTCTACAGTTGATCGCTGGGACCCGGTCGTGCCGTCGACGATCCCGACGACCCAGCGAGCGTACCTGACCGGTGTGATCACCTAGGGCATTGTTTGGATCCGTTCCGTGTATCGTGTGTAGGGATCCAAGGCACACTAATGAGGTCTCACAAGGCATCAACCATGCCAATTTCACATTTTACAAGTGCCGAGAAACCCTAATACGGATCGTTAACTAGAATTTTAGGCGAAAGATGCAACTAGTTAACAACTTAACTAAGTGAACAGAAATACAACCCTTGTAGATCCGGTTCTCCACCTCCATAGCTCCGTGATGAAGTCCCCTCGCTGTACAAATCGCATCCCGGACTCTCGCATCGGCTTCATCGAAGAAATTGGCGGGCTTGGTCGTCGGCTTCGATGCCGAAGATGATCTACGTCGAGGCATCACTAGATCAAGCTCCCACTTCACCAAGTCATGAAACTTGTGAAGAAAACACCCTATACTACTTGGCAAGAGGTAGAGGATGAAGAAATAGGAAGTGGGTTCACTTTAGAATTGGATTTCTCACTCTTTTCATCAAGTCACCATTGATGAAGCAAGGTTTTCTTCAAGTGAAGAAGAAGAAGAAGATGATGAATATTATAATAAGTTATTTTCAAATAGAAAAGAAAATCAATACTTATCATAATACAACCATGGTCAAGTGTAGAGAATGAACTAGGGTTAAGTGGAGTGGTTAGGGTTAAGCATGAGACAAAATGGTCACTTAGTCAAAGCTTCATGAAGCTTCAAGATGCAAATAAAGAAAGCCACCATTTTCTCTTTATGCCATTTATTTTTCCAAAAGGAATAAATAAATAAATAAATGAATAAGAAAATAAAACCCTAACCATTCATATAACCATGGTTTAATCTTTACACAAACCCAAGTAAACATGTATCATCAAACATGATACAAACTTGTGCACAATAAATATATCACATATACAATGTGCACAAACAAGTGAGAAAAGCCATTTAAAGTGAACCAATACTAGTTAATGCAAAGTAATATATCAAATATATAATTATGCATTAAATCATTAAATCAACACTTGATTTAACGATCCGGTCATATCGCATGTGACCGACTAATATCCAATGTATCGGCTTATCGAATCAATCATTGATTCGATAACTAGGTTATATCGCATACAACCATATCGATACATACATCGCGAGAATAGAATACGGTATCACATACATGCATTATTCTCGGTCCCGCACATATCTCATATGCGCTCCTATTTCGTTTCGCTTGAGCCAGGAAACCTCTGTGTAGGACTCTAAAGACTCGTCAATACGCCGGCAGCATGTGATGATCATATCAAACATCCACAAGCCGCAAGCGGTCTGCTAAACGTAACGGCCACCCGAGTATTGAGCGATCAGAAGATCGACGAGCAAGCCCGCTCATACTCCTGTGAATCCAACCAGTAACACTTACCGTACAGTCCGGTCTCGTCGTCTGATATGTCGCATATCTCGCCTAGGGGTGGTAAACGTCAGACCCCAATAGCTCGATAAGTCGTGTCGATATGAGGTCTATAACAATTCGAGAAACTACAGGTAACACTTATCAGTAAATCTCAGCAACCCTGGCCAGGGATTTCCGGTTATAGCCAATCGAACACAGCGCAACATCTACCCCCTATACCGGGAGAGACGAATCCCCTCCTATCGCTCATTGCCTCCATGTGACTCGGGACTGTACCCAAAAACAACCGTTTTGCACGCCCTCTTGTACGTGGTAAGGTGGAAATCAAAGCACAGTGGGAACCACACAAGACTCAATGACGATCTCGGGTCAACAGACTACTCTGTACCAGTGTCACCAGAGAACTGCCATCTGACGTAAGGTATAATACCATCTGGGAGTTCTCGGCGAGTCCGTCCAGTGTACCCAGTCTCCACTGAGCACCCGTATATCATCTCTGATGTTAAACACCAATGGATATGGGATCATCCATCGCCCATCTGTATGGGTCGAGAAGGTATACGCTAGTCTACTCTGGTATATCGATGCCCCGTCTCGATACACCCACGACTAGGGACCTTGAAGGATGTACTTATGGACTACCCTGTCCCCACTAGGATGATCCGCATCATAGTCCAGGTAGTCAAGTACACATCCTAAGGGCTTTACCAACATGTAGCAGAGAGACAATCAGTGTACACGTTAAGGTAAAGAGCAACCAGATAGCATACTATCATGTCGAGCAAGAAAGTCCTCCCTATATATGTCCAAGCATCCACTACAATATACATCCTATGTATAGTAATGGCCTCTAGGGCATACATATAACTAACAATCTCCCACTTGCACTAGGGCCATCTGATAGCAGTGGTTGTAGTATCTCATACTCAACCATCCCATAAAAGTCTCTCTCTGGGAAAAGGCCTTTGTGAGTGGATCCGCCGTGTTGTCCTCTGAGTCTACTCTCCTAACCTCGATCACCTTGGAGATCAACTATCTCCTTGATCAGGTGATACTGCCTTAGAATATGTCTGGATCACTGATGGGACGGATGTTCCTCGGCATAAGCCACAACTCCATTGTCACACAATGGGAGGAACAGAGTTCATCTCATGAACAAATATATACAACCAGACAGCCTCTTTGGTAGCATCTTAAGTAGCGATGTATCCAGTCTTAATCGTCTAGTATGCCACGGTATCTAGCTTGGAACTCTTCCAACATACCGTCCCTTCAGTGAAGGTAAAGACAATGCCTGTGACTGACATTCAGTCGTCTTTATCAGCCTGGAACCCTTCCAGTGATTCTCCTCAGGATCGATTGATACCATCTTACTACTACTAGTGAGATTCCTAGCATCCAATTACATCTATCTCATAGATGATAACTCAGGATTTTGGAGGTATCACTTTAATCCTTATATGGAGAATCATAGTGATAAGCGGAGATTGACCGAGCGTAGCATAGGAAACTCCTTCCCTATCAAGAGCATGTCATCCACGTACTCTACGAGGACCGTCACTATACTCTCTACTACCTTTTTGTATATACAAGGTTCATATACCATTTTGATGTTGTCAAACTCTTTGACTAACACATCAAAACAGATGTTCCAACTCCGCGATACCTTCTTTATCCTATAAAGCATCTTGTACACGTTTCCGCTGCTCCCACTGTCTACGAAGCCCTCTGGCTGTGTACTTATAGACTCTCTCTTCTAAAACATCATTTAGAAAAGCAGTCATGACACCCAACAGCCAGATATCGTAGTCATGGTATGTAGCCGTGGTAAGTAGGATCTGGATGGACTTAAGCATAGGCACTTGAAAAGGTTTCATCATTATCCACGCCTGGTCGATGACGAAAAGCTTTAACAAGTCTAGCTTTGAAAGTCTCAACTTTTCCATCTACACCAAGTAATCTTCTCAAGATATACTTGCTCCTGATGGGGATTTAACCCTTCAGATATAGCAACCAAAGTCCATACTTTGTTGGTGTACATGGATTCCATCTCAGATCGTTAAGCATCCAGCCATTCTTACAGAGTCCCACTCCTGATGGCCAGCTCGAAACTAGTTGGGTCATCATCTCATGATGCAATCCTCGCTCCCACTGTCATAGAGAAACAGAAGTATCTCTCAGGTGGGTGAGGAACCCTATTAGATCGGCGGAGAGGCTGAGGTTCGTTGGTAACTATTGAATCCTTTGGTTTTATCAAATCATCTGCTGTAGTTTGTATAGCTGGAACATTTCCAGTTCTACATTACAGACCTTGCCTCGAGCTTGTCCGGATTTTGCTTCTCAGACATAGGCTGGACAACCCCAAATCTTAACTAACTTAAGAGATGGGCTCTTCCCTTATCATATCAAATATGAAGTGGTAGGCAACTGATTTGATTTGAACCCTATTCAATAGGTATGCAGCTTCTCAAGTGCATAACTCCCAATAAGGAAATAGGTAACTCAGTAGTATTTATCATAGAGCACACCATATCACATAGGGTGCTAATGCTGTAAGGTTAGTCTAGCACCCTATGATGAGTACGGAAGCATTACATGTCCCAAAGTTTAAATTTTTATGGTGCTAAACGAACATATAATGGAATCGATCCTAGAAAATTAGGGTTTCGAAATATAAAGCGAACAAATCTAGGGTTTCGAGACTACAACCTTTGTAGCTCCCTTTCGCTGGACTCCTTGGTCTCTAGGGTGTTGAATGGAGGTCCTCTTGAAGCCCTCTTGCGTCTACGACGATCCACCCGAAGTTCCCCGTCCAAGCTCGCAACTTTGTAAAACCGAAGAGAACACTCTAAACAAGTTGGATAAACTTGCATAGAATGATGTTGTGGTTTAGAATCTCACTTCAAAAGCCTTTCTTTAAGTGTGTATTACTCACTAGAAAAAACTAGAGAGCAAAAAGAAGAAGGAGGATGAAGATGGAGGCTTTCTTTGAACAAAGGTTAATATGATCACCTAGAAAAGAAATGAAATATATCTATATATATTTTATTTCTTCTCATGACCAACCATGGTTAAGTGATGGAGACATAATTTAACTTGAGTTTTAAATGATAAAGAGAAGGATAACCCAAGGTTAGAGGTAGGTGAGCAAGGTTAGGTTAGAAGAAGAATGTAGAAGCTAACAAAGATTATCCTTTTCTTTTCAATTTGTTTTAAATCCAGAATTAAATAAAAATCCATCACTTAATCTATGGTGTGAATCTTATATTGCCACCATTTCCATGTGCTAACAACCATGATAGATGGGTGTATGTGTGTATGCATGTATGCACATCCACATGTGCATGAAACTAGATAGAAAGAAAGAAACATATACACACATGCATACATCCATCTTGTCCATGAAAGGTTTTAAGTGAGAAAACTAATGGTTAAATGATAAATCAACACTTGATTTATCAATCCGGTCATATCTCATATGACCCCACCAAAAGAAGGCCGCCCGATCAATGTCCGATATCATATACGCACATTTTAATCGGGTGCATGCGCATATCGCATACGCGCACCACAACGTTTTGCCTGGACTGGGCAACTCCTTTGTGGGACTCTAAGACTCGTCAATACGCCGGAAGAGGGTAATGATCATATCAAGTCCCCCAAGCCACAAGCGGTCAGCTAAACGTAACGGCCACCCGGGTATTGAGCGATCAGAAGACAATAAGCGAACCTGCTACAACTCCCGTCGAGCCAACCGGCAATACTACCGTACAGTCCGGTCTCTTCGTCAGATATGCCGTATATCGAGCCTTGGGATGGTAACGTCGACCCTAATAACTCAATAAGTCATGCCGGTGAATAGTCTATAACAGATCGAGAAACTACTGATAACACTTATCAGCAATTCTCAACAGCCCTGGCCAGGGACTTACTGATATAACCAGTCGGGCACAGTACAGCATCAACTCCCAATACCGGGAAAGAGGAAACCCCTCCTATCGCTCATTGCCTTCGTGTGTCTCGGGACTGTACCCAACGGCCACCTGTTTGCACGACTCAGTAGAGCCGTGGTAGGGTGGCAATCAAAATACAGTGGGAGAACACACAAGACTCCATGACGATCTCGGGTCTACAGACTAACCTGTACCAGTGCCACCTGAGAACTGCTATCCGACGATAGATATAATTCCATATAGGAGTTCTCGGTGAGTCCGTCCAGTGTACCCAGTCAGCACTGAGCACCCGTATATGATCTTGATGTCAAACATCGATGATTGTGGGAACATCCATCGCCCATCATATGGGTCTAGTATCATATACGCTAGTCTACTCTGGTATATCAATGCCCCGTCTCGATATACCTACGACTAGGGACTTTCCAGGATATGCTTATAGACTACAGATGTCCCACTAGTATGATCTCCATCATAATCAGAGCAATCAAGCCAATATCCTCAGGGCTTTATCAGCATGTATGAGTGAATAATAAGCACGGTCAAATCAACATGTCAGATATAGAAGAACCAGATAGCATACTATCATGTCGAGCAAGAATGCATACTGAATATATATACATGTATAGATACATCCACTATCACATAATGGCCTCTAGGGCATACATATATCCAACAATCTCCCACTTGCACTAAGGCCAGTTATTGGCGTATCTCATACCCAACATCTCAAAAAGTCGCTCTTGCTGCGGCTGAGGAAGGGCCTTGGTGAATTGATCCGCGGTGTTATTCTTTGTGTCTACCCTCCTAATCTCGATCTCGCGGCGATCTACAATCTCCCGGATCAAATGAAAACGCCTCAGGATGTGTCTGGACCGCTGATGGGATCTGGGCTCCTTGGCTAATGCCATAGCCCCATTATTGTCACAATACAAAGGTATTGGATCAATAATGGTTGGAACTACTCCTAGCTCCGAGACGAACTTCTTCACTCAGACGGCTTCCTTGGCGGCATCATTTGCAGCAATGTACTCTGCTTCCATCGTAGAGTCTGCAACGGTATCTTGTTTGGAACTCTTCCAACTCACCGCCCCTCCATTGAGGGTAAATACAAACCCAGAGATAGATTTGCTGTCGTCCTTATCGCTCTGGAAGCTCGAATCGGTAAAGGCCTCCATTTGGAGATCTCCATTACCATATACCAAGAACAATTCTTTAGTCCTTCGCAAGTACTTAAGAATGTTCTTCACAGCTGTCCAATGATTCTCCCCTGGGTTGGATTGATACCTGCTTACAACACTAAGTGCATAAGCTATATCTAGGCGTGTACATAACATCGCATCCATTATAGATCCTACTGCCGAAGCATAGGGTATAATACTCATGCGAGCTCTCTCTTCATCGGTCTTTGGGCAAGAATCCTTGGAGAGAGTGACCCCATGGAAGCAGGTAAGGTACCCCGCTTGGAGTCTTCCATACTAAACCTTTTTAGGATGGTGTCAATGTACCTGGTTTGGGACAATCCCAATAACCTTTTGGATCTATCCCTATAGATCCTTATGCCCAGAATGTACGTGGCATCACTCAGGTCCTTCATGGAGAACCTCAGAGATAAGAAAGATTTGACCGACTGTAGCATAGGAATATCATTTTCTATCAGAAGAATGTCGTCCACGTACAATACGAGGAATGTGACAGCTCTCCCTACAGCCTTCTTATAAACACAAGGTTCATCTGGATTTTTGATGAAATCAAACTCTTTGATAACATCATCGAAATAGATGTTCCAACTCCGTGATGCCTGCTTTAACCCATATATGGATTTAAGCAATTTACATGCTTTCCCGCTGCTCCCACTATCAATGAAGCCCTCTGGCTGATCCATATAAACGCATTCTTCCAAATTTCCATTTAGAAATGCGGTTTTAACATCCATCTGCCAGATTTCATAGTCGTAGTGAGCAGCAATAGCAAGTAGGATCCGAATGGATTTAAGCATGGCTACGGGAGAAAAAGTCTCGTCATAGTCCAATCCTGGTCTTTGACGAAAACCCTTCGCCATAAGTCTTGCCTTATAGGTCTCCACCTGCCCATCTACACCAATCTTTCTTTTAAAGATCTATTTGCACCCCACAGGTTTTACCCCAGGGGGTACAACGTCCAAAGTCCATACTTTGTTGGTGTACATAGACTCCATTTCGGATCTCATGGCATCCAGCCACTTCACAGAGTCTTTACTCGTGATAGCTTGCTGAAAACTGGTAGGATCATCATCATCCATGATGCAATCTTCTCCGTTACCATCAATGAGGAAACCGTAGTACCTCTCCGGTGGGCGAGAAGTCCTACCAGACCTACGGAGTGGCCGAGGTTCTTCGGTTTCTGCTGCAACAGCCGGTTCAACCAAATCGTCATTTGTAGTTTGTGTCTCTAGAACCTCTTCTAGATCCATCACCTTGCCATCATCTTTGTCTGTGAAAAACTCTTTTTCCAAGAATGTGGCATGTTGAGAAACGAACACTTTTTGTTCCTCTTTGTGGTAGAATAGATATCCATAAGAATTCTTTGGATATCCCACAAAGTTATACATGACCGACCGTGTCTCGAGTTTGTTCGGATTCTGCTTTTTAACATAGGCCGGGCAACCCCAAATCTTAATTCTCTTAAGAGATGGTCTCTTCCCATGCCATATCTCATATGGCGTGGTAGACACGGTTTTGGTTGGAACCCTGTTTAGCAGAAACGCTGCAGTCTCCAATGCATGCCCCCAAAACGAGACTGGTAACTCAGCGTCACTCATCATGGACCGGACCATATCTAATAGGGTCCTATTCCGTCGTTCTGACACACCGTTGTGCTGTGGTGTGTAAGGAGGAGTGAGCTGAGAGAGAATCCTATTCTCTTTTAGGAAGTGTGCAAATTTTGTACTGAGATACTCACCACCTCGATCTGATCGAAGCATCTTGATACTCAAGCTGGTTTGTTTTTCTACTTCTTGTTTATATTCAATGAATTTCTCGAAAGCTTCGGACTTGTCTTTTAACAAAAATACATGACCGAATCTTAAGAAATCGTCAGTGAATGTAATGAAGTATGAAAAACCGCCTCTAGCCTGTGTAGACATAGGCCCACATACATCACTATGTATGAGGCCCAGGAGCTGAGTAGCTCTTTCTCCGTGTCCGGTAAACGGAGTTTTGGTCATTTTACCCTTGATACAAGACTGGCAAGTCGCATAAGATTTATATTCAAAAGAGTTTAAATATCCATCTTTGTGTAACTTGTTTAGTCTTGTTTCGTTAATATGACCAAGTCTACAGTGCCAAAGAAAAGCTTCATTTAATTCTGAAAGTTTTCTTTTATTAGTGTGTTGTATACTGAAAACTGTGTGTTGATTTAGGACATATATTCCGTTGTTAAGCGTACCATACCCAACCAAGATTTGATTCAGGTTAATGTTCATAACATTGTTCTGCAATACAAAATTATACCCTTCATTGTCCAACAAAGAAACGGATATTATATTACATAGCATACTTGGTACAAAATAAAATGGATTTAAAACCAAAATACATCCAGATGGAAACCCCAAGTGATACTCTCCCACTGCGACTGTATATACATTGGAACCATTTCCAACGCGGAGAGTATGGTCACATGTCCTCAAAACCTTGCTATTTCTCAGCCCCTGCATAGAATTGCAAATGTGAGAACCTGAACCGGTATCCAATACCCAGGAAGCAGAGTTTATAGAAAAACAGTTTTCAGTCACAAACCCACCTGAAGCAGAGGCATCACCATGCTTCTTCTTGAGACTTAAGTACTCCGTGCAATTGCGCTTCCAATGTCCTGTCTTGTGGCAGTGAAAACATTCGCCCTTCCTCGAGTCTCCAGCCTTGGACTTTCCCTTTCCCTTCACCTTTTTAACTCCGCCCTTAGGATTAGTGGGTTTCTTCTTTTTCTTTCCCTTGGCCATGGCTTTCGGGTGAGAAGAGGAAGACTGTCCAATAGTCATAACGGGAGTTTTTGCTAACTTCATAGTGCTCTCTGCACTCCTTAACATATTAAGGAGTTCAGGGAGGTCCTTCTCCATGCCATGCATGTTGAAGTTCACTATGAACTGAGCAAAGGTGGAGGGGAGGGACTGCAGAATAATATCTATATATTGTTCATTGTCCATCGTCCATCCAAGGTCCTCAAGCTCTTCTATAAGAGCTATCATCTTCAGAACATAGTCTCCTACTGGTGTGCCAAGGGCCATTCGCATCTGAAACAATTTCTTTGATGCTTCGTATCGTAATACGCGGGATTGCTCCCCATACAACTCCTTTGTATGGAGCAATATACCGTGAATGTCCATGTCCTCGTGCTGCTTTTGATGTGTGTTATCCATCGATGCAAGCGCGAGGCATGTGGCCGTGGCACAGTCAGCGTCCCACGTCTTGCGGACTTCAATGTCCGGAACTGAGGATTTTGGACCAGGGACGGGCGGGGCTGAAGCCGTGAGGACATATGATACTTTATCATAAGTCAAGGCGATTTTCAGATTTCTCAGCCAGTCTTTATAGTTGGTCCCATTCAGTTTGTTTTTATCTAGTAAAAGCTTGAGTCCAGTCATGGGTATCTGCCATTAAGAGAGAGAAAAGAATACACTCAGCGAAAGCTCTTGCATAGATTAGATTGGTTATTATCTTGTCTAATCGATGTTTCCCACTGCTTTTATCAAGTTTTTCTTTCAAACCTTAAAAAGAAAAACTAGCCAGGATTAATTACAGTCTACAACTTCGCTAACCGTTCAGCCAGGCCAGTGTCGGTACTTGAGGGAGGTTCCCCGTGCTTTCGCACGGACCTAATTAGAGTAAACCTCATTTTCCCAGAGGCGGAGCCCCGTTAACACCTTTCTAGACACCTAATGAGTTAGCTAATTGTAAACTGTAAAACTCTCCTAGGAGCAACTATTGCCCACAGTGGGATCGGGATCCAACCATCACATGGAAGGTATGCAATCTCATTGCAAATTTCAACTATTGAAATTCCCGATGTGGTTTTTACCCCTAATACTCGTGACCTTGGCTAAGGTCAACAAATCACGAGCACTAGTCAAGCTCAACCCGTCATTTCTTGATTAATTAGACCCGTTCACATGACCCTTGGCTAAGGTTAACAAAGTCATATGCCCGTCCTAATTAATCTGCATCATATGCGTTTGTAGGAAGACATCACTTAGCTACCGTACACTACGCCTTGGCTAAGGTCAACAAACGTAGCACGAATACTAAGTACTCTACTTCCTAAAATGACGGAGGGTTGTGGATGATTTTTAAGAAAATCTTTAACGCTTTGAACTTGATATCGTTGTAGAATCAAACGGTTTTCAAAAGGAGTGGCTTAAGCTCCGCAGTTTTGAAATATAGCTTTTTCATAAAAAAGCCGAGTGGTTTTTCAAATCCGATTCTACAACATCTTTTTAGGTTTATTTTCTTTACATTAATCACATTAATGTAATCCCATCATTTAAGTCCTTAAGCCAATCACAGAAAAGAAACGAAAATAACACGTACGCTTATGCCATCCGCATTCGCCGCAATGTTCCGTTATGCACCGTTAGGTTACTTAACTAACGGCATACCGGGACGGGACTAGCGCGGGTGTAAAACATAAGCAACGTCTACTATATATCATATATATAATATGTCATTCGTCTCAGATATCACAGAACACAGGCAGCAGAAATATATAGATATAACGTGGGATATACTAGGACGTCCGTATTTAGTATTTAGCCAGAATAGAAAATACGGATTCCACAGTCGCGATGAATAGCCAAGCCCATACCCTGGACCCCTACGAGAGCGGCAAGTGACCCTTCCAATTCTGGAGTTTAGGAGACCCGGTCTCGACTCCTCGAGATGGCCTCCCACTGAACCCCAGAACCCGGTCACCTGTGCTCCCCTCCTTGGGTCCATCCTAATGCAGAAAAGTAAATAATATACAACACTGGTGACACAACCTCAACCCGGAAGTGCCCCAAATAAAAGATTATTACATTACATTAGAATTTACATGAATGAAAATATAAAACTCTCATCTCACATAAAAAAAACCCGGCTATTCAATCGCGACAATCCTGCACATCATATCTCAGCAACACATAATATCTCATATCATCAATGTAAGTAAGTATGCATACCCCAATTGTCGTTGATGTATAGCAACGAAACCGGCGATATCGTACATACTACACTTACGGTCACAGAAAAGAAAGTGTAAAACTGCAATATCTGGAATCCACATTCGATTTAGACATCACAAATGCAAAATATCACATATTCCGTATTTCATGTCTAGTAATATGAATTCCACACATTGCATCACATTCCGGATAAACAGACAGTATTGAAGTTTTCGAACGAACGATCAAATACCCAGGATTCACTAAAGCCCAACACTTGAGCAGAGTTCAAACACCTGGAGTGTGACACAGTAGTAGCTGTCCAGCCGTAGAAGGGTCAAGCCAACGCCTCACATGTGGCACGCCGTACTGCCCCAAACCCTAAGGTTCAAAGGGCAGTTCAAGACGGTCACATAATCGAGTTAAGGTTTGTTGTCTTCTAGAGGGACCACCACAAAAAAAAACTTGCACGTATCTCCAAAATATTTAAATCCCGTGAATAGTGAGCAAATGATACTCGTTCAAACACTTCAATACTTTCTAATTTACCCGGAAAAGCTACGAAATGAAAATACCGATCAAAACTACGCGTCCAAAACCATCTCCAGAAAATGCAGTACTATATTCAGATTAAACATACCTAAAACAGTAAACTAGCAGATATAGGAATTATGGTGCAATTTTTATAGCAAGATGCCACTGTACGGCCGCGGAGCCGCGGCCTAAGTAAGGAATTGCCGCGGTTCCGCGGCCATATGAACAGTTCACTTGATCGTATTTCACCATTATTCTTAGTTTTCCCTGCTGTATTTTTTAAGTATTTTTAATCCTGAAAAATGTCAGATTTTAAAATTTGTCCAGAGAGGGTCCAAAAGTTCGTATTTTTTTTCGATCGGGATTTTTACTTCGTAAAAGCGTCGCCTAATATTCTAGGTCGGCTCTGATACCAATGTAAGGTTAGTCAAGCACCCTATGATGAGTATTGAAGCATCACATGTCCCAAAGTTTAAATTTTTATGGTGCTAAACGAACAAATAATGGAATCGATCCTAGAAAATTAGGGTATCGAAATATAAAGCGAACAAATCTAGGGTTTCGAGACTACAACCTTTGTAGCTCCCTTTCTCTGGACTCCTTGGTCTCTAGGGTGTTGAATGGAGGTCCTCTTGAAGTCCTCTTGCGTCTACGACGATCCACCCGAAGTTCCCCGTCCAAGCTCGCAACTTCGTAAAACCGAAGAGAACACTCTAAACAAGTTGGCTAAACTTGCATAGAATGATGTTGTGGTTTAGAATCTCACTTCAAAAGCTTTTCTTTAAGTGTGTATTACTCACTAGAAAAAACTAGAGAGCAAAAGGAAGAAGGAGGATGAAGATGGAGGCTTTCTTTGAACAAGGGTTAATATGATCACCTAGAAAAGAAATGAAATATATCTATATATATTTTATTTCTTCTCATGAACAACCATGGTTAAGTGATGGAGACATAATTTAACTTGAGTTTTAAATGATAAAGAGAAGGATAACCCAAGGTTAGAGGTAGGTGAGCAAGGTTAGGTTAGAAGAAGAATGTAGAAGCTAACAAAGATTATCCTTTTCTGTTCAATTTGTTTTAAATCCAAAATTAAATAAAAATCCATCACTTAATCTATGGTGTGAGTCTTATATTGCCACCATTTCCATGTGCTAACAACCATGATAGATGGGTGTATGTGTGTATGCATGTATGCACATCCACATGTGCATGAAACTAGATAGAAAGAAAGAAACATATACACACATGCATACATCCATCATGTCCATGAAAGGTTTTAAGTGAGAAAACTAATGGTTAAATGATAAATCAACACTTGATTTATCAATCCGGTCATATCTCATATGACCCTACCAAAAGAAGGCCGCCCGATCAATGTCCGATATCATATACGCACATTTTAATCGGGTGCATGCGCATATCGCATACGCGCACCACAACGTTTCGCCTGGACTGGGCAACTCCTTTGTGGGACTCTAAGACTCGTCAATACGCCGGCAGAGGGTAATGATCATATCAAGTCCCCCAAGCCGCAAGCGGTCAGCTAAACGTAACGTCCACCCGGGTATTGAGCGATCAGAAGACAACAAGCGAACCTGCTACAACTCCCGTCGAGCCAACCGGCAACACTACCGTACAGTCCGGTCTCTTCATCAGATATGCCGCATATCGAGCCTAGGGATGGTAACGTCGACCCTAATAACTCAATAAGTCATGCCGGTGAATGGTCTATAACATATCGAGAAACTACTGATAACACTTATCAGCAATTCTCAGCAGCCCTGGCCAGGGACTTACTGATATAACCAGTCGGGCACAGTACAGCATCAACTCCTAATACCGGGAGAGAGGAAACCCCTCCTATCGTTCATTTCCTTCGTGTGTCTCGGGAATGTACCCAACGGCCACCTGTTTGCACGACTCAGTAGAGCCGTGGTAGGGTGGCAATCAAAATACAGTGGGAGAACACACAAGACTCCATGACGATCTCGGGTCTACAGACTAACCTGTACCTGTGTCACCTGAGAACTGCTATCCGACGATAGATATAATTCCATATAGGAGTTCTCGGTGAGTCCGTCCAGTGTACCCAGTCTGCACTGAGCACCCGTATATGATCTTGATGTCAAACATCGATGCATGTAGGAACATCCATCGCCCATCATATGGGTCTAGTATCATATACGCTAGTCTACTCTGGTATATCAATGCCTCGTCTCGATATACCTACGACTAGGGACTTTCCAGGATATGCTTATAGACTACAGATGTCCCACTAGTATGATCTCCATCATAATCAGAGCAGTCAATATCCTCAGGGCTTTATCAACATGTATGAGTGAATAATAAGCACGGTCAAATCAACATGTCAGATAAAGAAGAACCAGATAGCATACTATCATGTCGAGCAAGAATGCATACTGAATATATATACATGTACAGATACATCCACTTTCATATAATGGCCTCTAGGGCATACATATATCCAACAAATGCTCCGCCCCGATATACCATCGTGCTTTGGTGTATACGGAGGAGTAATGCTGAGAGAGAATCTCATTCTCCTTTAGAAAAGTCCAGGAATTCCATGCACAAGTATTCTCCTCCCTGATCTCATCATAGGATATAATACTTATACCCGTATTTTGGTTCTCTACTTCTAACTTATATTCTGTGAATATCTCAAAAGGTTCGGACTTGTGTTTCAACAGGAACATAGGTCTGAATCTCGAAAGATCATCAGAGAATTTAATGAAGTACAAGGAACCGGTCTTGGCTTGTGTAGACAGAGGACCTTACATACATCAACATGTATCATCCCAAGAGTTCACTAACTCTTTCTCTGTTTCCAGTAAACGGAGCTATGGTCATCTTATCTCTGTGACGTGTCTGGCAAGTTTCACAAGATGTAAATTCAAACTGATTTAAATATGCATCTAAAATGTAACTTCAGCCAGTCGGATCGCATTGATATGACCTAGTCTACAATGCCTATAGAAGGATTCGTTCATTTCTGAACTACTTCCTCTTGTGTGTGTTCTATATACTAAGAACTGTAGTTTGATTTAGAACGTCAATGTTTTTAGATAACGTGCCTGAACCGATCAACTTTTGATATAGGAAATGTTCAAAACATTATCCAACAATACAAAATTTTATCATTTCTTTACTAATAAAGAGACTGATATGATTTTGTATATCAGGTTCGGTATCTAATAGCATTTGTTCAGAATCAATGTATTGGTAATACAGGGTGACAGTGACCAACAGACTTGGCTGCAACACTTGCCCCATTTTCTGTCTCATGAAACTTATTACCCGTTCTCAGTTTTTCTACCTTTTTGTAGCCCTATGTAACAGATTACATATCTGGGATCCTGATCCGGTATCATATACCCAGGATGCGGAGGATACTGAGAAACAGTTCTTTGTAATGAACATACCCGAAGATGATGCATCAGCATGCACTCTCTTCGTTTGGGCGGCACGGGAATTCTGGTAATCCCCAATTTCCTGCTCTGTCTTATAACAATTATAAGTTGGAGCGGGACCAACGTTTCCCATCTCAGTATAACAAGCGGGCTCGGTCAAATATCCGTATTATTATCTTGATTAAGATGTGATATGGTCGCTACCTGGAGAGAGAGAGAAGAAAACACTCAGCGTGCGCTCTTTCAAGAATAGATTGGTTATTATTTTATCTAATCAGGATGGCTCCCACTGCTTTTTATCAAATCTTCCTTCAAACCCTAAAAGGAAAGACTAGCCGGGATTAATTACACACTACAAGTTCGCCAATCTTTCAGCCAGGCCAGTGTCGGTACTTTGAGGGAAGTCCCCCGTGCTTTCGCACAAACCTAATTAATGTAAACCTCGTTTTCCCAGAGGCGTAACCTCGTTGACACCTTTCTAGACACCTACTTGATCGGCTAATTGTAATGTGTAAAACTCTCCCAGGAGTAACTCTTACTCGCAGTGGGTATCGGGATCCAACTATCTCATAGAAGGTATGCAATCTCATTGCAAATTTCAACACTTGAAATTCCCGATAATATTTTGCCCCTAGCGTGCTATGACCTTGACGCATGCCAAACAACCCATAGTCCGCTAGTCAAGTTCAACCCGTACATTTCTTGATTGAATTAAACCCACCCGCACGACCCTTGACGTATGCCAAACAACGCCGTGCGAATACCCTAATCCAATCGCATCGTATGCTAACAGATAAGCACTAGTTAGCTACCGTACACTACGCCTTGACGCATGCCAAATAATCGCAGCACGAATACTAACTAGTACTTATCTGAAATGACGGAGGGCTACGACAGGTTTTTCTGAAAACCTATTGCGTAATGAACTTGATATCGTTGTAGAATCAAATGATTTTAAAATGGAGTGCTTCTGAGGCTTTTCTAGTTTTGCTAAAGGAGTCACTCCCGGTGAAGGGATCGTCGGTCCTTTCCTCGTCGAATGAGGTGCGGGATATATCATATATATCACTGTGCAAAGAAAAAACTCTTAAAAGCAATCAAAAGATAAACCGAGTGTGTAGCATCTGCCAATTATTGCTAAAGGAGTCACTCCCGGTGAAGGGATCTCGGTCCTTTCCTCATCGAATAAGGTGCAGGATATATCACATATACCGCTGTGCAAAGCAAGAACTGTAGCTACCTGTTTTAGTTTTGAAATTCGATTCTACAACATCTTAGGTTTCTTTTTACTTTCATTAATCTCATTAATGAAGTCCCATCATTTAAGTTACCTAAACATCACAGATAAATACGACGTACACTTATGCCATCCGCATTCGCCTCGATGTCCCCTCGTGCACCGTTAGGTTAGGTAACTAACGGCAGAGCGGGGCAGGGCTAGCGCGGGTGTAAAACATAAGTAACGTCTATATAATATATTATATATACTATATACAGTATCCATCAGAGAACAACACATGATCACTTCACAGATATCGCAGCAGAAGAAACATATGAAATATTGGATATACTAGGACGTCCGTGTTTTCAATACGAGCCAGTATAAAACACGGATTCCATGGTCGCGATGAATAGCCAAACCCACACCCATAGACCCCTACGAGAGCGGCAAGCAACCCTACCAATTCTAGAGTTAGGAGACCCGGACTCGACTCCTCGAGTTGGTCTCCCACTGGACTCCAGAACCCGGTTACTTGTGCCCTCCTCCTTGGGTCTATCCTAGTGCGGAAAAGTAAATAATATACAAAGGGTGACATCTTCCGCAACTTGGAAGTGCCCCAATAAAAGAATATTACATACAATTTTTTACATGAATGAAAATGAAAACCACTCATCTCACATAAAAAAAACCCCGGCTATTCAAACACGACGATCCAATATAACATATCCAGCAACACATAACATCACATGTCATCAACGTAAGTAAATATGCCCATCCCAATTGTCGTTGACATATAGCAACGAAACCGGCGATATCACATATTACACTTACGGTCACAGAAAAGAAAGTGTAAAACTACAACAGTTGGAATCCGCAATCTGCATAGACATCGCATGCCTAATCAAATGAATACCTTAGACATCACATGCCTAACAATTATAAACCCCGCATTTTAGTCTCAAAATCGAAAACACTTTTCAATATCAAGTCGGGCAATTCAACAGGATTCCCGACATCCTGATCGAATACTCGTCGCAAACTTTAGCAGGTGGCCGCACCCCCAATACCGTCGACGAAGTGCACCAAGGCGGAACACCGCTGCCGCGAGCACCCGAACGGACGCTTTCGGCGACGGGGTTCTCCTACAGTCACTTGGTCGGGGCTATGGAGTGAGGCTGTCTATTAAGTTTACCCGGCGAGTATCCGCGTACACTACGTGATTGCGACGGACTTTTGATCGCATCAAAATTCCGTGGCAACCGATCAAGTGAGACTAAACTGCTATGTTTATAACATTCATTCAGTTATCTCATAACTAATTGTGAATTCCAATTATTGTATCACATTCCGGATAAATAGAAAATGTTAAATTTTCCGATCGAACAATCAAACACCCAAGTTTTCCCGAAACAGATCAACACATGAAACAAGTTTAAAAACATCCAGTTCATGCCTCAGTACCAACGGTCTAGCCGTAGAAGGGTCAAGCCAACGCCTCACATGTGGCACGCCGTACTGCCCCAAACTCGAAGGTTCAAAGGGCAGTTCAAGACGGTCACATAATCGAGTTAAGGTTTGTTGTCTTCTAGAGGGTCCATCGCGTTACTTGCACTACTTAGAACGTCTTTAAACCACGGAAAGATCCAACACTTGGAAATTTCCCGACAGGGGAAAAAGTGGGTATTTATATCCGGTCGAACTTTTTAACATATTCAAAAAAATATCCGGAAAACTACAGACAAAGTTTGATAATCCGATCGAATCTTTGAACTCCTAATACAACCCCAGAAAATTCAACTCTTGAATAAATATTAAACATTCCCATAAAACTCAGCACTCTAAAATAGGAATTACTGTGCAAATGTGGAGGGCTGACGTCATCAAAGGGCCGCGGAACCGCCGCAGAAGCTAGGCTTCTGCCGCGGTTCCGCCGCAGTTTAGAGGTATCTTTTGTCCAATTTTGCACCGTAATTCTTAGAACTTCCTGCTGAATTTTTTAAGCATTTTTAATATGGAAAAAACCCAGTTTTCAGAAATTGTACAGAGAGCATTTTTTGGGTTAGGGTTTCGGTTCGATCGGACTTCTAACATCGTCTACGCATCGCCTAAGGCTCTAGCTAGGCTCTGATACCACTGTAGGGATCCAAGGCACACTAATGAGGTCTCACAAGGCATCAACCATGCCAATTTCACACATTTTACAAGTGCCGAGAAACCCTAATACGGATCGTTAACTAGAATTTTAGGCGAAAGATGCAACTAGTTAACAACTTAACTAAGTGAACGGAAATACAACCTTTGTAGATCCGGTTCTCCACCTCCATAGCTCCGTGATGAAGTCCCCTCGCTGTACAAATCGCATCCCGGACTCTCGCATCGGCTTCATCAGAGAAATTGGCAGGCTTGGTCGTCGGCTTCGATGCCGAAGATGATCTACGTCGAGGCATCACTAGATCAAGCTCCCACTTCACCAAGTCATGAAACTTGTGAAGAAAACACCCTATACTACTTGGCAAGAGGTAGAGGATGAAGAAATAGGTAGTGGGTTCACTTTAGAATTGGATTTCTCATTCTTTTCATCAAGTCACCATTGATGAAGCAAGGTTTTCTTCAAGTGAAGAAGAAGAAGATGATGATGAATATTATGATAAGTTATTTTCAAATAGAAAAGAAAATCAATACTTATCATAATACAACCATGGTCAAGTGTACAGAATGAACTAGGGTTAAGTGGAGTGGTTAGGGTTAAGCATGAGGCAAAATGGTCACTTAGTCAAAGCTTCATGAAGCTTCAAGATGCAAATAAAGAAAGCCACCATTTTCTCTTTATGCCATTTATTTTTCCAAAAGGAATAAATAAATAAATAAATGAATAAGAAAATAAAACCCTAACCATTCATATAACCATGGTTTAATCTTTACACAAACCCAAGTAAACATGTATCATCAAACATGATACAAACTTGTGCACAATAAATATATCACATATACAATGTGCACAGACAAGTGAGAAAAGCCATTTAAAGTGAACCAATACTAGTTAATGCAAAGTAATATATCAAATATATAATTATGCATTAAATCATTAAATCAACACTTGATTTAACGATCCGGTCATATCGCATGTGACCGACTAATATCCAATGTATCGGCTTATTGAATCAATCCTTGATTCGATAACTAGGTTATATCGCATACAACCATATCGATACATTCATCGCGAGAATAGAATACGGTATCACATACACGCATTATTCTCGGTCCCGCACATATCTCATATGCGCTCCTATTTCGTTTCGCTTGAGCCAGGAAACCTCTGTGTAGGACTCTAAAGACTCGTCAATACGCTGGCAGCAGGTGATGATCATATCAAACACCCACAAGCCGCAAGCGGTCTGCTAAACGTAACGGCCACCTGGGTATTGAGCGATTAGAAGATCGACGAGCAAGCCCGCTCATACTCCTGTGAATCCAACCAGTAACACTTACCGTACAGTCCGGTCTCGTCGTCTGATATGTCGCATATCTCGCCTAGGGGTGGTAAACGTCAGACCCCAATAGCTCGATAAGTCGTGTCGATATGAGGTCTATAACAATTCGAGAAACTACAGGTAACACTTATCAGTAAATCTCAGCAACCCTGGCCAGGGATTTCCGGTTATAGCCAATCGAACACAGCGCAACATCTACCCCCTATACCGGGAGAGACGAATCCCCTCCTATCGCTCATTGCCTCCATGTGACTCAGGACTGTACCCAAAAACCACCGTTTTGCACGCCCTCTTGAACGTGGTAAGGTGGAAATCAAAGCACAGTGGGAACCACATAAGACTCTATGACGATCTCGGGTCAACAGACTACTATGTACCAGTGTCACCAGAGAACTGCCATCTGACGTAAGGTATAATACCATCTGGGAGTTCTCGGCGAGTCCGTCCAGTATACCCAGTCTCCACTGAGCACCCGTATATCATCTCTGATGTCAAACACCAATGGATATGGGATCATCCATCGCCCATCTGTATGGGTCGAGAAGGTATACGCTAGTCTACTCTGGTATATCGATGCCCCATCTCGATACACCCACGACTAGGGACCTTGAATGATGTACTTATGGACTACCCTGTCCCCACTAGTATGATCCGCATCATAGTCCAGGTAGTCAAGTACACATCCTAAGGGCTTTACCAACATGTAGTAGAGAGACAATCAGTGTACACGTTAAGGTAAAGAGCAACCAGATAGCATACTATCATGTCGAGCAAGAAAGTCCTCCCTATATATGTCCAAGCATCCACTACAATATACATCCTATGTAGCCTCTAAGGCATACATATAACTAACAACGTGTGCGCGTCGCGACTTTTTCCGCCGACGTGAGACGTTCCGTACCCCGTTTCTTGATCCGTCTAGGCAAGTAAAACTTGCTACATGCTATTTAATTTATTATATACTTATTTGAATGCACATTAAACTTGTAGTTTAAATTTAATACCATAATTTTCCATTTTAACATTTCGATGTCCCGTTACATCATTTTATATCTAGAACCTGAAACATTTCATATTGCATATTAGATTATGATACACGGTACCCATATCCATATTTGAATCACATATTGATTAGTTGTATAGCCCATAGTACTCTTTTTAATTGTTTATAGCCTTTCGGACACCGTTTGCATCCATTTAGCCTATTATATATATAATTGCATCCATAGATCACTTGATTATATAATATTGTAAATTTAACATTCCATATTTGTTAAAGTGTATTTTAATTATTGTTGGAATTATAACCATAACCCAAAACGATAACTATGCATCCATATGTCTTAGTTTATATCCATTTTGCACACTACATCACAACATTCCATTAGTACCCCATACTGGTTTTGTATACCCAAGCTTATTATAGTTTAATTATGAGCACCCACTTGTTACTTGTGCATCCCTGACACGACTTGATACACTATTACTTGACACGACGTGATACCATGCACTTCTTGACATGAAATGATACCTATATACTACCTGACTTGACCTGATGTACCATGGCTTTACCTGTTACTTGATCTTGTTACTAATGCCAACAAACTTGACCTGTTGTCCCTATGGACATTTCCTGTTGTCTATCCAGACAAACCTATACCTGTTTGATCCTGTGTTGGCATTAGCTCCAGATTTATTAATACCTGACTTGAACATACATAACTTGGGGGTATGGGGAAGTCAATGATGAAACCTAACTTGTAACTCGACAATTCGATACCTTTTCTGATCAGTTGTAGAGGCTAGGCCAGCCTTGGGATGATGCTGCTGACATCATTAATCTATATATATTTCCTATTTTAGTGCCTAGCGGAATGTCTCGGCTTCAGCCCGAGAATCTTCACCGTGATCCCGGGCACGCACGGGATACTATTGAGTTACATCGATGATTCATCAAATTGATTTCAAAGACTTGAGAGTAGTTAACCCAATAGACCAGTTTAGATTACTCACTACACATTATCCTCACTGTCTTCACTTATATCACTGTTATACCTGTTTTACCACTTATACTCATACCTGCATATCTTGCTACCCCTGTTTATAGTATTGCTTGATATTATGACGCACTGACGTCTGGGTTTTGCATGGCCCAGATTCTTTACCTTCGCTACAGGCCGAGCAGGAGTATTTCAGTCAGCAGGCTGAGCAGTGAGGACTTGTTAGTAGTTAGTTCATTTTACTTTCGGTATTTTCATTCCTGATGTGACCCCGCATTATAGGACGTACATTCCAGTTCATTCTTGTATTGGATCTTTTGCTTCTGTAGGGTTCCTAGGCACTCTAATGAAGTCTCACAAGTCATCAACCATGCCAATTTCAAAAATTATGGGTGCCGAGAAACCCTAATACGGATCGTTGACTAGAAGTTTAGGCGAAAAGATAATCTAGTTAACTACTTAACTAAAAGTTAGATGCTACAACCTTTGTAGATCCGGTTCTCCACTTCCTTAGCTCCACGTGGGTGTCCTCTCGCTGTCCATCATGAATCCCGAACTCAATCGTCGGCTTCATCGGAGAAACGGGCGAGCTAGGTCGTTGGCTTCGTGTCAAAGACGATCTACGTCGAGGCATCACAAGTACAAGATCCGACTTCACAAAGTTGTGAAACTTGTGAAGAAAACACCCAAAACAACTTGGCAAGAGGTAGAGGGTGAAGAAATAGGAGGTGGGTTCACTTTAGAATTGGATTTCTCTCACTAGAACTCAAGTTGCCATTGATGGCATCAAGGTTTCTATCTTGAAGAAGAAGGAGAAGATGAAGCTAGTTTTATGATAAGTCTTTTAAAATGAAAAGAAAATTCATACTTATCATAATCTAACTAGGGTTAAGTGTAGAGAATAAACCATGGTCATTTGGAGAGTTAGGGTTAAGCATGAGGACAAGAATGGTTGCAAAAGTCAAGGCTTCATGAAGCTTCAACTAAAGACAAAAGAAAGCCACCATTCTCTTTAAATCATTTCCAAATAAATAAATAAATAAATGAATATGCAAAACCCTAATCAACACTTAACCATGGTTTTAATTCTTTACACTTAACAAAATGATCAAGTATCATCAAACATGATACAAATATGTGCACAAAAGTATATCACATATACTTCTTGCACATCAAGTGAGAAAATCCATATAAAGTGAACCAATACTAGTTAATGCAATGCAATATATCAAATATATAATTATACATTAAATCATTAAATCAACATTTGATTCAATGATCCGGTCATGTCGCACATAACCGACTAGAATCCAATGTATCGATTTATCGAATCAATGATTCGATAACTAGGTCATATCGAATATAACCAATCGAAACATATATCGCGAGAATGAAATGCGGTATCACATACACGCATTATTCTCGGTCCTGCACATATCTCATATGCGCTCCTATTTCGTTTCGCTTGAGCCAGGAAACCTCTGTGTAGGACTCTAAAGACTCGTCAATACGCCGGTAGCAGATGATGATCATATCAAGCACCCACAAGCCGCAAGCGGTCTGCTAAACGTAACGGCTATCCGGGTATTGAGCGATCAGAAGATCGACGAGCTTGCCCGCTCACACTCCTGTGAATCCAACCAGTAACACTTACCGTACAGTCCGGTCTGTTCGTCTAATATGTCGCATATCAAGTCTAGGGGTGGTAAACGTCAGACCCCAATAATCGATAAGTCGTGCCGATATGAGGCTCATAACGGGTCGAGAAACTACTGGTAACACTTACCAGCAAATCTCTGATAAACCCTGGCCAGGGACTTCCCTGTTACGGCCAATCGAGCACAGCGCAACATCAACCCCTAATACCGGGAGAGACGAAACCCCTCCTATCGCTCATTGCCTCCATGTGACTCGGGACTGTACCCAAAGACCACCGTTTTGCACGCCCTCATGGACGTGGTAAGGTGGAGATCAAAGCACAGTGGGAATCACACAAGACTCTATGACGATCTCGGGTCTACAGACTAACCTGTACAAGTGTCACCTGAGAACTGCCATCTGACGTGAGGTATAATACCATCTGGGAGTTCTCGGCAAGTCTGTCCAGTGTACCCAGTCTCCACTGAGCACCCGTATACCCTCTCTGATGTCAAACACCAATGGATATGGGATCATCCATCGCCCATCTCATTGGTCGAGAAGCATATACGCTAGTCTACTCTGGTATATCGATGCCCCGTCTCGATACACCCACGACTAGGGACCTTGAAGGATGTACTTATGGACAACCATGTCCCCACTAGTATGATCTGCATCATAGTCCAGGTAGTCAAGTACACATCCTAAGGGCTTTACCAACATGTAACTATAAGACAGTTTAAAGAGACTAGTGTACATGTTAAGATAAAGAGTAACCAGATAGCATACTATCATATCGAGCAAGAAAGTCATCTCTATATATGTCCAAGCATCCAATATAATATACATCATCTGTACAATACTGGCCTCTAGGGCATACATACAACTAACAGCTTCCGCGTTATTTTATTCTTGACTCGTTTTATTCTGGCTTATGGACATGTGTTAGATAGTTTATTATTGTTCTTGATATCTCTACAGCCGTAATGTGACTGTGGAAGGATATTTCCTATCCACAGGTAGCATGGTTGGCTATGTCACGTGCCTATCTTAGCGTACTCTGGGAAGCGGGGCATGACAGAAGTTTGCGTCAGGGTAATAACTTCACTATAGTCGATTACTTTTTGCTTTGCATCGCGATATTCATTTGGAATATCCTGCACCTCATTCTACGGGGAAAGAGCCGAGATCCCTTCATCGGGAGTGACCTCTTTAGCAAAGGTTTTCGCCACTATATTTTTGTTAAAAGCTATCCGGTTCCTTCAACGATATCAAGTTCATTACGTTAAAGATTTTTCGCCAAAAACCATTCGTAGCCCTCTGCCATTTCAGAAAGGTAGCACTTAGTATTCATGCTATGTATGTTGGCCTTCGTCAAGGCATAGTGTATGGTAGCTATTTGTTACTTTTCTGTTGCATAGATAGATGCTTAGTTTGGGACAGTCGTACTACTATTTTGGCCTTCGTCAAAGGTATGCATGGGTGGGTTTAAATTAACCTGGATAATGACGGGTAGAACATGACATGTGATTTATGATATGTTGGCCTTCGTCAAGGTCATAAGAGCATGGGGTAAAAATCACATCGGGAGTTTCTAAAGAAACTGAAACTTACCAGGCATGCGCATACCTTCTGGAGTGTGATAACGTGAGTGGATTCCATCACGTTATCATGCGATGATAGTTGGATCCCGATTCCCACTGATGAGTTGGTTTACTCCTTGGGTGATTCCGACTAATTCTTCTTTCAGGTTTGGAGGAGAATTTGAGGATAGAGTGGGAGGTTTCCTGATTAGATAATTTGATAACCATTCAGATCTAGGTTAGAGTGCACGCAGAGTGTTTCTTTTCTCTCTCTCTCTCTTTGGCAGCGACCATGGCCCGACCCTGGACTATGACTTAGTGACCAAGATTAACCGAACCTTCTTAAAACACTGGCTTTTGGATTGTCTGAGTTGCATACCTCATTGCCACTCCTACTTTTACCCTTTTTTCTCCGGAACATTTCGTATCACTACGAACATCCACTTCCATTGGATAAAACCATCGTATGTTTATATACGAACTCGAAGGAACTTGTTCCAGATTCGAGGATGGTTTCCGGTTCTGGAGAAAATGAATAGGACTATTCAGTTGTCTGTTCCTTTTACCTTCTCTCAGCTTGCGAGTGCTCCTTGGATTTGGACGGTACACCTATGAAGCTAATTGGATAGTCTTCATCCAAACCATAGGCAAGTGCCGAAAGGTAGGGAATGAAGAAAACCGATTAGCCTAAGTGAGGTGTACAGAAGGTAATAAGTAAAGACAAATAAAGGGATTAGAAAGAGGGCAAAGTAATTTGCGACTACTATTCACGACCAAACCAAGTATTTCAACGCCACTCCTACTTCACCTTTGTATTTCTCCAGAACACCTTGTATCACTACGAATATCCACAGTTATTTGGATAATCCATCGTATGGTTATATATGAACTCGAAGGAACTTGTTCCAGTTTGGGGATGGATTCTGGTTCAGGAGAAATAGGAATAAGGTTTATTCGGTTGTCTTTTATCTTTACCTTCTCTTGCGTTGCGAGTTCTCCTAGGATTAGGACGTTACACCTATTACGCTTATTGGATAGTCTTCTTCCAAACCATAGGCTGGTGCCGAACGGTAAGGAAGGAAAAAAACCATTAAGCCTAAAGGTGGTGTATAGAAGGTAACGACTAAAGACAAATAAAGGGATTTGGAGAGATGGCAAAGAAATATACGGTTATAGTCATGAATCTGGATAATGGAAGAGGTATTACTAGGAATACCGGATATCCCTACGAAAGATTTTCATGTTTCAATTTCACTGTGTATTGTTAAAAGAAAACTGATTTCCCAATTAGCCCTTGCTCCAGGGTATGTATTTACCAGGTTTGATTCTCACATCTGTATGGTTTTACAGATGATGAGTGGGAGTAAGTAATTGGGAATTAAGTGATCATCCTAATTATATCGGGATTCGTTGCAATTGGTGATATTTGAGGAAATCACCTGGGTTTTTGCCGGACAAATATTTGGTTTTGAATATCCGTTGTTATGCACCAATTTCAAACTGATATATCTGTACGTTTATGTTATAAAGTGAGATATAACTTTTTGAAATTATGTCCATGACATTTATCTATATCAGATGATGGTTAGGTAAGGAGCATTCAACAGCGGTGTAATTCTTCTTAACCATAAGTACAGTTTTCAACCTACGATGCACAGGGTATGAGTTATTCAACTCAACGGACTTATACAAAGTATTGTATGTTGTCCAGTGTCCATTATGACAGAGGGGTTGGTCCTCATACTATATTCTGTTTACTTGTGACTTCTCTAGTTTTAGACAAGTGTTTCGTAGAAATGCAAGGTCTAAGTTTTGAGAAGTTATAGGTATATGAATAAAGTAGAGAACCATGTATTGCAAGTATCAGGATTCTTCAAGGTGATCGAAGATGTAGATACTTGTGTATGGTATTCAGTTGATAGTAATGATTATGAGAACTTGTTTCTCTTTCAGGTTACTCATATCTGGATATACTCCTAAATTGAGTAATGCTGATCGGCCTCTCTCCATTTAGTTAACATGCACTGGAGACAGCTGCATGATTTGAATCTGGTTCCAATTAAATCAGTGCCTCTGTTTCTATATTGGATATAGAATAGTTCATATCTTAACAATGTTAAGGTACGGGGAGTTGTCCGGCTTATACTTAAAACCAGACTCTGGATAACTCAAGGTGCGTTTCTGTAATGGCTGTTTGTAGGTTAACCCGGGCTATGATGAGGGTTGACTTTCTACAATCTAGAAGATCAATAGTGATATTGTTCTTGACTCGCCACAGTTTTAATAAAAATGGATTTTTTCATAAAACAGTAGTGGGAGTATGGTAGAACTGGAAGTGATTCCAGAACTGCAAACGATTACTGAAAATTTGATAAGAACCTAAAGATTCAATCTGGTTTGACATTCCATTGGCCACTCCACAGATATGGTGGGTAACCTCACGCACTCGAGAGGTACTTCGGTATGCTCAAAGACGGTGACATGGAGGTTCTTGTTTTCCCAGACTTGACACTACTGTTATTCTAGGCTTTGAGACCTGGCAGGAGGATGAGTATAGTGTCGTTCTAAACTAGCTTTAGAAGTGCACGTGTATATGACTCTTCCAGAGGGTTGTCGTAGTCAGTATGAGCAGCGGAAGAATAGTGGATAAGTAGCTTATGTCTATTTATAGACTAAAGCAGATATAGCGGAAATGGATCATCTATTTCTGATGTGACAGTCATAGATTTGACTTCATCAGAATAGGGGATGGATCTGTTAAGAAGGTAATGTCCTGGTATTTGGATGACATACACAGAGTGGGAAATGATATTCCTATACTACGATCGATTATACTTTGGTTGTCACACAGTGATTTCTCCACATAGGATTTGGATATTGTATCAGGCATTCTGGTTACTAGATCTATAGTTTTAGATCTAGATTTGGGTAGTGTCTCAATCCGGGTACTTAGACAACATTCTAAAGGTGATTTAGATTGGACGACTGCTGGCATGGTAGTGTACCTGCAGCTGATGGAGTCACCCTATCTAAAGCTGTCTTACAGACTAAAAGGGAGAGGGATGTGCAAGATTGGCATATCACATGCTCAGGTAATTGAGTCAATCATGAGATGTCAAGTACCACACCAGATGTTGTTTTTGCACTAGATGCAATAAATTGAGATATTAATCCAATCCTGGAGAAACGTTCAGAAACAGTTTTAGAACATAAGTTGATGTTCTAAGGATATGATAACGACAGCCTCCTTCAGGAGACAGTTATCATTTCAGGCTTCCAAGGTGACCTGGCTGACAGAGTGACTGTCAGAGTTATAGTTTTCCCTCTGACGAGGGGCGGTAGTTTGGACAGGTGGTCCAAGCGGATACTGAGGGAGGCATGAAGCAGGATACTGATTAAGTTCAGTTGACGATACAGTCTAAGATGTTTGGATTTGGAGTTCATTTATGGACTAGGTCCCATCAGATATCCAGACATATTCTAAGACAGATATTTCTCATTTCAGGAGATGGTTTTCTCCGCGAACTTGAGATAAAGAGACACATAGAAAGAAACATCAGGGCGGATCCACTCACTGAGGCTATTCCTCGAACGCAAGGCTTTGTGAGACTGATCGGTAGAGTAGTTGGGTGTTCGATATCATACGGGCTGTGAGTATGCGACATCGCAGTAATTAGCCTTGAGTGCAAGTGGGAGATTTTTGGATATAGTGCCCTCAAAGTCAATTATTGGATCGCAGGCACGTAATTACAATGATTGAGGGAGGACCTATGCCAGTAGGACAGTCTTACTCAAGATGATAGTATGCTATCTGGTTTATCTTTATCATCGTGTACATGCTTCAAGTGATATCACAGATCACTATTACACATTGATAGAGCCCTTAGGATTCTTGCTTGACTACCAACAGTATGATGGCGATCATATGTTGGATATATGTATGCCCTAGAGGCCATTATGTGATAGTGGATGTATCTATACATGTATATATATTCAGTTTGCATTCTTGCTCGACATGATAGTATGCTATCTGGTTCTTCTTTATCTGTCATGTTGATTAGATCATGCTTTTATTCATTCATACATGCTGATAAAGCCCTGAGGATATCGGCTTGACTACTCTGATTATGATGGAGATCATACTAGTGGGACATCTGTAGTCTATAAGCATATCCTGAAATGTCCCTAGTCGGAGGTGTATCGAGACGGGGCATCGATATACCAGAGTAGACTAGCGTATGTGATACTAGACCCATGTGATGGGCGATGGATGTTCCCACATTCATCGATGTTTGACATCAAGATTATATACGGGTGCTCAGTGGTGACTGGGTACACTGGACGGACTCGCCGAGAACTCCTATATGGAATTATATCTATCGTCGGATAGCAGTTCTCAGGTGACACTGGTACAGGTTAGTCTGTAGACCCGAGATCGTCATAGAGCCTTGTGTGTTCTCCCACTGTACTTTGATTACCACCCTACCACGGCTCTACTGAGTCGTGCAAGCAGGTGGCCGTTGGGTACAGTCCCGAGACACACGAAGGCAATGAGCGATAGGAGGGGTTTCGTCTCTCCCGATATTGGGAGTTGATGCTGTACTGTGCCCGACTGGTTATAGCAGCAAGTCCCTGGCCAGGGCTGCTGAGATTTGCTGATAAGTGTTATCAGTAGTTTCTCGAACTGTTATAGACCATTCACCGGCACGACTTATTGAGTTATTGGGGTCGACGTGACCATCCCTAGGCTCGATATGCAGCATATCTGACGAAGAGACCGGACTGTACGGTAGTGTTGCCGGATGGCTCGACAGGAGTTGTAACAGGTTCGCTTGTTTTCTTCTAATCGCTCAATACCCGGGTGGCCGTTACGTTTAGCTGACCGCTTGCGTATTGGGGGTGCTTGATATGATCATCGCCCACTGCCGGCGTATTGACGAGTCTTAGAGTCCCACATAGGAGTTACCTAGTCCAGGCGAAAAGTTGTGGTGCGCATATGCGATATGCGCTTGGACCCGATTAATATGCGTGTATGGGATACCGTATATTAATTGGGCTGCTTGCTAATGGTCGGGTCATATGTGATATGACCGGATTAGTGAATCAAGTGTTGATTCATCATTAGTTTCTCACTACAAATCCTATCTTGCTTATTTTGGATGCATGCATGCATGTATGCATTTATTCTTGTTCATGCACATATTGATGTGCAAGCACACATGCATACATACATCAATTTTTATCATGGTTGTTTATACAATGAGAATGGTGGATGTATAAGAATTACACCATGGTTATATTTGGATAATTATTGGATTTAAATTAAAGCAAAAGAAAATGAAAAATGGGTTAAATCACTTAAGAATTTCTACACTCTTCTAACTCAACCATGCTCACCTAACTTTTAACCCATAGTTCATTTTCTTATCATGCTTTCAATTTAAATAAAATGATATCTTTAAATCTAACCATGGTTGGTTTAGAGAAAGGAAAATATATATAGCTATTTTTCTTTTTGTCTTTCACAAGATAATTCATTCTCTTCTTCACAAAAGCCACCATCTTCATCAACCTCAATGCTTTGCTCTCTAGTTCCTACAAGAGAGCAAAATACTCATAAAAATAGGATTTTGAAGTGAGATCCAAAGCCACAACATCATTCTAATCAAGTTTAGCCGACTTGATTAGAGTGTTCTCTTGGTTTTTCCAAAGTAGCTAGCTTGGACGGGAAACTCCGGGTGGATCGTCGTGGACGTAGGAGGACAACAAGGAGAGCTTCTTCCAACACCCAAAGAGCCCAAGGAGTGAAGCAAAAACGGGAGCTACAAAGGTTGTAGCCTTCAAACCCTAATCTTTTCTAGTTTAAAGTTTTATAAACCTAATTTTCGAGGATCGATCCACTTGCGTGTTTGTTTAGCACAATAAAAATCATAACTTTTGGACATGTGATGCTTCAAAACTCTTCATAGGGTGCTAAACAAACCCTTCATTGGTATCAGAGACGACCTAGAACATTAGGCGACCTTTTTGCGAAGTAAAAAGTCCGATCGAAACAAAATACGACTTTTAAAGATGCTCTCTGGAAATTTTTTAAAAACTGACTTTTTTCAGAATTAAAAATTCTCAAAAAATAGAGCAGGTAAAAATAAGATAATCTGGAGAATTCGAGCCAGTGAACAGTAACTTTGGCCGCGGAAGCGCGGCATAAGCAAGCTTAGGCCGCGCATCCGCGGCCATATAAGGGGCTCTTTGACAATTTTTTGCACAGTAATTTTCTTTACCTGCTACAGTATATTTTGAGTATATTTAATCTGAATCTGCTGTTGAAAAATTCTGGAGATGTTTTTAGACTCGTGGTTTCGATCGGAATTTTCATTTCGCTTTCTTTTCCGGGTAAACTAGAAAGTATTGAAGTGTTTGAACGAATATCATTTACTCAATATTCACGGGGTTTAAATAGTTTGGAGATACGTGCAAGTCTTTTTGCGGTGGTCCCTCTAGAAGACAACAAACCTTAACTCGATTATGTGACCGTCTTGAACTGCCCTTTGAACCCTAGGGTTTGGGGCAGTACGGCATGCCACATGTGAGGCGTTGGCTTGACCCTTCTACGGCTGGACCGCCGCTACTGTGTCACACTGCAGATTTTTTTGAACCCTGCTCAAGTGTTGAGCTTTAGTGAATCTTGGGTGCTTGATTGTTCGTTCGAAAACTTTAATACTGTCTGTTTGTCTGGAATGTGATACAATATGTGGAATTCATATAGTGTAGGCATGAAATACGAAATATGTGATATTTCGCATTTATGATGTCTAAAGAGAATCTGGATTCCAAATATTATAGTTTTACACTTTCTTTTCTGTGACCGTAAGTGTAGTATGTTAGATATCGCCGGTTTCGTTGCTATACATCAACGACAATTGGGGTATGAATACTTACTTACGTTGGTGATATTATGTGTTGCTGAGATATGATGTGTAGGATTGTCGCGATCGAATAGCCGGGGGGTTTTGTGAGATGAGAGTTTTATATTTTCATTCATGTAAATTCAAATGTAATATTCTTTTATTTGGGGCACTTCCAGGTTGCGGTTGTGTCACCAGTGTTGTATATTATTTACTTTTCCGCATTAGGATGGACCCAAGGAGGGGAGCACAGGTGACCGGGTTCTGGGGTTCAGTGGGAGGCCATCTCGAGGAGTCGAGACCGGGTCTCCTAAACTCCAGGATTGGTAGGGTCACTTGCCGCTCTCGTAGGGGTCCAGGGTGTGGGCTTTGCTATTCATCGCGACTGTGGAATCCGTATTTTCTATTCTGGCTAAATACTAAATACGGACGTCCTAGTATATCCCACGTTATATCTATATTTCTGCTGCCTGTGTTCTGTGAAATCTGAGACGAATGACTTATTATATATATGATATATAGTAGACGTTGCTTATGTTTTACACCCGCGCTAGTCCCGTCCCGGTATGCCGTTAGTTAAGTAACCTAACGGTGCATAACAGAACATTGCGGCGAATGCGGATGACATAAGCGTACGTGTTATTTTCGTTTCTTTTCTGTGATTGGCTTAAGGACTTAAATGATGGGATTACATTAATGTGATTAACGTAAAGAAAATAAACCTAAAAGATGTTGTAGAATCGGATTTAAAAACTACTCGGCTATTTATGAAAAAGCTACATTTCAAAACTGCGGAGCTTAAGCCACTCCTTTTGAAAACTGTTTGATTCTACAACGATATCAAGTTCAAAGCGTTAAAGATTTTCTTAAAAATCATTCGCAACCCTCCGTCATTTTAGGAAGTAGAGTACTTAGTATTCGTGCTACGTTTGTTGACTTTAGTTAAGGCGTAGTGTACGGTAGCTAAGTGATGTCTTCCTACAATGCATATGATGCAGATTAATTAGGACATTCATGCGACTTTGTTGACCATAGTTAAGGGTCATATGGGTGGGTCTAATTGATCAAGAAATGACGGGTAGAACTTGACTGGTACTTATGATTTGTTGACCATAGTTAAGGTCATAAGTACTAGGGGTAAAAATTACATCGGGAATTTCAAGTGTTGAAATTTGCAATGAGATTGCATACCTTCCATGTGATGGTTGGATCCCGATCCCACTGTGGGCAATAGTTGCTCCTAGGAGAGTTTTACAGTTTACAATTAGCTAACTCATTAGGTGTCTAGAAAGGTGTTAACGGGGCTCCGCCTCTGGGAAAACGAGGTTTACTCTAATTAGGTCCGTGCGAAAGCACGGGGAACCTCCCTCAAACTACCGACACTGGCCTGGCTGAACGGTTAGCGAAGTTGTAGACTGTAATTAATCCTGGCTAGTTTTTCTTTTTAAGGTTTGAAAGAAAACTTGATAAAAAGCAGTGGGAAACATCGATTAGACAAGATAATAAACCAATCTAATCTATGCAAGAGCTTTCGCTGAGTGTATTCTTTTCTCTCTCTTAATGGCAGATACCAATGACTGGACTTAAGCTTCTACTAGATAAGAACAAACTGAATGGGACCAACTATAAAGACAGGCTAAGGAATCTGAAGATCGCCTTGACTTATGATAAAGTATCATATGTCCTCACGGCTTCAGCCCCGCCCGTCCCAGGCCCAAAATCCTCAGTTGCGGACATTGAAGTCCGCAAGACATGGGACGCTGACTGTGCCACGGCAAAATGCCTCGCGCTTGCATCTATGGACAACACACATCAAAAGCAGCACGAGGACATGGACATTCACGGGATACTGCTCCATACAAAGGAGTTGTATGGGGAGCAGTCCCGCGTATTACGATACGAAGCATCAAGGAAACTGTTTCACATGCGAATGGCCCCTGGAACACTAGTAGGAGACCATGTGTTGAAGATGATAGCTCTTATAGAAGAGCTTGAGGACCATGGATGGACAATGGACAATGAACAATATATAGATATTATTCTGCAGTCCCTCCCCTCCACCTTTGCTCAGTTCATAGTGAACTTCAACATGCATGGCATGGAGAAGGACCTCCCTGAACTCCTTAATATGTTAAGGAGTGCAGAGAGCACTATGAAGTCAGCAAAGACTCCCGTTATGACCATTGGACAGTCTTCTTCTTCTCGCCCAAAAGCTAAGGCCAAGGGAAATAAAAAGAAGAAACCCACTAATCCTAAGGGCGGAGTCAAAAAGGTGAAGGGAAAGGGAAAGTCCACGGCTGGAGACCCAGGGAAATGCGAGTGTTTTCATTGCCACAAGACAGGACATTGGAAGCGCAATTGCACGGAGTACCTAATGTAGGGTTCCTAGGCACTCTAGTGAGGTCTCACAAGGCATCGAACATGCCATTTTCAAAAATTCTAGGTGCCGAGAGACCCGACTACGGATCGTTTGCTAGAAAACTAGGCGAAAAAGATAACTAGTTAACACTTAACTACAAGATATGGAAATACAACCTTTGTAGATCCGGTGCTCCACCTCCATAGCTCCGCAACGAAGTCGTCTCCGCTGTCCAAAACAAATCCGGGCTCTAGAGTCGGCTTCGTCGGAGAAAAAGTGAGCTAGGTCGTCGATGTCCATGCCGAAGATGATCTACGTCGAAGCATCGCAAGATCAAGCTCTCACTTCACCAAGTCAAGAAACTTGTGAAGAAAACACACTCTACTACTTGGAAAGAGGTAGAGGATGAAGAAATAGGAAGTGGGTAGACTTTAGAATTGGATTTCTCACTCAAATCATCAATCCACCATTGATGACCTCAAGGTTTTCTTCTTGAGTTCAAGGAAGAAGAAGAAGAAAAGATATATGATAAGTTAATTCAAAAAAGAAAAGAATAACAATACTTATCATAATATTAACTCTAGTCAAGTGTAGAGAATGAATCATGGTTAGTGGGAATGGTTAGGGTTAAGGATGAGATAAGAATGGTTGACTTGATCAAAGTTTCATGAAGCTTCAACTAAACTCCAAATTAAGCCACCATTCTTTTCTCCTCTTTTCCAAAATGAATAAACAAATAAATAAATGAATAAATAAAGGAAATGAAACCCTAACTATTCTTTTAACCATGGTTTAATTCTTTGCACTTAACCAAGTAAACATGTATCATCAAACATGATACAAGCAAGTGCACAAAATCATATCGCATATGCAATGCGCACACCCGAGTGAGAAAATCCATTTTAAAGTGAACCGATACTAGTTGATGCAAAGTAATATATCAAATATATAATTATGCATTAAATCATTAAATCAACTCTTGATTTAACGATCCGGTCATATCGCATATAACCGGCTAGTATCCAATGTATCGGCTTATCGAATCAATCCTTGATTCGATAATTAGGTTATATCGCATACCACCATTCGACACATTGATCGCGAGAATGAAATACGGTATCACATACACGCATTACTCTCGGTCCCGCACATATCTCATATGCGCTCCTATTTCGTTTCGCTTGTGCCAGGAAACCTCTGTGTAGGACTCTAAAGACTCGTCAATACGCCGGCAGCGGATGATGATCATATCAAGCATCCACAAGCCGCAAGCGGTCTGCTAAACGTAACGGCCACCCGGGTATTGAGCGATCTGAAGATCGACGAGCAAGCCCGCTCACACTCAAGTGAATCTGACCAGTAACACTACCGTACAGTCCGGTCTGATCGTCTGATATGTTGCATATCTCACCTAGGGGTGGTAAACGTCAGACCCCAATAGCTCGATAAGTCGTGTCGATATGAGGTCTATAACAATTCGAGAAACTACTGGTAACACTTACCAGTAAATCTCAGCAATCCTGGCCAGGGATTTCCTGTTATAGCCAATCGAACACAGCGCAACATCAACTCCCTATACCGGGAGAGACGAATCCCCTCCTATCGCTCATTGCCTCCATGTGACTCGGGACTGTACCCAAAAACCACCATTTTGCACGCCCTCTTGGACGTGGTAAGATGGAAATCAAAGCACAGTGGGAACCACACAAGACTCTATGACGATCTCGGGTCAACAGACTACTCTGTACCAGTGTCACCAGAGAACTGCCATCTGACGTGAGGTATAATACCATCTGGGAGTTCTCGGCGAGTCCGTCCAGTGTACCCAGTCTCCACTGAGCACCCGTATATCATCTCTGATGTCAAACACCGATGGATATGGGATCATCCATCGCCCATCTGTATGGGTCGAGAAGGTATACGCTAGTCTACTCTGGTATATCGATGCCCCATCTCGATACACCCACGACTAGGGACTTTGAAGGATGTACTTATGGACTACCATGTCCCCACTAGTATGATCTGCATCACAGTCCAGGTAGTCAAGTACAGATCCTAAGGGCTTTACCAACATGTAACAGAGAGACAATAAGTATACACGTTAAGGTAAAGTTCAACCAGATAGCATACTATCATGTTGAGCAAGAAAGTCCTCCCTATATATGTCCCAGCATCCACTACAATATACATCCTATGTACAGTAATGGCCTCTAGGGCATACATATAACTAACAATCTCCCACTTGCACTAGGGCCATCTGTAGCAGTGGTTGTAGTATCTCATACTCAACCATCCTATAAAAGTCTCTCTCTAGGAACAGGCCTTTGTGAGTGGATCCGCTGTGTTGTCCTCTTGGTCTACTCTCCTAATCCTCGATCACCCTGGAAATCAACTATCTCCATGATCAGGCGATACTGCCTTAGAATAAGTCTGGATCACTGATGGGACCGGCGTTCCTCGGCATAAGCCATAACTCCATTGTCACACAATGGGAGGAACATAGTTCATCTTATGAACCAATATACACCCAGACATCCTCTTTGGTAGCATCTTAAGTAGCGATCTATCCTGCCTTCATCGTCTAGTATGTCACGGTATCTAGCTTGGAACTCTTCCAACATACCGTCCCTTTACTGAGGGTAAAGACAATGCCTGCGACTGACATTCAGTCGTCTTTATCACCCTGGAACCCTTCCAGTGATTCTCCCCAGGATCGGTTGATACCGTCTCACTACAACTAGTGAGAATCCTAACATCCAATTAGATCTATCTCATAGATCCAAAACCCAGGATTTAGGAGGTATCACTTTGATCCTATATGGAGAATCATTGTGATAAGCGGAGATTGATCGAGCGTAGCATAGGAAACTCCTTCCCTATCAAGAGTATGTCATCCACGTACTCTACGAGGATCACCACCATACTCCCTACTACCTTTTTGTATATACAAGGTTCATCTACCATTTTGATGATGTCAAACTCTTTGACCGCTTCATCAAAACAGATGTTCCAACTCCGCGATGCCTGCTTTATCCTATAAAGCATCTTGCACATGTTTCCGCTGCTCCCACTGTCTACGAAGCCCTCTGGCTGTGTACTTATAGACGCACTCTTCTAAAACATCATTTAGAAAAGCAGTCATGACACCCAACCACCAGATATCGTAGTCATGGTGTGAAGCCGTGGCAAGTAGGATCTGGATGGACTTAAGCTTAGATACTGGAAAAAGGTTTCATCATTATCCACGCCTGGTCGATGACGAAAACCTTTAACTAGTCTAGCTTTGAAAGTCTCAACCTTTCCAAGTACACCAAGTAATCTTCTCAAGATATACTTGCTCCTGATGGGGATTTAACCCTTCAGATATAGCAACCAAAGTCCATACTTTGTTGGTGTGCATGGATTCCATCTCAGATCACTAAGCATCCAGCCATGCTTACAGAGTCTCACTCCTGATGGCTAGTTCGAAACCAGTTGGGTCATCATCTCATGATGTAATCCTCGCTCCCACTGTCATAGAGAAACCGAAGTATCTCTCAGGTGGGTGAGGAACCCTACTAGATCGGCGGAGAGGCTGAGGTTCGTTGGTAACAATCCTTTAGTTCTATCAAATCATCAGCTGCAGTTTGTATAGCTGGAACATTTCCAGTTCTACATTACAGACCTTGCCTCGAGCTTGTCCGGATTTTCCTTTCAGACATAGGCCGGACAACCCCAAATCTTAACTGGCTTAAGACATGGGCTCTTCCCTTTCCATATCACATATGAAGTGGTAGGCAACTGATTTGATTGGAACCCTATTCAATAGGTATGCATCTTCTCAAGTGCATAACACCCAATAGGAAAAAGGTAACTCAGTAGTACTCATCATAGAGCACACCATATCATATAGGGTGTGATTGCTCCGCCCCGATATACCATCGTGCTATGGTGTATACGGAGGAGTAATGCTGAGAGAGAATCTCATTCTCCTTTAGAATAATCCAGGATTTTCGTGCTCAAGTATTCTCCTCCTTGATCACATCCAAGGACATAATACTTATACCCGTATTGGTTCTCTACTTCTAACTTATATTCTGTGAATATCTCAAAAGGTTCGGACTTGTGTTTCAATAGGAACATAGGTCTGAATCTTGAGAGATCATCAGAGAACGTAATGAAGTATAAAGAACCGGTCTTGGCATGTGTAGACAGGGGACCTACATACATCAACATGTATCATCCCAAGAGTTCACTAACTCTTTCTCTGTTTCCAGTAAACGGAGCTATGGTCATCTTATCTTTGTGACATGACTGGCGAGTTTCACAAGATGTAAATTCAAACTGATTTAAATATGCATCTATATGTAACTTCAGCTAGTCGGGTCACATTGATCTGACCTAGTCTACAATACCTCAAGAATGAATCGTTCAGTTCTGAACTTTTCCTCTTGTGTGTGTTCTGTATACTAAAGAACTGTAGTTTGATTTAGAACGTCAATGCTTTTAGATAACGTCCCTGAACCGATCAACTTTTGATATAGGAAATGTTCAAAACATTATCCAACAATACAAAATTTTATCATTTCTTTACTAATAAAGAGACTGATATGATTTTGTATATCAGGTTCGGTATCTAATAACATTCGTTCAGAATCAATGTATTGGTAATACAGGGTGACAGTGACCAACAGACTTGGCTGCAACACTTGCCCCGTTTTCTGCCTCATGAAACTTGTCACCCGTTCTCAGTTTTTCTACCTATATGTAGCCCTATGTAACAGATTACATATCTGGGATCCTGATCCGGTATCATATACCCAGGACGTAAAGGATACTGAGAAACAGTTCTGTATAATGAACACACCCGAAGATGATGCATTAGCATGCACTCTCTTCGTTTGGGCGGCACGGGAATTCTGGTAATCCCCAATTTCCTGCTCTGTCTTATAACAATTATAAGTTGGAGCGGGACCAACGTTCCCCAGCTCAGTATAACAAGCGGGTTCGGTCAAAATTCCGTATTATTATCTTGATTAAGGCGTGATATGGTCGCTACCAGGAGAGAGAGAGAAGAAAACACTCAGCGTGCGCCCTTGCAAGAATAGATTGGTTATTATTTTATCTAATCAGGATGGCTCCCACTGCTTTTTATCAAATCTTCCTTCAAACCCTAAAAGGAAAGACTAGCCGGGATTAATTACACACTACAAGTTCGCCAATCTTTCAGCCAGGCCAGTGTCGGTACTTTGAGGGAGGTCCCCCGTGCTTTCGCACGAACCTAATTAATGCAAACCTCGTTTTCCCAGAGGCGTAACCTCGTTAACACCTTTCTAGACACCTACTTGATCGGCTAATTGTAATGTATAAAACTCTCCCAGGAGTAACACTTACTCGCAGCGGGTATCGGGATCCAACTATCTCATAGAAGGTATGCAATCTCATTGCAAATTTCAACACTTGAAATTCCCGATAATATTTTGCCCCTAACGTGCTATGACCTTGACGAAAGCCAACAAATCATAGCCCGCTAGTCAAGTTCAACCCGTACATTTCTTGATCGAATTAAACCCACCCGCACGACCCTTGACGAAAGCCAACAAAGCCGCACGACTACCCTAATCCAATCGCACCGTATGCTAACAGATAAGCAGCATATAGCTACCGCACACTGCACCTTGACGAAAGCCAACAAATGCAGCACGAATACTATATACAACTTATCTGAAATGACGGAGGGCTACGACAGGTTTTTCTGAAAACCTATTGCGTAATGAACTTGATATCGTTGTAGGATCGAATTAATTTTAAAATGGAGTGCTTTTGAGGCTTTTCTAGTTTTGCTAAAGGAGTCACTCCCGGTGAAGGGATCGTCGGTCCTTTCCTCGTCGAATGAGGTGCGGGATATATCATATATATCACTGTGCAAAGCAAAAACACTTAAAAGCAATCAAAAGACAAACCGAGGGTTGTAGCATCTGCCAGTTATTGCTAAAGGAGTCACTCCCGGTGAAGGGATCTCGGTCCTTTCCTCATCGAATAAGGTGCAGGATATATCATATATACCGCTGTGCAAAGCAAGAACTGTAGCTACCTGTTTTATTTTGAAATTCGATTCTACAACATCTTAGGTTTCTTTTATTTCATTAATCACATTAATGAAGTCCCATCATTTATGTACCTAAACATCACAGATAAATACGACGTACACTTATGCCATCCGCATTCGCCTCGATGTCCCCTCGTGCACCGTTAGGTTAGGTAACTAACGGCAGAGCGGGGCAGGGCTAGCGCGGGTGTAAAACATAAGTAACGTCTATATAATATATCATATATACTATATACTGTATCTATCACAGAACATCATATGATCATCTCACAGATATCGCAGCAGAAGAGACATATGAAATATTGGATATACTAGGACGTCCGTGTTTTCAATACGAGCCAGTATAAAACACGGATTCCTCGATCGTGATGAATAGCCAAACCCACACCCCTAGACCCCTACGAGAGCGGCAAGCAACCCTACCAATTCTGGAGTTAGGAGACCCGGACTCGACTCCTCGAGTTGGTCTCCCATTGGACTCCAGAACCCGGTTACTTGTGCTCCCCTCCTTGGGTCTATCCTAGTGCGGAAAAGTAAATAATTTACAAACGGTGACAACTTCCGCAACCTGGAAGTGCCCCAATAAAAGAATATTACATACAAGTTTTTACATGAATGAAAATGAAAAACACTCATCTCACATAAAAACCCCCGGCTATTCAAACACGACGATCCAATATAACATATCCAGCAACACATAACATCACATGTCATCAACGTAAGTAAATATGCGCATCCCAATTGTCGTTGACATATAGCAACGAAACCGGCGATATCACATATTACACTTACGGTCACAGAAAAGAAAGTGTAAAACTACAACAGTTGGAATCCGCAACCACCTCAGACATCGCATGCCTGACCAAATGAATTACTTAGACATCGCATGCCTAACAATTATAAACCCCGCATTTTAGTCTCAAAATCAAAAACACTTTTCAATATCAAGTCGGGCAATTCAACAAGATTCCCGACATCCTGATCGAATACTCGTCGCAAACTTCAGTAGGCGGCCGCACCCCCGATACCGTCGACGAAGTGCACCAAGGCGGAACACCGCTGCCGCGAGCACCCGAACGGATGCTTTCGGCGGCGGGGTTCTCCTACAGTCACTTGGTCGGGGCTATGGAGTGAGGCTGTCTATTAAGTTTACCCGGCGAATATCCGCGTACGCTACGTGATTGCGACGGACTTTTGATCACATCAAAATTCCGTGGCAACCGATCAAGTGAGACTAAACTGCTATGTTTATAACATTCATTCAGTTATCTCATAACTTATTGTGAATTCCAATTATTGTATCCCATTCCGGATAAATAGAAAATGTCAAACTTTCCGATCGAACAATCGAACACCCAAGTTTTCCCGATACAGCTCTACACATGAAACAAGTCTAACAACATTCAGTTCGTACCTCAGTACCAACGGTCCAGCCGTAGAAGGGTCAAGCCAACGCCTCACATGTGGCACGCCGTACTGCCCCAAACCCGAAGGTTCAAAGAGCAGTTCAAGACGGTCACATAATCGAGTTAAGGTTTGTTGTCTTCTAGAGGGACCATCGAGTTACTTGCACTACTTAGAACGTCGTTAAACTACGGAAAAATCCAACACATGGAAATTTCCCGACAGGGGAAAAATTGGGTATTTATATCCGGTCGAACTTTTTAACATATTCTAAAATTTATCCGGAAAGCCACACAGACAAAATTTGATACTTCGATCGAAACACCGAATCCCCAAATCAACTGCAGAAAATTCAACTCTTGAAAAATTATTAAAAATTCCCAGAAAACCCATCAAATTAAAATAGGAATTACTGTGCAGCAATTGGGAGGTGACGTCATCACCTAGCCGCGGAACCGCCGTAGAAGCTGGGCTTCTGCCGCGGTTCCGCGCTCTGTTTGATGAATTATTCACCTGAGTTTGCACAGTAATTCTTATAATTATTTATTGAATTTTTTAGGCATTTTTAATACACAAAAATCCGCATTTTCGGAAAAAGTACAGAGAGCATATTTGTTTTGGGGTTCCGGGTTCGTTCGGACTTCAAATTCCGTCTGGACTTCGCCTAAAGCTCTAGCTAGGCTCTGATACCACTGTAGGGTTCCTAGGCACTCTAGTGAGGTCTCATAAGGCATCGAACATGCCATTTTCAAAAATTCTAGATGCCGAGAGACCCGACTACGGATCGTTTGCTAGAAAACTAGGCGAAAAAGATAACTAGTTAACACTTAACTACAAGATATGGAAATACAACCTTTGTAGATCCGGTGCTCCACCTCCATAGCTCCGCAATGAAGTCGTCTCCGCTGTCCAAAACAAATCCGGGCTCTAGAGTCGGCTTCGTCGGAGAAAAAGTGAGCTAGGTCGTCGATGTCCATGCCGAAGATGATCTACGTCGAAGCATCGCAAGATCAAGCTCTCACTTCACCAAGTCAAGAAACTTGTGAAGAAAACACACTCTACTACTTGGCAAGAGGTAGAGGATGAAGAAATATGAAGTGGGTAGACTTTAGAATTGGATTTCTCACTCAAATCATCAATCCACCATTGATGACCTCAAGGTTTTCTTCTTGAGTTCAAGGAAGAAGAAGAAGAAAAGATATATGATAAGTTAATTCAAAAAAGAAAAGAATAACAATACTTATCATAATATTAACTCTAGTCAAGTGTAGAGAATGAATCATGGTTAGTGGGAATGGTTAGGGTTAAGGATGAGATAAGAATGGTTGACTTGATCAAAGTTTCATGAAGTTTCAACTAAACTCCAAATTAAGCCACCATTCTTTTCTCCTCTTTTCCAAAATGAATAAACAAATAAATAAATGAATAAATAAAGGAAATGAAACCCTAACCATTCTTTTAACCATGGTTTAATTCTTTGCACTTAACCAAGTAAACATGTATCATCAAACATGATACAAGCAAGTGCACAAAATCATATCGCATATGCAATGCGCACACCCGAGTGAGAAAATCCATTTTAAAGTGAACCGATACTAGTTGATGCAAAGTAATATATCAAATATATAATTATGCATTAAATCATTAAATCAACTCTTGATTTAACGATCCGGTCATATCGCATATAACCGGCTAGTATCCAATGTATCGGCTTATCGAATCAATCCTTGATTCGATAATTAGGTTATATCGCATACCACCATTCGACACATTGATCGCGAGAATGAAATACGGTATCACATACACGCATTACTCTCGGTCCCGCACATATCTCATATGCGCTCCTATTTCGTTTCGCTTGAGCCAGGAAACCTCTGTGTAGGACTCTAACGACTCGTCAATACGCCGGCAGCGGATGATGATCATATCAAGCATCCACAAGCCGCAAGCGGTCTGCTAAACGTAACGGCCACCCGGGTATTGAGCGATCTGAAGATCGACGAGCAAGCCCGCTCACACTCCAGTGAATCCGACCAGTAACACTACCGTACAGTCCGGTCTGATCGTCTGATATGTCGCATATCTCGCCTAGGGGTGGTAAACGTCAGACCCCAATAGCTCGATAAGTTGTGTCGATATGAGGTCTATAACAATTCGAGAAACTACTTGTAACACTTACCAGTAAATCTCAGCAACCCTGGCCAGGGATTTCCTGTTATAGCCAATCGAACACAGCGCAACATCAACTCCCTATACCGGGAGAGACGAATCCCCTCCTATCGCTCATTGCCTCCATGTGACTCGGGACTGTACCCAAAAACCACCGTTTTGCACGCCCTCTTGGACGTGGTAAGATGGAAATCAAAGCACAGTGGGAACCACACAAGACTCTATGACGATCTCGGGTCAACAGACTACTCTGTACCAGTGTCACCAGAGAACTGCCATCTGACGTGAGGTATAATACCATCTGGGAGTTCTCGGCGAGTCCGTCCAGTGTACCCAGTCTCCACTGAGCACCCGTATATCATCTCTGATGTCAAACACCGATGGATATGGGATCATCCATCGCCCATCTGTATGGGTCGAGAAGGTATATGCTAGTCTACTCTGGTATATCGATGCCCCATCTCGATACACCCACGACTAGGGACTTTGAAGGATGTACTTATGGACTACCATATCCCCACTAGTATGATCTGCATCACAGTCCAGGTAGTCAAGTACAGATCCTAAGGGCTTTACCAACATGTAACAGAGAGACAATCAGTATACACGTTAAGGTAAAGTTCAACCAGATAGCATACTATCATGTTGAGCAAGAAAGTCCTCCCTATATATGTCCCAGCATCCACTACAATATACATCCTATGTACAGTAATGGCCTCTAGGGCATACATATAACTAACACCTAAATCTCAAGAAGAAGCATGGTGATGCTTCTGCTTCAGGTGCGTTTGTGACTGAAAACTGTTTTTCTATAAACTCTGTTTCCTGGGTATTGGATACCGGTTCAGGTTCTCACATTTGCAATTCTATGCAGGGGCTGAGAAATAGCAAGGTTTTGAAGACAGGTGACCATACTCTCCGCGTTGGAAATGGTTCCAATGTACATACAGTCGCAGTGGGAGAGTATCACTTGGGGTTGCCATCTGGATGTATTTTGATTTTGAATCCATGTTATTTTGTACCTGATATGCTATGTAATATAATATCCGTTTCTTTGTTGGACAATGAAGGATATAATTTTGTGTTGCAGAACAATGTTATGAACATTCACCTAAATCAAATGTTGGTTGGGTATGGTACGCTTAATAACGGAATATATGTCCTAAATCAACACACAGTTTTCAGTATACAACACACTAATAAAAGAAAATTTTCAGAATTAAATGAAGCTTTTCTTTTGCACTGTAGACTTGGTCATATTAACGAAACAAGACTAAACAAGTTACATAAAGATGGATATTTAAACCCTTTTGAATATAAATCTTATGCGACTTGCCAGTCTTGTATCAAGGGTAAAATGACCAAAACTCCGTTTACCGGACACGGAGAAAGAGCTACTCAGCTCCTTGGCCTCATACATAGTGATGTATGTGGGCCAATGTCTACACAGGCTAGAGGCGGTTTTTCATACTTCATTACATTCACCGACGATTTCTTAAGATTCGGTCATGTATTTTTATTAAAGCACAAGTCCGAAGCTTTCGAGAAATTCATTGAATATAAACAAGAAGTAGAAAAACAAACCGGCTTGAGTATTAAGATGCTTCGATCAGATCGAGGTGGTGAGTATCTCAGTACAGAATTTGCAAACTTCCTAAAAGAGAATGGGATTCTCTCTCAGCTCACTCCTCCTTACACACCACAGCACAACGGTGTGTCAGAACGACGGAATAGGACCCTATTAGATATGGTCCGATCCATGATGAGTGACGCTGAGTTACTAGTCTCGTTTTGGGGACATGCATTGGAGACTGCAGCGTTTCTGCTAAACAGGGTTCCAACCAATGCCGTGTCTACCACGCCATATGAGATATGGAATGGGAAAAGACCATCTCTTAAAAGAATTAAGATTTGGGGTTGCCCGGCCTATGTTAAAAAGCAGAATCCGGACAAACTCGAGACACGGTCAGTCATGTGTAACTTTATGGGATATCCAAAGAATTCTTATGGATATCTGTTCTACCACAAAGAGGAACAAAAGGTGTTTGTTTCTCAGTATGCCACATTCTTGGAAAAAGAGTTTTTCACAGATAGAGATGATGGAAAAGTGGTAGATCTAGAAGAGGTTCTGGAGACACAAACTACAAATGACGATTTGGTTGAACCGGCTGTTGCAACAGAAACTGAAGAACCTCGGCCACTCCGTAGGTCTGGTAGGACTTCTCGCCCACCGGAGAGGTACTATGGTTTCCTCATTGATGGTGACAGAGAAGACTGTATCATGGAAGATGATGATCCTACCAGTTTTCAGCAAGCTATCACGAGTGGTGACTCTGTGAAGTGGCTGGATGCCATGAGATCCGAAATGGAGTCTATGTACACCAACAAAGTATGGACTTTGGACGTTGTACCCCCTGGGGTAAAACCTGTAGGGTGCAAATGGATCTTTAAAAGAAAGATTGGTGTGGATGGGCAGGTAGAGACCTATAAGGCAAGACTTGTGGCGAAAGGTTTTCGTCAAAGACCAGGTTTGGACTATGACGAAACTTTTTCGCCCGTAGCCATGCTTAAATCTATTCGGATCCTACTTGCTATTGCTGCTCACTACGACTATGAAATCTGGCAGATGGACGTTAAAACAGCATTTCTAAATGGAGATTTAGAAGAATGTGTTTATATGGATCAGCCGGAGGGCTTCATTGACAGTGGGAGCAGCGAGAAAGCATGTAGATTGCTTAAATCCATATATGGGTTAAAGCAGGCATCTCGGAGTTGGAACATCTGTTTCGATGATGTTATCAAAGAGTTTGATTTCATCAAAAATCCAGATGAACCTTGTGTTTATAGGAAGGCTGTAGGAAGAGCTGTCACATTCCTCGTATTGTACGTGAATGACATTCTTCTGATAGGAAATGATATTCCTATGCTACAGTCGGTCAAATCATTCTTATCACTGAGGTTCTCCATGAAGGACCTGGGTGATGCCACGTACATCCTGGGCATAAGGATCTATAGGGATAGATCCAAAAAGTTATTGGGACAGTCCCAAACCAGGTACATCAACACCATCCTAAAGAGGTTTAGTATGGAAGACTCCAAGCGGGGTGCCTTACCCGCTTGCCATGGAGTCACACTCTCCAAGGATTCTTGTCCAAAGACCGATGAAGAGAGAGCTCGCATGAGCATTATACCTTATGCTTCGGCAGTAGGATCTATAATGTATGCGATGTTATGTACACGCCCAGATGTAGCTTATGCACTTAGTGTTGTAAGCAGGTATCAATCCAACCCAGGGGAGAACCACTGGACAGCTGTGAAGAACATTCTTAAGTACTTACGATGGACTAAAGAATTGTTCTTGGTGTATGGTAATAAAGATCTCCAAATGGAGGCCTTTACCGATTCGAGCTTCCAGAGCGATAAGGATGACAGCAAATCTATCTCAGGGTTTGTGTTTACCCTCAATGGAGGGGCGGTGAGTTGGAAGAGTTCCAAACAGGATACCGTTGCAGACTCTACGATGGAGGCTGAGTACATTGCTGCAAATGATGCCGCCAAGGAAGCCGTCTGGATGAAGAAGTTCGTCTCGGAGCTAGGAGTAGTTCCAACCATTATTGATCCAATACCCTTGTATTGTGATAATAATGGGGCTATGGCGTTAGCCAAGGAGCCCAGATCCCATCAGCGGTCCAGACACATCCTGAGGCGATTTCATTTGATCCGGGAGATTGTAGATCGCCGCGAGATCGAGATTAAGAGAGTAGACACAAAGAACAACGCCGCGGATCCACTCACCAAGGCCCTCCCTCAGCCACAGCATGAGCGACTTTTTGAGATGTTGGGTATGAGATACGCCAATAACTGGCCTTAGTGCAAGTGGGAGATTGTTGGATATATGTATGCCCTAGAGGCCATTATGTGATAGTGGATGTATCTATACATGTATATATATTCAGTTTGCATTCTTGCTCGACATGATAGTATGCTATCTGGTTCTTCTTTATCTGTCATGTTGATTAGATCATGCTTTTATTCATTCATACATGCTGATAAAGCCCTGAGGATATCGGCTTGACTACTCTGATTATGATGGAGATCATACTAGTGGGACATCTGTAGTCTATAAGCATATCCTGAAATGTCCCTAGTCGGAGGTGTATCGAGACGGGGCATCGATATACCAGAGTAGACTAGCATATGTGATACTAGACCCATGTGATGGGCGATGGATGTTCCCACATTCATCGATGTTTGACATCAAGATCATATACGGGTGCTCAGTGGTGACTGGGTACACTGGACGGACTCGCCGAGAACTCCTATATGGAATTATATCTATCGTCGGATAGCAGTTCTTAGGTGACACTGGTACAGGTTAGTCTGTAGACCCGAGATCGTCATAGAGCCTTGTGTGTTCTCACACTGTACTTTGATTACCACCCTACCACGGCTCTACTGAGTCGTGCAAGCAGGTGGCCGTTGGGTACAGTCCCGAGACACACGAAGGCAATGAGCGATAGGAGGGGTTTCGTCTCTCCCGATATTGGGAGTTGATGCTGTACTGTGCCCGACTGGTTATAGCAGCAAGTCCCTGGCCAGGGCTGCTGAGATTTGCTGATAAGTGTTATCAGTAGTTTCTCGAACTGTTATAGACCATTCACCGGCACGACTTATTGAGTTATTGTGGTCGACGTGACCATCCCTAGGCTCGATATGCATCATATCTGACGAAGAGACCGGACTATACGGTAGTGTTGCCGGATGGCTCGACAGGAGTTGTAACAGGTTCGCTTGTTTTCTTCTAATCGCTCAATACCCGGGTGGCCGTTACGTTTAGCTGACCGCTTGCGGCTTGGGGGTGCTTGATATGATCATCGCCCACTGCCGGCGTATTGACGAGTCTTAGAGTCCCACATAGGAGTTACCTAGTCCAGGCGAAAAGTTGTGGTGCGCATATGCGATATGCGCTTGGACCCGATTAATATGCGTGTATGGGATACCGTATATTAATTGGGCGGCTTGCTAATGGTCGGGTCATATGTGATATGACCGGATTAGTGAATCAAGTGTTGATTCATCATTAGTTTCTCACTACAAATCCTATCTTGCTTATTTTGGATGTATGCATGCATGTATGCATTTATTCTTGTTCATGCACATATTGATGTGCAAGCACACATGCATACATACATCAATTTTTATCATGGTTGTTTATACAATGAGAATGGTGGATGTATAAGAATTACACCATGGTTATATTTGGATAATTATTGGATTTAAATTAAAGCAAAAGAAAATGAAAAATGGGTTAAATCACTTAAGAATTTCTACACTCTTCTAACTCAACCATGCTCACCTAACTTTTAACCCATAGTTCATTTTCTTATCATGCTTTCAATTTAAATAAAATGATATCTTTAAATCTAACCATGGTTGGTTTAGAGAAAGGAAAATATATATAGCTATTTTTCTTTTTCTCTTTCACAAGATAATTCATTCTCTTCTTCACAAAAGCCACCATCTTCATCAACCTCCATGCTTTGCTCTCTAGTTCCTACAAGAGAGCAAAATACTCATAAAAATAGGATTTTGAAGTGAGATCCAAAGCCACAACATCATTCTAATCAAGTTTAGCCGACTTGATTAGAGTGTTCTCTTGGTTTTTCCAAAGTAGCTAGCTTGGACGGGAAACTCCGGGTGGATCGTCGTGGACGTAGGAGGACAACAAGGAGAGCTTCTTCCAACACCTAAAGAGCCCAAGGAGTGAAGCAAAAACGGGAGCTACAAAGGTTGTAGCCTTCAAACCCTAATCTTTTCTAGTTTAAAGTTTTATAAACCTAATTTTCTAGGATCGATCCACTTGCGTGTTTGTTTAGCACAATAAAAATCATAACTTTTGGACATGTGATGCTTCAAAACTCTTCATAGGGTGCTAAACAAACCCTTCATCATATACGTGAGAGTTGGGTAGTTTATAATCACATCCTTAAAGTGGTCCCTGGTCGTTGGAGTTTCGAGACTGGGCATCAATACTCCATTAGTAGACTAGTGTATACAGTCGAGACCCCGACGAGGGACGGTGGCTGGTCTCACAAGCCATTGGTGTCAGTTGGTTCGCCTAAGATGTATACAGGTGCTCATTGGGTTATGAGTACACCGGACATGACTCGCCGGGAACATACTAGTTGGTATTATACTTAGCGTCAGATAGCAGTTCCCTTATGACATGTGTATAGGTTAGATCATTGACCTGAGATCGTCATTTGTCTTGTGTGAGTTCCCACTGTGCTTTGATTACTACCCTACCACGGTTCAAAGGAGTCGTGCAAACAGGTTTTAGTTGGGTACAGTTCCGAGCCAAATGGAGGCAGTGAGCGGATCGGCAGGGGTTTCGTCTCTCCCGGTATTGGGGGTGAGATCGCGCTGTGTCTAGTAGAGCCATTACACGAAGTCCTTGGCCAAGACAAGTGAGATTTACTGGTAGGTATTCCAGTAGTATCTCATGGTGTTCTAGGCTACACTCCGACATGACTTGTACCGCTTTTGGGGGTCTGACTTTTACCAACCCCCTAGGCCCGACATGCGATGCTCATAGACAAACGGACCGGACTGTACGGATATTGTCACTGACAGGCTCAGTAGGGTGTCAGGATGAGTTCGCTCATCGACCTCCCTTATGGTCAATACCTGGTAGCCCGTTACGTACAGCTAGTAACATTGACGTGCTAGTGGTTAAATCCACAGCCAGTGTATTGACGAGTCTTTAGAGTCCCCCATGGACAATTTCTCAAGTTTCGGGAGAAACGTTGTAGAAGCCGTATGGTATTATGGCAGGGTTCGATCATATACGTGCAGTCGTGCACGGATCATGATCGGTCGGATCATACTAGTGGGCTTTGGTTTAAGCCGGATCCTAGTATTAGATTTGTTGGATTACTTTTGTCTCATTGCATTTGCATTCAGTCGGAATACGGATGCAGGTATGTATATACAGGTGAGGGGTATCCTTGTGATTCGTCATGAGTTTACTTTAGTAGATGCCATTCCTTTTTTATTGTTGCAAACATTTGGATTAATGTTTACAAATGGAAATAATGAACTCAAAGTCATGATTAGGAGCATTAATTGTGACACATGCACAAGTGATGACTCATGGTCTCTTTATTTGTACATATGTCACATTATTGTTTGATTTATGTGTTGAAATGATAAGAGGAGAGAGGGAGGGAAGCCAAAGCAAAGGGGTTAGCTCTCGTATTATTATTCTTTCTCTCATTTTTATCATTGCAACACAAAAGAAAAGGAAAGCTCTTCTTCTTCCTCTTTCTTCTTGAGCTCACTATCTCTATTAATGGCATCATCTTCAACCTGCATCCATACACTCTCATGCGTTGAGAATCAATGGATGCTTGAGACAAAGTGATCGCACACATTCTCTACTTCACCTTGGACTTGTCGGCTAGCAAACTTCATGTTCGAGTTGCTTCGGGTGAAGCGGGAGCCCGTAAAAAGACTCATTGATGTGGTGCCCTTCCGATGAGGAGACCGGAGATCGGAGATGCCGCGAGGAGCTTGGGATGGTGGCCAAAGACCGAAGGACACGGATCGATCGGTATAGCCATTCTATCTTCTTTATAGTTTGCTAGTTTAATTTTAATGGTTCCATCCGGATTAAAGTCTGCGTTAGCGCCAGTTTCAAGTTTATGAAAAGTTTTTGTTTCCGTATTTTGGTCTCGGATTGACGGCCGGGGCGCTACCGTAGACTTACAAGACCGGCCATCGCCCCTCGTCGGGGTCAAGAAACGTATACGCTAGTCTACTTTAGAATATCGATGCCTAGTCTCGATATTCCTACGACTAGGGACATTTAATGATTTGCATATAGATTACACAGTTCTCACAAGTGTGATCGCTACAATAACCCTGGTAATCAAGCATGAATCCTATAGGCTCTATCAGCATGCAATTGTGATCCATAATACCATATTATACATGTATATGATGATAGAGATGAACCAGATAGCATACCATCATCTTGAGTAAAACTGTTCTACCTGTATAGGTCCTCCTTCAATCATCATAATCTCCTACCTGTGATTACAATAATTGCTTTGGGGGTACAATATCCAACAATCTCTCATTTGCACTTAAGGCTAATTATTGCAGTGTCGCATACTTACAGTCTGTGTGATACCGAACACCCAACTTCTCTACTAATCAGTTTCGCAAAGCATGTTTGCGAAACATTCACGTTCGAGAATTAGCCTCAGTGAGTGGATATGCTCCAATGCTTTTATCTTTATCTCTCTATATCTCAACTTCGTGGAAAACGACTATCTCCTAAAATGAGTGATACCTGTCTTAGAACTTGTCTGGATATCTGGTGGGACCAAGTTCATAAATGAACTCTAAATCCAATAAACTTCTTAGACTGTATCTTTCAAAGAATTTAATCAGTATCCTATGCCATACCTACCTTGGTATTCGCTTGGACCCCTGTCCAACATAATACCCCTTAGAAGAGGGTAAACTCTTGTAAGTCCATATCACGCACCCCACGAACTTGCGGGGAGGCAGAATATATGAAAAACGATTATCAAAGCTTCGTAACACGGACTTGAGCGCAAGAATCGTTATCTAAACCATTGCTAATGTTATACTAGAGGTTTAACTACTCGGTACCGAAGTTATACATCACGTTACATGTCCTTCGGGTCTTCATCGCTGTCCTCCACTCCTCGTAGGCTCTTTGGAACATCGGCAACTTCACGGCCTCCTTAAATCAAAGACGATCCACCCGAAAGCTCATACACCAAGCTTAATCTCAAACTTGAGATAACTAGGTTGCTTAAAGTGCTAATCTAAGCTACCTAGAGGATATAGAGTGAGGTTATGGATGTTTTAGTCTATCTAACCCTTGATCTCAACACATGAGAGGTTAGGGTTAGGGTTTCAAGAGAGAGTGAGCTTGAGGAGAGAGAAGGTGAGAATGATAATGAAAAGAATAATGAACTCATATGAATATATCAACCATAACAATTAATCAAATAAATAATATAAAAGATTTATCATCATGGTTAGATTCATTCATCTAGTGTGATTCATCATATGACTCACTAACTTATTAATGAATCATTTAATACAAAGCATGAATCACACAAATGAGTCATTAAGTAATTAATGCTCATGCCACCTTAACCCCTTAGTCACCACTCTTCTAGAACCTTCCCGACAAATTACGAGAACGCCCCTCTAATCCGTGAAAACACGGAAAAACTTTAGACTGTATAAATCCAATAACCCGTTACTAGAATCTGGCTTAAACCAAAGCCGGCTAGTAAAAACTGTCCGAAAAGTCGTACGTGCGTAAACACACGTACGCATCCGAACCATTGTCGTAAAACCATACGACCTCTATATCGTTTCGCCTGGAGCAGGGAAACTCTCTGTGTGGGATTCTAAAGACTCGACACTACGTTGGCAGTGGGTTTAACCACAGACCGCAAGCGGCACTAGCTGTACGTAACGGTCCCCAGGTAGATGTCGATAAGAAGGCCGATAAAGAAAACCATCCGAACCCCTACTGAGCCTGATGTGACAATCTCCGTACATTCCGGTTTGTTCGTCTAAGACTATCGCATATCAAGCCTAGGGGGCGGCAAGCGTCAGTCCCCTAATAGCTGTATAAGTCGTGTCGGAGCGAAGCCCATTATGCCCTGAGAAGCTACTGGAACCTACCAGTATATCTAGCTTGCCCTGGCCAGGGACTTTGCGTAATGGCTCTCTGACACAGTGTGATATCAACTCCTAATACCGGGAGAGACGAATCCTATCTAACCGCCACTGCCTCCAAGTGCTCGGGACTGCACCCAACTGCTACCTGTTTGCACGACTCCTTTGAGCCGTGGTAGGGTAGAAATCTAAGAACAGTGGGACACACTCGAGGCGAAGTAGCAGTGTCAAGTCTGCGGACTATGCTGTACTCATGTCACCTGGGAACTGTTAACTGACGATGGGTATAACACCAACCAATCAGTTCCCCGGCGAGTCCTGTCCGGTGTACCCGTAACCTAACGAGCACCTGTATACTATCTCCAGTACGACATACTGATGGCTGTGGGACAGACCATCTCCCCAACTGGGATGAGAAGCGTATACACTTAGTCTACTCTGGAATATCGTTGCCCTATCTCGATAATCCAACGATCAGGGACCTGTATAGGATGTTGCTTACAGACTACCCAGCCCCCACTAGTGTGACTGCCATCACGACGCTGGTAATCAAGCAAAGATCCTATGGGCTCTACTAATATGTATAAGTGATACATTACAAGAAACATATGCACATATTAACGTAGACTCAAACCAAGTAGCATACTACTAAGTTTAGCAAGACTGTTATATACAACTGTGAATATCCCAAGCTTCCATTAAGTAATATACATGCTAGTATGATACAATAATGGCCCCTAGGGCATATACACTAACAACTCTAACTATGACAACCACTCTATCATCCAGGTCACCTTGGAAGCCTAAAATGATAACCGCCTCATTAAGAAGGTTGTTGTTGGTTTTTTGTGCCCCCGCCGCTAACCCGCGGTCAATGCGGAATCCAAAAATAAAATTTTTCATAGCACTAGAAACCCTAAAACAAGAATTTAACCAAACACCTATAACGTTTTAGAAATCGTTTTGCGAATTTTTCCGTTTTAGGGCAAAATAGTCAGTATTTTCCGTTTTAACCCGATTTCGATCAAACGTCCGTATAAACTTTCCGGCACCTAGTTTAGCTAAAATAAAGCTAGTCCGCGAACTTTGGGGGTATATGGGAGGTTTTGTTTTAGATAAAATTTTCCCAAATAAAATATTATTTTAAGCGGTAAATTATGCACGTAAATCGGGAAATTTCTTCTCTTGGGAATAAATTGAATCTTATCACTAGAAATTTTTAGAAGCTTCTTTTCTAATTATCTAGATATTTTTTAGTGTAAAAGGATTGGAATTAAAAAGGAAAAGAAATGAATAAAAGTGGCATTTTGCATTAAATGTGCATTAATTGATTTCTTTTGCTAGAAACTTCACTTTCTTTTTGCACAAACCCCCCCTCACCTCATGGCCGAGCCCACCCCCTAATTTCTTCCCTCTTAATCTTCAAAGCACATTTCTTCTTTTCTTTCACTCAAAAATGCTTCAAAATTCCAAAATAAATCCACAAAAATCCTAAATAAAAATAAAACCATTAATTCTCTGCACTACTAGCTTGGATCATCAAGAAAAACACCATTTTTGGAAGGAAAAAATGGTGGATCTAGTTGCTTGTTTGTGTTCTTGAAGAGGTATATTTTTCAAAATCCTAATCTTAAATTGTTATGTTTAGATTTTTAAGTTAGTTAATTAAATGGCTATCATAGCTTTAAATTCTTGATTTAATTCATTATTCTTAATTTTTTTAGAAATTCAAGTTAGGGTTAAAGCTTGATTAAGTGTTTAATGTTAATTAAAGTGTTAATTTGTGATTAGGAAAACACAACCTAGTAGATTATGATAATTATTGCTAATTAATACTTTGTTTAATTGTGAAATATTGCTTACTAGGTTTTTGCTAAAACTTATTTAGCAAGTGTTAAAAATATAGAAATGGTTTGAATAGCTTAGTTAAGCTATTATAAAGTGTTTGTGAGCGCTAGATTTGTGTTAGCTTGATTCTAGTGCGAATTATTGCGATAAGTTGTTTACTAGATTTCGGTAACTTTTAGGCATGGGTTTCTTTTGATGTTGCGATATTAATTATATTGATTCCACGTTTATTATTGTGTTTTGAATGCGCGATTGGTACGATCAGGGTCTAGGCTTGGTAGTTGTGTCACTTTGCGTTCCTAGTTAGGGTCGTGCCGATATCGTTTGTGTCTTTGTGTAGCTTTTGCTCTTGAGTTCGTTTCGTAGTGTCGCTACGCGCGTTTGCCACAATACGAACACTTGAGAGTAAGTTTTTTGTTGTCGCGTTGGTCAGCGTAGTTTGTACGTGTTTTGGGTCTTTTGCTAATATATATCTATTATATTGTTATATGCTTTCAGGATCGCAAGCGGGGACTTCGGGCACTGCGAACAAGGGGAAGCAGGTGGTCGGATTTTCTTAGCTCGAGACCATCTGTGAGTAGATTTAACATCTACAGAGGAATCACCCGCATGGCATTATGCGTCTGGGCTAGAGATGTTAATATTGTCACATATTCTATTCCATTTATAGAGTTGCGCATATACTGCTTAGTTAATTGTTGTGCTTGGACTAGTATCCTTAGGACACTGCACATATTATTGATGATTCATGTTGCGCGAGCACTGATTGTATGCCACACACACCGTCAATAATTGCCATGTCACGCAGAACTCACTTATAGATATGATATTGTTTGGTTAGGGACATTGAGACATTGATTCATATTTCTTTACGCATATGACATACAGCATACCTGTATACTTACATGCTTACACATATGCCTTGACATACTTACATGCTAGTTACCTGTATACCTATAGAGTATTGTACCATTAACGATAGGTACATACACATATAATGACATAGCTACATGTATACTTTGCATACATACTTACACTTATACCTGGAGGGTATATTACATCATTACTGATAGGTAGATACCTATATCTTGCTATACCTTTATGTTTACATATATATCCGATTATGGCTACATGTTTACCTTTATTTGATGTTATTTAGAATTGGAGAAAATAGGAACCGCATGATATTTTATATTAACGTGTTGCAGTTAATTAGCGGCTTTTCCTTTATATGCTTACATTACAGTTTTATGTTGCAGATATTTTATTCATGGATTTTCGCATTGAGATATGGATTTTTCTTGATGTTTTCTGGATTTGGGAACCGTGGTAGTTTCATGAAATTATGCATTATTTGAAAAACCCGGTTCCTCTTGATATGATATTTCGGCATCCACCATGAGATTTATCGGTTCTGATATATACCCCATGCGAGGAGTTGGGGGCCATATGAGGGTACATGGTGGGGCCCGGTACAGTTCCCCTCGGCAAGATGATCGACGGTCCATGCCGATTGAGCCTGGAAGGTGGGCAAGTACCTACCGGTGACATTACCAATTACTCGGCGGTTATCATGGGGATACCGACGGGAGTCATGTGCGTATAGATACGTCGAGAGGCGAGGGTCAGAGCTAGGCACTCGAGCTTTCGGTATAGCGTATGATACGTACCTATCAGGGCGCCAGTCTTGGTGACAACACTTGATAGATCACTATTTTGTGTCGATTCTTGACACTTGGTTTTCATGATATTTTACTCCTAAGTATATATATAACAGTGGAATGGGACGCTGTTATATATGCATATACATATATATTAGTGGAATGGGACGCTAATATATATGTATACATATAAATTCATATACTTCATCTTAATTATTCATGCAAATTATATATAGGATATAAGAGATTTACTTGATATTGGATTTTGGATATAGGTGATTCATTTGATATTGGATGCAGGATATTTATGAGATTGCTGATTTTGTACATTCAGGATATATGAGATTTATTCGATATTGTACATTCAGGATTTATGAGACTTATATGATATGAGAGCCAATTTGGGGGCTGATTTGAGAAATTGGGATTTGGATTGTCTTGATGGATTTTGATCTTACCACGATGTCAGGATTCCGTGGAAATGACATATTTCATTCCATACTCCATATTTATTGTTTATGCACTGCTTCATGTATTAATAGTACCTGTTAGTGTACGTTTCATGATTGTTGCATTTACATACTTCATTTTATATGCATTGTTTCGTGTATTAGTAGTACCTGCTAGCGTATCTTTCTTTCATGACTGTTGCATATATACACATTCATATCATTATTGCATGATTATTGCATACCGATTTTCATATTATTGCTTCATGTATTAATTGTACCTGCTAGTGTACCTTCATGATTATTGCATTCATATGACCTTTATTTCCTATTAATTGGATATGTTAGATTCGCGCTGTACGTGCATACTTGCGATTACCTGCATATGTTATTTACTATTCACGAGTTGGCAACTCACCCTCGTTGTGCCACAGTGTTCTGCTGGTCTTTCCTCACAGTTGTCAGAGGCAGGACTATTATCACCTATCTTATCATTTTTTGCTGCGGATACCGTATCAGCTCACAGTGTGCAGTTTGCTTAGTGGGTTTTGTGGTTATTCGTTATTATATTGTATATTCGTTGTATCCTTGTACTCTCCATCTACTATTTCATGTTGACTTAGAGACTTGGTGATGACGATACTGTATATTATTTTGTGACTGGGTTGTCTTTTATGCAGTTTTTAGTTATATCGTCTTTTATTTCTTCGCTACGGCGTCGTATATCTGTTTTGGTGGTTGTTTTCTGCCTTTTGGCGTGGATTTTCTCCCTTTGGGGATGCTTTACTTTATATTTATGTTGTACCCATTTTTGGGGTTGGTTTTTACAAAGGAGGTGCTACCGAAATTTTCAAGAAAGTAAATTAGACTTAAAGAATTTATACTTGAGATTTTCAAAAATTTAAACAATGTTTCTTATCTTTTCTTGTCTTTTAATGGTTTAGATTTCTGAGTTTTGGCTTTCTTTTACTGCGTTATGCCTGTAGACGTTGCGTAGTATTAGGGTCGTCACGTGCCAATTTCGAGTCGTGACAAAGTTGGTATCAGAGCTCTAAGATTTAGCTTTCGGAGTGTAGGATGATCTTGGTATGTTGGAGTAGGTAGCTTAAAGCAGAGTAACGTAGTGTGTGTATGTCTGCGGCATACTCACGATGCGCTACTCCGCCTAAAGTGACCTAAGTACTAATTGCTTGAAATTCCTTCCTTGATGACATATCCTTGTGATTCAATTTCCGTGTTCATATCGAATCTTATTTCTATTTATAGCCTTTGCCGCCGATGACTATGGGGACTCAGAGTGATGCAGCGAGGGCCGAGGTCAGGATTGACTCGGATAGGACGAGGACTGATCAGGATGGCACGCTCGTTGTATAGGGGCAGATGGATCCGCCTTAGACAGATAGAATCGCTAGGCTTGTGGCAGAGATGCAGGACATGCGCCAGACGATGAGTTCATTGGTTGAGGCCATTCGAGCTCAGCGACAGGAGGTTGTCACCCATGTTACCCAGTTGTTCCTTGCAATCAGCATGCAGCGTTCCGTCTGTTAGTTATATGTATGCCTTAGAGGCCATTACTATACATAGGATGTATATTGTAGTGGATGCTGGGACATATATAGGGAGGACTTTCTTGCTCGACATGATAGTATGCTATCTGGTTACTCTTTACCTTAACGTGTACACTACTTGTCTCTCTGTTACATGTTGGTAAAGCCCTTAGGATGTGTACTGGACTATCTGGACTATGATGCGGATCATACTAGTGGGGACATGATAGTCCATAAGTACATCCTTCAAAGTCCCTAGTCGTGGGTGTATCGAGACGGGGCATCGATATGCCAGAGTAGACTAGCGTATACCTTCTCGACCTATATAGATGGACGATGGATGATCCCATATCCATTGGTGTTTGACATCAGAGATGATATACGGGTGCTCAGTGGAGACTGGGTACACTGGACGGACTCGCCGAGAACTCCCAGATGGTATTATACCTCACGTCAGATGGCAGTTCTCTGGTGACACTGGTACAGGTTAGTCTGTAGACCCGAGATCGTCATAGAGTCTTATGTGGTTCCCACTGTGCTTTGATTTCCATCTTACCACGTCCAAGAGGGCATGCAAAACGGTGGTTTTTGGGTACAGTCCCGAGTCACATGGAGGCAATGAGCGATAGGAGGGGATTCGTCTCTCCCGGTATAGGGAGTTGATGTTGCGCTGTGTGCGATTGGCTATAACAGGAAATCCCTGGCCAGGGTTGCTGAGATTTACTGGTAAGTGTTACCAGTAGTTTCTCGAATTGTTATAGACCTCATATCGACACGACTTATCAAGCTATTGGGGTCTGACGTTTACCACCTCTAGGCGAGATATGCGACATATCAGACGGACAGACCGGACTGTACGGTAAGTGTTACTGGTTGGATTCACAGGAGTGTGAGCGGGCTTGCTCGTCGATCTTCTGATCGCTCAATACCCGGGTGGCCGTTACGTTTAGCAGACCGCTTGCGGCTTGTGGATGCTTGATATGATCATCATCTGCTGCCAGCGTATTGACGAGTCTTTAGAGTCCTACACAGAGGTTTCCTGGCTCAAGCAAAACGAAATAGGAGCGCATATGAGATATGTGCGGGACAGAGAATAATACCAGTATGTGATACTGTATTCGATTCTCGCGATGTGACATTGATCGGTTATATGCGATATAGCCGGGTTATCGGATCAAGTGTTGATTCGATAAGTTGTTACTAATGATACTAGTCGGTTATATGCGATATGACCGGATCGTTAAATCAAGTGTTGATTTAATGATTTAATGCATAATTATATATTTGATATATTACTTTGCATTAACTAGTATCGGTTCACTTTAAATGGATTTTCTCGCTCGGGTGTGCGTATTGCATATGCGATATGATTTTGTGCACATGCTTGTATCATGTTTGATGATACATGCCTTTTTAATTAAGTGTATAGAATTAAACCTTGGTTAATGGAATGGTTAGGGTTTACTATTTGCTTATTCATTTTATTCATTTATTTATTAATCTTTTTCTTATTGGAAAAAGGAAATGAAATGATAAAATGGTGGCATTTCTTTTGTTCATTCATGAAGCTTCATGAATGCTTTGACTTGATGACCATTTTGTTTTTAGCTTAACCCTAACCATTGCATTAAACCATGATTAGTTCTCTACACTTAACTATGGTCATGTTATGATAAGGATTGATTATTCTTTTCTTTTTTAATTAACTTATCATAACATAATTCTTCTTCTTCTTCCTTTCTTCACTTGAAGAAAGCAAGCTCCATCAATGGTGATTGATGGAAATGAGTGAGAAATCCAATTCTAAAGTCTACCCACTTCCTATTTCTTCATCCTCTACCTCTTGCCAAGTAGTAGAGTGTGTTTCCTTCACAAGTTTTCATGACTTGGTGAAGGTGGAGCTTGATTTAGCGATGCCTCGACGTAGATCATCTTCGGCATGGACATCGACGACCTAGCTCGCCATTTCTCCGACGAAGCCGACGCTAGAGCCCGGGAATTCATTTCGACAGCAAAGGGACTTCGTTGCGGAGCTATGGAGGTGGAGCACCGGATCTACAAAGGTTGTATTTCCGTTTCTTTGTAGTTAAGTTGTTAACTAGATTATATTTTCGCCTAGATTTCTAGCCAACGGTCCGTAGTCGGGTTTCCCGGCACCTAGAATTTTTGAAATTGGCATGATTGATGGCTTGTGAGACCTCACTAGTGTGCCTAGGAACCCTGCACCGTCACCTACATAGCACCAGTGGATGCAGCCCCAGTTGACGAGACACGTATTCCAGAGACTTTGAGAGTTCCGGAACCATGGAGGACTCGTACCGGTCTACCAGCCCAGAGACAGAGGCTTAGTCGTCGAGACATATTTCTTGACCGTCGCGGGAGTAGCAGAGGCTTAGGACGAGGTCAGTCGTTCAGCTCTCATCTCCAGGAGGGTCAGCAATCGTCGCGTAGATGTTTCTGGTGTGGAAGCCTTCATCACTTCATCAGGGATTGTTCCTTATCACGACGTCAGGGTCGTATTCAGAGAGGTCGTGCTCGCGAAGGGTTCGCTTAGAGGGGACAGATTGGCAGAGGATGAGTTCATCCAGTTGCGGGTAGGGGGCAGACACGAGAGTTTGCTTCTACTCATCGGGATGCGTGGGCGTCCAATGCAGAGTTTTCAGGTATTCTAAATTTGTATGTTCTGTTGATGTACTTGTTTGTTTTACACACTTGTGCCGTGGTTGGGACGAGAGTCGGTTAGTTAGATCAGCCGTTTGTTGTGTTAACTTCTGTCAGTGATTCTTTTGTTGCGCGATACGTAATTCAGTCGTGTGCTAATCGGATAGGAGATAGAGATTCGTCCGTCGTTTTGATCCTTCTAGTGTTGTTGGATTTGACGTTCTCCTAGGCACGGAATGGTTACTTACGTGCTATGCGTCTTTGGACTGCCGTGAGAAAACAGACAGGGTTTGTTTTCCAGGCGAGTCAGTTCTTGTTGTGCATGGGAAGGCAGTGGTGCCGCCTCACAGCTTGAATTTAGCCTTTTTCACCAGTCGGATTTTAAGGAGAAGATGTCAAGGATTCTTGGCGTTCATTCATGATACCGGAGCCACAGTGGGTTTGTTGGACCGGCTTTCCTTCGTGCGAGAGTTTTCCGACGTTGTTCCAGATGAGCCGGGGAAGCTTAGGGAGCATAAGGATCAGCTGCAGAGTTGTTTGTTGGGGGGCTTATGCGATGAGTGTTTCGCATTGGGGAGCTCCTATTTCTGTTCGTCAAGGAGAAGGACAGCAGTTGAGATTGTGTATTGATTGATCGTCAATTGAACCGGCTTACGGTGCGGATAAGTATCCTTTACCTCACATTGACGATTTCTTCGATTAGCTCCAGAGTGCGAGACATTTTTCTAAGTTTGTTCGGGATTAGGTCATCATTGTTGCGGGTTCGGAGTGATGACATTCCGAAGACTGCCTTGTGCGTGCTACGGGCTTTGTGTGTTTTGGTGGTGTCGTTGGACTCACCAATGCCCTAGCAGCATTCGTAGATATGATGAACCAGATTTCTTAAGGCCGTTCATCGACCAGTTATTGTTGTGTTATTGACGACATTCTGGTCTATTCAATGTGTCATGAGGGACAGGAGTAGCACTTGAGGATTTGTTTTGCAGACATTGGGAGAGCCCCAGCGGTTTGCTAGATTCTTGGAGTGTTCCTTCAGGCTTGTTTGTGTTGACTCCTAGGTCTTGTAGTTACAGGAGACGATTTTTGTATGGTCTCGAGGAAGATCGAGGCCGTACAGATTTGGCCCCGACTTGTATACGGACGGAGTTCCGCAGATTTTTGGGCTTAGCAGGTTGTTACCGCCGTTTCGTGCAGTATATTAGTGTATCGCTGCACCGTTGACTGGACTGACCGGAAAGGAGGTTCCTTTTTCTTTGGACAGAGGCATGCGTGCAGAGTTTTCAGCAGTTGAAGACTCGGTTGACAACTGCATTAGTTCTTTCTTTGCTTTCTGGTTCGGGCGACCTTGTTGTTTAACTGTGATGTTTCGCGAGTGGGGCTCGACTGTGTACTGAGGTGACACTATAGAGTTATCGCTTTTACTTCCCGACAGTTGGAGGAAGTGCGAGCAGGATATCCCACTTATGATTTGGAATTGGCCGCGGTGGTTTTGCGTTGGAAATTTGGAAAACACTACTTGTTCGGAGAGTCATGGCAGATTTTAACGAACCACCAGAGCTTAATGTACATCTTCCTGCAGCGGATTTTGATTGTTGAGATAGTCTTCTGCAGATTTTCAGTTCTTGTTCGATCATTGAGTACAGCTTAAGTTCGCCTCTACTGAGGGGATAGCTTGCTCATGTCCGCGCCCGACCACTTTTCCTTAATCGCTTTCACGAGGCACTGCCCGCCGATGCTCGTTCGTCAGAGATACTTGAGCATACTTGGCTGGGTAATGATTTGGATTCCTTGATTTGTGACAAGGTTGTGCTAAGTTTAGGGAGACGTTTGTGTACCTGATACTATTAGGTAGAGACGTGAAATCCTAGAGCAGGCACATCTGTCAACTCTCTGTACTCATTCAAGTTCCACCAGCATTTGACGTGACTTGTGAGATAGTTACGGATGGGCAGGGATGTAGAGTGAAGTTTCGGGTTTCATTTCAAGGTGTCTGTCTTGTTGTGTGCTAAGGTTGAGCATTTGAGACTGGCTAGAGAGTTGCAACCATTAACCGTTCCGAAGTGGAAATGGGAGCAGATCTCCATGAATTTCGTTGTGGTGTCTACCCCGGTCTAGACAGGATGTGACTCCATTCGCTGTTTGTTGTCCGGTTATGCTCTGTTTGCTCAGTTGTCCTTTGTTAAGTTGTGCGTTGCATGGAGTTCCTTCATGGGTCGTATCCAAATAGGGCACCCTATTCGCTTGCCGTCTTGGGCAGGAACTTTAGGAAACCTTGGGTACTGGTTGAGCTTTAGCTCCGCATTTCTATCCGCAGGATGATGGTTTTGTGAGAGAGGGCTATACCGACTCTGGAGGATATGCTTGTGCATGCGTATTAATTGTTGTTGGCAGTTGGGATCGTCACTTTCCATTATTAGGGTTCTCTTTCGATAGCTGTTATCAGAAGGCACTCCAATTGGCAACCTTTAAGTTTAGTTGTTAGGTCGTGTCGATCGCCATTCTGTTTTGCTGACTCTGCATAAATAGGATTTTTGTACCCCAGCTAGTCTAGAGACTTCAGAGATGATCCAGTTGGTTCAGGTAAGGATGAGAGTATCCCAGTGCAGACAGAGGTCTTATGCCGACTGGGGTAGTCGCATACTTGAGTTCGCAGTGGGAGATCATGTATTCCTACGGTTTTTTTCCCGATGAATGACGTGTTGAGTTTTTGGAGGCTTATCCTAGGATTTTAGGTCCTTTTCAGATCCTCAAGCGAGTTGGTTCTGTTGCCTATAATTTAGCACTTCCACCCATATTTTTTAGTATTCACCCCGTATTCCTTGTGTCAATACTTCGCAATTACCTTCATGAACTTTTTCACATAACTCAGCACTAGACCATTTATTTGTGACATGATCTTTCATTCACCCGCAACCGATGGTTATGGTGGATCGGCAGGTGGAGGAACTTCGGTCAAGGGTCTTGCCGTCTGTGAGGGTTCTTTGGCGTAGCTGTATAGTGAGGTGATCACTTGGCAGGCTACGAGCGAGATTTGGGGGTTTTCTACTCATCTCTTTGAAGGTACGCGTAGATGAATTTTAATTCGGGGACCGAATTTCTTTATGGGGGATGATTGTAACGTTTTAGAAATCGTTTTGCAAATTTTTCCGTTTTAGGGCAAAATAGTCGGTATTTTCCGTTTTAACCCGATTACGATCAAACGTCCATATAAACTTGCCGGCACCTAGTTTAGCTAAAATAAAGGTAGTGCACGAACTTTGGGGGTATATGGGAGGTTTTGGTTCAGATAGAATTTTTCCCAAATAAAATATTATTTTAAGCGGTAAATTATGCACGTAAATCGGGAAATTTCTTCTCTTGGGAATAAATTGAATCTTATCACTAGACAATTTTGGAAGCTTCTTTTCTAAATATTTAGATATTTTTTAGTGCAAAAGGATTGGAATTAAAAAAGAAAAGAAATGAATAAAAGGTGGCATTTTGCATTAAATGTGCATCAATTGATTTTTTTGCTAGAAACTTCACTTTCATTTTGCACAAAACCCCCCCTCACCTCATGGCTGAGCCTACCCCCTAATTTATGCCCTCTTAATTTTCAAAGCTCATTTCTTCATCTCTTTCACTCAAAAATGCTTCAAAATTCCAAAATAAATCCACAAAAATCCTAAATAAAAATAAAACCATTAATTCTCTTCACTACTAGCTTGGATCGTCAAGGAAAACATCATTTTTGGAGGAAAAAAATGATGGATCTAGTTGCTTGTTTGTGTTCTTGAAGAGGTATATTTTTCAAAACCCTAATCTTAAATTGTTATGTTTAGATCTTTAAGTTAGTTAATTAAATGGTTATCATAGCTTTAAATTCTTGATTTAATTCATTATTCTTAATTTTTTTAGAAATTCAAGTTAGGGTTAAAGCTAGATTAAGTGTTTAATGTTAATTAAAGTGTTAATTTTGTTAGTGTATATGCCCTAGAGGCTATTACTGTATCATACTAGTTTGTATATTACTTAATTGAAGCTTGGGACATTCACCTTGTATAGAAAATCTTGCTCAATATAGTAGTATGCTACTTGGTTTGTTTCTACTTCAATGTGTACATGTGTTTATTTAAGTATATCACCTATACACATTAGTGGAGCCCTTAGGATCTTTGCTTGATTACCAGCGTTGTGATGGCAGTCACACTAGTGGGGGCTGGGTAATCTACAAGCACATCCTTATGCAGGTCCCCAGTCGTAGGACTATCGAGACAGGGCATCGATACTCCGGAGTAGACTAGCGTATACGTTTCTCATCCCAGTGTAGGAGACGGTCTGTCCCACAACCGTCAGTACGTCATACTTGAGATAGTATGCGGGTGCTCGTTAGGTTACGAGTACACTGGACAGGACTCGTCGGGAACTGTTGGTTGGTACTATACCTATCGTCAGTTATCAGTTCTCAGGTGACATGAGTACAGCTTAGTCCTCTGACTTGACACTGTCACTTCGCCTCGAGTGTGTTCCCACTGTACTTAGATTACTACCCTACCATGGCTCAAAGGAGTCGTGCAAACAGGTAGTAGTTAGGTGCAGTCCCGAAGCACTTGGAGGCAGTGACGGTTAGACAGGATCCGTCTCTCCCGATATTGGGGGTTGACATCGCGCTATGTCTAGGAGAGCCATTACACGAGTAGTCCCTGGCCAGGGCAAGCGAGATATACTGGTAGGTTTCCAGTGCTATCTCAGGGTGTTCTGGGCTACACTCCGACACGACTTATACCGCTATTAGGGGATTGACGTTTACCGCCCCTAGACCCGCCATGCGATGTATCAGACGAACAGACCGGACTGTACAGAGATTGTCACATTCAGGCTCAGTAGGAGTTCAGATGGGTTTTACCTCGTCAGTCTTCTTGTCGGCATCTACCTGGGGACCGTTACGCACAGCTAGTGCCACTTGCAGTCTGTGGTTAAACCCACTGCCAGCGTAGTGTCGAGTCTTTAGAGTCCCACACAGAAAGCTATTCGCCTTTAGGCAAAAGAGTAGAGGTCTCATGGTTTTGCGACAGGTCGCATGGTTTTGCGACAGGGTTCGGTCACATCCGTGCACTTGTGCACGTTTGGTGTCCGGACAGTTAACACTAGCGGGCTTTGGTTTAAGCCAGATCCTAGTGTACATTTTGGGATTGGTTTTATCTCGTTTGTATTCATGTTCCTCGAAACGCGGATGCGGGTGTGTATGCACAGTTGATAGAGAGACAGAGGCAGAGGATTCTCATTGGGGTTGTTGACTGTTGACTGTTGACTGTTGACTGTTGACTATTGACTTTTGGCTAAACCCTAATGAGAATAAGAAATATAATTAACAATAATATTAATTAAGTATTATAGTGACATGGTTGTTGAGGGGTTGACTTTGTTGACTTGTTGACTTTGTTGACTGGTTGACTAGGTTGGACTAGTTGACCATCATCATGATAATGGCTATCATTTCATGGCAAAGACTTTTGCTTGCTTGTTTGTTTTTGCAAAATGAGTGCATGAAATAATATAGCCATTTTGACTTAAACCATCACACAATACTTGATTACTATTTTTGTTATGATGGTTTTGGATTATGAGAGCTTGGATGGCAAAAGACTTACTCATTCTCTCATTTCATTTCTCTCTCTTGCTTGAGCTCTCCCTCTTGCTTGAGCTCTCCCTCTTGCTCTTCCTCTTGCTCTCTCTCTAGTTCAAGGCAACACCCTCTCATGAGTTGAGAAACATTGCCATAGAGATAAAAGAAAACCCATATCACTTCTCTACTCATCCTAGTTCACAAGATTTAGCAAACCAAGTGTTCTAGTTTCTTCAAGTTTGAAAAAGAAGCCAAAGGTAGAAGCTTTCAGGTGGATCCATCTTTGGCGCAAGGAGACGACGAGGTGAGGCCGATCCGTACACCGGAAAGAGTCGAAGACGAAGGAGTTCAAGAAAGGTATAGCCCCCTAACCGAGTCGGTAAAACTCAAGTTAGGTTGTTAGGTAGTTGTTTAACAAAGATCCGTATTTTGAGTCCATGTTACCACCTCTTGAAAAATCGTTTTTCATCATTTCCGCAAGCCCGTAAGTACCGGGAGAGGTAACGTGGACTTACCGTGGTATCAGAGCCTAGTTAAACACTATCTAACATGTTAGCAAAGTAACTAAAAGTTCGATCGGAGAAAAAGTCGCGAAACGAACCCGTAAAATCAAGTTTCTGCCGATTCTGTTTTCTGTTCAAAAATTAATAAATCTGACACTAAAAATCGGCTCAGGCTTTTTAAAACCCACACAAGAAATTTGGCCCATCGAATCGGTCAAAGCGGCGCGGAAACGCGGCGGGAGCATGCTCCCGCCGCGGTTCCGCGGCCGAGTTGACTCGGTCGAGGAAAAGGTTTCTTGCAGAGTATTTCTGGGTGTTTTGGGATTTTTGAAATATGATTTTTCTGCCCAGATTTTCCAGAAAGAAAAATTAGTTTTTGGGGCTTGAAAATCCGTATTTTGATCGAACTTCTAAAGACTTAAGCTGACGGGTATATATCTGTGATGTGTTATATGTATTGAACGTCCGCTAATCGCTATACGTCGATTAGTGGGGGTTATACATATCTATGATCTGTAATGTTGATGGTATGTGTATATGAATTCATTGGATTATCGCGGATGAATAGCCCGGGGGTTGTGAGATGAGAGTTTTCTTTTATCTTTCAGTTCATGTAATATGTAAATTGATGTAATATTATTTTTGGCCGCACAACCGGGTCGGGGTTGTAGCCGTCATTGTATAATTTCTTTTTACTGTTTTTGCTCCTAGGATAGACCCAAGGTGGGGTGCACAAACTACCGGGTATCTCGAAGTGCCGAGTGGCCTACTCACGTCGTTGAGGGAGGTTGCGCCGCTTCGAATATTTGGCGGGTAGTTTGCCGCACCCGTAGGGGTCTAGGGTGGGGTATTGGCTATTCATCGCGACCGTGTAATCCGCTTTTCATTACAGGATCGTACGGATTGCGGATTCCTAGTATATCCAATGTGTTCATCTATGATCTGAAATGGCTATCATTGCAATATATCTATGTATGATATTATTTAGGCGTTACTTATATTTTGCATCCGCGCTAGTCCAGCCCCCGCTCTGTCGTTAGTTAAGTAACCTAACGGGTAATGATGGGGCCCCGTGGCGAATGCGGTTGGCATAAGCGTACGTCATATTTTGGTTGTTTTCTGCAATGGTAGGATTAAATAATGGGACGCATTGGAATTAATGCAAGAAAAATAAACCAAGTAAAAGTCGTTGGAACACTTTCAAAAACCACTTGGTTTCTTTTCAAAAATAACTTTTAAACGCGGAGCTTAAGCCACTCCTTTTAAAAGCTATCTCGTTCTTTCGATTATATCAAGTTCACTACGTTCACGGTTTCTCCAAAACCATTCGTAGCCCTCCGTCGTTTCACATGAATGGTCAATAAGTATTCAAGCTATGTATGTTGGCCAAAGTCAAGGCATAGTGATTGGTAGCTATTGGGTATTCATGTGCAGCATAGATAGTTGTGTTGGTTTGGGGCAGTCGTTCTACCATTTTGGCCAAAGTCAAGGGTATGTGCGGATGGGCTCAAATTAACCTGGAGAATGACGGGTAGAACTTGACATGTGACTTATGATATTTTGGCCAAAGTCAAGGTCATAAGAGCATGGGGCAAAAATCCACATCGGGAGTTTCAAAAGAACTGAAACTTGCTAGCGCTGCATACCATTTGGAGTGTGATGATTCTGGTAGGATTCCTTCAGTTTTGTCACGCAATGATATTTGGATCCCGATCCTACTGTGAGTATATGCCACTCCTCGGGAAATTTCTCACTTAACGATCAATGCTATAAACCAAGTAGGTGTCTAGAAAGGTGTTAGCGGGGCTACGGCCCCAGGGAAAAGAGGTTATTTAATTAAGGAACTTCGCAAAAGCGTTGGAAAACCTCCCTCGAAGTACCGACACCAGCCTGGCCGAACGGTTAAGCAAGTATTGTACGGTGAGATTGATCCTGACTAATTCTTCCTTTTTGGTTTGAGGAGGGATTCGAGAGACAGTGGGAGCTATCCTGTTTAGACAAATTAAAAACCACTCTAAACTTGCAAGAGCATCATGCTAAAGTGTTTCTTCTCTCTCTCCTAATTGCAGCGACCAAACATCATGACCGGACTTAAGTTACTACTAGATAAAAACATACTGACAGGGCCAAACTACAAAGATTGGCTCAGGAATGTCAAAATGGCCATCACTTATGACAAGTTGGGGTATCTCCTTACCACCAAAGCTCCCCCTGTCCCAGGTCCCACCTCTAGCGTCGCGGATAAGGAAATCCGTAAGACTTGGGAGATCGATTGCGCGAAGGCCAAGTGCCTCGTGCTTGCCTCTATGGACAACGAACATCAGAGGAGGCACGAGAATATGGACCTCGAATCCATATTTCTCCATACAAAAGAACTGTATGGAGAGCAATCTCGTATCGCAAGATACGAAATGTCGAAAAAGCTATTTTCGGCTAGGTTGGCCATCGGATCATCGGTAGCGGAACACGTGCTTAAGATGATTGGCTTCATAGAGGAGCTCGCGAACCTTGGGACCACTTTGGAGAATGAGCTCTATACGGACTTGATTCTCCAGTCCTTTCCTTCCACTTACGCCCAGTTTATCCTGAACTTCAACTTGCAAGAAAAAGAAGTTGAACTTTCAGAACTCCTCAACATGTTGAGGAGTGCAGAGGGCACCCTACAGAAAGGTAGGGAGACATCCACTTTGTTTGTAGGAGGATCTTCCTCTTCTAGGTCCAAGGCGAAAGCCAAGGGAAAGAAGAAGAAAGCCCCCGCCAAACCAAGGGGCGGTGTTAGTAAAGTGGATACGAAGGGAAAGACAAAAGCAACAAAGGTAGTGGGAAAGCTTGTGGGAAAGGAAGAGTGCTTTTACTGTCATAAGAGTGGGCACTGGAAGAAAGATTGCAGGGCTTAGAAAGCCAGAACACAGGATCTGAAGCAAGTTGCGGCTTCAGCTTCAGGTGTGTATGTTATTGAAACTGTCTATCAATAAACTCTACTTCCTGGGTATTGGATACCGGATCAGGACTTCATATCTGTAATTCTTTGCAGGCGTTGAGAAACCGTAGGTTTTTGAAGGCAGGTGACATGACCCTCAAAGTTGCAAACGGAGCTAGCATGGATGCTAAGGCCGTGGAGGACTATCACCTGGGAATGTCAGATGGACATGTTTTGGTTTTACGTAATTGTTTTTTTGTACCCAACGCAACTTGTAATATCATTTCTGTATCTTTGACTTCTAAAGAAGGTTATGAATTTGCGTTTGTAAGTAATGTTGTAAACATTCACCTTAATCAAGTTCTGATTGGGTCAGGTATATTAAGCAATGGTATATACGTACTAAACCAACCACAGATTTTCAATGTCCAGAATACACACAAAAGAAAGTCTCCGGAAATAAATCAGACTTTCTTATGGCATTGTAGACTAGGTCACATCAATGAGAGAGGTTGACGAAGTTATGACTGAATGAAATTCTCTCGTTGTGTGTTTAAGAAAATGTATATAGAAATCACAATCAAAAATATTTGACCGCAATCAACTACGGTGTCGGATGTAGATCGTTAGCGAGTGCGGATCGTCCACAGGGATTGTGCGATTCGTTTGTAATTTTGATTTGTTTGAATTGAAAAGTTAATAGAAAAGAAAAGAAAACATGATTCAAGATTTTTATCGATGGGTTTCAAGTGTCACTATTCTAATCAAGAATCAAGAAAATGATAAAAATAGAGAATCGAGTTTCGATAGAATTCCAATCACTTTAGGGTTTCAAGATTTGAAGTAAAGCTCGTAGGAATCGAGTAAATTGTAGATGTGATGAAGATTCAAGATTACGATTTCTTATCTAGTAACAAATTGATGCTAAATCGATGTCGAATTCATCGAGGATCAAGGATCTTGCGAGGAATTAGGGTTCCTCATCCTATCCTTTGTCCTTTCGATGAATAACATTCGCTAGATAGCTTCTTGAATGTCGAATGATCAATTGTCGATCTCTAGATCGTGCGAAAGGAATCAAGAACACATTCGCATCGATCTAGATCATCGATCAATCGATTTTCAAGAATTTACAATTGATTTAAGACTTAAGAAAACGTTTTACAATTCATCAACATCATCATTTTACAATTGTTTCGATTCCTCCACGAGCGGAGTTTTATTCAAGCATCATCACAAAGTACATATTCAAGAATCTAAATGAATCATAATGCTTGAATTGAAATGTAAACAAGTTAAAGAATCTTCACCTTCATTACATCAACAAGTAGTTACAACTCTCAAGATTTACAAGAGGTAGGAACTTCGCTCGTCGAATCATGCATCGCTCGGCTTCTTGAGTCTTGGATCGCTTCGATCTCGTGCTCCGTTCAATACCGGCTTTGCTTCTAAAGGATGCTTGAAGACTTGCTTTGCTTGAACTCCATGGATCTTGAATTGGGTATTTCTAGATTGGATTAGGGTTAGGGTTTGGAGGTGGCAAGAATGTGGGTAGATGAAGAACTAGGGCTTAGCCAACAATGAGTTGTCTGAGATCTATGATATGAGATCATATGATAATGGATCCCTTTTACAAGTGAGCCTAGGGGTCTATTTATAGGTTTCCTAAACCCTAGGTCTAGATTTTGAATTTGCAATTCCCTCCAAAAGTTTGTTGTAAGTTAGTTAGGAGCTTAGCTTAGACTTTAAGCTAGGAATGTTTAGCTTTTAGAAACCCTAGTTTGCTGAACTGGCAGAAGCTTCTGGGGTCTTCTGGAAAATGCAGAGTCTTGAAGAGCCATAGGAGCTAAGGTGGAGATATTGCAGCAAAGTTGGAGGGCTGACGTGGTAGCGCCGCCGCGGAACCGCGACACAAGGCGGCTCCGGCCGCGGTTCCGCGGCCGTATGGTGGCTTGAGGGCTTCATCTTTCTTCTGTTGCTCTCCTATGTCTTTTGATGTATTTCTTGTTATGTTGAATCTCTGAATTCTTTTTAGATCAATACCAGATTCAAAATCCTTGAGTTGGCGTATTCTTTAGCAGTCTTCGTTTGTAAATTTGACCGATCTTCTGTATTTTCCTGCACAAACTTTGGAACACAAGTTGCGATATATAGGAATGATGCCATGCTATGAAATGCAGTCAATTTCCTTTATAGTGCCGGTTTTAGAGTCTAACACATGCAATCTGATATTTAACGACTGATTTGCTAATATGTGCGATATGAATGCCGAACACTTCTATATGAATGCAAATGATAGGGAAATTGCCGGTTAAAAGATGCAGTATTTTCGACTGATCAAATTCCCCCAAACTTATTTTCGATCGTCTCGAGCGGACTTTTTATTAAAAAGAAGGAGAAAATAAAGAAAGAGAAAAACAAAGTAGCACACTTTCGTAGGTAACACGATTGCACTGAGCACGTGCAACAAGCCTTTAAACCTCTAGGTGTCCCTAGTAGGAGGAGTGTTGTCTCCTGAGGGTTTTCAGCGGATTGCACCCACAAAATCCAATAATAAAAGAATGATCATGAATATTACATTTAAAGAAAAGAATTGTAAAAGAAAGACTTTGAAAATTACGGTTCCCACCTAAGCTAGCTTTTCGGTTGTCATGAGCCCTAACTTAATGGTCATGAAAAAATATTAGAAATCACATTCTCCCTCAATAAAACATCGTCTTATTCTTCATTCCTATCTTTCTTACAAACATCGATCATATAACCCTGCGTGTGTGTAAAGATATCCCTACACCCGGAGAATTCAATTCAAGCTATCATACTCATGCCCATCAGCCTCAGTACTTTTTAATTAATGAATATTCAGATGAGATTTCTCACACACTTTCATGCGACCGTTAATACTTCTTGAGGTACTAACCGACCGATTACTCCTGTGCTTGCTTACTTGGTGTATTTTCCTCGTCTTGCACTATCTAAGGGTTAGCAGTGACTCCCAGACCAGTTGGCCTTAGGGCTGTAAGTCTACGGTAGCGCCCCGGCCGTCTACAGACGCCAAATGCGGAATAAAAACTTTTAACTGGCGCTATCGTATACTATAACCCGGATCTGCCATTATTGCTAAACTAACAAACTGTAAAGAGGGTAGAAAGGTTATACCGAACGATCCGAGTCCTTCGTTCTTTAACCATCATCCCACGCTTTGTTGCGGCTGCTCCGATCTCGTCGATCTCCGATCTCCTCGTCCAGGTGGCACCACGTCAACGGATCTTTAAACGGGCTCCCGCCTCTGACTCGAGGCAACTCGGTCGTCAAGTTTGCTAAAAGAGACGACCAATATTGATGTAGAGAATGAGTAGAATACTTTTTCTCGCTTCGTCCAAAGCCATGGACGAACGGTTAATGAAGTTGTCAATTAATTCGGGTGATGGAATGAAATGAGCCATGAAATTTCCATACACCCCAAAACTATCATAATCTTTTAACCAAATGAATCAATCAAGTGTGTGTGTGAAAGGAGGAGGCCGGCCATATATAAGGAGGTGGGGGGTGAGTGTAGGAGAGGGGGAGATGACAATAAGAGAAATATCTAGTGTGAACACAAAGTATGAACACAATAAATGCACCATTAAAGCACCATTAATGAACAAGTGAGTCACAAGCCTAATCACCTCTTCTAGAACCTTCTAGAAGCATCTAGAAACTTCCACACTCATCTCAAGAAAAGATAAATCCGTATTTAACCAAATGTTAAATACGGGTGATAGAAAACTGGAAACTGGCAACTTCCAAAAGTGATCCTGAAACGAATTTCAGGATAACCCCGTAACTGTATAAAAATACCCGCATTTGTATTACAACTGAATACAAATGCAACTGAGACAAAGATATTATATCTACTCAATATAATTCTAGGATCTGGCTTATACCAAAGCCCACCAGTATTATCTGCCCGAAAAATGACACGTGCGTAAACGCACGTGCATTTTCCGAACCCTGCCATAAAACCATACGGCCTCTACAATGTTTCGTCCGAACTTGGGAAACTGTCTGTGGGGGACTCGAATGACTCGTCAGTACCCTGGCAGTGGGTTTAACCACAAACCGTCAGCGGCACTAGCTGTGCGTAACGGCTGCCCATGGACTGACCTCAAGGGAGGCCGATGAGCAAACTCATCCAGAAACCCTACTGAGCATAACAGTGACAATGTATATACAGTCCGGTCCGTTCGTCTATGAGTGTCGCATATCTGCCTAGGGGGCTAGTAACATCAAACCCCCAATAGCAGTATAAGTCGTGTCGGAGTGTAGCCCAATAACACCCTGAGATACTACTGGAGTACCTACCAGTAAATCTCCTGCCACGGCCGTGGGCTTTGTGTAATGGCTCTCCTAGACACAGCACGGTCTCACCCCCAATACCGGGAGAGACGAATCCTCCGCCGATCCGCTCACGTGCCTCCATGTGGCTCGGGACTGTATCCAAAAACTACCTGTTTGCACGACTCCTTTGAGCCGTGGTAGGGTAGAAATCAAAGCACAGTGGGAACTCACACGAGATAAATGACGACCTCAGGTCGATGAACTAACATGTACACATGTCACCAGGGAACTGCTATCTGACGATATGTATAATACCAACTAGCAGGTTCCCGGCGAGTCCTGTCCGGTGTACTCATAACCCAATGAGCACCTGTATACATCTTAGGTGATCCAACTGACACCAGTGGCTTGTGAGACCGGCCACCACCCCTCGTCGGGGTCTCGACTGTATACACTAGTCTACTTCGGAGTATCGATGCCCTATCTCGAAACTCCCACGACTAGGGACCACAATTAAGGATATGCTTATAAACCACCCAACTCTCACGTATATGATCGTCATCATACTGTTGGTAGTAAAGAAAGATCCTAAGGGCTCTATCAAAGTATAACAGTGATCAGTCACCTGAAGCTGTACACGACTGATAAAGGCAAACCAGATAGCATACTATCATCTCGAGTAAGACTGTTCAACCGGTATAGGTCCTCCGCAATCATTGCAATCACGTACCTGCGATCCAATAATTGACTCTGAGGGCACTATCTCCAACAATCTCCCACTTGCACTTAAGGCTAATTATTGCGATGTCGACTACTCACAGCCCGTGTGAAACCGAACATCTAACTCCTCTATTAATCAGTTTCACAAAGTCCGTTTGTAAAACTATTGTGTTCGAGAAATAGCCTCAGTGAGTGGATCCGCCTAGATGTTTCTTTCTATATCTCTCTTAATCTCAAGTTCGCGGAGAAAGCCATCTCCCGAATTGAGTAATACCTGTCTTAGAATATGTCTGGATATCTGATGGGACCTAGTTCATAAATGAACTCCAAATCCAAACTTCTTAGACTGTATCGATCACTGAACCTAATCAGTATCAAGCACCATGCCACCCACAGTATCCTCTTGGACCACCTGTCCATAATACTGTCCCTCGTCAGAGGGAAAACTATAACTCTGACAATCACTCTGTCAACCATGTCACCTTTGAAGCCCGGAATGATAATAGTCTCCCGAAGGAGGCTGCCGTCATCAAACCCGTAGAACATGCACTTATGTTCTAAAACTGCTTCCTTATGTTTCTCCAGGATTGGATTAATACAAGCATATCGCATCTAGTGCAAAAAAAACATTTGGTGTGGTACTTGACATCTCATGATTGACTCAATTGCCTAAGCAAGTGATCTGCCAATCATGCACATCCCTATCCCCTTTAGTCTTTAAGACACCTTTAGAGAGGGTGACTCCATCACCTGCAGGTACACTACCATGCCAGGAGTCATCTATTCTAAAAACCATTAGAATACTGTCAAAGTACCCACATTGGGAAACTACCCAAATCCAGATCTAAAACCATAGATCTAGAAACCATAATGTCTGATATTATATCCATATCCTGTCTGGAGAAACAACTGTATGACAACCACAGTACAACCGATCGTAGTATATGAATTTTACTTCCTACTCTGTGTATGTCATCCAAATACCATAACATCACACCCTACTACCTTCTTAACAGATCCATCCCCTATTCTGATTGAAGTCAAACCCATGACTGTCACATCAAAATTAGATGATCTATCTCCGCTATAACTGCTTAAGTTTATAAATAGACATAAGCTACTTGCCCACTATGCTTCCGCTGCTCCCACTGACTACGACAACCCTCTGGCAGAATAATATATACGTGCACTTCTAAAGCTAGTTTAGAACGACGCTATACTTAACCTCCTGCCGGGTCTCATAGTCTGGAACAACAGTAGTGTCAAGTCTGGGTAAACAAGAACCTCCCTGTCACCGTTCTTGAGTCTACCGGAGTACCTCTCGGGTGTCTGAGGTTACCCATCATATCCACGGAGTGGCTTAATGGAATGTCAAACCTGATTGAATATATAGGTCCTATTAAATTTTCCGTAATCGTTTGCGGTTCTGGAATCACTTTCAGTTCTACCATAATCCCACTACTGTTTTCTGAAAAAATCCATTTTACTAAAACTGTGGCGAGTCAAGAACAATATTACTATTGATCTTCCAGATGGTAGAATATCAACCCTCGTCATAGCCAGGGTCAACCCACAAACAGCCATTACAGAAACGTGCCCTGAGTTATCCAGAGTCTGGTTTTAAGCATAAGCTGGACAAATCCCCGTACCTTAACATCGTTAAGGTATGAACCATTCTATATCCAATATAGAAACTTTGGCACGGATTTAATTGGAACCAGATTCTAATCATGCAACTGTCTCCAGTGCATATCAACTTAATGGAAAAGAGGCTAATCAGCATTACTCAACTTAGGAATCTATCCAATTATGAGTAACCTGGAAGAGAAACAAGTTTCTCAAAACCATTACTATTAACTGAATACCAATCACAAGAATCTACATCTTCGATCTCTTTAAAGAATCCCGATACTTGTGACACTTGGTTCTCTACTTTATTCTTATACCCACAACTTCTCAAAACTTAGACCTTGTATTTCTACGAAACACTTGTCTAAAAACTATAGAAGTCATAAGTAAACAGAACATAGTACGAGGACCTACCCCTTTGTCTTGATGGACACTTGGACAACATACAATACTCTGTATAAGTCCGCTGAGTTGAATAACTCAAAACCTATGCGTCGTAGGTGGAAAACTGTATCCAGGCGATTTCCTCAAATATCACCAATTACAACGAATTCCGATATAATAAGGATAATCACCTAATTCCCAATAACTTACTCCCACTCATCATCTGTAAAACCATACAGATATGAGAATGAAACCTGGTAAATACATACCCTTGGAGTAAGTATCTAATCGGGAAAACAGTTTTCTTTTAACAATGCACTGAAACATGAAAATGTTTCGTAGGGGTATCTTGGTATTCCTAGTAATGCCTCTTCCATAATCCAATTCATGACTATAACCGTATATTTCTTTTCCATCTCTCCAAATCCCTTTATTTGTCTTTAGTTGTTACCTTCTGTACACCATCGTTAGGCTAAATGGTTTTCTTCCTTCCCTACCGTTCGGCACCAGCCTATGGTTTGGAAGAAGACTATCCAGTAAGCATAATAGGTGTACCCTCCTAAAACAAGGAGTACTCACATCTTGAGAGAAGGTGATGATAAAAGACAACTGAATAATAGCTTATTCTTTTAAAGGTGAAATAGGAGTGACGATGAAGTACGCGGTTTCGTCGTGAATGATATCAGTCGCAATTTACTTTGCCCTCTTTCTGATCCCTTTATTTTGTCTTTACATATTACCTTCTGTACACCCTACTTGCTAATTAGTTTTCTTCATTCCTTACCTTTCGGCACCTGCCTATGGTTTGGAAGAAGACTATCCAATAAGCGTAATAGGTGTACTCTCCTAAACTAAGGAGCCCTCGCAACCTGAGAGAAGGTGATAATAAAAGACAACTGAATAAACCAATTCTATTTCTCCTGAACCTGGATCCATCCTCGAAGAAGTCCTTTCGAGTTCGAATATAACCATACGATGGATCTATCTAATGGAAGTGGATGTCCATAGTAATACGGGGTGTTCTGAGAAATGCAAAGGGTAAAAGAAGGAGCGGCAATGACTTATGCAACTCGGACAATCCAAAAGCCAGTATTTTAAGAAGGTTCGGTCAACTTGGTCACTGAGTCATAGTCGAGGGTCGGTCAAAAGTCGCTGCCAAAGAGAGAGAGAAAAGAAACACTCTGCGTGCACTCTAACCTAGATCAGAATGGTTATCACTTTATCTAATCCGGAAACCTCCCACTGTACTGTCAAATTCTCCTCCAAACCTGAAATAAGAATCAATCAGGATCACCCAAAGAGTAAACCAACTCATCAGTGGGAATCAGGATCCAACTCTCATCGCATGATAACGTGACGGAATCCACTCACGTTATCACACTCCAGAAGGTATGCGCATACTTGGCAAGTTTCAGTTTCTTTAGAAACTCTCGATATGATTTTTGCCCCATGCTCTTATGACCTTGGCTTTGGTCAAAATGTCATAAGTCACATGCCAAGTTCTACCCGTCACTATCTTATCAATTTGAACCCACCCGCACATGCCTCTGACTTTGGCCAATCGGCAGAACGACTGTCCCAAACCAACTCATCTATCTATGCAACAAATGAATACCCAGCAGCTACCAAACACTATGCCTTAACTTTGGCTAAAATGCATAGCTTGAATACTACTGAATACCCAAAAGAAATGACGGAGGGCTACGGCTGGTTTTTGGCAAAAAACCTTTAACGTAACGAACTTGATATCGCTGAAGGAACCTGATAGCTTTTTTTATAAAATATAGTGGCGAAAACCTTTGCTAAAGAGGTCACTCCCGGTGAAGGGATCTCGGCTCTTTCCTCGTGGAATGAGGTGCAGGATATTCCATTGAATACCGCGATGCAAAGCAACATGTAATCGACTATAGTGAAGTTATTACCTTGATGCAAACTTCTGCCCAAGGGGTCATTCTCGGTGAAGGGATATCGGCCCTTGCCTCGTCGAATGAGGTGCAGGATATTCCAACCGAATACCGCTATACATAACAAAAAGGAAACGTCTTTGTAATAAGACTTTTTAAATTTGTTCCAACAACTGCAAAATAGGTTTGCTTTCCTTTGCATTGATCAAAATCAACGCAGTCCCATCAATGAATCAGACCAGAAAAGAACGAAAATAAAATGTACGTATATGCCATCCGCATTCGTCACTGGGTCCCGTCATCACCCGTTAGGTTACTTAACTAACGACAGAGCGGGGACTGGACTAGCGCGGGTGTAAAACATATACAACATCTAATAGTATATATACAAATATACGATAATCGCTCCAGGCGTGATAATATGCAACATTACAGAAAAGTAATAAGCATCACAGAACAATACAGATAATATGGGATCCCCGAGTTTCACAGAGCCGCTGCTGAAACCCGACGTTCCTCTGGTCGTGTGGATAGCCTGTGCAATGAAACCTAGACCCCTACGGGTGCGGAAAGTTACCCGCTAAAACCTGAAGCGAGGCAGCCCCCTACTGCAAAGTGAATGGACCACCCTGCACTTCACGGAATCCGGTAGGTTGAGCACCCCTCCTTAGGTCAACCTATACCCCTACGAGTACGGCGAATAGTTTGCCAATTCCAGAGTGAGGCCCCTCTGCCTCTCAATGCAATGAGATGCGGACCCGTTGCCCTCCAGAACCCAGCTATCCATGCACTCCGTCGCGGGGTAAAACCTAGTACAGAAATGAAAAAAAAATATGTACAACGGGTACATCGACCTCAACTCGGTCGTGCCCCAAAAGAATATTATACAACTGGCAGTGACGGAAGTCCACATGTTGGACGCTCGCCCCGCAATATCAAATATAAAAGTAAATCCAGACTGTACTACCATTGCACACTACTATCCACCACGACAAATCCGCAACATCACAGCACAACATAGAACATCAACGCGAATGTCACGTTCGCAAACCCGTCTAAAAGAACTATAGCAATCAGACGCAGTTTACCGATCAAATGACATTCACGGTCGGAAATATAATGTAAGTACTGTAAACTAACATGTTTAAATTTCGATCGACTAAATATCACGAAGTGGGCCCCACGTACATCTGCTATACAGTAACAAAATCTGGGCCCAAAAGATATATACCAAAAACAATAATTTCCACTCAAGAAGTCACTGTGCAGATTTGGAGCACAGATCTCACAGAATAGCCGTGGATGCGCGGTCAAACCCTAGGTTTGACCGCGGTTCCACGGCGGTCTAGTAAGGTCACATGACCAAATTTGTACGGTGTGCTTAGAAAACCCTGCTGAATTTTCTGTGATATGTAAAATTATTTTTAGAACCCTTTTAAAATCGACAGAAACTCAGAATTGGGAATTTGTAGATTTTGATATTCGGTCCGATCGATATTTTAAACGCGTTAGCACAAGTTATTAAAGCAAAATGGTGAGGCTCTGATACCACTATAAGTCTACGGTAGCGCCCCAGCCGTCTACAGACGCCAAATGCGGAACAAAAACTTTTAACTGGCGCTATCGTATACTATAACCCGGATCTGCCAATATTGCTAAACTAACAAACTGTAAAGAGGGTAGAAAGGTTATACCGAATGATCTGAGTCCTTCGTTCTTTAACCATCATCCCACGCTTTGTTGCGGCCGCTCCGATCTCGTCGATCTCCGATCTCCTCGTCCAGGTGGCACCACGTCAACGGATCTTTAAACGGGCTCCCGCCTCTGACTCGAGGCAACTCGGTCGTCAAGTTTGCTAAAAGAGACGACCAAGATTGATGTAGAGAATGAATAGAATACTTTGTCTCGCTTCGTCCAAAACCATGGATGAACGGTTAATGAAGTTGCCAATTAATTCGGATGATGGAGTGAAATGAGCTATGAAATTTCCATACACCACAAAACTATCATAATCATTTAACCAAATGAATCAATCATGTGTGTGTATGAGAGGAGGGGGCCAGCCACATATAAAGAGGTGGGAGGGTGAGTGTAGGAGAGGGGGAGGTGACAATAAGCGAAATATCTAGTGTGAACACAAAGTAGGAACACAAAGTATGAACACAATAAATGCACCATTAAAGCACCATTAATGAACAAGTGAGTCACAAGCCTAATCACCTCTTCTAGAACCTTCTAGAAGCATCTAGAAACTTCCACACTCATCTCAAGAAAAGATAAATCCATATTTAACCCAATGTTAAATACGGGTGATAGAAAACTGGAAACTGGCAACTTCCAAAAGTGATCCTGAAACGAATTTCAGGATAACCCCATAACTGTATAAAAATACCCGCATTTGTATTACAACTGAATACAAATGCAACTGAGACAAAGATATTATATCTACTCAATATAATTCTCGGATCCGGCTTAAACCAAAGCCCACCAGTATTATCTGCCCGAAAAATGACACGTGCGTAAACGCACGTGCATTTTCCGAACCCTGCCATAAAACCATACGGCCTCTACAATGTTTCGTCCAAACTTGGGAAACTGTCTGTGGGGGACTCTAATGACTCGTCAATACCCTGGCAGTGGGTTTAACCATAAACCGTCAGCGGCACTAGCTGTGCGTAACGGCTGCCCATGGACTGACCTCAAGGGAGGCCGATGAGCAAACTCATCCGGAAACCCTACTGAGCCTAACAGTGACAATGTATATACAGTCCGGTCCGTTCATCTATGAGTATCGCATATCTGCCTAGGGGGCTAGTAATGTCAGACCCCCAATAGCAGTATAAGTCGTGTCGGAGTGTAGCCCAATAACACCCTGAGATACTACTGGAGTACCTACCAGTTAATCTCCTGCCACGGCCGTGAGCTTTGTGTAATGGCTCTCGTAGACACAGCACGATCTCACCCCCAATACCGGGAGAGACGAATCCCTTACCGATCCGCTCACGTGCCTCCATGTGGCTCGGGATTGTACCAAAAACTACCTGTTTACACGACTCCTTTGAGCCGTGGTAGGGTAGAAATCAAAGCACAGTGGGAACTCACACGTGACAAATGACGACCTCACGTCGATGAACTAACCTGTACACATGTCACCAGGGAACTGCTATCTGACGATATGTATAATACCAACCAGCAGGTTCCCGGCGAGTCCTGTCCGGTGTACTCATAACCCAATGAGCACCTGTATACATCTTAGGTGATCCAACTGACACCAGTGGCTTGTGAGATCGGCCCCCGCCCCTCGTCGGGGTCTCGACTGTATACACTAGTCTACTCCGGAGTATCGATGCCCTGTCTCGAAACTCCCACGACTAGGGACCACAATTAAGGATATGCTTATAAATCACCCAACTCTCACGTATATGATCGCCATCATACTGTTGGTAGTAAAGCAAGATCCTAAGGGCTCTATCAAAGTGTAACAGTGATCAGTCACCTGAATCTGTACACGACTGATAAAGACAAACCAGATAGCATACTATCATCTCGAGTAAGACTGTTCAACCGGTATAGGTCCTCCGCAATCATTGCAATCACGTACCCGCGATCCAATAATTGACTCTGAGGGCACTACCTCCAACAAAGGCACTAGGAGAAGAGGCACCCTCGCTATATTTTTTTATTGCTGCCTTGGCGATAACAAAACCAGTGTTCATTTTTCTCACCACTTTATACTTTCTTCATTTTTTTTTATTTCCTTCATACGTTCGGTTTTAAGACAAGAGCATTTCAAGGTATCCTCTACTATCCCAGGCTTTAAGACGTGTGTAAGTGCGAATAGCATGGTATCAACGTTCAAAATGTTTGGCTTCCAGAATAGAAACTATTTTTCAGACTTATTTTTATCCTCAGATTAGTGACGTCTTTCATCTTACTAACCCTTGGGACAACGGCTCATAACTACTTATTACTAGTTCGTATAAGAAAACTTCTAATTTTCTTGGTTTTCTTAAATTTTTCTAATCTCATGGATGTAATTTTTCACTATCTAAACTTTCATTGTCTTATTTATGTACAAAAAATGTTTAATATTAAAATATTTTTATATTTTTTGAAAATTTTAAATGTTTTATAGGTTTTGAAAATTTTTAAATTTTTATAAGTTTTTAAAGAAATGTTTTGTGCTTATGCAAATGATATGCAAATGATGCAAAAATAAGCACAAACTTCCCCCAAACTTGTTTTCAATAGTGTCCTCACTGTTGCCAACAGCTATATCTACAAAACCTGTAAGTCTGGGAGGAATTATTAGTAGGGGCAAAATATTTAAGTGAAGAACTTCTCCCAAACTTACTCTTTTCACTCACCTCCATTCAAAAGATGATGCTGTGATATGCAGGACATGAAGGTGAGATGGAGGAATTTAATCCAAATAAAATGGCTCCTGTAAGAACAGGAGCTCCTCCGTGGGGTCAGTGGAAAAATACGGCTTTAGTCTATGTCCATTCATTTTGAAAAATGTGCCGTTTTTAACATTTTCTACTTCTACTGCCCCGTGCGGGTATACAGTCTGCACAACAAATGGTCCCTTCTACCGAGATCGAAGCTTACCCGCGTGAAGGTGTAGTCGCGAATCATAAAGAAGGACTTGTTGACCTGGTGAAAATATTTTCCTCAAAATGTTTTTATCGTAAAAAACCTTAGTCCTATTCTTTACGATCACAGCGTTATCATAAGCTTCATCGCGGAGTTCGCTTAGCTCATTTATTTGCAGCTTCCGAAAGGTGCAGGCTTGGTTTAGATCAAAATTTATTTCCTTAATATCCCACAATGCTTTATGCTCAATCTCGACGGGTAAGTGACATGCTTTCCCAAACACTATCCTCTAGGGAGACATCCCTAGGACGGTTTTAAATGCAGTTCGAAATGCCCAAAGGGCATCCGTCAGTTTAGTCGACCAGTCTTTTCTATTCTTAGCAACAATCTTCTCCAGGATTAGTTTGATCTGTCTGTTTGAGATCTCAGCCTGCCCGCTTGTTTGGGGATGTTAGGGTGTAGAAAGTCGGTGGTTGATTGAGTATTTCCGCATCAAAGTCTCGAAAGACCTGTTGCAGAAATGTGTTCCATTATCGCTAATAATAGCGCGTGGGTGTCCAAATCGTGAAAAGATATTCTCTTTCAAGAACTTAATGACAACTTTCCTGTCATTAGTGCGACATGGAATGACTTCCACCCACTTTGAGACATAATCAACCGCCAGCAGTATGTACAAATTCCCAAAGGAGTTGGGAAAGGGACCCATAAAATCAATGCCCCAAACATCGAATATTTCAACAACCAGAATGGGTTGCTAAGGCATTTCATTTCTCTGGAAGATTCTACCCGTGTACTGACATTGTGTACAGGTTTTGCAATAGTAAAATGCGTCCTTGAATAAGGTTGGCCAATAAAAACCACATTGCAAAACCTTTTCCGCCGTCTTTTTAGGACCGAAGTGACCCCCGCAGGCCTGATCATGACAAAAAGAAAGAACACTCTTGAACTCTTCTTTCGGGACACACCGGCGAATGATCTGATCAGGACAATACTTAAACAAATATGGATCATCCCACTAAAAGTGTTTTACTTAGGATAGAAAGCGGTATTTGTCCCGTTTTGACCAATCGCTGGGTATAAGTCCCGTGACAAGATAGTTCACAATATCCCTGAACCATAGTTCATTAGATACGCTCAAGAGTTGTTCGTCAGGAAACGAATCATTGATCGGCAGAGTCACAGGGGAAGAAGAGATGCGTGAAAGATGATCGGCTACTACATTTTCACATCCTTTCTTATCTTTGATAACAAGATCAAATTCTTGTAACAGAAGGATCCAACGTATTAGTCGACCTTTTGCATCTTTCTTCGCCAGAAGATGTTTTAAGGCGGAATGGTCAGTATACACAACTATAGGTGAGCCAATTAAGTAAGGCCTGAATTTTTCTAATGAAAATACAACCGCCAAAAGTTCTTTTTCGATGGTCGTATAATTGATTTGTGCATCATTCAGGGTCTTAGTCGCATAGTATATCACGTGTGGCATCTTTTCAATGTGCTGTCCTAAGATTGCACCTACTGCAAAGTCGGATGCATCACACATCAGCTCAAAGGGGTAGTCCCAATTTGGAGACGATAGAACGGGGGCTGAAGTGAGTGAGTGTTTAAGTGAGTCGAAAGCTGTCTCACAGTCCGATTCAAAGTGGAAGGTCGTATCCTTGGCCAGGAGAAGAGTTAAAGGTCTAGCAATTTTGCTAAAGTCCTTAATGAATCTCCTATAAAAGCCCGCATGGCCAAGGAAAGATCGAATATCTTTGACGCTTTTGGGATGAGGGAGGTTTTGAATGACATTTATCTTAGCTCTGCCAACCTCAATGCCTTTCTGTGAAATGACATGTCCAAGAACAATTCCTTCTAGGACCATGAAATGGCATTTTTCCCAGTTCAAAGTTAAGTTCTTCTCTTTGCAACGAGTAAGAACAGCGTCAAGATTCGCTAGGCAATCAGAAAAGGAGTCTCCAAAAATTGAGAAATCGTCCATAAAGATCTCCAGAAAATTCTCTACCATATCAGAGAATATCCCCATCATACACCGCTGAAAGGTAGCGGGAGCATTGCATAACCCAAAGGGCATGCGACTGTAAGCAAAGGTACCAAAAGGAAAAGTAAAAGTGGTTTTATCTTGATCCTTTTTGGCGATGGGGACCTGATTATAGCCTGAGTATCCGTCCATAAAACAATAATACTCTCGTCCTGCTAAGCGTTCCATCATTTGATCAATGAAAGGTAGAGGAAAGTGGTCTTTCCTCGTGGTGGCATTGAGTTTTCTATAATCAATACATACACGCCACCCAGTTTGGGCACATGTCTGAATCAACTCATTTGCCTCATTGGTTATAACAGTGATGCCGGACTTCTTAGGGACGACATGTATTGGACTCACCCATTGGTTATCGGAGATGGGGTATATAATACCATTATCTAGGCATTTGACGATCTCTTTCATCACTGCTTCCTTCATGAAGGGATTTAACCGTCTCTGTGGTTCTCGGGTTGGTCTGGCATCATCCATCACATGTATATGATATTCAACTATCAAGTGACTAATCCCTTTGATGTCCGCCATAGTCCAACCAAACGCCTCTTTGTTACCGATAAAAGTGCATTCTCTTACTCTAATGCTAGAGAAGCGGATATTATAACCGGTAAAGACTCCTTCTTACCTAAATAAGCATATTTAAGATGAGAAGGTAAAATTTTGAGATCTAATTCGAGCAGAGAAATAATAGAAGGAAGGATTATCGAGTGATTTTTGGATTTACAAAGAACCTCCGAGCCTGTGAAAGATACAGACTCGGGTGGAGAAAAATCAGGAGTGCAGGACTCAAGTGTAGGAAAAGTGTCCTCACTAAGATCATGTGTAAAGTCAAACAGAGATGTGGTAATGTCGTCGAGATCAGTAAAGCAAAGTTCCTCAGCTCCGCAACTATCGGGAGCGATCTCGTGGACAGAGCACACATCTAGAATATGATCAGAGGGTTCTGATGGCTGACTTCCAACTTTGTAGATATTTAGTTCAATGGTCATATTTCAAAGTGATAAGTTCATTGAACCATTTCTACAATTAATAACAGCGTTGGAAGTGGCAAGGAAAGGACGATCCAGAATCACCGGAATTTAGCCCCGGGGTTTGCTACAGGCTTTGTGTCGAGCACAATGAAGTCTACAGGGAATACAAATTCCCCGACCTTTATCAACACATCCTCTAGTTCACCCCTTGGTTTGGTGATTGAACGGTCTGCCATTTGGAGAGTGCAGTGAGCAGGTTTCAGCTCACCAATCCCTAGTTACTCATATACAGAATATGGAAGTAGGTTAACACTTGCGTTAAGGTCTAAAAGAGCACGATTTATGTTTTTACCCCCAATAGAAATCGATATTGTAGGACATCCTGGGTCCTTTCGTTTCTTTGGTAGCTGGGGAATAAAAGTAGTGCTAATATTATTAGACATAAAGACCTTCTTTGGCACTTGAATCTTCCTCTTCCTAGTGCACAAGTCCTTAAGAATTTTCGCATAAGCGGGGACTTGTTGAATCGCATCTAGGAGAGGGATGTTGATGTTAACCTGTTTAAACATTTCCATAATTTTCTCCATATGAGGACTTGTTCTGTTACCCCTTAACCGATTCGGGTAATGAGCTTTCGCAATAAGTGACGGGTCCATCATAGGAGAAGGCAGAGGGGGTAGACGAGATCCCAAAAGAGGTGTGGGGATCGTCTGTAGAGAACTATAATGAGGTGTCGAGCCTAGTGGGAAATGGAGAATAGGCTCGCGAGAAGGTGGTGGGGTAGAAGAATAAGGATCAGAGGTAGAAGTGTGTGTGTGAGGAAAGGTCTCAGCCGGGGTGTTATTGATAGGATTTTCAATATCATCAATTCCTTCCCCGACATGATTGTTCAGCACTCTTCCCGATCTCAACGTTGTGATGGCATTTACATTGTAATGCCCAGGATTTGGTAGGGGTTGAGAAGGAAGTTTCCCTTTTTCTCTCGCACTCATTTCGGCTTTAAGTCGTGCAATTTCAGCTTCCATCGATCTGATACTCTCAGCTTGAGACGCTGAGTTTTTCTTTATCTCACTGACGGAAGTTCTAACCTCAGCCGAAACCTCTATGAAATTTGACAAAAGTGATTTCATGGTTTGAGTGAATTGAGAGAGTTCGTCAGAACCGGTCAACTGCATAGGATTAGACTGTGCAGGAGTGTTGACTTGGTTGTGGAAATTTTGTGACTGGTAGGGGTGCTGAGTGAGTTGAAGTGGTTGCTGTTGTGGTGGAAGAGCCCTTTGAAAATTATTTTGGCTTGGAACAGTGTTTTGAGATTGTTGTTGGTTCCAAGCAAAATTCGGGTGATTCCTCCAACCTTGATTGTACGTGGAAGTATATGGATCGTTTCTAGGTCTTTGAAATGCGGCATTAGTATGCTCGTGACCTCGAAACGCAGAGTTTAATGGACATTCTTCCGTTAAATGAGACGGATCAGAACAGCAGCCACATACAGTTTTGGGGAGCGACATTGGGTTTAGGGAGGCTGCAGAAAATTTGTGTTCCATAGTGTCGAGCTTCTTTTGAATTGCTGCCATCTCAGCTCGAACACCTATGGACACATCTATTTGGTGCACGCCACCCCTATTCAATGATTGGGTTCCACTCTCCCACTGTAGTGATCTTTCAGCGAACTCTTCTAAAAATTTCCATGCTTCCCCATCATCCTTGGTCATAAAGGTACCTTGACACATGTTTTCAAGGTTCTGTTTAGTGTTAGGGTTAATGCCCTCATAAATGATTCGGCAAAGATCCCATCTCGAGATGCCGTGATGAGGACATTGAACCAATAGATCCTTGAAACGTTCAAAGCATTTATAGAATGGTTCAGTAGGGAGCTGGGTAAATTGACTCAGTTCGCTATGGATTCGAGCTGTCTTTTGCATTGGGTAAAATTTCTTAAGGAATGACGCGACGAATTCTTCCCAATTCGTGATAGAGTGTGCGGTAGTGTTATATAGCCACTTCTCGGCTATATCGCACAAAGTAAATGGAAGAAGTCGTAGACGCATAGCATCCACTGAAAGTTGTGACGTACCCATCATTGCGCATACGTTTTCAAATTTGGTGATGAAAACGTAAGCGTCCTCAGTCTCGAGTCCGTAGAATTTAGGTAAAAGGTTGATGTATTGGGGTTTAATTTCAAAATTATCCCCATTGGCTGGTGGAATGCATAAGCAGGTCGAAAGAGGACCTCGCAGTGGATAGCACCTCTCTTGGAGAGAGATGCGGGGTGGATTCTGCGCACCAACGGACGGCGGCAGATTAGTGTTAAAGAAGTTCGATGGAGGTGGATCCATCGATGTGGGTGTGGTGGTGGGTAAAGAAGAAGTAAATGGAGAAATACCGACTTCGGAGTCGATAAAGGGTACGCGGACTAAACGGGTACTAGAATCCCGTGTCCAGCCTATCTTGTACTAAAAAGGGTTAGTACAAGTGGCAGCGTGGCTTATAATTAGGGGTAATGAATGAATGAATGCGGTGTTTGTTTTGAAAATGGGACGGATTTTTGAAAATATGATGCAACACAACAAATGCAACACACAAAACCCTAATTCTAGGGTCGCCTAGGTCAGATCTCTAGACCGCTCCTAACTGCCAGAAGACAAGACGCAGGATAAATCCTCCACTACCTCTTTGTCTCTCCTGTGGCCAGGTAAGTGCTAGGTAAGTGGGAGGTTCTCCACTACGTAAGTAGTGGGCCCAATTAAGTAACCACTAGCCTTCGACACACTTGCCTAGACACCACAAGAGAAACGCGGATAAGCAATGAATTACCCACGGCCTTCTTCTGTCCTAAGTGAGCGCGACGGTCCTTAGAGCCATCTCTAGATCTTTTTTAGTTAATTGGGGTAAATGCGGATGCAAGTTTTGCGGTTTTCGGGGCTTAGGAAGGGTAATGAACTCCCCACCTAATCTGGATTTGGTCTTTGCCCCTTAATGTCCATATTAATTATGCAAACAACCACAAGAATCAAAACAAGCACAATTTAATTTTGCTATTTGCGCGCTGCGATTTATTTGCAAAGAAACCTGCACAAAATGTTAATTGGAGCAGATTTAAGAAGGAGATAAGAAAGTAAGAAGTTACCTGAGATTTTTGATGCAGATACGACTTCACAAAGCCGCGGAACCGCCGCAGATGGTGACTCAGACCGCGGAAACGCGATGATGTTGAGGAATTACTGGAGAAAAATTCTCTAGAATGCTTCTGTTCACCCTCTGAGTCCTCTGGAATTCTGCAAAAAAATTTCCAATTTCACAGCAAGCTCCAGATTTCCTTGCAATAAACCACAACAAATCGTTTAGATTTTGCGCAAATTTTGATCACAAAATTACAATGGAATAAATCTTTCAATTCAAATTTCAATATAAAACGAATTAGCGCGCGATCCCCGGCAACGGCGCTATTTGATTAAATGAAATTCTCTCGTTGTGTGTTTAAGAAAATGTATATAGAAATCACAACCAAAAATATTTGACCGCAATCAACTACGGTGTCGAATGTAGATCGTTAGCGAGTGCGGATCGTCCATAGGGATTGTGCGATTCGTTTGTAATTTTGATTTGTTTGAATTGAAAAGTTAATAGAAAAGAAAAGAAAACACGATTCAAGATTTTTATCGATGGGTTTCAAGTGTCACTATTCTAATCAAGAATCAAGAAAATGATAAAAATAGAGAATCGAGTTTCGATAGAATTCCAATCACTTTAGGATTTCAAGATTTGAAGTAAAGCTCGTAGGAATCGAGTAAATTGTAGATGTGATGAAGATTCAAGATTACGATTTCTTATCTAGTAACAAATTGATGCTAAATCGATGTCGAATTCATCGAGGATCAAGAATCTTGCGAGGAATTAGGGTTCCTCATCCTATCCTTTGTCCTTTCGATGAATAACATTCGCTAGATAGTTTCTTGAAAGTCGAATGATCAATTGTCGATCTCTAGATCGTGCGAAAGGAATCAAGAACACATTCGCATCGATCTAGATCATCTACCAATCGATTTTCAAGAATTTACAATTGTTTTAAGACTTAAGATAACGTTTAGCAATTCATCAACATCATCATTTTACAATTGTTTCGATTCCTCCACGAGCGGAGTTTTATTCAAGTATCATCTCAAAGTACATATTCAAGAATCTAAATGAATCATAATGCTTGAATTGAAATGTAAACAAGTTAAAGAATCTTCACCTTCATTACATCAACAAGTAGTTACAACTCTCAAGATTTACAAGAGGTAGGAACTTCGCTCGTCGAATCTTGCATCGCTCTGCTTTTTGAGTCTTGGATCGCTTCGATCTCGTGCTCCATTGAATACCGGCTTTGCTTCTAAAGGATGCTTGAAGACTTGCTTTGCTTGAACTCCATGGATCTTGAATTGGGTATTTCTAGATTGGATTAGGGTTAGGGTTTGGAGGTGGCAAGAATGTGGGTAGATGAAGAACTAGGGCTTAGCCAACAATGAGTTGTCTAAGATCTATGATATGAGATCATATGATAATGGATCCCTTTTACAAGTAAGCCTAGGAGTCTATTTATAGGTTTCCCAAATCCTAGGTCTAGGTTTTGAATTTGCAATTCCTTCCAAAAGTTTGTTGTAAGTTAGTTAGGAGCTTAGCTTAGACTTTAAGCTCGGAATGTTTAGCTTTTAGAAACCATAGTTTGCTGAACTGGCAGAAGCTTCTGGGGTCTTCTGGAAAATGTAGTGTCTTGAAGAGCCATAGGATCTGAGGTGGAGATATTGCAGCAAAGTTAGAGGGCTGACGTGGTAGCTCCGCCGCAGAACCGCGGCGCAAGGCAGCTCCGGCCGCGGTTCCACGGCCGTATGGTGGCTTGAGGGCTTCATCTTTCTTCTGTTGCTCTCCTATGTCTTTTGATGTATTTCCTGTTATGTTGAATCTCTGAATTCTTTTTAGATCAATACCAGATTCAAAATCCTTGAGTTGGCGTATTCTTTAGCAGTCTTCGTTTGTAAATTTGACCGATCTTCTGTATTTTCCTGCACAAACTTCGGAACACAAGTTGCGATATATAGGAATGATGCCATGCTATGAAATGCAGTCAATTTCCTTTATAGTGCCGGTTTTAGAGTCTAACACATGCAATCTGATATTTAACGACTGATTTGCTAATATATGCGATATGAATGCCGAACACTTCTATATGAATGCAAATGATAGGGAAATTGCCGGTTAAAAGATGCAGTATTTTTGACTGATCAAGTTACATATAGAAGGATATTTGGATCCGTTCGAATATCAATCGTATGCCACTTGTCAATCCTGTCTCAAAGGAAAGATGACAATGACTCCGTTCACTGGACACGGAGTAAGAGGGAGCGAGCTTTTGGGACTCGTACACAGCGACGTGTGCGGTCCAATGTCTACACATGCGTGAAGCGGTTATTCTTACTTCATTACTTTTACGGATGACTTTTCAAGGTACGGTTATGTCTTCTTAATGAAACATAAATACGAAGCCTTTGGAAAATTCCAGGAATATAAGAATGAAATAGAAAAACAAACCGGCAAAAGTATCAAGACACTGAGATCGGATTGAGGTGGTGAATACTTGAGTGCCGAGTTCCTGGATTACTTAAAAGAGAATGGAATTCTCTCTCAGCTTACTCCTCTATACACTCCGCAACATAACGGTGTATCGGAGAGACGGAACCGAACCCTATTGGATATGGTACGGTCCATGATGAGTAACGCTGAGTTACCGCGATCATTCTGGAGATATGCACTAGAATCAGCTGCATACCTTTTGAACCGAGTTCCAACTAAGACTGTGCCTACTACACCATATCAGATGTGGTATGGGAAGAGACCCTATCTTAATCACATTAAGACATGGGGAAGTCCAGCTTTTGTCAAAAAGCAGCATGCGGACAAGATCGAGGCACGCTCAGTACAGTGCAAGTTTGTGGGATATCCAAAGAACTCCAAGGGATATTTCTTCTATTGCGAAGAGGAACAAAAGGTTTTTGTTTCTCGGCATGCCCACTTCTTGGAAACTCAGTTTTTAGAGAATCAGATAAGTGGGTGCGCAATAGAACTGGAAGAAATTCCAGAACCACGAGCTATTACTGAAAGCTTAGTATGACCAGAGGGTTCAAAAGAACATGACATTCCTACGCCGCTCCGCAGGAGTAGTAGGCAGTCTCATCCGCCCGAGAGATACTACGGTTTTCTCATAGACGGGGATAGAGAGGATTGTATCATTGATTATGATGAGCCGACTAGCTTCCAGCAGCCCATTCAGAGCGTTGACTCGGTAAAATGGCTGGATGCAATGCGGATCGAAATGGAGTCCATGTACACCAACAAAGTATGGACGTTGGACGTTGCTCCAGATGGGGTAAAACCCGTAGGATGCAAGTGGATCTTCAAAAGGAAGATTGGTGTAGATGGACAGGTTGAGACCTATAAAGCTAGACTGGTTGCAAAGGGTTTTCGTCAAAGACCTGGTTTGGACTATGACGAGACCTTTTCTCCAGTAGCTATGCTGAAATCCATTCGGATCCTTCTTGCCATTGCTGCCTTCCACGATTATGAGATTTGGCAGATGGACGTAAAGACCGCTTTTCTAAATGGAAATTTAGAGGAGTGTGTTTATATGGACCAGCCAGAGGATTTCATTCAGAGTGGGAGCAGCGGAAAGGTGTGCATGTTGCTTAAGTCCATCTACGGACTAAAGCAGGCATCACGGAGTTGGAACATCTGTTTTGATGAGACGGTCAAAGAATTTGGCTTTATCAAAAATCCAGATGAACCATGCATCTATAGTAGATTTGTAGCGAGAACTGTAGTATTCCTCGTTTTATACGTGGATGACATTCTCTTAATAGGAAATGACATTCCTATGCTACAATCTGTCAAAGGGTTCTTGTCACACAGGTTCTCCATGAAAGACCTGGGTGATGCCTCATACATTCTGGGGATCCGGATCTATCGTGACAGATCCAAGAGGATACTGGGACTCTCACAGTCCAGGTACATCGACACCATACTAAAAAGATTCAGTATGGAAGATTCCAAGCGCGGTAATCTACCGGCTTGTCATGGGATCACCCTTTCCAAAGAGAAGCCTCCTAAGACTGATTTGGAAAGGGATCGCATGTCAATTATACCCTACGCTTCTGCGGTAGGCTCTATAATGTATGTGATGTTGTGTACCAGACCAGATGCAGCCTATGCACTGAGTGTGGCAAGCCGGTATCAGTCAAACCCTGGGGAGAAACACTGGATAGCAGCAAAGAACATTCTCAAGTACCTGAGAAGGACTAAGGAGATGTTCTTGGTGTATGGCGGAAAAGACCTCCAGATCGAGGCCTTTGCTGACTCCAGCTTCTAGAGTGACAAAGATGATTCCAAGTCCATGTCGGGTTATGTCTTTACCCTCAATGGAGGGGCGGTGTGTTGGAAGAGTTCCAAATAGAAACCGTTGTTGACTCGATGATGGAAGCGGAATATATCGCTGCTGCAGATGCCGCAAAAGAAGCCGTCTGGATAAGGAAGTTCTTAACTGAACTTCAGGTGGTTCTGTCCATTGTTGATCCAATACCTCTGTATTGCGACAACAACGGGGCTATAGCTTTAGCAAAGGAACCCAGGTCCCATCAGAAGTCCAGACACATCTTAAGGCGGTATCACCTGATCAGGGAGATCGTGGGTCGCCAGGAGATCGAGGTTCGGAGAGTTTCTACGGAAGATAACACTGCTGATTCACTCATAAAGGCCTTACCCCAGACTCAGTTCGAGCGGCTGATCGAGATGATAGGTCTTCGATACGCCGGTACATGGCCTTAGTGCAAGTGGGAGATTGTTAGTGTATATGCCCTAGAGGCCATTACTGTATCATACTAGTTTGTATATTACTTAATGGAAGCTTGGGACATTCACCTTGTATAGACACTCTTGCTCAATATAGTAGTATGCTACTTGGTTTGTTTCTACTTCAATATGTACATGTGTTTATTTAAGTATATCACCTATACACATTAGTGGAGCCCTTAGGTTCTTTGCTTGATTTCCAGCGTTGTGATGGCAGTCACACTAGTGGGGGCTGGGTAATCTACAAGCACATCCTTATGCAAGTCCCTAGTCGTAGGACTATCGAGACAGGGCATCGATACTCCGGAGTAGACTAGCGTATACGTTTCTCATACCAGTGTGGAAGACGGTATATCCCACAGCCGTCAGTACGTCGTACTTGAGATAGTATGCGGGTGCTCGTTAGGTTACGAGTACACTGGACAGGACTCGTCGGGAACTGTTGGTTGGTACTATACCTATCGTCAGTTATCAGTTCCCAGGTGACATGAGTACAACTTAGTCCGCTGACTTGACACTGTCACTTCGCCTCGAGTGTGTTCCCACTGTACTTAGATTACTACCCTACCACGGCTCAAAGGAGTCGTGCAAACAGGTAGTAGTTGGGTGCAGTCCCGAAGCACTTGGAGGCAGTGACGGTTAGACATGATTCGTCTCTCCCGGTATTGGGGGTTGACATCGTGCTGTGTCTAGGAGAGCCATTACACGAGTAGTCCCTGGCTAGGGCAAGCGAGATATACTGGTAGGTTTCCAGTGCTATCTCAGGGTGTTCTGGGCTACACTCCGACATGATTTGTACCGCTATTAGGGGACTGACGTTTACCGCCCCCTAGGCCCGCCTTGCGATGTATCGGACGAACAGACCGGACTGTACAGAGATTGTCACATTCAGGCTCAGTAGGAGTTCAGATGGGTTTCACCTCGTCAGTCTTCTTGTCGGCATCTATCTGGGGACCGTTACGCACAGCTAGTGCCGCTTGCGGTCTGTGGTTAAACCCATTACCAGCGTAGTGTCGAGTCTTTAGAGTCCCACATAGAAAGCTATTCGCCTTTAGGCAAACGAGTAGAGGTCGCATGGTTTTGCGACAGGTCGCATGGTTTTGCGACAGGGTTCGGTCACATCCGTGCACTTGTGCACGTTTGGTGTCCGGACAGTTAACACTAGCGGGCTTTGGTTTAACCCAGATCCTAGTGTACATTTTGGGATTGGTTTTATCTCGTTTGTATTCGTGTTCCTCGGAACGCGGATGCAGGTGTGTATGCACAGTTGACAGAGGATTCTCATTGGGGTTGTTGACTGTTGACTGTTGACTGTTGACTATTGACTTTTGGCTAAACCCTAATGAGAATAAGAAATATGATTAACAATAATATTAATTAAGTATTATAGTGACATGGTTGTTGAGGGGTTGACTTTGTTGACTTGTTGACTTTGTTGACCGGTTGATTAGATTGGACTAGTTGACCATCATCATGACAATGGCTATCATTTCATGGCAAAGACTTTTGCTTGCTTGTTTGTTTTTGCAAAATGAGTACATGAAATGATATAGCCATTTTGACTTAAACCATCATACAATACTTGATTACTATTTTTGTTATGATGGTTTTGGATTATGAGAGCTTGGATGGCAAAAGAGTTACTCATTCTCTCATTTCATTTCTCTCTCTTGCTTGAGCTCTCCCTCTTGCTCTTCCTCTTGCTCTCTCTCTAGTTCAAGGCAACACCCTCTCATGAGTTGAGAAACATCGCCTTAGAGATAAAAGAAAACCCATATCACTTCTCTACTAATCCTAGTTCACAAGGTTTAGCAAACCAAGTGTTCTAGTTTCTTCAAGTTCGAAGAAGAAGCCAAAGGTAGAAGCTTTCAGGTGGATCCATCTTCGGCGCAAGGAGACGACGAGGTGAGGCCGATCCGTACACCGGAAAGAGTCGAAGACGAAGGAGTTCAAGAAAGGTATAGCCCCCTAACCGAGTAGGTAAAACTCAAGTTAGGTTGTTAGGTAGTTGTTTAACAAAGATCCGTATTTTGAGTCCATATTACCACCTCTTAAAAAATCGTTTTTCATCATTTCCGCAAGCCCGTAAGTACCGGAAGAGGTAACGTGGACTTACAAATTTGTGATTAGGAAAACACAACCTAGTAGATTATGATAATTATTGCTAATTAATACTTTCTTTAATTGTGAAATATTGCTTACTAGGTTTGTGCTAAAACTTATTTAGCAAGTGTTAAAAATATAGAAATGGTTTGAATAGCTTAGTTAAGCTATTATAAGGTGTTTGTGAGCGCTAAATTTGTGTTATCTTGATTCTAGTGCGAATTATTGCGATAAGTTGTTTACTAGATTTCGGTAACTTTTCGGCGTGGTTTTCTTTTGACGTTGCGACGTTAATTATATTGATTCCACGTTTATTATTTTGTTTTGAATGCGCAATCAGTACGATCATGGTCTAGGCTTGGTAGTTGTGTCGCTTTGCGTTCCTAGTTAGGGTCGTGCCGATGTCGTTTATGTTTTTTTGTAGCTTTTGCTCTTGAGTTGGTTTCGTAGGGTCGCTACGCACGTTAGCCACAATACGAACACTTGAGAGTAAGTTTTGTGTTGTCGCGTTGGTCAGCGTAGTTTGTACGTGTTTTGGGTCTTTTGCTAATATATATCTGTTATATTGTTATATGCTTTCAGGATCGCAAGCGGGGATTTCGGGCGCTGCGAACAAGGGGAAGTAGGTGTTGAATTTTCTTAGATCGAGACCATCTGTGAGTAGATTTAATATCTACAGGGGAATCGCCCGCATGGCGTTATGCGTCTGGGCTAGAGATGTTAATATTGTCGCATATTCTATTTCATTTATAGAGTTGTGCATATAACCTACTGCTTAGTTAATTGTTGTGCTTGGACTAGTATCCTTAGGACACTGCACATATTATTGACGATTCATGTTGCACGAGAACTGATTGTATGCCACACACACCGTCAATAATTTCCATGTCACGCACAACCCACTTATAGATATGATATTGTTTGGTTAGGGACATTGAGACATTGATTCATATTTCTTTACGCATATGACATATAGCATACCTGTATACCCACATGCTTACATATATGCCTTGACATACTTACATGCTTGTTACCATTATACCTATAGAGTATTGTACCATTAGCTTTAGGTACATACACACATAATGACATAGCTACATGTATACTTTGCATACATACTTACACTTATACCTGGAGGGTATATTAAATCATTACTGATAGGTAGATATCTATATCTTGCTATACCTTTATGTTTACACATATATCTGGTTATGGCTACATGTTACCTTTACTTGATCTTATTTAGAATTAGAGAAAATAGGAACCGCATGATATTTTATATTAACTTATTGCAGTTAATTAGCGGCTTTTCCTTTATATGCTTACATTACAGTTTTATGTTGCAGATATTTTATTCATGGATTTTCGCATTGAGATATGGATTTTTCATGATATTTTCTGGATTTGGGAACCGTGGTAGTTTCATGAAATTATGCATTATTTGAAAAACCCGGTTTCCCTTGATATGATATTTCAGCATCCACCCTGAGATTTATCGGTTCTGATATATACCCCATGCAAGGAGTCGGGGGCCGTATGAGGGTACATGGTGGGGCCCGGTACGGTTCCCCTCGGCAAGATGATCGACGGTCCATGCCGATTGAGCCTGGAAGGTGGGCAAGTACATACCGGTGACATTACCAATGACTCAGCAGTTATCATGGGGATAAAGACGGGAGTCATGTGCGTATAGATACGTCGAGAGGCGAGGGTCAGAGCTAGGCACTCGAGCTTTCGGTATAGCGTATGATACGTACCTATCAGGGTGCTAGTCTTGGTAACAACACCTGATAGATCACTATTTTGTGTCGATGCTTGACACTTGGTTTTCAAGATATTTTACTCCTAAATATATATAACAGTGGAATCTGACGCTGTTATATATGCATATACATATATATTAGTGGAATGTGACGCTAATATATATGTATACATATAAATTCATATACTTCATTTTAATTATTCATGCAAATTATATATAAGATATAAGAGATTTACTTGATATTGGATTTAGGATATAGGTGATTAATTTGATATTGGATACAGGATATTTATGAGATTGCTGATTTTGTACATTCAGGATATATGAGAATTATTCGATATTGTACATTTACGATTTGTGAGACTTCTATGATATGAGAGCCAATTTGAGGAATTGGGATTTGGATTGTCTTGATGGATTTTGATCCTACCACGATATCAGGATTCCGTGGAAATGACATATTTCATTCCATACTCGACATTTATTATTTATGCACTGCTTCATGTATTAATAGTACCTGTTAGTGTATCTTTCATGATTGTTGCATTTACATACTTCATTTTATATGTATTATTTCGTGTATTAGTAGTACCTGCTAGCGTACCTTTCATGACTGTTGCATATATACACATTCATATCATTATTGCATGATTATTGCATACCGATTTTCATATTATTGCTTCATGTATTAATTGTACCTACTAGTATACCTTCATGATTATTGCATCCATCTGACCTTTATTTGCTATTAATTGCATATGTTAGATTCGCGCTGTACGTGCATACTTGCGATTACCTGCATATGTTATTTACTATTCATGGGTTGGCAACTCACCCCCGTTGTGCCACAGTGTTTTGCAGGTCTTTCCTCACAGTAGTCAGAGGCAGGACTATTATCACCTATCTTATCATCTTTTGCTGCGGATACCGCATCAGCTCACAGAGTGTAGTTTGCTTAGGTGGGTTTTGTGGTTATTCGTTGTTGTATTGTATATTCGTTGTATTCTTGTACTTTCCATCTACTATTTTCATGTTGACTTAGAGACTTTGTGAGGACGATATTGTATATTATTTTGTGACTGGGTTGTTTTTTATGCAGTTTTTACTTATATCGTCTTTTATTTCTTCACTACGGCGTCGTATATCTGTTGTGGTGGTTGTTTTCCGCCTTTTGGCATGGATTTGCTCCCGTTGGGGATGCTTTACTTTATATTTATGTTGTACCCATTTTTGGGGTTGGTTTTTACAAAGGAGGTGCTGCCAAAATTTTCAAGAAAGTAAATTGGACTTAAAGAATTTATACTTGAGATTTTCAAAAGTTTAAACAATGTTTCTTATCTTTTCTTGTCTTTTAATGGTTTAGATTTCTGAGTTTTGGCTTTCTTTTACTGCGTTATGCCTGTAGACTAGTATGTACGTTTCTTGACCATGTATGGGGCGATGGTTGATTCCATAACCATTAGTGTTTGATATCGAAGATTGTACACAGGTGCTCATTGGAGAATGGGTACACTGAATAGGACTCGCTGAGAACTCCTAGATGGTACCATACCTATCGTCATATAGAAATTCTCTGGTGACACTTGTACAGGTTAGTCTGTAGACCCGTGATCATCATAATATCTTGTGTGGTTCCTACTGTGCTTTGATTTCCTCCCTACCATGGCTCAAATGAGCCATGCAAACAGGTGGTTTTTGGGTACAGTCCTGAGTCATATGGAGGCACTGAGAGACAGGAGGGGTTTCGTTTCTCCCGGTATTGGAAGTTGATATTGCGCTATGCTCGATTGGCTATAACAACAAGCCCCTGTCGAGGGCTGATGAGATTTACTGATAAATGTTATTAGTAGTTTCTCGAAAGGTTATAGGCCACACATCCGCATGACTTATCGAGTTAGTGGGGTCTGACGATTCCACCCTCCAGACTTGATATGCGATATATCAGACGAAGAGATTGGACTGTACATCAAGTGTTGCTTATAGGCTCTACGGGAGTTTGGACAAGTTTGCATGTTGATCTTCTATTCGTTCAATACCTTGGTAGCCATTACGTCCAGCTAGTATCATTGACTGCTTGTAGGTCTCTGATGTGATCATTACCTACTGCTGGCGTATTGACGAGTCTTTAGAGTCCCACATAGAGATTTCCTAGCTCAAACGAAATGAAGTAGGGCACGTATGGAGATATGTGCGGGAGCTTGATTAAATACGAGTATATGATACTGTATTCTAATCTAGTGAGATCATAACATCTCCTCCATATTTGAGAGTTCAACTCTCACATCAGAAAAACTTAGTTTTTTTTCTAGATCACAGATATATAAGACCAAGTCTTTCACAAAAAAAAATAGAAGAGATTAAAGTATCTCTTCACAAAAAGAAGAACTCAGTTCTTAGATCCATGAGACAAAGTCTCTTATAAACCGAGAATTTAATTCTCAGAGCACAGAACTAATCAGAGCTGCCAAAAAAGCGTCTTAGTGCTCCAAGTCTGGCGCACAGCGCCGAGCGTGCCACGTAGGCGCTATTTTATAAGAAGCGCCTTAGTGCTCCAAGTCTGGCGCTCAGCGCCAAGTGCGCCGCGTACTCCTCACATGGGCGCTATTCTAAACGAAGCGCTTTAGCGCTCCAGCGCTTCAAGTCTGGCGCTCAGCGCTAAGCGCGCCACGTGCTCCTCACGTGGGCGCTATTTTATAAGAAACGCCTTAGCGCTCAAAGTCTGGCGCTCAGCGCCAAGCACGTCACGTGCTCCTCATATGGGCGCTACTCTAAAAGAAGCGCTTTAGCGCTCCAGTGCTCCAAATCTGGTGCTCAGCGCCAAGCGCTCCACGTGCTCCCCACATGGGTGCTATTTCAGAAGAAGCGCTTTAGCGCTCTAAGTCTGGCGCTCATCGCCAAGCGCTCTGTACATAAAGGCTCTGTACATAAAGCGCTCTGCGCTACAAAGAGTGTTCAACATTCAATAAAAGACAAAAAGAAAAAGGGGTGTCAGAACCCAAATCAATGCTCAACATTATTGAACAAAAAGGGATCGAGCCCAAACAAGTGTTTAACACTTTAATCAAAACTGAGTGGGCTGAGCCCAAGTTGGCCACAAGTCCCTAACTCAAACTAACCGAGCCCATGTGCTCACAATTTTCCTAATTGGTCTTAGTCCCAAACCTGACTACAGATCTCCTAACCAACATTGGTTCAAGGGTACATCTCTTCATTCCTCTGATATGTGTCGTTGTAATTCTTCAACGTCTTTAGAGAGGTGGCAGGTCCCGACGATCAGACATCCCATGGACTATGACGTCCTTAAACTTATGGACCGCAACGTTCCTAAACTAAACTCTATAGACCATGACGTCTTTAAACTATGGACTATGATGTTCTTAAACTCCATGGACTATGATGTCCTTAAACTTATGGACCGCAATGTCCCTAAACTAAAACGATGGAGTCCAAATACTCTTTCATTGGATCTAAATGATCCCAAAATCCTATTGAGTAGATCTTAGTCTAAAATTAGACTAACGTATTCTCAACAAACATTTGAGTTGACCTTAGTCTAAAACAAGACTAACGGTCCTTAAACCCACCCAAACCCAAATCTAAGAAAATATGGATTTGGACTAATGCACGCCCTACGGGCGACAACATAAATTAGTCTCCGTATACAATCCACGGGCAACCAAAAATAAAACAAACACACACGATATGAAGTGACCTTCTGGAGTAGGAGAAAATGGTTACCGCGATGCGGTAACGTAATTAACTGCAGGGGCTTGCGCCTGTAAGGAAGAGTGTCCCCACAATCAAAAACCCCTCACAATGAGGGGGAATCTGATGAAGTCTGCTACAACGGCCGCATCCGTCTAAACCTCTGATACACGGTACCATAAATTAACTTGGCATCTTCAGAGAGGTGGACGGATAAAACCAAATAGCATCTGCCCCAAAATTCAGGCAAGACGTCTGTCTTCCCGGTTTTCGGCGGCGAACAGATTCTGTGAGGGGTTTTCCTCCATCGATGATGATCCACCCGATGGAAACGACGCAGGCTCCAGCCTCGCCAAGCGAGGCAACTGACGCTCCATGGTTGCTAGCAATGGAGAGTGGAGGTGCAGGAATGTCTCACTATATTTTTCTCTCATGTGACATGCTCAAATGAGCAACCCAAGAAGATGAAGAACGAGGTGAGGAATCTAGTGGCATGAGCAACCATGGAGAAAGCTATGTCTCTCCATGAGAGTGAGAGTGTGTAAGAAAAATAAGCAATCAAGTGATGAATCAATAATAGATGGCATGTAAAGAATATGGCTCTCTCATTTGCAACCATGCAAACAAAAATATCTCTTTCATTCTCCAATAAACAAATCCTTAGCCATACCTATCTACATGCCTCAACTATGCTCATGCCAACTCACCCTCCACCTCATTTAGAAAAACAAATGATTTTCTAAATAGAAAAACAAATGATTTTCTAAATAGAAAAACAAATGATTTTCTAAAAAGAAAATCATCTAAATGAGGTGTCCAAATTCTAGAAGCTATTTCGTATAAATACGGAATACAACATGGTATACGTATCGAAATACATATACGCGTATTCGTACAAAAATACGAATAGCCAAGAGAGAAAAAGAATAGTGAACAATAATACTAGAATACATATACAAAATATATATATATATATATATATATAAATTATTAAATCAAAACCTTATTTAATAATTCGGCTTAACCCTAAGCCGCCAGTATTATCAACCGTCTGATTAAAATCTGTGTAGCCTGTACACATATTTAATCGGATACCTGTATGTACCAACATACGTCATATACACCATATCTCCTGAATCGTGAAAACCTTCTGTGTGGGACTCTAAAGACTCATCAATACGCTGACCGTGGGTTTAACCACAAGCATGTCAGCGGCACTGTTAGTTATATGTATGCCCTAGATGCCATTATTGTACATGTGATGTATGTTGTAGTGGATGCTTGGACATATATAGGGAGGACTTTCTTGCTTGACATGATAGTATGTTATCTGGTTGCACTTTATCTTAACATGTACACTTATTGTCTCTCTATTACATGTTGATAAAGCCCTTAGGATGAGTACTTGACTACCGGGATTATGATGCAGATCATACTAGTGGGGAAATAGATAGTTGGTAAGTACATCCTTCAAATGTTCCTAGTCGTGGGAGTATCGAGACAGGGCATCGATACTCCAGAGTAGACTAGCGAATACGCTTCTCGACCCATGTGATAGGCAATGGATGATCCCACAACCATTGATGTTTGATATCAGAGAAGGTATACGGGTGCTCAGTGGAGACTGGGTACACTGAACGAACAAGCTGAGAACTCCTAGATGATATTATACCTATCGTCGGATAGCAGTTCTCTGGTGACACTGGTACAGGTTAGTCTGTAGACCCAAGATCGTCATAGAGTCTTGTGTGATTCCCACTGTGCTTTGATTTCCACCATACCATGGTCAAGAGATCGCGCAAAAAGGTGGTTTTTGGGTACAGTCCTGAGTCACATGGAGGCAATGAGCGATAGGAGGGGTTTCGTCTCTCCCGGTATTGGGATTTGATGTTGCATTATGCTCGATTAGCCATAACAGGAAATCCCTGGGCAGGGTTGCTTAGATCTACTGGTAAGTGTTATCATTAGTTTCTTGAAACGTTATGGACCTTGCATCGGCATGACTTATCAGGCTATTGGGGTCTGACGTTATACCACCCCCAGGCTGTTGATATGCGACATATAAGACGAAGAGACCGGACTGTACGGTAGTTACTGATTGGATTCGCAGGAGTATGAGCGGGCTTCCTTGTTGATCTTCTGATCGCTCAATACCCGGGTGGCCGTTACATTTAGCAGACTGCTTTCGGCTTGTGGGTGTTTGAAATGATCATCACCTACTGCCAGCGCACTGACAAGTCTTTAGAGTCCTACACAGAGGTTTCTTGGTTCATGCGAAATGAAGTAGGAGCACATATGTGATATGTGCGGGACTATGATTAATGCGTGTTTGTGATACCGCATTCCATTCTCGCGATATGTGATATCGGTCGTTTATATGCGATATAGCCGGGTTATCTGATCAAGTGTTGATTCGATAAGTTGATTCGTTTGATATTAGTCGGTTGTATGTGATATAGCCGGATTATTAAATCAAGTGTTGATTTGATAATTTAATGTATAATTATATATTTGATATATAGAATTACATTAACTAATATTAGCTCACTTAAAGATTTATTTTCTCACTTTAGATGTGCATATAGTATATATGTGAAATATATTAAATGTACATGATTTTGTGTCATGCTAGATGATACATGTAACATGGGTGTGTGAGACTTACACTATACTTATGATAATCCTCGGGTTTTAATTATCAAAGTAAATCATCAAATTAAGTGGAAATTGGACAAATGGTTAAAGCTTGTAGAAGCTTGTGGAACCATTGACCAAGTCCACTAATTTTTTTTTACTTTGATATTTATTTACCTAACCTATTATATTTACCCTTAGTTAATTTTCTACAAGGGTTTGTATATGATACAAACTCACCCATGGTTGCCCCATTTTTCTTATGAGAGTTCATTCTTCTTCTTCTTCTTCTTCACAAAAGAAAATGCTCACTAGGATTTTTCTAAGTGAAGAATTATTGTGAGAAAAATAAATCTAAAGTGAGCACACATCCTATTTCATCATCCTATACTACTTGCCATTTAGTTTAGGGTGTTTGCTTCACTAATATACCATTAGTGAAGAGGAAGCACGAGCTTGAGCTTCCTTGATGTAGATCATCTTTGGCGTCGACGACATCAAGCAAGCTTGTTCCATACATCTCGTGGAGCCTTTCTAGAGTCCGAGGAGTTCACTACTTGGAGCGAAGGGATTACTACACGGAGCATTTAAACTGAAGGACCGGTCTACACAGGTTGTATTCTGATTGTTCATAATTTTCCGATTGGATGTAAAAGTATCGAATCAAATCAAATGATCCCTAATAACGGTTTCATTTGATTGTAATATTTTCTTGTTTGTGTAAATCGAATAAAGCGAATAAGTTTCTATGTGTCGGTAATATTGAATAAGATTCACAATCAGAGAATTATATTTGACCGCAATCAATTACGGTGTCGGTTGTAGATCGTAAGCGAGTGCGGATCGTCCACAGGGATTGTGCGATTCGTTTTTATATTTAATTTGTTTGAATTGAAAAGTTAATCGAAAAGAAAAGAAAACATGATTCAAGATTTTATCGATTGATTCAGGTGTCACTAATCTAATCAAGAATCAAGAAACTGATAAACAATCAAGAATCGGGTTTCGATGATATTTCCAACCAAATGTCAAGAATCTAAATGAGGATCATAGGAATCGATCGGATCTATAGACGTGATGTAATCTCAAGATATCGTGTTCTTGTCCTTCGAAGGATTGATACTAGATCGATGATAATCGACGAGAGTTAGGGCTTTCTCGTGAAACTAGGGTTTCATCGTTTAACCCTTGTTCTTTCGTCGATATCATTCACATTCTAGCCTCTAACAATTTCAAGAAACGATCGTAACTCCCCAATCTCGAGCGATATCATTCGAGAAAGCATCGCAACGAATTGGTTTGTCGGTTCTTGAACTTGCTAGGGTTTACAAAACTCATAGGATTCAAGAATCGATTTAAGATATATTACATCATCATTCTATTGATCGTCTCGACTCCTCGACGAGCGGAGTATTACTCAGACATCATCACACAGAAAGCATTCAAGAATTGAAAAGATATCATGATGCAAGAATTTAAAGAAAACAAGATAAAAGAATATCACCTTTTATTTATATCAACAATTTGATTACAGTCGCTCAAGAACTACAAGAGGAAGAACTAAATTGTCGATTTGGCGTCGCTCAGCTCCGTGAGTCGTGGATCAGCTTGGACCACTTGCTCTGTTGAAGATCGGCTCGGCACATAAAAGGTTGCAAGGCTTCTTGCTTGATGGGGTACTCAGGATCTTGGCTTTTGATTGGAATTAGGGTTAGGGTTTCACACAAGTCTTCTCACTAGACTTGTGGAAGAAGATGAAGAATGAGGTATAATGGCTCTAAATTGGCTACTAAAATGAACTAATGGAGGGATCTCTTCATTTTTCTTTACAAGTGAGCCTAGGGTCTTATTTATAGATCTCCCAAACCCTAGGTCTAGGTTTGAAATTACAATTCCCTCCAAAAGTTTGTTGAGGCTTCTAGAAGGAGTTTGTTAGGAGCTAGCTTAGGCTTTAAGCTAGGATTAATTAAGCATTAGAAACCCTAGTTTGCTGATCTGGCAGAAACCTCTGGGGTTTTCTGGAACTTGAAGTACATGAGCTGAATGTGGGCCCTGAATGAAGAATTTTGGTGCAAAGCTTTGGTGCTGACGTGGCAGATCCGCCGCGGAACCGCGGCGCAAGCCGGCTCCGGCCGCGGTTCCGCGGCCATGTTGGCTACTTGGGGTTGGGGCTTCCTCTATGATCTTGGGCTAATATTTGGAGCTTTAGCTGATGTGTTGAATTCCTGAATGCTCTTTACATAATTACCAGATTCCAAATCCTTGAGTTGGCATATTGTTTGATCGGTACCATGTAAATTTTTGGCCTTTCTTCTGGATTTTCTTGCACAGATCTTAAAACAAGTGTTGCGCAATAAAGAGATGATGCGATGCCATGAAATGCAGTCAATTTCCTTTATAGTGCCGGTTTTAGAGTCTAACACATGCAATCTGATATTTTGCGACAGTTTTGCTAATATGTGAAATATGAATACCGTACACTTCTAAATGAATGCAAATGATAGGGAAATTGCCGGTTAAAAGATGCAATATTTTCGACTAATCAAATTCCCACAAACTTAATTTCGATTGTCCCGAGCGAACTGTTTTATTAAAAAGAGAAGGAGAAAATAAAGAAAGAGAAAAAACTAACTAGCACACTTTCGTAGGCAACACGATTGCACTGAGCACGTGCAACAAGCCTTTAAACCTCTAGGTGTCCCTAGTAGGAGGAGTGTTGTCTCCTGAGGGTTTTCAGCGGATTGCACACACAAAATCCAATAATAAAAGAAAGATCATGAATATTATATTTAAAGACAAGAATTGTAAAAGAAAAGCTTTGAAAATTAGGGTTTTCAACTAAGCTAGCTTTTCGGTTGTCATGAGCCCTATCTTAATGGTCATGAAAAGATGTCAGAAATCACGTCCTCCCTCAATAAAACATCGTCTTATTCTTCATTCCTATCTTTCTTCCAAACATCGATCATATAACCCTGCGTGTGTGTAAAGGACATCCCTACACCCAGAGAATTCAATTCAAGCTATCATACTCTTGCCCATCAGCCTCAGTACTTTTTAATTAATGAATATTTAGATGAGATTGCTCACACACTTTCATGCGACCGTTAATACTTCTTGAGGTACTAACCGACCGATTACTCATGTGCTTGCTTATTTGGTGTATTTTTCTAGTCTTGCACCACCTTAAGCATAGCAGTGACTCTCAGACCAGTTGGCCTTAGGACACTAGGTGAAAAGGCACCCTCGCTATACATTTTTATTGCCCTCGGTGATAACAAAACCAGTGTCCATTTTTCTCACCACTTTATATTTTTATTCACTTTTTTTTATTTCCTTCATACATCGGCTTTAAGAAAAGAGCATTTCAAGGTATCCTCTACTACCCCAGGCTTCAAGACGTGTGTAAGTGCAAATAGCAGGGTAGCAACGTTCAAAATGTTTGGCTTCCAGAATAGAAACTATTTTTCAGACTTATTTTTATCCTCAGATTGGTGACGTCCTTCATCTTACTAACCCTTGGGACAATGGCTCATAACTACTTATTACTGGTTCGTATAAGAAAACTTTTAATTTTCTTACTTTTCTTGAATTTTTCTAATCTCATGGATGTAATTTTTCATTATCTAAACTTTTATTATCTTATTTATGTACAAAAAAGTGTAAATATTAAAATATTTTTATATTTGAAAATTTTTAAATTTTTATGGGTTTTTGAAATTTTTTAAATTTTTATAGATTTTTAAAAGAAATGTTTTGTGCTTATGCAGATGATATGCAAATGATGCAAAAATAAGCACAACCCTCCCCCAAACTTGATTTCAACAGTGTCCTCACTGTTGCCAACCGCTATATCTACAAAAACTGTAAGCCTGGGGGGGAATTATTAGTGAGGGCAAAATATATAAGTGAAGAACTTCCCCCAAACTTACTCTTTTCACTCACCTTTATTCAAAAGATGATGCAGTGATATATATGAAGGTGAGTCGGAGGAATTTTAATCCAAATAAAATGACTCTTGTAAGAACAAGAGTTCCTCCATGGGGTCAGTAGAAAAATACGGCTTTAGTCTTTGTGCATTCACTTTGAAAAATGTGCCGTTTTTAACATTTTCTACTTCTACTGCCCCGTGCGGGTATACAGACCGCACAGCAAAAGGTCCCTTCCATCGAGATCGAAGCTTACCCGCGTGAAGGTGTAATTGTGAATCATAAAGAAGGACTTGTTGACCAGGTGAAAATGTTTTCCTCAAAATGTTTTTATCGTGAAAAACCTTAGTCCTATTCTTTACAATTACAGCGTTATCATAAGCTTCATCGCGGAGTTCGCTTAGCTCATTTAGTTGCAGCTTCCGAAAGTTGCAGGCTTCTTTTAGATCAAAGTTTATTTTCTTTATAGCTCACAATGCTTTATGCTCTATCTCGACGGGTAAATGACATGCCTTCCCAAACACTATCCTATATGGAGACATCCCTAGGTCGGTTTTATATGCATTTCTGAATGCCCAAAGAGCATCCGTCAGTTTGGTCGACCAGTCTTTTCTATTCTTAGCAACAGTCTTCTTCAGGATAAGTTTGATCTATCTGTTTGAGATCTCAGCCTGCCCGCTCGTTTGGGGATGATAGGGTGTAGAAAGTCGGTGGTTGATTGAGTATTTCCGCATCGGAGTCTCGAAGGACCTATTGCAGAAATGTGTCCCATTATCGCTAATAATAGCGCGTGGGTGTCCAAATAATGAAAAGATATTCTTTTTCAAGAACTTAATGACAACTTTCCTGTCATTAGTGCGACATGGAATGGCTTCAACCCACTTTGAGACATAATCAACCGCCAGCAGTATGTACAAATTCCCAAAGGAGTTGGGAAAAGGACCCATAAAATCAATGCCCCAAACATCGAATATTTCAACAACCAGAATGGGTTGCTGAGGCATTTCATTTCTCCGGGAGATTCTCCCCGTGTACTGACACTGTGTACAGGTTTTGCAATGCTCAAATGCGTCCTTGAATAAGGTCGGCCAATAAAATCCACACTGCAAAACCTTTTCCGCTGTCTTTTTAGGACCGAAGTGACCCCCACAGGCCTGATCATGACAAAAAGAAAGAACACTCTTGAACTCTTCTTTCGGGACACACCGGCGAATGATCTGATCAGGACAATACTTAAACAAGTATGGATCATCCCAGTAAAAGTGTTTTACTTGGGATAGAAAACGGTATTTGTCCTGTTTTGACCAGTCGCTGGGTATAAGTCCCGTGACAAGATAGTTCACAATATCCCTGAACCATGGTTCATTGGATACGCTCAAGAGTTGTTCGTCAGGAAACGAATCATTGATCGGCAGGGTCACAGGGGAAGAAATGATGCGTGAAAGATGGTCAGCTACTATGTTTTCACATCCTTTCTTATCTTTGATAACAAGATCAAATTCTTGCAACAGAAGGATCCAACGTATTAGTCGACATTTTGCATCTTTCTTTGCCAGAAGATGTTTTAGGGCGGAATGGTCAGTGTACACAACTATAGGAGAGCCAATTAAGTAAGGCCTAAATTTTTCTAATGCAAATACAACCGCTAAAAGTTCTTTCTCGGTGGTTGTATAGTTGATTTGTGCATCGTTCAGGGTCTTACTTGCATAATAGATCACGTGTGGCATCTTTTCGATGTGCTGTCCTAAGACTGCCCCTACTGCAAAGTCGGATGCGTCACACATCAGCTCAAAGGGGTAGTCCCAATTTGGCGATGATAGCACGGGGGCTGAAGTGTGTGAGTGTTTAAGTGAGTCGAAAGCTGTCTCGCAGTCCGAGTCAAAGTGGAAGGTCGTATCCTTGGCCAGGAGAAGAGTTAAAGGTCTAGCAATTTTGCTGAAGTCCTTAATGAATCTCCTATAAAAGCCTGCATGGCCAAGGAAAGATCGAATATCTTTGACGCTTTTGGGATGAGGGAGGTTTTGAATGACGTCTATCTTAGCTCTGTCAACCTCAATGCCTTTCTGTGAAATAACATGTCCAAGTACAATTCCTTCTTGGACCATGAAATGGCATTTTTCCCAATTCAAAGTTAGGTTCTTCTCTTTGCAACGAGTAAGAACAGCGTCAAGATTCGATAGGCAATCGGAAAAAGAGTCTCCAAAAATCTAGAAATCGTCCATAAAGATCTCCAGAATATTCTCTACCATATCAGAGAATATCCCCATCATACACCGCTGAAAAGTAGCGGGAGCATTGCATAACCCAAAGGGCATGCGACTGTAAGCAAAGGTACCAAAAGGACAAGTAAAAGTGGTTTTATCTTGATCCTTTTTGGCGATGGGGACCTGATTATAGCCTGAGTATCCGTCCATAAAGCAATAATACTCTCGTCCCGCTAAGTGTTCCAGCATTTGATCAATGAATGGTAGAGGAAAATGGTCTTTCCTCGTGGCAGCATTGAGTTTTCTATAATCAATACATACACGCCACCCAGTTTGGGCGCGTTTCTGAATCAACTCATTTGCCTCATTGATTATAACAGTGATGCCAGATTTCTTAGGGACGACATGTATAGGACTCACCCATTGGCTATCGGAGATGGGGTATATAATACCATTATCTAGGCATTTGACGATCTCTTTCATCACTGCTTCCTTCATTACAGGATTTAACCGTCTCTGTGGTTCTCAGGTTGGTCTGGCATCATCCATCACATGTATATGATGTTCAACAATCAAGGGACCAATCCCTTTGATGTCCGCCATACTCCAACCAAACGCCTCTTTGTTAGATCTCAATACCGATAAAAGTGCATTATCTTTCTCTGATGCTAGAGAAGCGGATATGATAACCAGTAAAGACTCATTCTCACCAAGATATGCATATTTAAGGTGAGAAGGTAAAATTTTGAGATCTAATTCGGGCGGAGAAATGATAGAAGGAGGGATCATTGAGTGATTTTTAGAGTTACAAAGAAGCTCAGAGCCTGTGAAAGATACAGACTCGGGTGGAGAAAAGTCAGAAGTGCAGGACTCAAGTGTAGGAAAAGTGTCCTCACTAAGATCATGTGTGAGATTAAGCAGAGATGTGGTAATGTCGTCGAGATCTAGAAAGCAAAGATTCTCAGCTCCACAACTATCGTGAGCGATCTCGTGGACAGAGCACACATCTAGAATATGAGCAGAGGGTTCTGCTGGCTGACTTCCAACTTTATAGATATTTAGTTCAATGGTCATATTTCCAAATGATAAGTTCATTGAACCGTTTCTACAGTTTATAACAGCGTTGGAAGTGGCAAGGAAAGGACGACCCAGAATCAGCGGAATTTGGCCCCGGGGGTTCGCTACAGGCTGTGTGTCGAGCACAATGAAGTCTACAGGGAAAACAAATTCCCCGACCTTTATCAACACATCCTCTAATTCACCCCTTGGTTTGGTGATTGAACGGTCTGCCATTTGGAGAGTGCAGTGAGAAGGTTTCAACTCTCCAATCCCCAATTGCTCATATACAGAATATGGAAGTAGGTTAACACTTGCGCCAAGGTCTAAAAGAGCACGATTTATGTTTTTACCCCCAATAGAAATCGATATCGTAGGACATCCTGGGTCCTTACGTTTCTTTTGTAGCTGGGGTATAAAAGCAGTGCTGATATTATTAGATATGAAGACCTTCTTCGGCACTTTAGTCTTCCTCTTCCTAGTGCACAAGTCCTTAAGAATTTTCGCATAAGCGGGGACTTGTTGAATTGCATCTAGAAGAGGGATATTGATGTTAACCTGCTTGAACATTTCTATAATTTTCTCCATATGTGGACTCGTTCTGTTAGCCCTTAACCGATTCGGGTAAGGTGCTTTCGCAATGAGCGTCGGGTCCATCATAGGAGAAGGAAGAGGGGGTAGACGCGATCCCAAAAGAGGTGTGGGGATCGTCTGTGGAGAACTAGAAGAGCTATACTGAGGTGTCGAGCCTAGTGGGAAATGGAGAATAGGTTCGCGAGAAGGTGGTATGGTAGAAGAAGAAGGATCAGAAGGAGAAGTGTGTGTGTGTGGAAAGGTCTCAGCCGGGGTGTTGATATGATTTTCAGTATCATCAACTTCTTCCCCAACATGATTGTTCAGCACTCTTCCCGATCTCAACGTTGTGACGGCATTTACAATGTAATGCCCAGGATTCTGTAGGGGTTGAGAGGGAAGTTTCCCTTTTTCTCTCGCACTCATTTCGGCTTTAAGTCGTGCGATTTCAGCTTCCATCGTTCTGATACTCTCAGCTTGGGACGCTGAGTTTTTCTTTATCTCACCGACGGAAGATCTAACCTCAGCCGAAACCTCTATGAAATTTGACAAAAGTGATTTCATGGTTTGAGTGAATTAAGAAAACTCGTCAGAACAGGTCATAGGATTAGACTGTGTAGGAGTGTTGACCTGATTTTGGAAATTTTGTGACTGATAGGGGTGCTGAGTGAGTTGAAGGGGTTGCTGTTGTGGTGGAGGAAGAGCCCTTTGAAATTGATTCGTGTTTGGAACCGTGTTTTGAGATTGATTTTGGTTCCAAGAAAAATTCGGGTGATTCCTCCAACCCTGAGTGTACGTGGAAGAATATGGATCGTTTCTAGGTCTTTAAAATGCGGCATTAGAATGCTCGTGACCTTTAAACGCAGAGTTTAATGGACATTCTTCCGTTAAATGAGACGGATCAGAACAGCACCCACAAACAGTTTTGGGGAGCGACACTGGGTTTAGGGAGGCTGCTGCAAATTTGTGTTCCATAGCGTCGAGCTTCTTTTGCATTGCTGCCATCTCAGCTCGAACACCTATGGACATATCTATTTGGTGTACGCCACCCCTATTCAATGGTTGTGTTCCACTCTCCCACTGTAGTGATTTTTCAGCGAACTCTTCTAAATACTTCCAAGCTTCCCCATCATCTTTGGTCATAAAAGTACCTTGACACATGTTTTCAAGGCTCTGTTTAGTGTTTGGGTTAATGCCCTCATAAATGATTCGGCAAAGTTCCTATCTCGGGATGCCGTGATGAGGACACTGAACCAATAGATCCTTGAAACGTTCAAAGCATTTTGAAAATGGTTCAGTAGGGAGCTGGGCAAATTGATTCAGTTCGCTACGGATTCGAGCTGTCTTTTGTATTGGGTAAAATTTCTTAAGGAATGCAGCGACGAATTCTCCCCAATTCATAATAGAGTGTGCGGTAGTGTTATATAGCCACTTCTCGGCTATATCGCAAAATGTAAATGGAAGAAGTCGTAGACGCATGCATCCACTGAAAGTTGTGACGTACCCATCATTGCGCATACGTTTTCAAATTTGGTAATGAAAACGTAAGCGTCCTCAGTCTCGAGTCCGTGGAATTTGGGTAAAAGATTGATGTACTGGGGCTTAATCTCAAAGTTATCCCCATTGGCTGGTGGTGTGGATAAGCAGGTCGAAAGAGGACCTTGAATAGGGTAGCACCTCTCCTGGAGAGAGATGCGGGGTGGATTCTGCGCACCAACGGACGGCGGCAGATTAGGGTTAAAGAAGTTCGATGGATTCGGATCCATCGGTGTGGTTGTGGTAGTGGGTAAAGGAAAGGTAAATGGAGAAATACCGACTTCGGAGTCGATAAAGGGTACGCGGACTAAACGGGCACTAGAATCCCGTGTCCAGCCTATCTTGCACTAAAATGGGTTAGTTCAAGTGGCAGCGTTGACTTATAATTAGGGGTATGAATGAATGCGGTGTTTGCTTTTGAAAAAGGGACGGATTTTTAAAAAAATGACGCGACACAACAAATGCAACACACAACCCTAGAATCTAGTGGTCACCTAGGTCCGGCTCTAGACCGCTCCTAACTGCTAAAAGACAAGTCGCAGGATAGAATCCTCCACTGCCTCTTTGTCCCCCTGTGGCCGGATAAGTGCTAGGTAAGTGGGAAGGTACTCCACTACATAAGTAGTGGGCCTAATTAAAAACCACTAGCCTTAGACACACTCGCCTTAGACACCACAAGAAAACGCGGATAAGCAATGAATTACCCACGGCCTTCTTCTGTCCTAATTGAGCGCGACGATCCTTAGAGTCATCTCTAGATATTTTTTAGTTAATGTGGGTCAATGCGGATGCAAGTTTTACGATTTTTGGGGCCTAAGAAGGGTAATGAAATCCCCACCTAATTTGGATTTGGCCGTGCCCTTTAATATCCGTATTAGACTGCAAACAACCAAGAAACAAAATCACGCACAAATTTAATTTTTCTTTTTGCGGCGCTGCGATTATTTGCAAAGAATCTTGCAGAAAATTATTAGTTGGAGCTAAAAAGAGGAGAGAGGAGAAGGTAAGAAGTCACCTGAAGCAAAATTGTTCAGAGAACCCTCCACCAAGCCGCGGTTCCGCCGCAATAGGAGGCTCCCACCGCGCTTCCGCGGTCTTATGTGCAGATCTCTTCACCAAAATTTTTCAGGGAGCTTCTGTAGACTCCCTCAACTTTCTGGTATTTTCCAAAAATTTTCTTCAATTGCCAAACAGCTCCAGATTTCCTTGCAATGAACCACAACAAATCGTTTAGGGTTTGCACGAATTTTGATCTCAAAATAACAATGGAATAAATCTTTCAATTCAAACTATAATATGAAACGAATTAGCGCGTAATCCCCGGCAACGGCGCCATTTGATTGTTCATAATTTTCCGATTGGATGTAAAAGTATCGAATCAAATCAAATGATCCCTAATAACGGTTTCATTTGATTGTAATATTTTCTTGTTTGTGTAAATCGAATAAAGCGAATAAGTTTCTATGTGTCGGTAATATTGAATAAGATTCACAATCAGAGAATTATATTTGACCGCAATCAATTACGGTGTCGGTTGTAGATCGTAAGCGAGTGCGGATCGTCCACAGAGATTGTGCGATTCGTTTTTATATTTAATTTGTTTGAATTGAAAAGTTAATCGAAAAGAAAAGAAAACATGATTCAAGATTTTATCGATTGATTCAGGTGTCACTAATCTAATCAAGAATTAAGAAACTGATAAACAATCAAGAATCGGGTTTCGATGATATTTCCAACCAAATGTCAAGAATCTAAATGAGGCTCGTAGGAATCGATCGGATCTATAGACGTGATGTAATCTCAAGATATCGTGTTCTTGTCCTTCGAAGGATTGATACTAGATCGATGATAATCGACGAGAGTTAGGGCTTTCTCGTGAAACTAGGGTTTCATCGTTTAACCCTTGTTCTTTCGTCGATATCATTCACATTCTAGCCTCTAACAATTTCAAGAAACGATCGTAACTCCCCAATCTCGAGCGATATCATTCAAGAAAGTATCGCAACGAATTGGGTTGTCGGTTCTTGAACTTGCTAGGGTTTACAAAACTCGTAGGATTCAAGAATCGATTTAAGATATATTACATCATCATTCTATTGATCGTCTCGACTCCTCGACGAGCGGAGTATTACTCAGACATCATCACACAGAAAGCATTCAAGAATTGAAAAGATATCATGATGCAAAAATTTAAAGAAAACAAGATAAAAGAATATCACCTTTTATTTATATCAACAATTTGATTACAGTCGCTCAAGAACTACAAGAGGAAGAACTAAATTGTCGATTTGGCGTCGCTCAGCTCCGTGAGTCGTGGATCAGCTTGGACTACTTGCTCTGTTGAAGATCGGCTCGGCTCATAAAAGGTTGCAAGGCTTCTTGCTTGATGGGGTACTCGGGATCTTGGCTTTTGATTGGAATTAGGGTTAGGGTTTCACACAAGTCTTCTCACTAGACTTGTGGAAGAAGATGAAGAATGAGATAGCATGGCTCTAAATTGGCTACTAAAATGAACTAATGGAGGGATCTCTTCATTTTTCTTTACAAGTGAGCCTAGGGTCTTATTTATAGATCTCCCAAATCCTAGGTCTAGGTTTGAAATTACAATTCCCTCCAAAAGTTTGTTGAGGCTTCTAGAAGGAGTTTGTTAGGAGCTATCTTAGGCTTTAAGCTAGGATTAATTAAGTATTAGAAACCCTAGTTTGCTGATCTGGCAGAAACCTCTGGGGTTTTCTGGAACTTCAAGTACATAAGCTGAATGTGGGCCCTGAATGAAGAATTTTGGTGCAAAGCTTTGGTGCTGACGTGGCAGATCCGCCGCGGAACCGCGGTGCAAGCCGGCTCCGGCCGCGGTTCCGCGGCCATGTTGGCTCCTTGGGGTTTGGGGCTTCTTCTGTGATCTTAGGCTAATATTTGGAGCTTTAGCTGATGTGTTGAATTCCTGAATGCTCTTTACATCAATACCAGATTCCAATTCCTTGAGATGGCGTATTGTTTGATCGGTACCATGTAAATTTTTGGCTTTTCTTCTGGATTTTCCTGCACAGATCTTAAAACAAGTGTTGCGCAATAAAGAGATGATGCGATACCATGAAATGCAGTCAATTTCCTTTATAGTGCCGGTTTTAGAGTCTAACACATGCAATCTGATATTTTGCGACAGTTTTGCTAATATTTGAAATATGAATACCGTACACTTCTAAATGAATGCAAATGATAGGGAAATTGCCTGTTAAAACTGTAAGTGTATATACCCTAGGGGCCATTATTGTATCATACTAGTTTGTATATTACTTAATGGAAGCTTGCGATATTCACATGTATATAACAGTCTTGCTAAATATGGTAGTATGCTACTTGGTTTTTCTATCTTAATATGTGAGTATACGTATTGATAGAGCACTTAGGATCTTGCTTGACTACCAGCGTTGTGATGGCAGTCACACTAGTGGGGGCTGGGTAGTCTACAAGAACATCCTTATTCAGGTCCCTAGTCGTTGGATTATCGAGACAGGGCATCGATACTCCGGAGTAGACTAGTGTGTACGCTTCTCATCCCAGTTGGGGAGATGGTCTGTCCCACAGCCGTCAGTACGTCGTACTGGAGATAGTATGCAGGTGCTCGTTCGGTTACGGGTACACCGGACAGGACTCACAGGGAACTGTTGGTTGGTTTTATACCAGTCGTCAGTGAACAGTTCCCAGGTGACATGAGTACAGCATAGTCCGCAGACTTGACACTGCTACTTCGCCTCGAGTGTGTCCCACTGTTCTTAGATTGCTACCCTACCACGGCTCAAAGGAGTCGTGCAAACAGGTAGCAGTTGGTTGAGAGGCAGTGGCGGTTAGACAGGATTCGTCTCTCCCGGTATTGGGGGTTGATATCGCGCTGTGTCAGAGAGCCATTACGCAAAGTCCCTGGCCAGGGCAAGCGAGATTTGCTGGTAGGTTCCAGTAGTTTCTCAGGGTGTAATGGGCTTCTCTTCGACGCGACTTATACAGCTATTAGGGGACTGACGCTTGCCGCCCCTTAGGCCCGATATGCGATAGTCTTAGACGAACGGACCGGACTGTACGGAGATTGTCACATCAGACTCAGTAGGAGTTCGGATGGGTTTCCTCTTCGGCCTTCTTATCGACATCTACCTGGGGACCGTTACGTACAGCTAGTGCCGCTTGCGGTCTGTGGTTAAACCCACTGCCAGAGTAGTAGTCAAGTCTCTAGAGTCCCACGCAGAGAGTTTCCCTACTCCAGGCGAAACGATATAGAGGTCATATGGTTTTACGACAAGGGTTCGGACGCATACGTGTGTTTACGCACGTACGACTTTCGGACAGTTTTTACTAGTCGGCTTTGGTTTAAGCCAGTTACTAGTATCCGGTTATTGGATTTATACAGTCTAAAGTTTTTCCGTGTTTTCACGGATAGGAGGGACGTTCTCGTAATTGCGCGAGAAGCTTCTAGAAGATGGTTACTAAGGAGGTTTAGGTGGCATATACATTGAATGAGATTAGTGAGTCATATGGATGATTCATCCATGTCATTAATGCTTCATAATTGCTTAATGACTCATGGAGATGAATCACCACAAGATATTTATCAAGTATGGTTGTAAATCATTTTCTTTTCTTTTCTTGATAAATAAAAATGCTTGATATATATTATGATAACTCATTTTCTCTTCTCATTATTATGTTCATCTTCTCTCTCCTCAAGCTCTCTCTCTTCAAACCCTAATCCTCCCCTCTCATGTGTTGAGTACAAGGATTAGTTAGACTACTTAATCCATAACCATACTCTATTTCATCTAGGTACTTTGATTAGCACTTAAAGATACCTAGTTGCCTCAAGTTTAGAGGCAAAGCTTGGAGTTTAGCTCTCGTGGTGGATCGTCTACTACTTAGAGAAGGCCGAGGAGGAGGTGGAGTTCGTAAAGACGAAGGACACGGTTCTTTAGGTATAATCCCTTTACATAGTAGTTGTTAACTTCTATGTTTGATGTTAGTTATCGTTTAGCTTCGATTCATGCGGTTAGTCGATGTTTAGCATAAAACAAGATCGTTTTTCATATTTCCGCCTCCCCGCAAGTCGTGGGGTGTTGTACATCGACTTACAGAGGTATCAGAGCCTCGCTAAACAATAAATAACTCACTTGCAAAATTGTATGAATTTTGAACGGAAAAAACAAAGCCGGAAAACCCCGATATCATGTGTTTCTGTCGTTTTTTAAATGAAGTCCAAAAAATTTTCAGGGAGGTTCAGAAAGCCCTAAATGATAGTATTAGAACACCCAAGAAAACTGGGATCATGAATCGTCTAAACCGCCGCAGAACCGCGGCGGATCCCACCTATCCGCCGCGATTCCGCCGCCGAGTTGCCAATTCATCATCCCAATTTTCCTGTAGTGGTTCTCTGTGATATTTGGTATTTTCTGGAATTTTAATTCTTGCTCAGGTTTCAGATTTACAGAGAAGTATTGGAGAAAAATTAAATGTGTTTAATCGATCGAAATTATACGGTATTTGCTTGTACGATTATATCTGTGTTTGTATAATGTGTTTGTAAACCTCCCCTAACTGCTAGTATATCGGTTGGCAGGGGGTTGCACATTTCTGTAATGGTTTTTACTGTTTGTGGATATGAACTGTGTTGGACTGTTGTGATGTATATCCGGGGTTATGTGATGGGTTATTATTTAATTCATTTGATGTAAATGTAATTTGTTGTAATATTATTTTGCGGGGCACATCCAGGTTGCGGTTGTAGCCACCGTTGTATTATTTCATTTTACTGTGTTTGCTCCTAGGACAGACCCAAGGTGGGGTGCACAAACTTCCGGGTGGGTAGTTTGCCGTACCCATTGGGGTCTTGGGTGGGGTTATGGCTATTCATCACAACTGTGTAATCCGTCTTTTGTTGCAGGCTCAAAACAAACACGGATTGCTTGCAAATCCAATAAAGTTCATCTGTGATCTGGAATGCCTATTATTGCGTCTGACCAATGTACAATATCTATATATGATAGCTATTTAGACGTCACTTATGTTTTACACCCGCGCTAGCCCAGCCCCCGCTCTGTCGTTAGTTAAGTAACCTAACGGGTGATGACGGGACCCCGTGGCGAATGCGGATGGCATAAGAGGACGTTGTATTTTCGTTGTTTTCTGCAATGATAGATTAATGATGGGACGCATTATTTATAATGCAAAGAAAATAAACCAAAAGTTTAATCGTTGGAACAATTTAAAAGAAACCACTCGGTTAATTTTTAAAAAAACAGATATTTTTAAATGCGGAGCTTTAACCACTCCTTTTAAAAGCTATCAGGTTCCTTCGGTTATATCAAGTTCACTACGTTCACGGTTTCGCCAAAACCATTCTTAGCCCTCCGTCATTTCATTTGGGTATTCAGTAGTATTCAAGCTATGCATTTTGGCCAAAGTCAAGGCATAGTGTTTGGTAGCTGCTGGGTTTTCATTTGTTGCATAAGATAGATGAGTTGGTTTGGGACAGTCGTATTATCATTTGACCAAAGTCAGGGGTATATACGGATGGGTTCAAATTGACAAGATAATGACGGGTAGAACTTGACATGTGACTTATGACATTTTGACCAAAACCAAGGTCATAAGAGCATGGGGCAAAAATATATATCGGGAATTTCTAAAGAAACTGAAATTTGCAAAGAGTTGCATACCATTTCGAGTTTGATGAATGTTGGTAGGATTCCTTCAACATTATCATACAATGATATTTGGATCCCGATCCTACTGTGAGTATATGCTACTTATCAGGATATTCGTCACTTAACGATCAATGCTATAAACCAAGTAGGTGTCAAGAAAGGTGTCAGCGGGGTTACGCCCCCAGAGAAAAGAGGTTATTTAATTAAGGAACTTCGCGAAAGTGTTGGAAAACCTCCCTCGAAGTATCGACACTAGCCTGGCTGAACGGTTAAGCAAGTATTGTACGGTGAGAATAGTCCTGGCTAATTCTTCTTTTATGGTTTGAAGAAGGATTCGAGAAACTGTGGGAGCCATCCAGTTTAGATAAACTAAAAACCACTCTACACTTGCAAGAGCATCATGCTAAAGAATTTTCTTCTCTCTCTCCTATTTGCAGCGACCCTAAAAATGACTGGACTTAAGTTACCTTTAGAGAAAAATATACTGACAGGGCCAAACTATAAAGATTGGCTGCGGAATGTCAAAATGGCTTTGACCTATGACAAATTGGGGTACGTCCTCACCGCTACGGCACCTGCTGTCCCTGGTCCCAAATCCAGTAATGCGGATAAGGAAATCCACAAAACCTGGGATTTCGATTGCGCGAAAGCCAAGTGCATCGTGCTTGCCTCGATGAACAATGAACATCAGAGGAGGCACGAGGATATGGAACTAGATGGCATATTTCTCCATACAAAGGAACTTTATGGAGAGCAATCTCGTATAGCAAGATACGAGACCTCTAAGAACTTGTTTCGAGCGAGGTTGGCTGTCGGGTCATCGGTAGGAGAACATGTCCTAAAGATGATCGGCTATATAGAAGAGCTCGCAGACCTTTGGACGACTTTGGATAATGAGCTCTATACAGACCTTATTCTCCAGTCCGTTCCTCACACCTATGCCCAGTTTATCCTAAACTTCAACATTCAAAGAAAAGAAGTTGAACTTCCGGAACTCCTGAACATGTTAAGGAGTACAGAGGGCACCTTGCAGAAGACAAGGGAAACACCCGCTATGTTTGTTGGCGGTGCATCTTCTTCCGAGTCCAAGGCTAGGGCCAAAGGAAGGAAGAAGAAGGCCGCCGCCAAACCTAGAGGAGGTGTTAGTAAGGTGGGAGGGAAGGGAAAGAAAAAGTTTGCGGTACCGGTAGTGGGCCAGGATGAGTGCTTCCATTGTCACAGGAAAGGGCACTGGAAGAAAGATTGCAAGGCGTGGAACGCCAAGAACCAGGAACCGAAGCAAGCTGTGGCTTCGACTTCAGGTGTGTTTGTAATTGAGAATTGTCTGTCAATTAACTCTACTTCCTGGGTATTGGATACCGGATCAGGATCACATATATGCAATTCATTGCAGGCACTGAGAAACCGTAGAGTGCTGAAGGAAGGTGATAAGACCCTAAAGGTTGCTAACGGAGCTAGAGTGGGAGTTGCGTCCGTCGGGGATTATCACCTAGGATTGACGAGTGGACACATTTTGGTTTTACATAACTGTTTTTTTGTACCAAGCTTAACGTGTAATATCATATCAGTTTCCTTGTTATCAAATAAAGGTTATGATTTCACGTTTGTAAGAGATGTTGTTAATATCCACCTTAATCATGGTTTGATTGGGTCCGGTGCACTAAATAACGGTATATATGTTTTAAACCAACTCCAAATTTTCAATGTCCAGAACACACTAAAAAGAAAGTCTCTAGATTTAAATAAAGCTTTCTTATGGCATTGTAGACTGGGTCACATCAATGAGAGAAGGTTGACTAAGTTGCATAGAGAAGGATATTTGGACTCGTTCGAATCTCAAACTTATGACACTTGTCAATCTTGTCTCAAAGGAAAGATGACAAAGGCTCCATTTACTGGACATGGAGTAAGAGCGAGCGAGCTCTTAGGACTCATACACAGCGATGTATGTGGTCCAATGTCTACACATGCAAGAGGTGGTTTTTCCTATTTCATTACTTTCACGGATGATTACTCAAGATACGGATTCATTTATCTGATGAAACATAAATCCGAGGCTTTTGAGAAATTCCAAGAGTATAAGAATGAAGTAGAAAACCAAACCGGCAAAAGTATCAAGACACTTAGATCTGATCGAGGTGGTGAATACTTGAGTGCCGAGTTCCTAGGTTACCTAAAAGAGAAAGGAATTCTCGCTCAGCTTACTCCTCCATACACTCCACAGCATAATGGTGTATCGGAGAGACGGAATCGAACCCTATTGGATATGGTACGATCCATGATGAGTAATGCTGAGTTACCACGATCTTTTTGGGGATATGCTCTAGAATCAGCAGCATATCTTCTGAACATGGCTCCTACCAAGACTGTGCCTACCACTCCATATCAGATGTGGACTGGGAAGAAACCCCATATTCAGCATATGAAGATTTGGGGATGTCCAGTTTTTGTTAAAAAGCAGCATGTGGACAAGCTCGAGGTACGATCAGTAAAATGTAAGTTTGTGGGATATCCAAAGAACTCCAAGGGATATTATTTCTATTACGCAGAGGAACAAAAGGTTATTGTTTCTCGTAATGCCCATTTTCTGGAACATCAGTTTTTAGAAAAGGAAATAAGTGGGAGCGAAATAGAACTGGAAGAAATTCCAGAACCACAAACTGCTACTGAAAGTTTGGTAGAACCGGTAGTTCAAGAAGAACAGGACATTCCCGCACCCCTCCACAGGAGTAGTAGGCCGTCTCATCCGCCTGAGAGATACTACGGTTTTCTCATAGATGGGGATAGAGAGGATTGCATCATAGATGATGATGAACCTACTGACTTCCAGCAGGCCATCCAGAGCGGCGACTCGGTACGATGGCTAGATGCAATGCGGACCGAAATGGAGTCCATGTACACCAACAAAGTATGGACTTTGGACTTTGCTCCAGATGGGGTAAAACCCATAGGATGCAGATGGATCTTCAAGAAAAAGATTGGTGTAGATGGACAGGTGGAAACCTATAAGGCTAGACTTGTTGCAAAGGGTTTTCGTTAAAGACCTGGCTTGGACTATGACGAAACTTTTTCTCCAGTGGCTATGCTCAAATCCATTCGGGTCCTTCTTGCTATTGCTGCCTTCCATGATTATGAAATCTGGCAGATGGATGTAAAGACGGCTTTTCTGAATGGATATTTAGAAGAGTGCGTCTATATGGATCAGCCAGAGGGTTTCAATCAGAGTGGGAGCAGCAGGAAAGTATGAAAGCTGCTTAAGTCCATTTATGGACTAAAGCAGGCATCGCGGAGTTGGAACATCTGTTTTGATGAGACAGTCAAAGAATATGACTTTATCAAAAATCCAGATGACCGTGCATATATAGTAAAGTTGTAGCCAGAAGTGTCGTATTCCTCGTCTTGTACGTAGATGACATTCTATTGATAGGAAATGACATTCCTATGCTACAATCTGTCAAAGGATTCTTGTCACATAGGTTCTCCATGAAAGACCTGGGTGATGCCTCTTACATTCTGGGGATCCGGATCTATCGTGATAGATCCAAGAGGATGTTGGGACTTTTGCAGTCCAGGTATATCGACACTGTACTGAAAAGATTCAGTATGGAAGATTCTAAGCGCGGTAATCTACCGGCTTGTCACGGAATCACCCTCTCTAAAGAGATGTCTCCCAAGACTGATTTGGAAAGGGAACGCATGTCTATTATACCCAACGCTTCTGCGGTAGGCTCTATAATGTTTGTGATGTTGTGCACCAGACCAGATGTAGCTTACGCACTAAGCGTGGTAAGCCGGTATCAGTCAGACCCAGGGGAGAAGCACTGGATAGCAGTAAAGAACATTCTAAAGTACTTGAGAAGGACTAAGGAGATGTTCTCGGTTTACGGCGGAAAAGACCTCAGGTTGGAGGCCTTTGCTGATTCCGGATTCCAGAGTGATAAGGACGATTCCAAGTCTATGTCGGGTTATGTCTTTACCGTCAATGGAGGGGCGGTATGCTGGAAGAGCTCCAAGCAGGACACCGTTGCTGACTCGACGATGGAAGCGGAGTATATAGCTGCTTGCGATGCCGCAAAAGAAGCAGTCTGGATGAAGAAGTTCCTAACAGAACTTCAGGTGGTTCCTACCATAGTTGATCCAATACCTCTGTATTGCGACAACAACGGAGCTATAGCTTTAGCGAAGGAACCAAGGTCCCATCAGAAGTCCAGACACATCTTAAGGCGGTATCACCTGATCAGGGAGATCATTGATCGTCGGGAGATCGAGGTTCGGAGAGTTGCTTCTGAAGAGAACATTGCTGATCCATTCATGAAGGCCCTACCTCAGATTCAGTTCGAGAGGCTACTCGAGATCATCGGTCTTCGATATGCCAGTACATGGCCCTAGTGCAAGTGGAAGATTGTTAGTGTATATGCCCTAGGGGCCATTATTGTATCATACTAGTTTGTATGTTACTTAATGGAAACTTGGGATATTCACATGTATATAACAGTCTTGCTAAACATGGTAGTATGCTACTTGGTTTTTCTATCCTAATATATGAGTATACGTATTGATAGAGCTCTTAGGATCTTGCTTGACTACCAGCGTTGTGATGGCAGTCACACTAGTGGGGGATGGGTAGTCTACAAGCACATCCTTATTCAGGTCTCTAGTCATTGGATTATCGAGACAGGGCATCGATACTCCGGAGTAGACTAGTGTGTACGCTTCTCATCCCAGTTGGGGAGATGGTCTGTCCCACAGCCGTCAGTACGTCGTACTGGAGATAGTATGCAGGTGCTCGTTGGGTTACGGGTACACCGGACAGGACTCACAGGGAACTGTTGGTTGGTTTTATACCAGTCGTCAGTGAACAGTTCCCAGGTGACATGAGTACAGCATAGTCCACAGACTTGACACTGCTACTTCGCCTCGAGTGTGTCCCACTGTTCTTAGATTGCTACCCAACCACGGCTCAAAGGAGTCGTGCAAACAGGTAGCAGTTGGGTGCAGTCCCGAGCACTTGGAGGCAGTGGCGGTTAGACAGGATTCGTCTCTCCCGGTATTGGGGGTTGATATCGCGCTGTGTCAGAGAGCCATTACGCAAAGTCACTGGCCAGGGCAAGCGAGATTTGCTGGTAGGTTCCAATAGTTTCTCAGGGTGTAATGGGCTTAGCTTCGACGCGACTTATACAGCTATTAGGGGACTGACGCTTGCCGCCTCCTAGGCCTGATATGCGATAGTCTTAGACGAACGGACCGGACTGTACGGAGATTGTCACATCAGACTCAGTAGGAGTTCGGATGGGTTTCCTCATCGGCCTTCTTATCGACATCTACCTGGGGACCGTTACGTACAGCTAGTGCCGCTTGTGGTCTGTGGTTAAACCCACCGCCAGCGTAGTAGTCGAGTCTCTAGAGTCCCACGCAGAGAGTTTCCCTACTCCAGGCGAAACGATATAGAGATCATATGGTTTTACGACAAGGGTTCGGACGCATACGTGTGTTTACGCACGTACGACTTTCGGACAGTTTTTATTAGTCGGCTTTGGTTTAAGACAGTTACTATTATCCGGTTATTGGATTTATACAGTCTAAAGTTTTTCCGTGTTTTCACGGATAGGAGGGGCGTTCTCGTAATTGCGCGAGAAGCTTCTAGAAGATGGTGACTAAGGAGGTTTAGGTGGCATATACATTGAATGGGATTAGTGAGTCATATGGATGATTCATCCATGTCATTAATGCTTCATAATTGCTTAATGACTCATGGAGATGAATCACCACAAGATATTTATCAAGCATGGTTGTAAATCATTTTCTTTTCTTTTCTTGATAAATAAAAATGCTTGATATATATTATGATAACTCATTTTCTCTTCTCATTATTATGCTCATCTTCTCTCTGCTCAAGCTCTCTCTCTTCAAACCCTAATCCCCCCTCTCATGTGTTGAGTACAAGGATTAGTTAGACTACTTAATCCATAACCATACTCTATTTCATCTAGGTACTTTGATTAGCACTTAAAGATACCTAGTTGCCTCAAGTTTAGAGGCAAAGCTTGGAGTTTAGCTCTCGTGGTGGATCGTCTACTACTTGGAGAAGGCCGAGGAGGAGATGGAGTTCGTAAAGACGAAGGACACGGTTCTTTAGGTATAATCCCTTTACATAGTAGTTGTTAACTTCTATGTTTGATGTTAGTTATCGTTTAGCTTCGATTCATGCGGTTAGTCGATGTTTAGCATAAAACAAGATCATTTTTCATATTTCCGCCTCCCCGCAAGTCGTGGGGTGTTGTACATCGACTTACAAAAAGATGCAATATTTTCGACTAATCATATTCCTTCTTCTCTTTGGTTTGTAAAGTGTTTACAATCTAGAAAACCCTACATCTCTAGTTCGATCCTCTTTCGGGTTCTTTAGCTCTCTAGAAAATTTTGTTATGGCATGTTCGATGCCCTAGTAAACACCGTAAGGGTGCTAAGGAACCCTATAGTGGTATCGGAGCCTAGCTAGAGCATTAGGCGTTGCGTAGGCGAAATTAAAAGTCCGATCGAACTCCGAAAACCCTAATTTTCCCACTTTCTGGAAATTTTTCAAAAAGTTGAAATTTTTCTTGTTAAAAATATTCAGAAAATCATGCAGGTAATTCTATAGACCCTCTTGAAGAACGAAACCCTAACTCGACAACTTGACCGCGGAACCGCGTCCAAATAGTAGTATTTGCGGCGGTTCCGCGGTGCCAAATGTGATGCTTGGGTTGGCACTTCAACGGTTGGTCCGTAGGTACTGGGGCATGCTTCTGGGCATCTTTAATTCTGCTTAAGTGTTGAGCTCTCTGGGAATTTTGGGAATTCGTTGATTCAATCGAAATATTTAACGTCGCCTAGCTTTCTGTGATTGTGATACAATATTTGGAATCCACTATAATTAAGTTATGTGATAACTAGTTTGAATTTTGTAAATCTAGCGGTTTAGTCTCAATTGATCGGTTGCCACGGAATTTTGATGTTGATCAAAAATCCGTCGCAATTACGTAGCGCACACGGATACTCGTCGAATAATATTACTAGATAGCCACGCTCCATAGCCACGACCAAGTGACTGTAGGAGAACCCCGTTGCCAAAAGCATCCGTTCGGGTGCTCGCGGCCGCGGTGTTCCGCCTGAGTGCACTTCGTCGACGGCATCGGGGGTGCGGCCGTCTACTAATGTTTCCGGTGCGCATTCGATCGTGTTTTAGGGAATCTTGTTGAATTACCTGACTGATGATTGGAAAGTGTTTTCATATCGAGACTAATATGCGGGGTTTATAATTGTTAGACATGCGATGTCTAAGGAATTCAGTCGGTTAGGCATGAAATCCAAATGTCACGACCCGAAATTTGCATGCGATGGCCCTTAAACTACGCAACATCTATAGGCGTAAAGCAATTTAAGTAAGCCGAAAACCCAGCAATCTAAACTATCAAAAGAAGTAAGAAATAAGAACAATTTTTAAGACCTTAGAAATCTAAACCCAAATTCTTTAAAAGTCCAACTTTATTTCCTTTAAAATTTTGGCAGCACCTCCTTTGTAAAAACCAGCCCCAAAAAATGGGTGCAACAAAAATATAAGTAAAGCATCCCCAAACGAGAGCAAATACACGCCCAAAGGCAGAAAACAATCACCACAACAGATATACGACGCCGTAGCGAAGAAATAAAAGACGATATAAATAAAACTGCATAAAAGATTTCCAAGTCACAAAATAATATACAATATCGTCCTCACATCAATTCTCTAAGTCATACAAGAAAGTAGTAGATGGAGAGTACAGGGTACAACGAATATACAATAACAATATCGGATAACCGCAAAACCCACCTAAGTAAAACTGCACACTATGAGCCGAAGTGATATCCGCAGCAAAAGATGATAAGATAGATGAATAGCTTGCCTCGACTACTCTGGGAAACAACCTGCAAAACACTGTAGCACAACGGTGGTGAGTTGCCAACTCGTGAATAGTAAATAACATATGAAGGTAATCGCAAGTATGCACGTATTGCGCGAATCTAACATATGCAAGCTAATAGCAATAAATGGTCATATGTATGCAATAGTCATGAAAGGTACACTAGCAGGTAAAACTAATACATGAAGCAATAATATGACAATATGTATGCAACAGTCATGTAATGTACTCTATCAGGTACTACTAATACATGAACAATGATATGCCAATGTATATATGCAGCAGTCATGAAAGGTACTCTAGCAGGTACAACTAATACATGAAGCAATGCATATAAAATAAAGTATGTAAATGCAACAGTCATGGAAGGTATTCTATCAGGTACTACTAATACATGAAGCAGCGCATAAACAATAAATGTGGAGTATGGGATGAAACATGTCATTTCCACGAAATCCTGACATCGTGGTTGGACCAAAGTCCATCAAGACAATCCAAATCCCAATTTCCTCAAATCAGCCCCCAAATTGGCTCTCAAATCTTGTAAGTCTCATAAATCCTGAAAGTACAATATTAAGTAAATCTCATATATCCTGAATGTACAAAATCAAGTAAATCTCATATATCCTGTATCCAATATCAAGTAAATCTCAAATATCCTAAGTCCAATATCAAGTGAATTTCAAATATCCTAAGTATATTTGCATGAATAATTATGATGATGTATATGAATTGATATGTATACATATATATTAGCGTCCCATTCCACTAATATATATATATATATAAATATATATATACATAAATATATATATAAATATATAAATATATATAAATATATAAATATATATATATATACATAAATATATATATATATATAGGCAACGGAACTAACTCGCTTGAGGATCTCAAAAGACCTATAATTCTGGGATAAGCTTCATAAAACTCAACACGTCATTCATCGGAAAATCCATAGGACTACATGATCACCCACTGCGAACCCAAGTCTGCGACCACCACGGTCGGCATAAGACCTCTGTCTGCACTAGGTTGTTCTCATCCTGACCTGAACCAACTGGATCATCTCGGAACTCTCTAGACTAGCTGGGGTCCAAAAATCCTACTCACGCAGAGTCAGAAAAACAGACCGGCGATCGACACCACCTAACAACAAGCCTAAAGGTTGCCAATTAGAGTGTCTCCTGATAACAGCCATCGAAGAAGAACCCTAACAATGGCAAGTGACGATCCCAACTGCCGACAACAATTAGTACGTATGCACTAGCATATCCTCCAGAATCTGTATAGCCCGCTCTCACAAAACCATCATCCTGCGGATGGAAAAGTGGAGCTAAAGCTCAACCAGTACCCAAGGCTTCCTGAAGCTTCTGCCCAAGACTGCAAGTGAACAGGGTGTCTCCATTGGATACAACGCATGAAGGAACTCCGTGCAAACGCACAAACTTAAGAAAGAACAACTGAGCAAACTGAGCATAACCAGACAACAAACACCCAAATGGAGTCACACCCTATCTAGACCTGGGTAAACACCAAAACGAAATTCATGGAGATATGCTCCAATTCACACTTCGGAACGGTTAAAGGTTGCAACTCTCCAGCCGGTCTCATATACTCAAACTTAGGTCACAACAAGACAGACACCTCGAAACGAAATCTGAAACTTCACTCTTCATCCCTGCCTACCCGTAACTATCTCACAAGTAATGTCACATGTTGGTGGAACTTGAATGAACACAGAAAGCTGACCGATGTGCCTGCTCTAGGATTTCGCGTTTCTACCCAACAGTATCAGGTACACACAACTGTGTTCCTAAACGTAGCATACCCTAGTCACAAATCAAGGACTCTGAATCTTTACCCAGCCGAGTATGCTCAAGAATCTCTGACAAACGAGCATCGGCGGGCTGTGCCTCGCGAAAACGATTAAGGAAAATTGGACGGGCGCGGACATGAGCAAGATGTCCCCTCGGTAGAGATGAACTTAGCTGTACTCCACGATTGTACAAGAACTGTAAATCTGCAGAAGACTGTTTCAACAATCAAAACCCGCTGTAGGAAGATGTACATTAAGCTCTGGTGGTCCGTGAAAATCTGACACGACTCTCCACACAAGTAGTGTCCCAAATCTTCAAAGCACGACCACCGCGGCCATCTCCAGATCATGAGTGGGATATCCTGCTCGTACTTCCTCCAACTATTAGAAAGCAAAAGCGATAACTCTATAATGCCACATCAACGCAAAATCGAGCCCCACTCGCGAAACATCACAGTAAAACAACAAGGTCGCCCGAACCAGAAAGCAAGGAAAGAATTGGTGCAGTTGTCATCCGAGTCTTCAACTGCTAAAAACTCCGCACACATGCCTCAGTCTAAAGAAAAAGAACCTCCTTTGCGGTTAGTTCAGTCAACGGTGCAATGCTACACTAGCAATCCTGCATGAAATGGCGGTAAAAACCTGCTAAGCCCAAAAATCTGCGGACCTCCGTCCCGTACACAAATCTGGGCTAAAGCTGTACGGCCTCGATCTTCCTCGTAACCATACGAAATCGTCTCCCGTAACTACAAGACCTAGGAGTCAACACAATCAAGCATGAAGGAACACTCCAAGAATTTAGAAAACAGCTGGTGCTCTCCCAATGTCTGCAAAGCAAATCCTCAAGTGCTGCCCACGTTCCTCACGACTCTTGGAAAAGACAAGAATGTCATCAATGACACAACAATAAACTGGTCGAGGAATGGCCTGAAGAAATCTGGTTCATCATATCCACGAATGCTGCTAGGGCATTGGTGAGTCCAACGACACCACCAAAACACAAACTGCCCGTAGCACGCATAAAAGCAGTCTTCGGAATGTCATCACTCCGAACCCGCAACCAATGATGACCTGATCCTAAACAAACATAGAAAATGTCTCGCACTCTGGAGCAAATCAAGAAATCGTCAATGCGAGGTAAATGATACATATCCGCACCGTAAGACGGTTCAATTGACGATCAATCAATACATAATCTCAACTGCCGTCCTTCTCCTTGACGAACAGAATAGGAGCTCCCCAAAGAGAAACACTCAGACACACAAGCCCCCCAACAAACAACTCTGCAGCAGATCCTTAAGCTCCCTAAGCTTCACCGGCTCACCTGGAACAACGTCGGAAAACTCTCGCACGAAAGGAACCCGGTCCAACAATCCCACTGTGGCTCCGGTATCACGAATGAAAGCCAAGAATCCTAGACACCTTCTCCTCTAAATCTGACTAGCGAAAAAGGCTGAATTCAAGCTGTGAGAGGCGGCACCACTGTCCCCCTGCACAACAAGAACCGACTAGCCGGGAAAACAAAACCTGACTGTTTCCGCACGGCAGTCCACAGACGCATATGTAACGCCTTGAAATTCGTTTAGGATGTTTTCGCGTTAATTAGCAAGTGCGCGTGTTTTTCAAAAAAAAAACGGATATCATATTTTCCTTCTTGGCTAGTGGTCTTTTGTGTTGTGAAGTGTTTTTATGGATATATATATATATATATATATATATATATATATATATATATATATTTATAGGGTTGTTAATTATTTTTAGTCGGGTTTACCCTAAGTGTGAATTTTTGTGTTAGGAGCACATATGCATACTTAGCATTTTGAGGCTAGATAAGAAAATGTGTCATGATAACCCCCCTCCATTTGATGCATGGTTGATAATCTATTTTCCCCCCCATTTCAACAAGTTAAAACCCTTTTATAATTCAAAATTTTCAATTAAACAATGAGGTATGGTGTTAGGTGAGAAATTGACCTTTTGACCCCATTTTTCTTCTCTTCTCTCTCTCTTCTCCTCATTCAGAAATTCTTGCAGAATTTCCAGCAAAACAACAGCTTCTTCTTCTTCTCTTCTTCTCTTTTCATTTCCTTTTGATCCCTACATAAAACCCTACTCAAACTAACACTTTTCCTTCACAAAACCATAGAAACAAATGAGCTTTTGATGTGTTTGGTGGTGGATCTGCACACTTGAGGAAAAAGCAGGGATTTTTGGTGTTTCGTAAGGTGTTTTGAAGGTATTAACTTACCCTTAGCACCCCTTTTACATAACTTGTAGTATTTCTAGCAAAATATCACATCTTATGCATGTTTTGTGCTTTATAAAGGGATTTAGTGAGGTTGTGATAAAAATTAACTTTTTATGGCTTGATTAGCTTGGTAATGTGATATTAGAGTGGTTTTAGACTTGGGGTTGTTTCAGGTTTCAGAAAAATACCCTAAAGTATCATTTTAGTGCAAAGTGTGATTTTTAACCTGAAATTGGGTTCTGTTGAAACTGCTACTACCTGGGGTGTTTCAGTATAAAATTGTAATTACTGGGATATACACAGTATATATGGAGTGCACACACCAAACCCGGGGGCCCACCTCCCAACCAAGGCCGCCGGAAAAAGACTTCTGGCTGCAAATTGCGGCCAGATGAGGGATTTGTGGGTTGGGGTTTGGGTGATGAGTGTCTGCTGCTGTGTGGAGTATTATGGTATGTTTATTTTTATAAAACTCTTTCTTTATCAAAATCTGGGACTTATTACCCTATTTTCCATATTTTAAATCTTCGCGACACACGCGATACGTGTGTGTGTTTGAGTTGTGCTGCGTATCGCGACGCGTCAGGTTAGCTTCAGGAGCGTGATCGCACGTTTTTGCGTATCGCGCACACGCGCGCTTGGTTTGCAACACGGGTTTCTAGTTTGACCTTAATATTGCGTTTTTGGTGGATTTGAGCTTATGTGTGATATATTGTGTAAATCTAGGTTCGCAGGCGAGTGAGACGGACGCTGTGAAGAAGGGGAAACAAGTCGTCGGCTACACTTAGCACGAGACTTCGGTGAGTAGATTTAACATCTATGGGGATATCGCCCGTATGGCATTCTACGTCAGGGCTGATAGGACTTTATAGCTACACATTGCATTTACCTACATTGACTGTTCATGGATACTATTGTTGCATACTGCATTCTCTGCTATATGTATGAAAACTTAGAATTGATAGAACACCGCACTATTACTAACGGTTTATGTTGCACGAGCACTAATCTGCATATTACACACACACCGTTAGTAATTGCCATGACACACTCGCTGTAGAATTGCCATGATCATTATACTGTAGTTCATTTCACATATGATTCGATATGATTTTCATAGAAATTGGAAGCCGCATGCTGTCTTGAAAACTGAACTATCTTAAGAAAAGCGGTTTCTCCCTTGTGCCTATATTATGACTTGATGTACATAGCATATCGTATTTGATCTACTCGTTGGTGTTGGATTTTTATGTGATTTCTGGTTTTGAGGACCGTGGAATTATTTAAGAAAAGATGCATTATTTGAAAACCCGGTTCCACGTGATATGGTATTTTGGTGCGTCCACCACGCGTTTTCTCGGTGCTGAGACGTGTGCTTGAAACCCGATTCGTGGAGTAGATGATCCGTTTGCGGGTTCATGGTGGACCTGGTATGGTTCCCCTCAGCAAGATGATCGACGGACTTTGCCAATTGAGCCTGGAGGTGGGCGAGTACCTACCGGTGATTGGTTGGACCTGGTGGTTATCCGGAGGATACTGACCGGAGTCGAGAGATGGATGCAGGATGATCCGTGCTGCCGGGGACGAGGGCCGATACCGCACACGGAGCCCGTGGGCTGATCCGGACTTACGGAGCCCGATGTATGAGGATTTGCATGTCGATGCTGGACACGAGTATTTATGATATTTTGGGTGCCGATGTTGGGCACTCGTGATTCTCAGAGATGTATAGGATTTGAGGGCCGAGGAGAGTGCCGGCGCCTGAGTTTATTTGGGATTTGGGTGCAGCTTGGGCACCGACTATTTTTCCACGATTGATATTTCGTGTAGATGTTGTTTATCCCATGCTCAGCAGTGATTATCATGTATCTTATCCTGTAGTTATTTTACCTGACAGAGCATTTGCATGATTATTGCACCAATTGCTTGTCGCATATAGATTTACCTCCTGGCATATGATAGCGTAGCGCAGTACGTGCATGCTCGTGATTACCTTTATATGTTATTTCTATTCACGAGTTGGCAACTCACCCCCGTTGTGCCACAGTATTTGCAGGTTGCCCCTCAGAGTAGTCGCGGCAGGCTGCTTTTTTGCATCTTTTGGCTTCAGATATCACTACAGTTGGTGCGAGAGCTATTTTGCTATTTAGGTGGGTTGTAGTATCTGGTTACTTTTATTGTACACACTTTTGTATCTAGTATTCTCCATCTACCATATATGTACTTGACTTAGAGACAGTGTGAGGACGATGATGTATATTTTTGTATTCTGGTGTCGAGCTCGTGGGAGCCGACTTTATATTTGCAGTTATTATTCTGGGATGTTACTTATTGCTCATTCTTCGCTACGGCGTTGTATATTACTCTTGTGGTGATGGTTTCTGCCGTTGGGCATGATTGCTCTCGGTTGGGGATGCTTTGTTCATTATATCTCATTTTCACTTATATCCTGTTTTTACCCGATTTTCGGGGTTACTTTTACAAAGGAAATGCTGCCAAAATGATTATAAGGATAATTTAACTTTAAAATGAACCTCATTGAACTAATTAAGGTTTTCTAAATGTTTTTAATTAAATGTTTTCAACACTCACTACTTTAAAATGGTTATGATATCTGGGTTCGGCTTACTTAGTCGCGTTATACCTGTAGACGTAGCGTGGTTAAGTGCCGGTCACGAGTCGAAATATTCGGGTCGTGACAAAGTTGGTATCAGAGCGTAGGTTTTACTTTTCGAAGTGTAGGATGACCTGGTATGATGGAGTAGGTAGCTGAAGCAGAGTGGCGTAGTGTGCGTATGTTCCACGACATACTCATGACACGGTACTCCGCCAAAGCGACCTTAGGACTTATTGATTTAAATTCCTTCTGAGTATATACATTCTTGCGATTCGATTTCTGCATCCTTATCGAATCCTATTTTTCCTTTCAGCCATTATGCCGCCAAAGACTACGAGGGAGCAGAGAGCGGCCGCGAGGGCCGAGATTCGAGTTGATTCGTATAAAACGAGGACTGATCCAGGTAGTACACCGGTTGTACCCGAGAAAGTTGTTCCTCCCGTGACAGATCAGATCGCCATGCTAGGGGCTGGTACGCAAGAGATGCGCCAGATGGTGGGATCCAGCATGCAGGAGATGCGCCAGATGATAGGATCGTTAGTTGAGACGCTTCGAGCGCAGCGACCAGAGGTAGCTCCACCCGTTACAGAGACCTCGATGGTACCTACCGCACAGCCAGTTGCCCTTGCACCTACGGAGGTGATTACAGTATCGCTATCAGAGTTCAAGAGGCTGAAGCCTCCGGTCTTCACAGGCACCGATGCAGCCGAGGACCCACAATCCTTTATTGATAGAATGGCTCGGATATGTCGTTCCCTCAGATGCGCAGATGCGAGATGGGTTGAGTTCGCTAGATTTCGCCTAGAAGGTCTTGCGCAGAAATGGTGCGAATCAGTCGATAAGGGCAGAGCAGCAGGTCTTCCTCCTATGACCTGGACAGAGTTCGTGGCGCTATTCCTTGCCCGCTTTCTCCCACTGAGTGTCAGAGATGCTAGAGCATTGTCACAACCCGAATATTTCGTCTCGTGACCGGCACTTAACCACGCTACGTCTACAGGCGTAACGCGACTAAGTAAGCCGAACCCAGAAATCAAAACCATTTAAAAAAAAATAGTGAGTGTTGAAAACATTTAGTTAAAACATTTAGAAAACCTTAATTAGTTCAATAAGTTCTTTTAAAGTTACTTAATCATTTAAATAATTTTGGCAGCATTTCCTTTGTAAAAGTAACCCCGAGACCGGGTATAAAAGAGGATATGAGTAAAAATGAGGTATAATGAAACAAAACATTCCCAAACGGGAGCAATCACGCCCAACGGCGGAAACCATCATCACAAGAGTAATATACGACGCCGTAGCGAAGAATGAGCAATAAGTAAACATCACAGAATATAAACTGCATAAAAAAACAGTCGGCTCCTACGAGCTCGACACCAGAATACAAAATATACATCATCGTCCTCACACAGTATCTAAGTCCAGTACATAAATGGTAGATGGAGAGTACTAGATACAAAAAGGGATACAATAAAAGTAATCAGATACCACAACCCACCTAAATGCACAACAGCTCTCGCCGCAACTGTAGTGGTATCTGCAGCCAAAAGATGCAAAAGACGGCCTGCCGCGACAATGCTGAGGGCAACCTGCAAATACTGTGGCACAACGGGGATGAGTTGCCAACTCGTGAATAGAGATAACATATAAAGGTAATCGCGAGCATGCACGTACTGCGCTACTCTAACAAATGCCAGCAGATGATATCAATGCGTGATAAGCAGTATGTGTAATAATCATGCAGATGCTCTGTCAGGTAAAATAACTACAGGATGAGATATATGGTAATCAATGCTGAGCATGGGATAAGCAACATCTACACGGAATATCAACGTGGAAAACAATCGGTGCCCACAACTGCACCCAAATCCCAAATAACTCAGGCGCCGGCACACCTATCGGCCCTCAAATCCTGTAAATCTCTGAGAAATCACGAGTGCCCAACATCGACACCCAAAATATCATAAAATACTCGTGTCCAGCATCGACACGCAAATCCTCATATATCGGGCTTCGTCAGTCCGGATCAGCCCACGGGCTCCGTCTGCGGTATCGGCCCTCGGCCCCGGCAGTACGGATCATCCCGCATCCATCTCTCGACTCTGGTCAGTATCCTCCGGATAACCGCCAGGTCCAACCAATCACCGGTAGGTACTCGCCACCCTGCCAGGCTCATCGTCTACTCCACGAAAAACATTTCTCGCCCCGGGGAACCATATCGGGTCCACCACGAACCCGCAAATGGATCATCCAACTCCTCGAATCGGGTTTCAAGCACACGTCTCAGCACCGAGAAAACGCGTGGTGGACGCACCAAAATATCATATCATGAGGAACCGGGTTTTCAAATAGTGCATCTTTTCTTAAAAATCCCACGGTCCTCAAAACCAGAAATCACATGAAAATCCAATACCAAGAAGTAAATCCAATGCGATGTGCTATGTACATCAATCCATGATATAGGTATAAGGGAAAACCGCTTTTAAAATTAGTTTCCGTTTTTAAAGATATCATGCGGCTCCCAATTTCCATGAAAGTCATATCGAATCATATATGAAATGAACTACAACAATATAATCATGGCAGTTCTGCAGTGAGTGTGTCATGGCAATTACTAACGGTGTGTGTGTAGCATGCAGATTAATGCTCGTGCAACATGAACCGTTAGTAATAGTGCGGTGTTCTATCAATTCTAAGCATACATACAGCAGGGAATGCAATATGCAATGACAGTCCATGAGGTGAATGCAACATATAATAATAAGGTCCTATCAGCCCTGACGCATAACGCCGTGCGGGCGATATCCCCGTAGATGTTAAATCTACTCACCGAAGTCTCGCGCTAAGTGTAGCCGACGACTTGCTTACCCTTCTTCGCAGCGTCCGCCTCACTCGCCTGCGAACCTAGAATCACATAACATATATCACACATAAGCTCAATTTCACAAAAACGTGATATTACGGTCCAATTAGAAACCCGTGTCGTAAACCAATCGCGCGTGTGCGCGATACGCTAAAACGTGTGATCACGCGGCTGAAACTACCCTGACGCGTCGCGATATGCAGAAACCCCAAACCCACACGCGTATCACGCATGTCGCGAAGGTTTAAAATACGAGAAATAGGTATTTAGTCCCAGATTTTCCTGCAGTAAGAACCAAACAAAATTGCGCATGCCATGAGTCTAAGGGTTGCAACAGACACCTATAGGACCAAACCCCAACCCAAACCCTACCCATCTAGCCGCAATTTGCGGCCAGAAACAATATTCCGGCGGCCTGAACATGAAGCAAGGGGGTCGGGTTCTACCTGGGGGATCAGTACCTAACAACTATACTGCAGTCTTCTCAAAATTATTCTGAACTCACCGGGTCGATAGCAGTTTCCAGAAACTCAAATTTTGCTTAAAAACGATGAATTTGCATCAAATAGGGATCTGGTGGTATTTTAGTGCAATTGGGGTTTATGCTGGGTTAATGTGGCCTTAACAACACTCTATCAACCTACTGAAACCAAATCACACATCACTTGCTCAAGGTTCCCACTAAACACCACATATCGCACTAAATCGCACCAATAACCACTAACCGAAGCAAAACTACACTAAACAAGTAAACTAGGGAGTAAGTTCAGGAAATATACCCCACACTCGACCCTAGGGAGCTGGAGGAAGAAGAAGAAGTGGAGGGAAGGAGCTGCTGCTGAAGTTGTGGCTATTGCTGCTGCTAACTGCTGCTACTGGTGTTGTTGCTGTTGCTGAGATGCTTGCTGCTGCTGCTGTGAAGCCTGCTGCTGCTGCTGCTGTGGATGCTTGCTGCTGCTGCTGCTGTGAGGTAAGTGTGTGTGTGTGTGTGTGTGTGTGTGTGAGAGTGAGGTTTGAGAGAAGAACAAAAAAGAAATGAGAGGAAAAATCATCACCCCAATGTCAACCCCTCCTCTCTCTCCTCATTAATTGCAAGCATGGCTTTTGCCATGATGCCCTCCCTCTCTCTCACCCTCACCAAGTCAACCCCCAAAGGAATTCAAATTAAAGCAACCATACAAAAAACTAATTAAACTTAATTAAAACCCAAAAGACTTAATCCCCATGATTAACCCACCATGGTTACTAATTATGGTATTAACTCATTTTAAAACCCTAGTTTACATGCACATGTGTGTGCAAGCCTAGGAAAATTCTAGAAAAATATTTATTAAATTAGGAAAAATATTTAAAACCCAATTTGGTAGACTTTTTTTTATTAAAAACCCTTTATTTAAATATAAAAGTCACTAAACACATCCTAAGGTGTTACAATCTCTCCCTTAAAGAAATTCGTCCCCGAATTTCAAAATCTAACTACACGTACCTTGGAAAAGATGGGGATACTTCTTCTTCATCTCGCTTTCGATCTCCCAAGTGACCTCCTCACGGCCCTGACCACGCCAAAGTACCTTGACTGATGGAATGTCCTTCGATATCAATTTCTTCACTTGTCGATCCAAGATCATCACCGGCTGCTCTGCATAGGAAAGGTCGCGCTCAAGCTGGATCGTCGGGTGCTGAATCGCATGTGAAGGATCATGAAGATATCGGAGGAGCATCGAAACATGAAATACGGGGTGCACATCAGGAAATATGGGCGGAAGGGCTAATCGGTATGCAACTGCACCAACACGCTCGAGGATCTCGAAGGGGCCCACATATCTGGGACTGAGCTTCCCTTTCTTCCCAAACCTCATCTCACCTTTCATTGGGGAGACCCTCAAGAAAACATGATCACCAACAGAAAACTCAAGTCTGCATCGCCGACGGTCCGCATAAGGTCTCTGCCTACTCTGGGTTGCTCTCATCCTATCGCGAATCAACTGGATCTTCGCGGTCGTCTCCTCAACAATCTGTGGCCCTAAGATACTGCTCTCACTGAGCTCTTTCTAACAGGCGGGCGATCTGCATCTCCTCCCATAAAGAGCCTTAAATGGTGCCATCTGAATGGTCTCCTGGTAGTTGTTATTGTAGGAGAACTCTACTAAGGTTAAGTGATGATCCCAGCTACCTCCGAAATCTAATACACAAGATCTGAGCATGTCCTCGAGAGTCTGAATAGTCCGCTCTGACTGTCCGTCGGTCTGCGGATGAAATGCTGTGCTGAAACTCAAGCGAGTGCCCAAAGCCTCCTGAAGCCTCTGCCATAGTCGACTGGTAAACTGGGTGCCTCTGTCGGACACGATACATGTTGGGACTCCGTGCAGTCGAACTATCTCGTCAATGTAAATCTGGGCGTACTGAGCAAATCCGAAAGTCGTCTTCACTGGCAGGAAGTGAGCCGCTTTCATCAAACGATCTACGATCATCCAAATGGAGTCGTACCCTCGCCTAGTCCTGGGTAGACCCACAACGAAATCCATCGAAATCTCCTCCCATTTCCACTCCGGAATGGGTAACGGCTTTAGCTCTCCCGCGGGCCTCTGGTGCTCAGCCTTAACTTGCTGACAAGTCAGGCATCTCGACACAAAATCTGCGATGTCTCTCTTCATTCCGTCCCACCAGTAAACATCTCTCATATCATGATACATCTTGGTGGAACCGGGATGAACACTATATATTGATCGATGTGCCTCCTCGAGAATCTCGCGCCGCAGTCCCTCAGCATCTGGTACGCATAGTCTAGTCCCAAATCGTAGTACCCCCTGATCATCGATCACGAACTCGGAAAATCTGCCCTGTCCAATCTGTGCCATGATCTCCGAACATCGGTCATCACTGCGCTGTGCCTCATGTATGCGGTCAAGTAACTATGGGCGTGCACGAACATGCACGATCTGTACCCCAATCGGCGTGAACTCAAACTGCACTCGGCTGTCGCATAATATCTGCCAATCTGCCAACGACTGCACCTATACTGCGCTCAAACAAGATAGACTACCCCCAGGCCTCCTGCTCAAAGCATCCGCCACCACATTTGCCTTGCCTGGGTGATACAAGATCTCGTAGTCATAATCCTTCACTAACTCCATCCATCGGCGCTGTCTAAGGTTCAGGTCTCGCTGCTGAAATATATATTTTAGACTCTTGTGATCCGTAAATATCTGGCACGACTCGCCGTATAGGTAATGTCGCCAGATCTTAAGTGCAAAGACCACTGCAGCCATCTCCAAATCATGAGTGGGGTAGTTCTGTTCATGTTTCTTCAATTGTCGCGAAGCATATGCGATCACCCTGTCATGCTGCATCAGTACGCACCCTAGCCCCACTCGAGAAGCATCACAATAGACCACAAATCCGCCTGATCCGAAAGGTAAAGATAACACCGGTGCCGTAGTCAGCTGAGTCCGTAGCTGCTGAAAACTGCGCTCGCACTCCTCCGTCCAATCGAAAGGAACTCCCTTCCGGGTCAACCCGGTCAAAGGGGTAGCAATACTGGAGAAGTCCTGCACAAAACGCCTGTGGTAACCGGCCAACCCCAAAAAGCTGCGAATCTCCGTAACCGATGTGGGTCTGGGCCAACGCTGAACGGCCTCGATCTTCCTCAGTTCTACACATATACCGTCTCGTGAAATCACATGCCCCAAGAAGTCTACGCTGTCCAGCCAGAAATCACATTTGGAGAATTTCACATAGAGCTGGTGCTCCCTCAAAGTCTGCAGTGTAATCCGCAGGTGCTGCTCGTGCTCCTCACTACTCCGGGAATACACCAAGATATTGTCAATGAACACTATAATGAACAGATCCAAATATGGCCGGAAAATACGGTTCATCAAGTCCATGAATGCTGTTGGCGCATTGGTGAGTCCGAACGACATCACCAAAAACTCATAATGGCCGTAGCGCGTACGGAAAGCTGTCCTGGGAATGTCCTCCAGTCTAATCCGCAGCTGATGATAGCCCGATCGTAAATCGATCCTCGAAAAGTACCCTGACCCCTGAAGCTGGTCGAATAAATCTTCGATGCGCGGCAAAGGATACCTGTTCCGCACTGTCACCCTGTTCAGCTGGCGGTAGTCGATACACAGACGCAAACTGCCGTCCTTCTTCTTGACGAACAGGACTGGAGCACCCCAAGGAGAAACACTAGGTCGAATAAGTCCCTTGTCCAGCAAATCTTGCAACTGACCCTTCAATTCTCTAAGTTCCCCGGGGCCATCCGATAAGGCGGTATGGAAATAGGCCCCGTGCCAGGAACCAAATCAATACAGAAAGAAATGTCGCTCGGGTGGTAACCCAGGAAGCTCGTCAGGGAACACATCAGGGAACTCGCTAACAACCGGAACCTGATCCAATGGAACCTGTGTAGAACTAGCATCGCAAACATAGGGGAGAAATCCCTGACATCCCTTCCTCAAAAGCTGTCCAGCGCGAAAAGAAGAAATCACACTATGAGGGGCGGCACCACGGTCCCCCAACACAACAAAAACCGACTCCCCGGGAAAACAAAATCTAACTGTCTTCTCACGGCAGTCCACAGAAGCACAGCACGTGGCTAACCAATCCATACCCAAAAGAACGTCAAAGTCCAACATCTCCAGAAGGATCAAGTCGACAGGCAACTCTCTCTCGCCAATACAGACGGTACAGGATCGGAACACGTGCCTAGCAACAAACGACTCTCCCACAGGAGTGGTCACAACAAGCGGCTGATCAAGCAAACTGGACTCTCTACCCAAACTCGGCACGAAGTGTGTGGATACGTACGAGTGCGTGGATCCGGGATCGAACAATACGTGTGCATCAACTGAACATACTGGAAGGATACCTGAAACCACCGCATTGGATGCCTGCGCGTCCTGATGCGTCAAAGCAAAAACCCGCGCCTTTCCACCACCTGCGACTGACTGCCCTCTGCCTCGGTCATCCCGTCCTCTCTGAGCAACTCCTCCACGCCCACGACCTCTCTGTGTATGAGTCTGGCGCGATGCAACGGTAGGTACAACAGGCAACGCCCTCTGGGGTGGTGAAGGTGGTAAGGTAACATGCGGTGCTGCCGCCTCCCTCCGGTGTATCTCAGGACAATCTCTAACGAGATGAAGTAGACTGCCGCATCTAAAGCAACCCCGCGGCGACTGCTGACTCTCCTAGGGATACGAACTAAACATCTGGCCTCGTCCCGAATCTCTGCTACTCCTCGTACCAGAACGATACCTGTCGCGGCGTCTGAATGACTGCCTCCGTGCGGATATACTAGTACGAACTCTCTTCGGCTCTGGAACTGCCGAAGTCTCAGCAAGGCGCTCCTCGACTAATAGGGCTGCGTCTACCGCTGCTGCATAGGTCTCGTAGTGCTGCGCGCTGATCGCAAGGAATAGTGGTGTAAGCAAGCCTCGAACAAATCTCTTGACTCGCAACTCCTCGGTAGCCACTAAATACGGGGCATAAGCTGCTAGCTCTACAAACAGCACGTCATACTCTGCCACTGTCATCCCTGGTGTCTGGCGCAAGGACTCAAATCTGCGTGCTCGGGCATCCCTAACACTCTGGGGAAGGAAACGGGCTAGAAATACTATCACAAACTCCGTCCAGGTCATAGGAGGAAGACCTGCTGCTCTTCCTTTCTCAACTGAATCACACCACTTCTGCGCAAGACCTTCCAGGCGAAAGCTCACGAACTCAACCCATCTCGTATCTGCGCGTCTGAGGGAACGGTATATCCGGGCCATCCTGTCGATGAAAGACTGTGGGTCCTCGACTGTATCGGTGCCTGTGAAGACCGGAGGCTTCAGCCTTATGAACTCTGACAGCGATACTGTAATCACCTCCGTGGCTGCAGGGGCAACTGGCTGTGCGGTAGGTACCATCGTGGTCTCTGGAACGGGTGGAGCTACCTCTGGTCGCTGCGCTCGAAGTGTCTCAACTAGCGATCCTATCATCTGGCGCATCTCCTGCATGCTGGATCCTACCGTCTGGCGTATCTCCTTCACACCAGCCCCTAGCGTGGCGATCTGATCTGTCACAGGAGGAACAGTCTGCTCGGGTACAACGGGTGCACTGCCCGGATCAGTCCTCGTCTCGGACGAGTCAACTCGAATCTCAGCCCTCGCGGCCGCTCTCTGCGCCCTCGTAGTCTTTGGCGGCATAATGGCTGAAAGGAAATTAGGATCCGATAAGAATACGGAAATCGAATCACAAGAATATATATACTGAAGAAGGAATTTAAATCAATAAGTCCTAAGGTCGCTTAGGCGGAGTACCGTGTCGTGAGTATGCCGCGGAACATACACACGCTACGCCACTCTGCCGCAGCTACCTACTCCATCATACCAGGGTCATCCTACACTCCGAAGGTAAAACTTACGCTCTGATATAAACTTTGTCACGACCCGAATATTTCGACTCGTGACCGACACTTAACCACGCTACGTCTACAGGCGTAACCCGACTAAGTAAGCCGAACCCAGAAATCAAAACCATTTAAAAAAAATAGTGAGTGTTGAAAACATTTAGTTAAAACATTTAGAAAACCTTAATTAGTTCAATAAGTTCTTTTAAAGTTACTTAATCATTTAAATAATTTTGGCAGCATTTCCTTTGTAAAAGTAACCCCGAGATCGGGTATAAAAGAGGATATGAGTAAAAATGAGGTATAATGAAAACAAAACATTCCCAAACGGGAGCAATCATGCCCAACGGCAGAAACCATCATCACAAGAGTAATATACGACGCCGTAGCGAAGAATGAGCAATAAGTAAACATCACAGAATATAAACTGCATAAAAAAACAGTCGGCTCCTACGAGCTCGACACCAGAATACAAAAAATACATCATCGTCCTCACACAGTATCTAAGTCCAGTACATAAATTGTAGATGGAGAGTACTAGATACAAAAAGGGATACAATAAAAGTAATCAGATATCACAACCCACCTAAATGCACAACAGCTCTCGCCGCAACTGTAGTGGTATCTGCAGCCAAAAGATGCAAAAGACGGCCTGCCGCGACTATGCTGAGGGCAACCTGCAAATACTGTGGCACAACGGGGATGAGTTGCCAACTCGTGAATAGAGATAACATATAAAGGTAATCGCGAGCATGCACGTACTGCGCTACTCTAACAAATGCCAGCAGATGATATCAGTGCGTGATAAGCAGTATGTGCAATAATCATGCAGATGCTCTGTTAGGTAAAATAACTACAGGATGAGATATATGGTAATCAATACTGAGCATGGGATAAACAATATCTACACGGAATATCAACGTGGAAAACAATCGGTGCCCACAACTGCACCCAAATCCTAAATAACTCAGGCGCCGGCACACCCATCGGCCCTCAAATCCTGTAAATCTCTGAGAAATCACGAGTGCCCAACATCGGCACCCAAAATATCATAAAATACTCGTGTCCAGCATCGACACGCAAATCCTCATATATCGGGCTCCGTCAGTCCGGATCAGCCCACGTGCTCCGTCTGCGGTATCGGCCCTCGGCCCCGGCAGTACGGATCATCCCGCATCCATCTCTCGACTCTGGTCAGTATCCTCCAGATAACCGCCAGGACCAACCAATCACCGGTAGGTACTCGCCACCCTGCTAGGCTCATCGTCTACTCCACGAAAAACATTTCTCGCCCCGGGGAACCATACCGGGTCCACCACGAACCCGCAAACGGATCATCCAACTCCTCGAATCAGGTTTCAAGCACACGTCTCAGCACCGAGAAAACGCGTGGTGGACGCACCAAAATATCATATCACGAGGAACCGGGTTTTCAAATAGTGCATCTTTTCTTAAAAATCCCACGGTCCTCAAAACCAGAAATCACATGAAAATCCAACACTAAGAAGTAAATCCAATGCGATGTGCTATGTAGATCAATCCATGATATAGGTATAAGGGAAAACCGATTTTAAAATTAGTTTCCGTTTTTAAAGATATCATGCGGCTCCCAATTTCCATGAAAGTCATATCGAATCATATATGAAATGAACTATAGCAATATAATCATGGCAGTTCTGCAGTGAGTGTGTCATGGCAATTACTAACGGTGTGTGTGTAGCATGCAGATTAGTGCTCGTGCAACATGAACCGTTAGTAATAGTGCGGTGTTCTATCAATTCTAAGCATACATACAGCAGGGAATGCAATATGCAATGACAGTCCATGAGGTGAATGCAACATATAATAATAAGGTCCTATCAGCCCTGACGCATAATGCCATGCGGGCGATATCCCCGTAGATGTTAAATCTACTCACCGAAATCTCGCGCTAAGTGTAGCCGACGACTTGCTTGCCCTTCTTCGCAGCGTCCGCCTCACTCACCTGCGAACCTAGAATCACATAACATATATCACACATAAGCTCAATTTCACAAAAACGTGATATTACGGTCCAATTAGAAACCCGTGTCGTAAACCAATCGCGCGTGTGCGCGATACGCTAAAACGTGTGATCACGCGCCTGAAACTACCCTGACGCGTCGCGATACGCAGAAACCCCAAACCCACACGCGTATCATGCGTGTCGCGAAGGTTTAAAATACGAGAAATAGGTATTTAGTCCCAGATTTTCTTGCAGTAAGAACCAAACAAAATTGCACATGCCATGAGTCTAAGGGTTGCAACAGACACCTATAGGACCAAACCCCAACCCAAACCCTACCCATGTGGCCGAAATTTGCGGCCAGAAACAATATTCCGGCGGCCTGAACATGAAGCAAGGGGGTCGGGTTCTACCTGGGGGATTAGCACCTAACAACTATACTGCAGTCTTCTCAAAATTATTCTGAACTCACCGGGTCGATAGCAGTTTCCAGAAACTCAAATTTTGCTTAAAAACGATGAATTTGCATCAAATAGGGATCTGGTGGTATTTTAGTGTAATTGGGGTTTAAGCTGGGTTAATGTGGCCTTAACAACACTCTATCAACCTACTGAAACCAAATCACACATCACTTACTCAAGGTTCCCACTAAACACCACATATCGCACTAAATCGCACCAATAACCACTAACCGAAGCAAAACTACACTAAACAAGTAAACTAGGGAGTAAGTTCAGGAAATATACCCCACACTCGACCCTAGGGAGCTGGAGGAAGAAGAAGAAGTGGAGGGAAGGAGCTACTGCTGAAGTTGTGGCTGTTGCTGCTGCTAACTGCTGCTACTGGTGCTACTGCTGTTGCTGAGATGCTTGCTGCTGCTGCTGTGAAGCCTGCTGCTGCTGCTGTTGTAGATGCTTGCTGCTGCTGCTGCTGTGAGGTAAGTGTGTGTGTGTGTGTGTGTGTTTGTGTGAGTGAGGTTTGGGAGAAGAACAAAAAAGAAATGAGAGGAAAAATCATCACCCCAATGTCAACCCCTCCTCTCTCTCTCCTCATTAATTGCAAGCATGGCTTTTGCCATGATGCCCTCCCTCTCTCTCACCCTCACCAAGTCAACCCCCAAAGGAATTCAAATTAAGGCAACCATACAAAAAACTAATTAAACTTAATTAAAACCCAAAAGACTTAATCCCCATGATTAACCCACCATGGTTACTAATTATGGTATTAACTCATTTTAAAACCCTAGTTTACATGCACATGTGTGTGCAAGCCTAGGAAAATTCTAGAAAAATATTTATTAAATTAGGAAAAATATTTAAAACCCAATTTGGTAGACTTTTTTATTAAAAACCCTTTATTTAAATATAAAAGTCACTAAACACATCCTAAGGTGTTACAAGCATGCAGGTTCGAGTCCTTACGCCAGACTCCGGAGATGTCAGTGGCAGAGTATGATGTGTTGTTCACAGAGCTATCTATCTATGCGCCGTATCTAGTGGCTACCGAGGAGTTGCGAGTCAAGAGATTTGTTCGAGGCTTGCTTACACCACTGTTCCTAGCGATCAGCGCGCAGCACTACGAGACATATGCAGCAGCGGTAGATGCAACTCTATTAGTCGAGGAGCGCCTTGCTGAGACTTCGGTAGTTCCAGAACCAAAGAGAGTTCATAATGGTATATCAACACGGAGACAGACATTCAGACGCTGCGACAGGTATCGTTCAGGTACGAGGAGTGGCAGAGATTCGGGACGAGGTCAGATGTTTAGTTCATATCCACGGGAGAGTCAGCAGTCGTCGCGAGGTTGCTATAGATGCGGTAGTTTACTTCACCTCGTCAGAGATTGTCCTAAGATACACCGGAGGGAGAAAGCAGCACCGCACATCACCTTACCACCTTCACCACCCCAGAGGGCGTTGCCTGTTGTTCCTACTTTTACTCCGCGTCAGACTCATACACAGAGAGGTCGTGGGCATGGAGGAGTTGCTCAGAGAGGACGGGATCACCGAGGCAGAGGACAGTCAGTCACAGGTGGAGGGCAGGCACGAGTTTTTGCTTTGACGCATCAGGACGCGTAGGCGTCCAATGCGGTGGTATCAGGTATCCATCCAGTATGTTCTGTTGATGCACACGTATTGTTCGATCCCGGATCCACGCACTCGTACGTATCTACACACTTCGTGCCGAGTTAAGGTAGAGAGTTTGGTTTGCTTGATCAGCCGCTTATTGTGACTACTCCTGTGGGAGAGTCATTTATTGCTAGGCACGTGTTCCGATCCTGTACCGTCTGTATTGGCGAGAGAGAGTTGCCTGTCGATTTGATCCTTCTCGAGATGTTGGACTTTGACGTTCTTTTGGGCATGGATTGGTTAGCCACGTGCTATGCTTCTGTGGACTGCCGTGAGAAGACAGTTAGATTTTGTTTTCCCGGCGAGTCGGTTTTTGTTGTGTTGGGGGACCGTGGTGCCGCCCCACACTGTGTGATTTCTTCTTTTCGCGCTGGACAACTTTTGAGGAAGGGATGTCAGGGATTTCTCGCCTATGTTTGTGATACTAGAGCTACAGAGGTTCCTCTGGATCAGGTTCCGGTTGTTAGCGAGCTTCCTGACGTGTTCCCTGACGAGCTTCCTGGGCTACCGCCCGAGCGCGACATTTCTTTCTGTATTGATTTGGTTCCTGGCGCGGGGCCTATTTCTATACCGCCTTATCGGATGGCCCCGGCGGAACTTCGAGAATTGAAGGGCCAGTTGCAAGATTTGCTGGACAAGGGACTTATTCGACCCAGTGTTTCTCCTTAGGGTGCTCCAGTCCTGTTCATCAAAAAGAAGGACGGCAGTTTGCGTCTGTGTATCGACTATCGCCAGCTGAACAGGGTTACAGTGCGGAACAGATATCCTTTACCCCATATCGACGATTTGTTCGACCAGCTTCAGGGGGCAGGATAATTTTCGAGGATCGATTTGCGATCAGGCTATCATCAGCTGCGGGTTCGACAGGAGGACATTCCTAGGACAGCTTTCCACACGCGCTACGGCCATTACGAGTTTTTGCTGATGGCGTTCGGACTCACCAATGCGCCAGCATCATTCATGGATTTGATGAACCGTATTTTCCGGCCGTATCTTGATCTTTTCATCATTGTATTCATTGACGATATTCTAGTGTATTCTCGGAGTAGAGAGGAGCACGAGCAGCACCTGCGGATTACACTGCAGACCTTGAGAGAGCATCAGCTTTTCGCCAAATTCTCCAAGTGTGCTTTCTGGCTGGACAACGTAGACTTCTTGGGGAACGTGATTTCACGAGACGGTATATGTGTAGACCCGAGGAAGATTGAGGCCGTTCGGAGTTGGCCCAGACCCACATCAGTTACGGAGATTCACAGCTTTCTAGGGCCGGCCGGCTACTACAGGCGATTTGTGCAGGATTTCTCTTGCATTGCTATACCTTTGATCGGGTTGACCCGGAAGGGAGTTCCTTTCGTTTGTTCAGAGGAGTGTGAGCACAGTTTTCAGCAGTTACGGGCTCTACTGACAACAGCGCCAGTATTATCATTGCCTTCAGGGTCAGGCGGATTTGTGGTATATTGTGATGCTTCTCTAGTGGGGCTAGGGTGTGTTCTGATGCAGAATGACAGGGTGATCACGTATGCTTCACGGCAATTGAAGAAACATGAACAGAACTACCCCACTCACGATTTGGAGATGGCTGCAGTGGTCTTTGCACTTAAGATCTGGCGACATTATCTATACGGCGAGTCGTGCCAGATATTCACTGATCACAAGAGCTTAAAGTATATATTCCAGCAGCGAGACCTGAACCTTAGACATCGCCGATGGATGGAGTTAGTGAAGGACTACGACTGCAAGATCTTGTACCACCCGGGCAGGACTAATGTAGTGGCGGATGCTTTGAGCAGGAGGCCCTGGGGTAGTCTATCTTGCTTGAGCGCAGTACAGAGGCAGTCGTCGGCAGATTGGCAGATCTTATGCGACAGCCGGGTACAGTTTGAGTTTACACCGATCGGAGGATAGATTGCGCATGTTCGTGCACGCCCACAGTTGGTTGACCGTATACATGAGGCACAGCACAGTGATGACCGTTATTCAGAGATCAGGACGCAGATGGGACATGGCAGATTTTCCGAGTTCGTGATCGATGATCAGGGGATACTACGATTTGGGACTAGATTGTGCATACCAGATGCTGAGGGACTGCGGCGTGAGATTGATGTACCACGATTTGAGAGATGTTTACTGGTGGGACGGGATGAAAAGGGACATCGCAGATTTCGTGTGGAGATGCCTGACTTGTTAGCAAGTCAGGGCTGAGCATCAGAGGCCCACGGGAGAGCTACAGCCGTGGCCTATTCCGGAGTGGAAATGGGAACAGATTTCTATGAACTTTATTGTGGGTCTACCCAGGACTAGTCGAGGGTATGACTCCATCTGGGTGATCGTGGATCGTTTGACGAAAGCGGCTCATTTCCTACCGGTGAAGACGACTTTCGGATTTGCTCAATATGCCCAGATTTACATTGATACGACTGCACGGAGTTCCGACATGTATCGTGTCCGACAGAGGCACCCAGTTTACCAGCCGACTATGGCAGAGGCTTCAGGATGCTTTGGGCACCCGCTTGAGTTTCAGCACATCATTTCATCCGCAGACCGACGGACAGTCAGAGCGGACTATTCAGACTCTCGAGGACATGCTCAGAGCGTGCGTATTAGACTTCGGAGGTAGCTGGGATCATCATTTGCCCCTAGTAGAGTTCTCCTATAACAACAGCTACCAGCAGACCATTCAGATGGCACCGTTTGAGGCTCTTTATGGGAGGAGATGTAGATCGCCCGCCTGTTGGACAGAGCTCAGTGAGAGCAGTATCTTAGGGCCGCAGATTGTGGAGGAGACAACCGCGAAGATCCAGTTGATTCGCGATAGGATGAGAGCAGCCCAGAGTAGGCAGAGATCTTATGCGGACCGTCATCGGCGCAGACTCGAGTTTTCTGATGGTGATCATGTTTTCTTTAGGGTCTCCCCAATGAAAGGTGTGATGAGATTTGGGAAGAAAGGGAAGCTTAGTCCCAGATATGTGGGCCCCTTCGAGATCCTCGAGCGAGTTGGTGCGGTTGCGTATCGTTTAGCCCTTCCGCCCAGTTTTCCAGACGTGCACCTGGTATTTCACGTTTCGATGCTCCGCAGATATCTTCATGATCCTTCGCATGCGATTCAGCACCCAACGATCCAGCTTGAGCGTGACCTTTCCTATGCAGAGCAGCCGGTGATGATCTTGGATCGGCAAGTGAAGAAATTGAGATCAAAGGACATACCGTCAGTCAAGGTACTTTGGCGTGGCCAGAGCGGCGAGGAGGTCACTTGGGAGACCGAGAGCGAGATGAGGAAGAGGTATCCCCATCTTTTTGAAGGTATGTATAGTTAGATTTTTAAATTCGGGGACCAAATTTCTTTAAGGGGGGTAGATTGTAACGCCTTGAAATTCGTTTAGGATGTTTTCGCGTTAATTAGCAAGTGTGCGTGTTTTTCAAAAAAAAAACGGATATCTTATTTTCCTTCTTGGCTAGTGGTCTTTTGTGTTGTGAAGTGTTGTTATGGATATATATATATATATATATATATATATATATATATTTATTTATAGGGTTGTTAATTATTTTTAGTCGGGTTTACCCTAAGTGTGAATTTTTGTGTTAGGAGCACACATGCACACTTAGCATTTTGAGGCTAGATGAGAAAATGTGTCATGATAACCCCCCTCCATTTGATGCATGGTTGATAATTTATTTTTCCTCCCATTTCAACAAGTTAAAACCCTTTTATAATTCAAAATTTTCAATTTAACAATGAGGTATGGTGTTAGGTGAGAAGTTTGTAAGTGCACGGCGGCGCCCCAGCCGTCGATCCGACGCCGGAAACGCGGAAACGAAAAACTTTGCAAACAAGCAAACCGGCACCACCGCGCACTTTTATCCCGGATCGGGCCATTAACCTAGCTACTAGCAAACTAAAAGATGGGTGAAGAGATATACCAAGCGATCCGTGTCCTTCGGTCTTCGTCTCCACTCCGATCTCCCGCGGAATCTCCGTCCGTCACGTCCTCGTCGGAAAGGGCACCACGTAGCCGATTTCTTTTACGGGCTCCCACCTCTTGGCCGAGGCAACTCGGGCGCGAAGTTGGCTAGCCGACGCGTCCAAGATTTGCTGTAGGTGTAGTGTAGTAGCTTGTCTCTTTTGGGGTTTATGAAGTTGCCTTTTGTGTTGGAGAAGAGAATGAACTTTGGAGAGATGAGAAATGCATTTTTTGGCAAGGCAAAAATGAGAACCTCACAAAAGGAAATTTCCTCTCCCCTCTACTTCTTGTTGCCGGCCCCTCTTTAGAAAATGGGTAGAGGAAAAATTGCAAACAAATGCAAGTGGAGAAAAGAATATGAATAATGATAAATATAAGTCACACCAACCTCTCATCTCATCTAATCAAAGCACCATCACAAAAAAGCAAAGGAAAGGAAAACCGGCCAGAACGGAATGCAAACTGGCAACTTCAGAAAACTGATCCCGTAATAAATTACAGGAAAACCCCGCTACTGTATAAACATGCCCGCATTTGTATTCCCACTGAACACAAATGCAAAGAGACAAAATCTACACTGTCTAATACTAGGATCCGGCTTAAGCCAAAGCCGGCTAGTAAAATCGGTCCGATCACGATTGGTGCAATACCGCACGTATCTGATCGAACCCTGCCATATCTCCATACGGCCTCTACAGCGTTTCGCCCGAAATTTGAGTAACTGTCTGTATGGTGGACTCTAAAGACTCATCAATACTATGGCTGTGGATTTAACCACAAGAACGTCAGAGGTATTAGCCATACTTGACGGGCTACCAGCTATTGACTAAAAGGGACGTCGATGAGCGAACTCATCCTGACACCCTACTGAGCCTGTCAGTGACAATATCCGTACAGTCCGGTCCGTTCGTCTATGAGCATCGCATGGCGGGCCTAGGGGGTTGGTAAAAGTCAGACCCCCAAAAGCGGTACAAGTCGTGTCGGAGTGTAGCCCAGAACACCCTGAGATACTACTGGAATACCTACCAGCAAATCTCCTGCCTTGGCCAAGGACTTTTCATGTACTGGCTCTCCTAGACACAGCGCAACCTCACCCCCAATACCGGGAGAGACGAACCCTTGCAGATCCGCTCACTGCCTCCATGTGGCTCGGGACTGTACCCAACTAAAACCTGTTTGCACGTATCCTTTGAGCGTGGTAGGGTAGTAATCAAATCACAGTGGGAACTCACACGAGACAAATGACGATCTCAGGTCGATGAACTAACCTGTACACATGTCACCAGGGAACTGCTATCTGACGTCTGGTATAATCCCAACTAGCATGTTCCCGGCGAGTCCTGTCCGGTGTACTCATAACCCAATGAGCACCTGTATACATCTTAGGTGAACCAACTGACACCAGTGGCTTGTGAGACCGGCCACCGCCCCTCATCGGGGTCTCGACTGTATACACTAGTTTACTAATGGAGTATCGATGCCCAGTCTCGAAACTCCCACGACTAGGGACCTTATAAGGATGTGCTTATAAACCCCAGCTCCCACGTATATGATCGTCATCATACTGCTGGCCGTCAAGCAAGAATCCTAAGGGCTCTATCAACGTGCAATAGTGATCAGTAATGTCACCTAAAGCAGTACACGATGATAAAGATAAACAAGATAGCATACTATCATCTTGAGTAAGACTGTCCTACCGGAATAGGTCCTCCCTCAATCATTGCAATCACGTGCCTGTGATCCAATAATTGACTCTGAGGGCACTATCTCCAATAATCTCCCACTTGCACTCAAAGCTAATTATTGCGATGTCGCATACTCACAGCCCGTGTGATACCGAACACCCAACTCCTCTACTAGTCAGTCTCACAAAGCTCGTTTGCGAAACTATTGCGTTCGAGGAATAGCCTCAGTGAGTGGATCCGCTTTGATGTTTCTTTCTATGTCTCTCTTTATCTCAAGTTCGCGGAGAAAGCCATCTCCCGAAATGAGCAATACCTGTCTTAGAATGTGTCTGGATATCTGATGGGACCTAGCTCATAAGTGAACTCCTAATCCAAACTTCTTAGACTGTATCGTCAACTGAACTTAATCAGTATCCTACGCCATGCCTTCCCTCAGTATCCTCCTGGACCACCTGTCCAAAATACTGCCCCTCGTCAGTGGGAAAACTATAACTCTGACAGCCACTCTGCCATCCATGTCACCTTGGAAGACTGGAATGATAACAGTCTCCCGAAGGAGAATGCTGCTATCATATCCCTAGAACATCAACTTATGTTCTAAAACTGGTTCCGACTATTTCTCCAGGATTGGATCAATATCAACTTATTGCACCTACTGCAAAAACAACATCTGGTGTGGTACTTGACATCTCATGATTGACTCAATTGTCTAAGCAAGTGATCTGACAATCATGCTCATCCCTCTCCCCTTTAGTCTGTAAGATACCTTTAGAGAGGGCGACTCCATTATCTGCAGGTACAGCACCATGCCAGGAGTCGTCCATTCTAAATACTCTTAAAATGCTGTCTAAGTACCCTGATTGGGAAACCACCCAAATCTAGATCTAAAACTATAGATCTAGTAACCAGAATGTCTGATATAATATCCAAGTCCTATGTGGAGAAACCACTATATGACAACTAAAGAATAACCGATCGTAGTATAGGAATATCACTTCCTACTCCGTGTATGTCATCAAATACCAGGACATCACACCCTACTACCTTCTTAACAGATCCATCCCCTATTCTGATGAAGTCAAACCTATGACAGTCACATCAGAAATAGATGATCTATCTCCGCTATATCTGCTTTAGTCTATAAATAGACATAAGCCACCTGTCCACCAATGCTTCCGCTGCTCCCACTGACCACGACAACCCTCTGACAGAGTCATATACACGTATGCTTCTAAAGCCAGTTTAGAATGACGCTATACTCATCCTCCTGCCGGGTCTCACAGTCTGGAGCAACAGCAATGGAAAATCTGGGTAAACAAGAACCTCCCTGTCACCGTCCTTGAGGCTACCGGAGTACCTCTCGGGTGCCTGAGGTTACCCACCATATCTGCGGAGTGGCCAATGGAATGTCAAACCAGATTGAATCTTTAGGTTCTTATCAAATCTTCAGTAATCGTTTGCGGTTCTGGAATCACTTCCAGTTCTACCATACTCCCACTATTGTTTTCTGAAAAAATCCATTTTTGTTAAAACTGTGGCGAGTCAAGAACAATATCACTATTGATCTACCTGATGGTATAAGGTCAACCCTCGTCATGGCTTGGGTCAACCCACAAACAGCCATTACAGAAACGTGCCTTGAGTTATCCGGAGTCTGGTTTTAAGCATAAGCCGGACAACTCCCCGTACCTTAACATCGTTAAGATATGAACTGTTCTATATCCAATATAGAAATAGAGGCACAGATTTAATTGAACCAGATTCAAATCATGCAGCTGTCTCCAGTGCATGTCAACTAAATGGAAGGAGGCCTATCAGCGTTACTCAACTCAGGAATCCTTCCAATTATGAGTAACCTGAAAGAGAAGCAAGTTCTCTTAATCATTACTATCAACTGAACACCATACACAAGTATCTACATCTTCGATCACCTTCAAGAATCCCGATACTTGCAACACCTGGTTCTCTACTCTATTCTTACATCTATAACTTATCAAAACTTAGACCCTGTGTTTCTACGAAACACCTGTCTAAAGACTAGAGAAGTCATAAGTAAACCGAATATAGTACGAGGACCAACCCCTCTGTCCTAATGGACACTGGACAGCATACAATACTCTGTATAAGTCCCTTTGAGTCAGATAACTCATTCCCTGTGTGTCGTAGGTTGAAAACTATACTTATGGTTAACAAGAATTACACCGCTGTTCAATGCCCCTTACCTAATCATCCACTGATATAGGTAAATGTCACCGACATAATTTCAAAAAGTTATATCTCACTCTATAAAAATAGACATACAGATATATCAATTTGAAATTGGTGCATAACAACGGATATTCAAAACCAAATATTTGTCGTCCGGCAAACAACCCAGGTGACTTCCCCAAATATCACCAATTACAACGAATTCCGATATAATAAGGATGATCACCTAATTCCCAATAACTTACTCCCACTCATCATCTGTAAAACCATACAGATGAGAGAATCAAACCTGGTAAATACATACCCTGGAGCAAGTGTCTAATTGGAAAATCAGTTCTCTTTTAACAGTACACAGTGAAACTGAAACATTGAAATATTTCGATGGGGTATCCTGGTATTCCTAGTAATGCCACTTCCATTATCCAGATTCATAACTATAACCGTATAATTCTTTGTCATCTCACCAAATCCCTTTATATGTCTTTAGTCATTACCTTCTGTACACCCCTTTAGGCCAAATGGTTTTCTTCCTTCCCTACCGTTCGGCACCAGCCTATGGTTTGGAAGAAGACTATCCAATAAGCATAATGGGCGTACTGTCCTAATCCTAGGAGCACTCGCAATGCGAGAGAAGGTGAAGATAAAAGACAACCGAGTAAACCTTATTCCTATTTCTCTTGAACCAGGATCCATCCCCGAACTGGAACAAGTTCCTTTCGAGTTCGTATATAACCATACGATGGAGTATCCAAATAAACTGTGGATCTTCGTAGTGATACGGAGTGTCCTGGAGAAATACAAAGGTGATTTAGGATTGGCGAAGAAATACTTGGTTTGGTCGTGAATAGCAGTCGCAATTTACTTTGCCCTCTTACTAATCCCTTGATATGTCTTTACTTAAAACCTTCTGTACACCATCGTTAGGCTAATTGGTTTTCTTCATTCCCTACCGGTCGGCACCTGCCTATGGTTTGGAAGAGGACTATCCAATTCGCGTAATAGGTGTACTATCTCCTAAACCAAAGAGTACTCGCAACCTGAGAGAAGGTAAAAGGAAAAGACAACTGAATAGTCCTATTCGTTTTCTCCAGAACCGGAAACCATCCTCGAATAAATTCCTTCGAGTTCGTATATAACCATACGATGGTTTTGTCCAATGGAAGTGGGCGTTCGTAGTAATACGGGGTGTTCTAGAGAAAAGGGTAAAAGTAGGAGTGGCAATGAGGTTTGCAACTTTGACAATCCAAAAGCCAGTCTTATAAGAAGGTTCGGTCAATTTTGGTCACTAAGTCATAGTCTAGGGTCGGGTCAATGGCCGCTGCCAAAGAGAGTGAGAAAAGAAACACTCAGCGTGCACTCTAACCTAGATCAGAATGGTTATCACTTTATCTAATCAGGAAACCTCCCACCGTAACCTCAAATTCTTCTCCAAACCTGAAAGAAGAATTAGTCGGGATCACCCGAGGAGTAAACCAATTCATCAGTGGGAATCGGGATCCAACTATCATCGCATGATAACTTGACGGAATCCACTCAAGTCACCACACTCCAGAAGGTATGAGCATGCCTAGCAAGTTTCAGTTTCTTTAGAAACTCCCGATGTGATTTTTACCCCTAGGACCCAAGTGACCTTGACGAATAATCAACAAATCAAAAGGTCCTAGTCAAGTTCAACCCGTCATTATCTTGATTGCGTTAAACCCACCCGCACGACCCTTGACGAATAATCAACAAAGTCGTACGACTGTCCTAACCAATCCACATATCCATGCGACAGAAAGCATTACAGAGCTACCGCACACTACGCCTCGGCGAATAGCAACGATAAACGCAGCGCGAATACTAAGCAATACTAATCCGAAATGACGGAGGGCTACGTCTAGTTTTTAGCAAAAAACTTTTAACGTAATGAACTTGATATCGTTGAAGGAACCGGATAACTTTTTTATAAGAATATAGTGACGAAAACCTTTGCTAAAGAGGTCACTCCCGGTGAAGGGATCTCGGCTCTTTCCCCGTAGAATGAGGTGCAGGAAATTCCAACTGAATACCACTGTGCAAAGAAAAAGTAATCGGCTATAGTGAAGTTATTGCCCTGACACAAACTTCTGTCCAAGGGGTCGCTCCCGGTGAAGGGATCTCGGCCCTTGCCTCGTCGACTGAGGAGTAGGATATTCCAACCGAATACCACTGTGCAAAACAAAAGTGAACGTCCTTGCAATAACAGCTTTTTGAAAAAGGTTCCAACAACATCAGAATAGGTTTGTTTAGCTTGCATTGATCCGAATCAACGCAGTCCCATCAATTGATCACACCAATAAAGAACGAAAATAATGATTTACGTATATGCCATCCGCATTCGCCACTGGGTCCCGTCATCACCCGTTAGGTTACTTAACTAACGACAGAGCGGGGACTGGACTAGCGCGGATGCAAAACATATACAACATCTACTAGTATATATATCAATATATAATATTTCGCTCAAGGCGTGATAAAATGCAACATCACATAAATGTACAGCATCACAGAACAATACAGATATCTGGGATCCCCGGGTTTCACAGAGCCGCTACTGAAACCCGACGTTCCCCTGGTCGTGTGGATAGCCTATGCAATGAAATCCTAGACCCCTACGGGCGCGGCAAGTTACCTGCCAAAACCTGAAGCGAGGCAGCCCCCTTCAGCAACGTGAATGGACCACCCAGCACTTCACGGAATCCGGTAACTTGGGCAGCCCTCCTGGGTCAACCTATACCCCCTACGAGTGCGGCGAATAGCCCGCCAATTCTAGAGTAAAGCCCCCTCCGTCTCAATGCCATGAGATGCGGGCTCGTTGCCCTCTAGAACCCGGCTATCCGTGCACCCCTCCGCGGGGTAATCCTAGTACAGAAAGTAAAATATACAACGGGTACATCGACCTCGACTCGGTCGTGCCCCAAAAGAATAATACAAACAGGCAGTGACGACAGTCCACATGTCGGACGCTCGTCCCGCAATATCAAATGTACATATAAAACAAAACTGTACTAACATTGCATCCAAGCTATCCCCACGACCAATCCGCAACATCACAGCACAACACAGAACATCAACGTAAATGTCACGTTCGCAAATCCGTCTAAGAGGACTATAGCAGTTAGACAGGATTTACCGATCAAGTGACATTCACGGTCACAGATATAATGTAAATACTGTGAACTAACATGTTTAAACTTTTCAATCGATCAAAATTACCTAAGTGGGCCCCAAGCAGTACTGTAGCACTCACAGAAAATCTGGGCCCAAAAAGAATGTTCCAAAAACCCCATTTCACAGTATAAGACCCACTGAAAAAAAATGATGCATCAAGGACTTATTATGGTCGCGGAACTGCGGCCAATGCATGGGTTTGGCCGCGGTTCCGCAGTGGAAAAATGGATCATGTCACCAAATTTTCTCAGAAGTCTTAGAATTCCCTGCACGTGTTTCTGCAATGACCTGAAAAAATTTTGGAGCTAAAAAAAATTCGACAGAAACTGATGCACTTGAAATCGGGTTTTCGGAAAATCCGTTCGATCGAACTTGTAAACACGTTAGACCAAGCTAGACTAGGTTAATGGCCTGGCTCTGATACCATGTTGTGCCACGGCAGCGCCCCGGCCGTCTACTCGAGGACAAAATGCGGAATCAAAAATTTTCTCAACTTTAAACCGGCGATACCGCGGACAATGTCGCAGGATCATAACCATTAACCTAATGCTAGAAAATAAGAGATAGGGTAGAATGCTATACCGAGCGATCCGTGTCCTTCGGTCTTCGTCTCCACTCCGATCTCCCGCGGAATCTCTGTCCGTCACGTCCTCGTCGGAAAGGGCACCACGTAGCCGATTTCTTTTACGGGCTCCCACCTCTTAACCGAGGCAACTCGGGCGTGAAGTTGGCTAGCCGACGCGTCCAAGATTTGCTGTAGGTGTAGTGTAGTAGCTTGTCTCTTTTCGGGTTTATGAAGTTGCCTTTTGTGTTGGAGAAGAGAATGAACTTTGGAGAGATGAGAAATGCAATTTTTGGCAAGGAAAAAATGAGAAACTCACAAAAGGAAATTTCCTCTCCCCTCTACTTCTTGTGGCCGGCCCCTCTTTAGAAAATGGGTGGAGGAAAAGTTGCAAACAAATGCAAATGGAGAAAAGAATATGAATAATGAAAAATATAAGTCACACCAACCTCTCATCTCATCTAATCAAAGCACCATCACAAAAAAGCAAAGGAAAGGAAAACCGGCCGGAACGGAATGCAAACTGGCAACTTCAGAAAACTGATCCCGTAATAAAGTACAGGAAAACCCCGCTACTGCATATACATGCCCGCATTTGTATTCCCACTGAACACAAATGCAAAGAGACAAAATCTACACTGTCTAATACTAGGATCCGGCTTAAGCCAAAGCCGGCTAGTAAAATCCGTCCGATCACGATTCGTGCAATACCGCATGTATCTGATCAAACCCTGCCATATCTCCATACGACCTCTACAGCGCTTCGCCCGAAACTTGAGTAACTGTCTGTGTGGTGGACTCTAAAGACTCGTCAATACTATGGCTGTGGATTTAACCACAAGCACGTCAGAGGTATTAGCCATACGTGACGGGCTACCAGCTATTGACCAAAATGGACGTCGATGAGCGAACTCATCCTGACACCCTACTGAGCCTGTCAGTGACAATATCCGTACAGTCCGGTCTGTTCGTCTATGAGCATCGCATGGCGGGCCTAGGGGGTTGGTAAAAGCCAGACCCCCAAAAGCGGTACAAGTCATGTCGGAGTGTAGCCCAGAACACCCTGAGATACTACTGGAATACCTACCAGCAAATCTCCTGCCTTGGCCAAGGACTTTTCATGTACTGGCTCTCCTAGACACAGCGCGACCTCACCCCCAATACTGGGAGAGACGAACCCCTGCAGATCCGCTGACTGCCTCCATGTGGCTCGGGACTGTACCCAACTAAAACCTGTTTGCACGTCTCCTTTGAGCGTGGTAGGGTAGTAATCAAATCACAGTGGGAACTCACACGAGACAAATGACGATCTCAGGTCGATGAACTAACCTGTACACATGTCACCAGGGAACTGCTATCTGACGTCTGGTATAATCCCAACTAGCATGTTCCCGGCGAGTCCTGTCCGGTCTACTCATAACCCAATGAGCACCTGTATACATCTTAGGTGAACCAACTAACACCGGTGGCTTGTGAGACCGGCCACCGCCCCTCGTCGGGGTCTCGACTGTATACACTAGTCTACTAATGGAGTATCGATGCCCAGTCTCGAAACTCCCACGACTAGGGACCTTTTAAGGATGTGCTTATAGACCCCAGCTCCCACGTATATGATCGCCATCATACTGCTGGCCGTCAAGCAAGAATCCTAAGGGCTCTATCAACGTGCAATAGTGATCAGTAATGTCACCTAAAGCAGTACACGATGATAAAGATAAACCAGATAGCATAGTATCATCTTGAGTAAGACTGTCCTACCGGAATAGGTCCTCCCTCAATCATTGCAATCACGTGCCTGTGATCCAATAATTGACTCTGAGGGCACTATCTCCAACAAAGTTGACCTTTTGACCCCATTTTTCTTCTCTTCTCTCTCTCTTCTCCACATTCAGAAATTCCTGCAGAATTTCCAGCAAAACAACAGCTTCTTCTTCTTCTCTTCTTCACTTTTCATTTCCTTTTGATCCCTACATAAAACCCTACTCAAACCAGCACTTTTCTTTCACAAAACCATAGAAAAATTGAGCTTTTGAGGTCTTTGGTGGTGGATCTGCACACTTGAGGAAAAAGCAGGGATTTTTGGTGTTTCATAAGGTGTTTTGAAGGTATTAACTCACCCTTAGCACCCCTTTTACATAACTTGTAGTATTTATAGCAAAATATCACATTTTATGCATGTTTTGTGCTTTATAAAGGGATTTAGTGAGGTTGTGATAAAAATTAACTTTTTATGGCTTGATTAGCTTGGTAATGTGATATTAGAGTGGTTTTAGACTTGGGGTTGTTTCAGGTTTCAGAAAAATACCCTAAAGTATCATTTTAGTGCAAAGTGTGATTTTTAACTTGAAATTGGGTTCTGTTGAAACTACTACTACCCAGGGTGTTTCAGTATAAAATTGTAATTACTGGGATATACACAGTATGTATGGAGTGCACACACCAAACCCGGGGGCCCACCTCCCAACCAAGGCCGCCGGAAAAAGACTTCTGGCCGCAAATTGCGGCCAGATGAGGGATTTGTGGGTTGGGGTTTGGATGATGGGTGTCTGCTGCTGTGTGGAGTATTATGGTATGTTTATTTTTATAAAACTCTTTCTGTATCAAAATCTGGGACTTATTACTCTATTTTCCGTATTTTAAATCTTCGCGACACACGCGATACGTGTGTTTGTTTGAGTTGTGCTGCGTATCGCGACGCGTCAGGTTAGCTTCAGGAGCGTGATCACACGTTTTAGCGTATCGTGCACACGCGCGCTTGGTTTGCAAAGCGGGTTTCTAGTTTGACCTTAATATTGCGTTTTTGGTGGATTTGAGCTTATGTGTGATATATTGTGTAAATCTAGGTTCGCAGGCGAGTGAGACGGACGCTGCGAAGAAGGGGAAACATGTCGTCGGCTACACTTAGCGCGAGACTTCGGTGAGTAGATTTAACATCTATGGGGATATCGCCCGCATGGCGTTCTACGTCAGGGCTGATAGGACTTTATAGCTACACATTGCATTTACCTACATTGACTGTTCATGGATACTGTTGTTGCATACTGCATTCCCTGCTATATGTATGAAAACTTAGAATTGATAGAACACCGCACTATTACTAACGGTTTATGTTGCACGAGCACTAATCTGCATGTTACACACACACCGCTAGTAATTGCCATAACACACTCACTGTAGAATTGCCATGATCATTATACTGTAGTTCATTTCACATATGATTCGATATGATTTTCATAGAAATTGGAAGCCGCATGCTGTCTTGAAAACTGAAACTATCTTAAGAAAAGCGGTTTCTCCCTTGTGCCTATATTATGACTTGATGTACATAGCATATCGTATTTGATCTACTCGTTGGCGTTGGATTTTTATGTGATTTCTGGTTTTGAGGACCGTGGAATTATTTAAGAAAAGATGCACTATTTGAAAACCCGGTTCCTCGTGATATGATATTTTGGTGCGTCCACCACGCGTTTTCTCGGTGCTGAGACGTGTGCTTGAAACCCGATTCGTGGAGTAGATGATCCGTTTGCGGGTTCGTGGTGGACCCGGTATGGTTCCCCTCGGCAAGATGATCGATGGACTTTGCCGATTGAGCCTGGAGGTGGGCGAGTACCTATCGGTGATTGGTTGGACCTGGCGGTTATCCGAAGGATACTGACCGGAGTCGAGAGATGGATGCGGGATGATCCGTACTGCCGGGGTCGAGGGCCGATACCGCTGACGGAGCCTGTGGGCTGATCCGGACTTACGGAGCCCGATGTATGAGGATTTGCGTGTCGATACTGGACACGAGTATTTATGATATTTTAGGTACCGATGTTGGGCACTCGTGATTCTCAAAGATGTACAGGATTTGAGGGCCGAGGAGAGTGTCGGCGCCTGAGTTTATTTGGAATTTGGGTGCAGCTTGGGCACCGACTATATTTCCACGATTGATATTTCGTGTAGATGATGTTTATCCCATGCTCAGCAGTGATTATCATGTATCTCATCCTGTAGTTATTTTACCTGACAGAGCATTTGCATGATTATTGCACCTATTGCTTGTCGCATATAGATTTACCTGCTGGCATATGATAGCGTAGCGCAGTACGTGCATGCTCGTGATTACCTTTATATGTTATCTCTATTCACGAGTTGGCAACTCACCCCCGTTGTTCCACAGTATTTGCAGGTTGCCCCTCAGAGTAGTCGCGGCAGGCTGCCTATTTGCATCTTTTGGCTTCAGATACCACTACAGTTGGTGCGAGAGCTATTTTGCTATTTAGGTGGGTTGTGGTATCCGGTTACTTTTATTGTACACACTTTTGTATCTAGTATTCTCCATCTACCATATATGTGCTTGACTTAGAGACAGTGTGAGGACGATGATGTATATTTTTGTATTCGGGTGCCGAGCTCGTGGTAGCCGACTTTATATTTGCAGTTATTATTCTGGGATGTTATTTATTGCTCATTCTTCGCTACGGCGTCGTATATTACTCTTGTGGTGGTGGTTTCCGCCGTTGGGCGTGATTGCTCCCGGTTATCTCATTTTCACATATATCCTGTTTTTACCCGATTTTCGGGGTTACTTTTACAAAGGAAATGCTGCCAAAATGATTATAAGGATAATTTAACTTTAAAAAGAACCTCATTGAACTAATTAAGGTTTTCTAAATGTTTTAATTAAATGTTTTCAAAACTCACTACTTTAAAATGGCTTTGATTTCTGGGTTCGGCTTACTTAGTCGCGTTACGCCTGTAGACGTAGCGTGGTTAAGTGCCGGTCACGAGTCGAAATATTCGGGTCGTGACAGCATAGCACGTAGCTCACCAGTCCGTTCCCAGAAGAACGTCAAATCCAACATCTCTAGAAGGATCAAAACGACGGACGAATCTCTATCTCCTATCCGATTGGCACACGACCGAATTATTTGTCGTGCAACAAAAGAATCGCTGACAGAAGTTAACACAACAAACGGCTGATCTAGCTAACACGACTCTCAGCCCAACCATGGCACAAAGTGTGTAAAACAAACAAGTGCATCAAAAGAACATACGAATTAAGAATACCTAAAAACTCTGCATCGGACGCCCGCGCGTCCCGATGAGTAGAAGCAAACTCTCGTGTCTGCCCCCTATCCGCAACTGGCTGAACTCCTCCTCTGCTAACCTGTCCCCTCTAAGTGAATCCTCTGCGACCACGACCTCTCCGAACAAGAGTCTGACGCGGTTCTAAGGAGCAATATTTAACGAAGTGTCGAAGGCTCCCGCATCGAAAACATCCAAACGATGGCTGCTGACCCTCCTGGGGATGAGAGCTAAACGACTGTCCTCGTCCCAAGCCTCTGCTACTCCCGCGACGTGCACGAAATCTGTCTAGACGACTAAGCCTCTGTCTTGGGGCTGACACACCTATACTAGCCCTCCTTGGTCCTTGAACTCCCAAACTCTCGGAAAGACGCTCCTCATCGAATAGGGCTGTGTCCTTTGGTGCTGTATACGTAACACTATACTGCGTGCTGATCACAAGGAACAACTGGGTAACAGGGGTGACAACCTCCTGCTGCTGCGCTCTGTTGGCCTCAACCAAAGACCTCATCGTCTGGCGTAAGTCCTGCATCTCTACCACAAGCCTATCGATACGATCTTTGGAAGGCAGATCCATCTGCTCCAGTGCAACGAGAGTGCCATCCTGGTCAGTCCTCGTCCCACCTGAGTCGACTCTGACCTCGGCCCTCGCCGCATCCCTCTGAGTCCCCATAGTCATCGGCGACAAAGGCTATAATAAGAGATAGGATTCGATAAGAGCACGGAAATCGAATCACAAGGATATGTATCATCAAGGATGGAATTTCAAGCAATTAGTACTTAGGTCACTTTAGACGGAGTACCGTGTCGTGAGTATGCCGCGGACATACACACACTATGTTACTCTGCGTAAGCTACCTACTCCATCATACCAAGGTCATCCTATACTCCGAAAGGTAAAACCTAGTGCTCTGATACCAACTTTGTCATGACCCGAAATTAGCACGTGACGGCCCTTAAACTACGCAACGTCTACAGGCGTAACGCAATTAAGTAAGCCGAAAACCCAGCAATATAAACCATCAAAAGAAGTAAGAAATAAGAACAATTTTTAAGACCTTTGAAATCTCAACCCAAATTCTTTAAAAGTCCAACTTTATTTTCTTTAAAATTTCGGCAGCACCTCCATTGTAAAAACCAGCCCCAAAATGGGTACAACAAAAATATAAGTAAAGCATCCCCAAACGGGAGCAAATACACGCCCTAAGGCGGAAAACAATCACCACAACAGATATACGACGCCGTAGCGAAGAAATAAAAGACGATATAAATAAAACTGCTTAAAAGACCTCCAAGTCACAAAATAATATACAATATCGTCCTCACATCAAGTTTCTAAGTCGTACAAGAAAGTAGTAGATGGAGAGTACAGGATACAATGAATATACAATAACAACATCGGATAACCACAAAACCCACCTAAGCAAAACTGCACACTATGAGCCGAAGCGATATCCGCATCAAAAGATGATAAGATAAATGAATAGCCTGCCTCGACTACTCTGAGGAACAACCAGCAAAATACTGTGGCACAACGGGGGTGAGTTGCCAACTCGTGAACAGTAAATAACATATGCAGGTAATCGCAAGTATGCACGTACAACGCGAATCTAACATATGCAAGCTAATAGCAATAAATTGTCATATGTATGCAATAGTCATGAAAGGTACACTAGCAGGTACAACTAATACATGAAGCAATAATATGACAATATGTATGAAACAGTCATGTAATGTACTCTATCAGGTACTACTAATACATGAACAATGATATGCCAATGTATATATGCAGCAGTCATGAAAGGTACTCTAGCAGGTACAACTAATACATGAAGCAATGCATATAAAATAAAGTATGTAAATGCAACAGTCATGGAAGCTACTCTATCAGGTACTACTAATACATGAAGCAGTGCATAAACAATAAATGTGGAGTATGGGATGAAACATGTCATTTCCACGGAGTCCTGACATCATGGTAGGACCAAAGTCCATCAAGACAATCCAAATCCCAATTTCCTCAAATCAGCCCCCAAATTGGCTCTAAAATCATGTACGTCTCATAAATCCTAAATGTACAATATCAAGTAAATCTCATATATCCTGAATATACAAAATCAAGTAAATCTCATATATCCTGTATCCAATATCAAGTAAATCTCAAATATCATAAGTCCAATATCAAGTGAATCTCAAATATCCTAAATATATTTGCATGAATAATTATGATGATGTATATGAATTGATATGTATACATATATATTAGCGTCCCATTACACTAATATATATATATATAATAACGTCCCACTCCACTGTTATATATACTTAGGAGTACAAATATCATGAAATCAATGTGTCAAGCATCGACACAAAAATACTGATCTATCAGGTGCTGTCACCACGACTGGCACCTTGATAGGTACGTATCATACGCTATCCGAAAACCCGAGTGCCCAGCTTCGACCATCGTCTTTCGACGTATCCATACGTACATGACTCCCGTCGGTATCCCCACGATAACCGCTGAGTCATAGGTACTATCACCGGTAGGTATGGTTCCTCTGTCAAGCCTCATCGGCATGGTCCATCGAAATCCCTTTCTTGCCCCGGGGTACCTCCGGGCCGCACCATGTACCCTCATACGGCCCCCGACTCCTCCTTGCATGGGGTATATATATTAGAACCAATAAATCTCATGGTGGCTGCTGAAATATCATATCAAGAGAAACCGGGTTTTTCAAATAATGCATAATTTTATGAAACTACCACGGTCCTCAAATCCAGAAAACATCATGAAAAATCCATATCTCAATGCGAAAATCCATGAATATAATATATGAAACATAAAAATGAAATGCGAGCATATAAAGGAAAAGCCGCTATTTAACTACAACAAGTTAATATAAATATCATGCGGTTCCTAATTTCTCCAAGTCTATATAATATCAAGTAAAGGTAAACATGTATCTATAGCCAGATATATGTGTAAACATAAAGTTATAGCAAGGTATATGTATCTACCTATCAGTAATGATGTAATATACCCTCCAAGTATAAGTGAAGCATGTATGCAAGGTATACATGTAGCAATGTCATTATGTGTGAAATAAACCTATCACCAATGGTACAATACCATATAGGTATGCAGGTAACTAGCATGTAAGTATGTCGAGGCATATGTGTAAGCATGTTGGTATACAGTTATGCTATATGTCATATGCAATAACGAATATGAATCAATGTCACAATGTCCCTAACCAAACAATATCATATCTATATATGTGTTGTGCGTGTCATGGCAATTATTGACGGTGTGCGTGGCATACAATCAGTGCTCGTGCAACATGAGCCGTTAATAATAGTGCAGTGTCCTAAAGGTACAAGTCCAAGCACAACTAGTAACTAAGCAATAAGGTGTATGCGCAACTCTCTATATAAAATAGAATATGCGACAAAATCATAACATCTCTAGCCTAGACGTATAACGCCATGCGGGCGATTCCCTTGTAGATGTTAAATCTACTCACCAACGCTCCTGGCTAAGTAAAGCCAACCATCTGTTACCCCTTCTTCGCAGCGCCCGAAGTCCCCGCCTGCGAACCTAAAGTATTGGACAACAAAACAAGTATATATTAGCAATAGACCAAAAATACATACAAACTACGTTGACCAACGCGACAACATAAAACTTACTCTCAAGGGTTCGTATTGTGGCTAACGTGCGTAGCGATACAACGAAACCAACCCAAGAGCAAAACCACACAAAGCGCACGATCCGTGTCGTATAACGTATTGCGCGTAAACGTAACACAAGAAACTAACCATGTGATCCCAAATTTTGCATACAAAGAAAACCCAAAAATCAAACAGGACCAAACACACCTAAACCAAGGCAGACACCTACCCACAAAAACCCAAACCCTAACTCAACCCTAAAACCGATGTTGCCGGAATTTGTCTTCTAGTCGCCGGCCATGGTACTAGCAGGGGGTCTCGTGCTTGAGGTGAAGGCTTCGGGTGTCAGGTACAACACAACTACATTTTTTGGTTTTCTAGTAAACTCTCGGGGTCATAGCAGATCACAGATGTAATATATTGACACTAAAAATACGATATTTACACGAAAATTTAATTTTTAATGTTCTAAACTAAAACTACAAGACTACACAAAATAATAACATAAAGAATAGAAAAAGATCATTACCTAACCAAAAGAACTCAAAGATCTTAGCTTTCCAAGAACCAAGGCATCCAAGAGGCAAATCAAGGCAAAAGATGTGATTTTTGTGAGTTTTGATGAAGTTTTGAGATGGATTTGTGATGGATTAGTGAAGTGTTCAGTTGTGTTGAGGGAGATGTGTAGGGTTCCTAGGCACTCTCAAGAGGTGTTACAAGGCATCAACCATGCCAATTTCAAATTTTACAAGTGCCGAGAAACTCTAATACGGATCGTTAACTAGAATTTTAGGCGAAACATTAAGCTAGTTAACATCTTAGCTAAAAGTGAGAAGCTACAACCTTTGTAGATCCGGTTCTCCACTTCCTTAGCTCCACGTAGACGTCCTCTCGCTGTCCTAGTCGGATCTCGGACTCTTGCATCGGCTTCATCGGAGAAATGAGCGGACAAGTCGTCGGCTACGATGCCGAAGATGATCTACGTCGAGGCTACACTAGATCAAGCTCCAACTTCACCAAGTCGTGAAATTTGTGAAGAAAACACCCAAAACTACTTGGCAAGAGGTAGAGGATGAAGAAATAGGAGGTGGGTTCACTTTAGAATTGGATTTCTCACACTTTTGCTCAAAGTGCCATTGAAGCTAGTAAGCTTTTTCTTGAAGATCAAGAAGAAGAAGAAGATAGAATATGATAAGTTCTTCTCAAAAAGAATAATAAAATGAATACTTATCATCTTCTAACCTTGGTTAGGTGTAGAGAATAGACCATGGTTAGTGGGAATGGTTAGGGTTAAGCATGAAGACAAAATGGTCACTTGGTCAACGCTTCATGAAGCTTCAACAAGCTTCATGATAAAAAGAAACCATTTTGTTTTCTTTTATCTATTTCTCAAAAAAGGAAAAGATAAATATTAAGTGAAAATATGAAACCCTAACCATTCACTAAATATGGTTTAAGTCTTTATACAAATCCAAATGAATATGTATCATCAAACATGATACAATCAAGTGCACAAAAGTATATCACATATACAACTTGTGAACATCAAGTGAGAAAATCCATTTAAAGTGAACCAATACTAGTTAATGCAAAGTAATATATCAAATATATAATTATACATTAAATCATTAACTCAACACTTGATTCAATGATCCGGTCATGTCGCACATAACCGACTAGTATACAATGTATCGATTTATCGAATCAACGATTCGATAACTACGTTATATCGCATACAACCAATCGAAACATTCATCGCGAGAATGAAATACGGTATCACATACTCGCATTATTCTCGGTCCCGCACATATCTCATATGCGCTCCTATTTCGTTTCGCTTGAGCCAGGAAACCTCTGTGTAGGACTCTAAAGACTCGTCAATACGCCGGTAGCAGATGATGATCATATCAAGCACCCACAAGCCGCAAGCGGTCTGCTAAACGTAACGGCCATCCGGGTATTGAGCGATCAGAAGATCGACGAGCTAGCCCGCTCACACTCCTGTGAATCCAACCAGTAACACTTACCGTACAGTCCGTTCTGTTCGTCTGATATGTCGTATATCAAGTCTAGGGGTGGTAAATGTCAGACCCCAATAACCGATAAGTCGTGCCGATGTGAGGCTCATAACGGGTCGAGAAACTACTGCTAACACTTACCAGCAAATCTCTGATCAGCCCTGGCCAGGGACTTCCCTGTTACGGTCAATCGAGCACAGCGCAACATCAACCCCCAATACCGGGAGAGACGAAACCCCTCCTATCGCTCATTGCCTCCATGTGACTCGGGACTGTACCCAAAGACCACCATTTTGCACGCCCTCATGGACGTGGTAAGGTGGAGATCAAAGCACAGTGGGAATCACACAAGACTCTATGACGATCTCGGGTCTACAGACTAACCTGTAAAAGTGTCACCTGAGAACTGCCATCTGACGTGAGGTATAATACCATCTGGGAGTTCTCGGCGAGTCCGTCCAGTGTACCCAGTCTCCACTAAGCACCCGTATACCATCTCTGATGTCAAACACAAATGGATATGGGATCATCCATCGCCCATCTCATGGGTCGAGAAGCGTATACGCTAGTCTACACTGGTATATCGATGCCCCGTCTCGATACACCCACGACTAGGGACCTTGAAGGATGTACCTATGAACTACCATGCCCCCCACTAGTATGATCTGCATCATATTCCAGGTAGTCAAGTGCACATCCTAAGGGCTTTATCAACATGTAACTATAAGACAGTTTAAAGAGACAAGTGTACATGTTAAGATAAAGAGCAACCAGATAGCATACTATCATATCGAGCAAGAAAGTCATCTCTATATATGTCCAAGAATCCAATATAATATACATCATCTGTACAATACTGGCCTCTAGGGCATACATATAACTAACAATCTCCCACTTGCACTAGGGCCAGCTGCTGTAGTATCGCATACCGAGCATCCCGAAGAGTCTCTCAAACTGTATCTGGGGAATGGCCTTCGTGAGTGGATCCGCCGTGTTATTCTTCGTGTCAACCCTCCTGACCTCGATCTCCCGGCGATCAACTATCTCACGGATCAGTTGATACCGCCTCAGAATATGCCTGGATCGCTGATGGGACCTGGGTTCCTTGGCCAAAGCCACCGCTCCATTGTTATCACAATACAAAGGTATTGGATGCTCAATGGATGGAACCACTCCAAGTTCGGTAATGAACTTCTTGATCCAGACAGCCTCTTTAGCAACATCGTTGGCAGCGATGTATTCAGCCTCCATCGTCGAGTCTGCCATGGTTTCCTGCTTGGAACTCTTCCAGCTAACCACCCCTCCGTAAAGGGTAAAGACAAATCCCGACTGTGACTTAGAGTCGTCCTTATCACTCTGGAAGCTCAAATCGGTAAAGGACTCCACTTGGAGTTCTCCGTTACCATACACCAAGAGCATCTCTTTAGTCCTTCGCAAGTACTTGAGAATGCTCTTCACAGCTGTCCAGTGACTCTCTCCAGTATCAGCTTGATACCTGCTCACTACACTTAGTGAGTATGCTACATCAGGTCTGGTACATAGCATCGCGTACATGATAGAGCCTACAGCCGAAGCATAGGGTATCCCTTGCATGCGAGCTCTCTCTAAATCAGTCTTGGGAGACATCTCTTTGGAGAGAGTGACTCCAGAGATCGTGGGCAAGTTCCCACGCTTGGATTCATCCATACTAAACCTCTTTAGTATGGAGTCAATGTACCTGGATTGGGACAATCCCAATATCCGTTTGGATCTATCTCTATAGATCCTAATTCCCAATATGCAGGAGGCATCACCAAGATCTTTCATCGAGAATCTTTGTGATAAGAAGAGCTTGACTGATTGCAGCATAGGAATATCATTTCCTATGAAGAGTATGTCGTCCACGTACAATACGAGGAAGACAACCTTACTCTCTGCCACCTTCTTGTAGATACAAGGTTCATCTGGGTTTTTGACGAAATCAAACTCTTTGATAACGACGTCAAAGCAGATGTTCCAACTCCGCGATGCTTGCTTTAATCCATAAATGGATTTAAGCAGCTTGCACACCTTCCCGCTGCTCCCACTGTCTACGAAGCCCTCTGGCTGAGTCATGTACACGCTCTCTTCTAAATCACCATTTAGAAAGGCGGTCTTAACATCCATTTGCCAGATTTCGTAATCATGATATGCAGCGATGGAAAGCATGATCCGGATGGATTTAACCATAGCCACTGGAGAAAAGGTTTCGTCATAGTCCACACCTGGTCTTTGACGAAAACCCTTTGCAACAAGTCTAGCTTTGAAAGTCTCTACTTTCCCATCTACACCAAGTTTTTTCTTGAAGATCCACTTGCTCCCAATGGGTTTTACCCCTTCAGGAGCAACTTCCAAAGTCCATACTTTGTTGGTGTACATGGATTCCATCTCGGACCGCATAGCATCCAGCCATTTCACTGAGTCCTTAATCGTGATGGCCTACTCGAAGCTAGTTGGGTCATCATCCTCCATGATGCAATCCTCGCTCCCACCATCCATGAGAAAACCGTAGTATCTCTCAGGTTGGCGAGGAACCCTACTAGATCGGCGAAGAGGCTGAGGTTCATTGGGAACTACTGAATCTTCTGGTTCCACTAAATCTTCAGTTACGGTTTGTGTATCTGGAACTTCTTCCAGCTCTACCACTTTGCCACTAATTTCTTTTTCAAGGAATTCCTTTTCTAAAAAGGTGGCATATTGAGAAACAAACACCTTTTGTTCTTCAGCATGGTAGAAAAAATATCCTTGTGAATTCTTAGGATATCCCACAAACTTACAAAGAACTGACCGTGCCTCGAGTTTGTCTGGATTTTGCCTTTTGACATAGGCCGGACAACCCCATATCTTAACTCGTTTAAAATATGGTCTCTTCCCACTCCATATCTCATATTGTGTGGTAGGTAAAGATTTAGATGGAACTTGATTCAATAGGTATGCAGCTGTCTCCAGCGCATATCCCCAGAAGGAAATAGGTAACTCAGCTGTGCTCATCATAGAGCGCACCATATCTAATAGGGTGCGGTTCCTCCGTTCTGATACACCGTTGTGCTGTAGTGTATATGGAGGAGTCAGCTGAAAGAGAATCCCATTCTCATTTAGGAAGTCCAGGAATTGATTGCTCAAGTATTCACCTCCTCGATCAGATCGCAGGATTTTAATACTTTTTCCGGTTTGGTTCTCAACTTCTTGTTTATATTCTCTAAATTTCTCAAAAGCTTCTGATTTGTATTTCATCAGGAACACATACCCGAACCTAGAGAGATCGTCAGTGAATGTAATGAAGTATGAAGAACCATCCCTGGTATGTGTAGACATAGGACCGCATACATCAGTATGTATCAGTCCTAAAAGTTCAGTAACTCTTTCTCCGTGTCCCGTAAACGGAGTTTTGGTCATCTTGCCTTTGAGACTTGACTGGCAAGTGTCATAAGATGAAAATTCGAATGGTTTCAAGTATCCATCCTTATGTAACTTAGCCAGTCATGTCGCATTGATGTGACCCAGTCTACAATGCCACAAGAAGGATTCATTCAGTTCAGAACTCTTCCTCTTGTGTGTGTTTGTTATGCTCAGAACTGTTGATTGATTTAGAACATAAATGCCATTGCACAACGTGCCTGATCCAACCAACTTTTGGTTACGAAAAATGTTTATAACATTATCCTGTAATACAAAATTATATCCCTCTTTACTCAACAAAGAAACCGATATAATGTTGTATATCAGGTTCGGCATGTAATAGCATTCGTTCAGAACCAATGTATTACCAGTAGGTAATGCAAGGTGATATTCCCCGACAGTCTTAGCTGTAACAATTGCACCATTTCCAACTCTAATGTCTTTATCACCTTCTCCAAGTTCTCTACCTTTCCTTAGCCCATGTAACTGATTACATATATGGGATCCTGACCCGGTATCTAATACCCAGGACGTGGAGCAAATGGAGAAACAGTTCTCAGTAACAAACACACCCGAAGAAAATGCATCAACATGTACTTTCTTCTTTCGGGTGGAATAGGAATCCTGGTATTCCCCTATGTCCTGTTCATTCCCATAACCTTTATAAGAAAGAACGGAACCAACGTTCCCCAGCACAGTATAACATGCGGGTTCAGTCAATACATCCATATTATTATCTTTGTTAGGGCATGAAATGGTCGCTACCTGGAGAGAGAGAGAAGAAAACACTTTAGCGTATGCTCTTGCAAGATCAGATTGGTTATTATCTTATCTAATCAGGATGGATCCCACTGGTTTTTATCAAATCTTCCTTCAAACCCTAAAAGGAAAGACTAGCCGGGATTAATTACACCCTACAACTTCGCCAATCTTTCAGCCAGGCCAGTGTCGGTACTTTGAGGGAGGTTCCCCGTGCTTTCGCACGGACATAATTAGAGTAAACCTCGTTTTCCCAGAGGCGTAACCCCGTTGACACCTTTCTAGACACCTACTTGATCGGCTAATTGTAATGTGTAAAACTCTCCCAGGAGTAACTCTTACTCGCAGTGGGTATCAGGATCCAACTATCTCATAGAAGGTATGCAATCTCATTGCAAATTTCAACACTTGAAATTCCCGATAATATTTTGCCCCTAGCAGCTATATGACCTTAACATAGTCAACAAATCATAAGTGCTAGTCAAGTTCAACCCGTCATTTCCCGATTGAATTAAACCCACCCGCACGACCCTTAACATAGTCAACAAAGTCGCACGACTACCCTAATCCAATCGCATCATATGCTTATACAGATAAGCACCAATCAGCTACCGCACACTACGCCTTAACATAGTCAACAAACGTAGCACGAATACTAATTAGTACTTATCTGAAATGACGGAGGGCTACGACAGGTTTTTTTCTGAAAACCTATTGCGTAATGAACTTGATATCGTTGTAGAATCAAATACAATTTTGAAATGGAGTGATTTTGAGGCTTTTCTAGTTTTGCTAAAGGGGTCACTCCCGGTGAAGGGATCGTCGGCCCTTTCCTCGTCGAATGAGGTGCGGGATATATCATATATATCGCTGTGCAAAGTAAAACTATAGAAGCAATCAAAAGTCAAACCGAGTGTATAGCATCTGCCAGTTATTGCTAAAGGAGTCACTCCCGGTGAAGGGATCTCGGTCCTTTCCTCATCGAATAAGGTGCAGGGTATATCATATATACCGCTATGCAAAGCAAAACTGTAGCTACTCTTTTTATTTAAAATTTGATTCTACAACATCTTAGGTTTCTTTTCATTCATTAATCACATTAATGAAGTCCCATCATTTAATTCACCTAAACATCACAGATAAATACGACGTACACTTATGCCATCCGCATTCGCCTGGATGTCCCCTCGTGCACCGTTAGGTTAGGTAACTAACGACAGAGCAGGGCAGGGCTAGTGCGGATGCAAAACATAAGTAACGTCTATATAATATATCATATATACTATATACTGTATCTATCACAGAACATCACATGATCACATCACAGATATCGCAGCAGAAGAAACATATGAAACATTTGATATACCAGGACGTCCGTGTTTTCAATACGAGCCAGTATAAAACACGGATTCCACGGTAGTGATGAATAGCCAATCCCATACCCCTAGACCCCTACAAGAGTGTCAAGCAACCCTACCAATTCTAGGGTTAGGAGACCCGGACTCGACTCCTCGAGATGGTCTCCCACTGGACCCTAGAACCCGGTTACTTGTGCTCCCCTCCTTGGGTCTATCCTAATGCGGAGAAGTAAATAATATAAAAAAGGTGACAACTTCCGCAACCTGGAAGTGCCCCAAAAAAGAGAATATTACATACAAGTTTTTACATGAATGAAAATGAAAAACACTCATCTCACATAAAAACCCCCGGCTATTCAAACACGACGATCCAATATAACATATCCAGCAACACATAACATCACATGTCATCAACGTAAGTAAATATGCGCATCCCAATTGTCGTTGACATATAGCAACGAAACCGGCGATATCACATATTACACTTACGGTCTCAGAAAAGAAAGTGTAAAGCTACAACAGTTGGAATCCGCATCCTCTTTAGACATCACATGCCTAATCAAATGAAATACTTAGACATCACATGCCTAACAGTTATAAACCTCGCATTTCAGTCTCATTATCGAAAACTCTTTTCAATATCAAGCGAGACTAAACCGCTAGATTTATAACATTCATTCAGTTATCTCATAACTGTTTGTGAATTCCAATTATTGTATCCCATTCCGGATAAATAGAATATATTAAACTTTTCGATCGAACATTTGAACACCCAAGTTTTCCCGAAACCGTTCAACACATGAAATAGGTTCAAAGACATTCACTTCATGCCTCAGTACCAACGGTCCAGCCGTAGAAGGGTCAAGCCAACGCCTCACATGTGGCACGCCGTACTGCCCCAAACCCGAAGGTTCAAAGGGCAGTTCAAGACGGTCACATAATCGAGTTAAGGTTTGTTGTCTTCTAGAGGGACCATCGCGTTACTTGCACTACTCAGAACTTCTTTAAACCACAAAAAAAATCCAACACTTGGATATTTTCCGGCAGGGGAAAGATTGGGTATTTACATCCGGTCGAACTTTTTAATATATTCCAAAATATCCGGAAAGCCACACAGACAAAATTTGATAATCCGATCGAATCTTTGATTCCCAATACAACCCCAGAATACTCATCTGTAGAGTCATAATAAAAATACCCAGAAAATATAGCATTAAATTATATGAGTTACTGTGCAGAAATCATCAGACAAGGGGACAGTACGGCCGCGGAACCGCCGCACATTCCTAGCTCGTGCCGCGGTTCCGCGGTGGAAAAATCGATTTAGGCCCTCGTATTTCACAGTAATTCAAATAAGACCCTGCTCATTTTTCTGCATTTTTTTAATTGAAAAAAATCCAAATTTTCAGAAAATTTCCAGAGAGCATTTTGGTTTTTATGGTTTCGGTTCGATCGGGTTTCAAACATCGTCTAGATTTCGCCTAAGGCTCTAGCATGTCTCTGATACCACTGTAGGGTTCCTAGGCACTCTCAAAAGGTCTTACAAGGCATCAACCATGCCAATTTCAAATTTTACAAGTGCCGAGAAACTCTAATACGGATCGTTAACTAGAATTTTAGGCGAAACATTAAGCTAGTTAACATCTTAGCTAAAAGTGAGAAGCTACAACCTTTGTAGATCCGGTTCTCCACTTCCTTATCTCTACGTAGATGTCCTCTCGCTGTCCTAGTCGGATCTCGGACTCTTGCATCGGCTTCATCGGAGAAATGAGCGGACAAGTCGTCGGCTACGATGCCGAAGATGATCTACGTCGAGGCTACACTAGATCAAGCTCCAACTTCACCAAGTCGTGAAACTTGTGAAGAAAACACCCAAAACTACTTGGCAAGAGGTAGAGGATGAAGAAATAGGAGGTGGGTTCACTTTAGAATTGGATTTCTCACTCTTTTGCTCAAAGTGCCATTAAAGCTAGTAAGTTTTTTCTTGAAGATCAAGAAGAAGAAGAAGATAGAATATGATAAGTTCTTCTCAAAAAGAATAATAAAATGAATACTTATCATCTTCTAACCTTGGTTAGGTGTAGAGAATAGACCATGGTTAGTGGGAATGGTTAGGGATAAGCATGAAGACAAAATGGTCACTTGGTCAAAGCTTCATGAAGCTTCAACAAGCTTCATGATAAAAAGAAACCATTTTGTTTTCTTTTATCTATTTCTCAAAAAAGGAAAAGATAAATATTAAGTGAAAATATGAAACCCTAACCATTCACTTAACATGGTTTAAGTCTTTACACAAATCCAAGTGAATATGTATCATCAAACATGATACAATCAAGTGCACAAAAGTATATCACATATACAACTTGTGAACATCAAGTGAGAAAATCCATTTAAAGTGAACCAATACTAGTTAATGTAAAGTAATATATCAAATATATAATTATACATTAAATCATTAAATCAACACTTGATTCAATGATCCGGTCATGTCGCACATAACCGACTAGTATACAATGTATCGATTTATCGAATCAACGATTCGATAACTACGTTATATCGCATACAACCAATCGAAACATTCATCGCGAGAATGAAATACGGTATCACATACTCGTATTATTCTCGGTCCCACACATATCTCATATGCGCTCCTATTTCGTTTCGCTTGAGCCAGGAAACCTCTGTGTAGGACTCTAAAGACTCGTCAATACGCCGGTAGAAGATGATGATCATATCAAGCACCCACAAGCCGCAAGCGGTCTGCTAAACGTAACGGCCACCCGGGTATTGAGCTATCAGAAGATCGACGAGCTAGCCCGCTCACACTCCTGTGAATCCAACCAGTAACACTTACCGTACAGTCCGGTCTGTTCGTCTGATATGTCGCATATCAAGTCTAGGGGTGGTAAACGTCAGACCCCAATAACCGATAAGTCGTGCCGATGTGAGGCTCATAACGGGTCGAGAAACTACTGGTAACACTTACCAGCAAATCTCTGATCAGCCCTGGCTAGGGACTTCCCTGTTACGGGCAATCGAGCACAGCGCAACATCAACCCCCAATACCGGGAGAGACGAAACCCCTCCTATCGCTCATTGCCTCCATGTGACTCGGGACTGTACCCAAAGACCACCGTTTTGCACGCCCTCATGGACGTGGTAAGGTGGAGATCAAAGCACAGTGGGAATCACACAAGACTCTATGACGATCTCGGGTCTACAGACTAACCTGTAAAAGTGTCACCTGAGAACTGCCATCTGACGTGAGGTATAATACTATCTGGGAGTTCTCGGCGAGTCCGTCCAGTGTACCCAGTCTCCACTGAGCACCCGTATACCATCTCTGATGTCAAACACCAATGGATATGGGATCATCCATCGCCCATCTCATAGGTCGAGAAGCGTATACGCTAGTCTACACTGGTATATCGATGCCCCGTCTCGATACACCCACGACTAGGGACCTTGAAGAATGTACCTATGGACTACCATGCCCCCCACTAGTATGATCTGCATCATAGTCCAGGTAGTCAAGTACACATCCTAAGGGCTTTATCAACATGTAACTATAAGACAGTTTAAAGAGACAAGTGTACATGTTAAGATAAAGAGCAACCAGATAGCATACTATCATATCGAGGAAGAAAGTCATCTCTATATATGTCCAAGCATCCAATATAATATACATCATCTGTATAATACTGGCCTCTAGGGCATACATACAACTAACAAGATGAAGAAAATGAGGAGGAAATGAGTGTGAGAGAGAGTGAGAGAGAGTATGAAGAAAAGAGAGAGAGAGAGAGAGAGAGAGAGAGAGAGAGAGAGAGAGGTGAGGTTAAGGGTGAGTGCACCACTACATTAATTGCAAGCCATGCTCTCACATAAATGCATCCACACCTCATCATGCCACCTCTTCTCTCAAACAAAACCCTAAGTAAATATCTCACCCAAAATATCAAGGATTAGGGTTAAGGCAAAGCTAGGGATTAGATTAAGGGTTAAGTTGTCATGGTCACTAATCTAGATAACACAAAACAAACCCTCGCATTAACGTGCACACGTGCGTACATGCCATAACAAATAATAATAAATTATTAATTAAATGTTATAAAATATGAGGAACCCAAATCGGTAAACTTTTTACCAAAAACCCGCATTATCGTCTAAACTAACACTAATCGAAATCTAAGGCGTTACACCAACCTATGAGATACATTCTGTTTATGATGTCTAAGGTGGTTGCGGATTACAACTGTTGTAGTTTTTCACTTTTTTTCTACGACCGAAAGTGTAATATGTAGTGTATCGCTGGTTTCGGTTCTATATATCAACGACAATTGGGATATGCATATTACTTACTTTGATGACATGTGATGCTATGTGTTGCTGTGATATGTTATATTGGATCGTCGTGTTTTGAATAGCCGGGTGTTTTTTTATGTGAGATGAGAGTTTTTCATTTTCATTCATGTAAAAACTTGTATGTAATATTCTTTTATTGGGGCACTTCCGGGTTGAGGATTATGTCACCATTGATGTATATTATTTACTTTTCCGCATTAGGATCGACCCAAGGCGGGGAGCACAAGTAACCGGGTTTTAGGGTCCAGTGGGATACCATCTCGAGGAGTCGAGACCGGGTCTTCTAACTCTAGAATTGGTAGGGTTGCTTGCCGCTCTCGTAGGGGTCTAGAGATGTGGGCTTGGCTATTCATCACGACCGTGGAATCCGCGTTTTTGCTGGCTTAAATAAAATAAAGAATTCCTAGTATATCCAATATTTCATATGTGATTCTTCTCCTGCTGATATTCTGTGAGGTGATCACTTGATATGTTCTGAGACGAATGCCTGTATTATATATATGAGATATAACAAATATTACTGCTTTCGTTTCTTTTGTGATGCTTATGAAGCATAACAGATCGGACATCATTAATGAAATAAAAAGAAAAAGAAACCTAAAGATATTGTAGAAACTTGTCTCGAAAAATGGTAGCTCAAGTTCTTACTTTGCATAGCGGTATTCCTTGTAGAATATCCAACACCTTATTCGATAAGGAAAGAGCCGAGATCCCTTCACCGGGAGTGACCTCTTTAGCGAAACTGGCAGACGCTACAACCCACTCGGTTTGTCTTTTGATCGCTTCAATAGTTTTTGCTTTGCATAGTGGTATTTGTGAAATATCCTGCACCTTATTCGATAAGGAAAGAGCCGAGAAACCTTCACCAGGAGTGACCTCTTTAGAAAAACTAATAAAAGCCTCAAAAACACTCCTTTTAAAATTCACTCGATTCTACAACGATATCAAGTTCATTACGCAAAGGGTTTTCTTAAAAACCTATCGTAGCCCTCCGTCATTTCAGAAAAGTAATATTTAGTATCCGTGCTACGTTTGTTGACCTCTGTCAAGGCGTAGTGTACAGTAGCTGATTAGTGCTAATCAGCAAAGAATATGATGTGAATGGATTAGGGTAGTCGTGCGACCTTGTTGACCTCTGTCAAGGGTCGTGCGGGTGGGTTTATTTCAATCATGAAATGGCGGGTTGAACTTGACTAGCAGCCTATGGTTTGTTGACCTCTGTCAAGGTCATACGACGCTTGGGGCAAAATATTATCGGGAATTTCAAGTGTTGAAATTTGCAATGAGATTGGATACCTTCTATGAGATAGTTGGATCCCGATACCCACTGCGAGTAAGAGTTACTCATGGAAGAGTATTACACATTACAATTAGCCGATCAAGTAGGTGTCTAGAAACGTGTTAACGGGGTTACGCCCCTGGGAAAATGAAGTTTATTTTAATTAGGTCCGTGCGAAAGCACGGGGAACCTCCCTCAAAGTACCGACAGTGGCCTGGCCGAAAGATTGGTGAACTTGTAGGGTGTAATTAATCCCAGCTAGTCTTACCTTTTAGGGTATGAAGGAAGATTTGATAAAAGACAGTGGGAGTCATCTTGATTAGATAAAATAATAACCAATATAATCCTGCAAGAGCGCACGCAGAGTGTTTTCTTCTCTCTCTCCTGGTAGAGACCATGTCACGCCTTAATCAAGATAATAATATGGATGCATTGACCGAATCTGCTTATTATACTGAGCTAGGGAACATTGGTTCCGCTCTATCTCATAATTGTTATAAGTCCGAGCAGGAAATAGGGGAATATCCGGATTCCCATGCCACCAAATCGAAGAAATTGCATGTTGATGCAACTTCTTCGGGTATGTTCATTACCGAGAACTGTTTTTGAGTATCCTCTACGTCCTGGGTATGTGATACCGAATCTGGATTCCGCATATGTAATATGTTACATGGGCTACAGATAGGTAGAGAACTGAGAATGGGTGATATGTCTCTAAGTGTTAGAGAATGGTGCAATTATTGCAGCCAAGTCAGTTGGCAGATATCGCCTTATATTACCAAATGGTAAATACATTGATTCTGAACAAATGTCATTAGATACCGGACCTGATATACAATATTACATCAGTTTATTTAATGAGTTAAAGAAAGGATATAATTCTGTATTGGAGGATAATGTTGTGAACAATTTCCTGAATCAAGAGTTGATTGGATCAGGCACGTTATGAAATGGCATATATGTTCTAAATCAAACCACAGTTCAAAGTATCTAGAACACATACAAGAAGAGTAGTTCAGAAATGAATGAATCCTTCTCGAGGTATTGTAGATTAGGTCATATCAATGCGACACGACCGGCTAAGTTACATAAAGATGAATATGAGAATCTCCTTGAATTTTCATCTTATGATTTTTGCCAGTCTTGTCTCAAAGGTAAAATGACCAATACTCCGTTTACTAGAAACAGAGAAAGAGTTAGTGAATTCTTGGGATGGATACATGATGATGTATACAGTCTGATGTCTACAAATGCTAGTGTTGGTTCTTTGTACTTCATTACATTCATCGACGATCTCTCTAGATTCGGACATGTGTTCCTGTTTAAACACAAGTTTGAAACTTTTGAGAAATTCAAAGAATATAAGCTTGAAGTTAAAGAACCAGACGGGTAAAAGTATTAATGTCCTTCGATGTGATTGAAGAGGAGAATACTTGAGCATGGAGTTCCTGGACTATTTAGAGGAGAATACTTGAGCATGGAGTTCCTGGACTATTTAAAGGAGAATAGGATTCTCTCTCAGCTTACTCCTTCGAGTACACCACAGCACAACGGTGTATCGGGGCGGTGGTATCGCACCCTATGAGATATGGTGCGCACTATGATGAGTACTGCCGAATTACCTATTTTCTTTTGGGTGTTATGCACTTAAGAAGCTGCATACCTATTGAATGGGTTCCATCCAAATCAGGGCCTACCACTACATATGAGATATGGTGTGGGAAGAGACCGTGTCTTAAACGAGTTAAGATATGGGGTTGTCCGGCCTATGTTAAAAGGCAGAATCCGGACAAGCTCGAGACAAGGTCAGTTCTGTATAAGTTTGTTAGGATATCCCAAACATTAGCAAAAGAATATCTTCTACTAGTCTGAGGAGTAAAAGGTGTTTTGTTTCTCAGCATGCCACCTATTCTAGAAAAGGAATTTCTTGTGAAGAAATTATTGGTCATGAGGTAGAACTGGAAGGAGTTCCAGCTAGACAAACTAAAAGCTGATGATTTGATGAAACCAAAGGATTCAATAGTCTCCAACGAACCTCAGCCTTTCCGCAAATCTGGTAGGGTTCCTCATCCACTTGAAAGATACTAAGGTATTCTCGGTGACAGTGGGAGCGAGGATTGCATCATGGTTGATGATGGACCAACTAGGTTCAGGCAGGCCATCACGAGTGGCGACTCTGTAAAAAGGCTGGATACTATACGATCAAAGATGGAATCCATGTACACCAACAAAGTATGACTTTGCATGTTCCACCTAAAGGGGTAAAACCTATTGGGAGCAAATGGATCTTGAGAAGATTCTTGGTGTAGATGGAAAAGTTGAGACTTTCAAAGCAATGCTTAGGTCCATCAGGATCAATGCAAGTATCGTGGAGTTGGAACATCTATTTGATGTGACAGTCAAAGAGTTTGACTTCATCAAAATAGTAGATGAACCTTGTATATACAAGAAGGCTGTAGAAAGTAAGGTTGACTTCCACATATTGTACGTAGATGATATACTCTTGATAGGAAATAGTTTCCTATGCTACACTCGGTCAAGATCCTCTTATCACAAGGATTCTCAATAGAAGATCTGGATGATACCTACTACATCTTGTGGATTACGATCTATAGTGATAGATCTATGCAGATGTTGGGAGTGTCCCAAATCCAGGTACACTAACACCATTCTAAAGGGGTTTAGTATGGATGATTCTAAGCATGGTGGTTCGCCCACTTACTCATGGATCACTCTCTCCAAAAAGATGTCTTCCAAAACTGATTTGGACAGAGCTCGCGTGCAAGAGATACCCCATGCTTCGACAGTAGGCTCTATCAGAGTATGCGATGTTATGTACCTGACCAGATGTAGATGACTCACTAGGTGTATTGATTAGGAATCAATCGGATCTTGGGAGAATCACTGCAAAGCTGTGGAGGACATTCTTAAGTACTTGAGAAGCACTAAATGAATGTTCTTGGTTCGAACTTCCAGAGTGATAAGGTCGACCGAGAGTCAGTCACAGGCATTATCTTTACCTTCAGTGGAGGGACGGTATGTTGGATGGGTTCCAAGCTAGATACCAAGACATACTAGACGATAAAGGCTGAATATATTGCTACCAATGATGCTGCCAAAGTGGTTGTCTGGGCATTTCTTGTTCAAGAAATGAACAAGGTTCCTACCATTGAGCGTCCAATAACTGTTATTGTGACAACAATGGAGTTGTGCCTTTGGCCTAGGAACGAAGGTCCCATCAGCGTTCCAGACATATTCTGAGGCAGGTATCACCTGATTTGGGAGATGGCTGATCTCCAAGGGATCGAGGTAAGGAGAGTAGACACGAAGGATAATACAGCGGATCCACTCACAAAGGCCTTACCCCTAGAGAGACTTCTATGGGATAGTTGAGTATGGGATACTACAACCACTGCTATATTGTTGGGTATTGGATACTACAACAGATGGCCTTAGTGCAAGTGAGAGATTGTTAGTTATATGTATGCCCTAGAGTCCATTACTGTACATGTGATGTATGTTGTAGTGGATGCTTGAACATATATAGGGAGGACTTTCTTTCTCGACATGATAGTATGCTATCTGGTTGCACTTTATCTTAACTTGTACACTTATTGTCTCTCTATTACATGTTGATAAAGCCCTTAGGATGAGTACTTGACTACCAGGATTATGATGCAGATCATACTAGTGGGGACATACGTAGTCGATAAGTACATCCTTCAAATGTTCCGAGTCATGGGAGTATCGAGATAGGTTATCGATACTCCAGAGTAGACTAGCGTATACGCTTCTCAACCCATGTGATGGGCGATGGATGATCCCACATCCATTGGTGTTTGACATCAGAGAAGGTATACGGGTGCTCAGTGGAGACTGGGTACACTGAACGGACTCGCCAAGAACTCCTAGATGGTATTATACCTATCGTCGGATAGCAGTTCTCTGGTGACACTGGTACAGGTTAGTCTGTAGACCCGAGATTGTCATAGAGTCTTATGTGATTCCCACTGTGCTTTGATTTCCATCATACCACGGTCAAGAGATCGTGCAAAAAGGTGGTTTATGGGTACAGTCCTAAGTCACATGGAGGAAATGAGCGATAGGAGGGGTTTCGTCTCTCCCGGTATTGGGAGTTGATGTTATGCTATGCTCGATTAACCATAACAGGAAATTGTTGGCTATAGTGTCCTCAAGTCAATTATTGGATCGCAGGCACGTGATTGCAATGATTGAGGGAGGACCTATATCGGTAGGACAGTCTTACTCGAGATGATAGTATACTATCTGGTTTGTCTTTATCATCATGTAGATGCTTAAGGTGACATTACAGATCACTATCACATGTTGATAAAGCCCATAGGATTCTTTCTTGACTACCAGCAGTATGATGGCGATCATATACGTGAGAGTTGGGTAGTTTATAAGCGCATCCTTAAAGTGTCCCTAGTCGTGGGAGTTTTGAGTCTGGGCATCGATACTCCGAGAGTAGACTAGTGTATACGGATCGAGACCCTGACGAGGGGCAGTGGCCGGTCTCACAAGCTATTGGTGTCAATTGGTTCACCTAAGATAGTATACAGGTGCTCATTGGGTTATGTGTACACCGGACAGACCCACAGGGGCACTGCTGATTGGTACTATACCTATCATCAGGAGCAGTTCCCAGGTGAAATGAGTACAGCTTAGTTCGTTGACTTGACACTACTACATTGCCTCAAGTGTGTTCCTACTGTTCTTTGATTGCTACCCTACCACGGCTCAAAGGAGTCATGCAAACAGGTAGTAGTTGGGTGCAGGCTCGAAGCACTTGGAGGCAATGGCGGTTAAACAGGATTCGTCTCTTCCGGTATTGGGGGTTGATATCGTGCTGTGTCTGGAGAGCCATTGCACAAAGTCCTTGGCCAAGGCAAGTGAGATTTACTGGTAGGTATTCCAGTAGTTTCTCAAGGTGTTTTGGGCTACTCTCCGACACGACTTATACCGCTATTGGGGGTCTGACGTTTACCATCCCCTAGGCCCGATATGTGATACTCATAGACGAACAGACCGAACTGTACGGAGATTGTCACAGATAGGCTCGGTAGGGTTTCAGGATGAGTTCGCTCGTCAGCCTCCCTTTCACTCAATACCTAAGTAGCCGTTACGTACAGCTAGTTCCACTGACGTGCTTGTGGTTAAATCCACTGCCAGTGTATTGACGAGTCTTTAGAGTCCCCTACAGAAAGTTTCCCAAGTTCGGGCGAAACGTTGTAGAGTCCGTATGGTTTTATGGCAGGTTTCGATCATATACGTGCACTCGTGCGTCGATCATGATCGGACGGATCATACTAGTGGGCTTTGGTTTAAGCCGGATCCTAGTATTAGATGGTTGGCTTAATTTCGTCTAGTAGTATTCGTATTTAGTCAGAATACGAATGCAGGTATGTATATACGGATGAGGGGTATTCTTGTAATTTGTTACAAGATAATTTTAGTTGATGCCGTTTCTTTTTGGATTAAACTTTTGGTTTAAAGTTTAATTAGGTGTAAATTGTGAGCATAAGTTTTAACCTAGGGCATTGATTATGGCATGTGCTATTATGGTGACTCATGGTATGATTTTTTGTGCCATGTCCATTTCATTATTGATAATTATTTTGGTGTGGGATTTTTTGGTGAGAGAGGGCAGCCATATATGGCTATGGTTTTGGTCTTGAGTTATTCAAGAGAGCTCTCACATTTTTATCTCACAAAATAATAAGCAAGCTCTTCTTCTTCACTAGCTTTTTTCTTGAGCTCACAACTTCCATCAATGGCTTCTTCTTCAACCTCCACTCTATCTCTCTCATGTGTTGAGAATCCTAGAGTGTCATGAGACAAAGTAATCACACCTATCTCTACTTCACCTTGGACATGTAGGCTAGCAAACTTCATGTCCGAGTTGCTTCGGTTTGAAGCGGGAGCCCGTATAAAGATTCCTCGACGTGGTGCCACTTCAACATGCGAGACCGGAGAGCGAACTTCGTCCGGGCATTTGCGACAAGCATAGGACGGAGATTTAAGACCGAAGGACACAGCTCGATTGTATAATCTCTGAACTCTTCACTTTACAGTTTGCTGGTTAACGTTTAATGGCATGATGCGGGTATTTGGTTGTGGTAGCGCCAAGTTTGAAAATTTTTTGTTCCGCATTTGGCTTTGGATTGACGGCCGGGGCGCTGCCGTAACCCAACATGGTATCAGATCCAGCCTATTAACCCTTAGCTAGCTTATTTAGACAATGTTAAATTATCGAAATCGGAACAACTCCGATTCACTGCCCGATACATTGCAGTTTCTGTCGAAATTTTAAATGTCTTCAAAAATTATTTAAACAACTGCACAAGACTACTCAAGTGACCACTAGAACACACTGCAAACACGGACACATTTCACCAAAATTTGGCCGGCCACATTGTCCAAAATTCCGAGCAGGCCGGCCACTTTGAGGTTTCTGGGTTTGAAATTTGCAGTGTGGTTTAGTCTCTGTAATGTTGGTGCAGTGGTATTGTTTGTTTCGCCCAGTTTGGATATGGTTTTATCTAGTTGTTTGGGGCTATTCGGGGGATATATCGAAGTCGATATTTTCTAACATTGTTTAAAGTTTGCAGTACATACATTTCTATCTGTGACCGTGAATGTCATTTGATCGTTACAACTTGTCTAATCGCTATAGTCCTTTTAGACGGGTTTGCGAACATGACAGTCACGTTAATGTTCTGTGTTGTGCTGTGATGTTGTGAATTTGTCGTGATGGATAGCTTGGATGCAATGTTAGTACAGTTTAGTTTTATTTGTACATTTGATATCGCGGGGCGAGCGTCCAACATGTGGACTACCGTCACTGCCTTTTTGTATATTATTTGTTTTGGGGCACGACCGGGTTGATGTCGATGTCACCGTTGTACATATTTTCTTTTTTGTACTAGGATTACCCCACGGTGGAGTACACGAATAGCCGGGTTCTAGAGGGCAACGGGCCTGCATCTCATGGCTTTGAGACGGAGGGGGCTTCACTCTAGAATTGGCAGGCTATTCGCCGCACTCATAGGGGTACAGGTTGACCCAAGGAGGGGTACTCAAGTTACCGGATTCCGTGAAGTGCTGCGTGGTCCGTTCACTTTGCTGAAGAGGGCTTCCTTGCTTCTTGTTTTGGCGGGTAACTTGCCGCGCTCGTAGGGGTCAAGGTTTTCATTGCACAGGCTATCCACACGACCAGGGGAACGTCGGGTTTCACTTGCGGCTCAAAGGAAACCCGGGGCTCCCAGATTATCTGTATTGTTCTGTGATACTTATTACTTTTCTGTGATGTTGCATTTATCACGCCTGGAGCGATTATTATATATTGATATATATACTAGTAGATGTTGTATATGTTTTATACCTGCGCTAGTCCAGTCCCCGCTCTGTCCTTAGTTAAGTAACCTAACGGGTGGTGACGGGACCAAGTGGCGAATGCGGATGGCATATACGTACATCATATTTTCGTTCTTTTCTGGTGTGATTAATTGATGGGACTGCGTTGATTCAGATCAATGCAAGTAAAACAGACCTATTCGATGTTGTTGGGACAATTTTAAAAAAGCTGTTATTACAAGGACATTCTCATTTGTTTTGCACAGCGGTATTCGGTTATGAATATCCAACACCTCATTCGACGAGGCATGGGCCGAGATCCCTTCATCGGGAGTGAGCCCTTAGACAGAGGTTTGCATCAGGGTAATAACTTCACTATAGTCGATTACTTTTTGCTTTGCATCGCGGTATTCAGTTGGAATATCCTGCACCTCATTCTACGGGGAAAGAGCCGAGATCTCTTTACCGGGAGTGACCTCTTTAGCAAAGGTTTTCGCCACTATATATTTATAAAAGATATGCGGTTCCTTCAACGATATCAAGTTCATTATGTTAAAGGTTTTTCGCCAAAAACCAGCCGTAGCCATCCGTCATTTCTTACGAGTATTATTTAGTATTCATGCTGCGTTTGTTGACCTAGTCAAGACGTAGTGTTCGGTAGCTAAGTGGTGCTTGTTTGTTGCATTTTAAATGGGATTGGATAGGACAGTCGTGCAGACTTGTTTACCTAGTCAAGGGCACGTGCTGGTGGGTTTAATGCAATCCAGGATAATGACGCGTTGAACTTGACTAGAGGTTTATGGTTTGTTGACCTAGTCAAGGTCAGAAACCGCTTGGGGTAAAAATCACATCGGGAGTTTCTAAAGAAACTGAAACATGCCAGGTATGTGCAAACCTTCTGGAGTGTGGTGACATGAATGTATTCCATCAAGTTATCATGCGATGATAGTTAGATTCCGATTCCCACTGATGAGTTGGTTTACTCCTCGGGTGATCCTGACTAATTCTTCTTTCAGGTTTGTAGGAGATTTTGAGGATACAGTAGGAGACAACCTGATTAGATAAAGTGATTAACCATTCTTATCTAGGTTAGAGTGCACGCTGAGTGTTTGTTTCTCTCTCTCTTTGACAGCGACCATGGCCCGACCCTGGACTATAACTCAGTGACCAAGTTAACCGAACTTTCTTAAAACATTGACTTTTGGATTGTCTGAGTTGCATACAACATTGCCACTCCTTCTTTTACCCTTCGCTTTTCTCCAGAACACCCCGTATCACTACGAACATCCACTTCCATTGGATAAATCCATCGTATGGTTATATACGAACTCGAAGGAACTTGTTCCAGATTCGAGAATGGATTCTGGTTCTGGAGAAATTGAATAGGATTATTCAGTTGTTTTCCCTTTTACCTTCTCTCAGGTTGTGAGGGCTCCTAGGATTAGGAGAGGGTACATCTACTACGCTTATTGGATAGTCTTCTTCCAAACCATAGGCGGGTGCTGAAAAGTAGAGAAGGGTGAAAACCAATTAGCCTAAGTTGGGTGTACAGAAGGTAATATGTAAAGACAAAATAAAGGGATTAGAAAGAGGGCAAAGTAAATTGCAACTGTTATCATTCACAACCAAACCAAGTATTTCATCGCCACTCCTATTTCACCTGTGCATTTCTCCGGTTCAAGAGAAATTGAATAGGATTATTCAGGTTGTATTTTATCAATACCTTCTCTCAGGTTGCGATGGCTCCTTGGATTAGGAGGGTACACCTATTACGCTTATTGGATAGTCTTCTTTCAAACTATAGGTTGGTGCCGAACGGTAGGGAAGGAAGAAAACCATTAAGCCTGAGGGGGTGTACAAAAGGTAATGAGTAAAGACAAATAAAAGGATTTGGACAGATGTCAAGGAAATATACGGTTACAGTCATGAATCTGATAGTGGAAGAGGCGTTACTAGGAATACCCGGATACCTTTACGAAATATTTTAATGTTTCAGCTTCACTATGCGTTGTTAATAGAAAACTGATTTCTCAATTAGATCCTTACTCCACGGTATGTATTTACTAGGTTTGCTTCTCACATCTGTATGGTTTTACAGATGATGAGTGGGAGTAAGTTATTGGGAATTAGGTGATCATCCTTATTATATCGGAATTCGTTGTAATTGGCGATATTTGAGGAAATCGCCTGCGTTTTAGCTGGACGACAAATATTTGGTTTTGAATATCCATTGTTATGTACCAATTTCAAATTGATATATCTGTACGTTTATTTTATAAAGTGATATATAACTTTTTGAAATTATGTCCATGACATTTACCTATATCAGTTGATAGTTAGGTAAGGAGCATTCAACAGCGGTGTAATTCTTCATAACCATAGTACAGTTTTCAACCTACGACGTACAAGGTTTGAGTTATTAAACTCATGGGACTTATACAAAATATTGTATGTCGTCCAGTTTCCATTAGGACAGAGGGGTTGGTACTCGTACTATATTCTGTTTACTTGTGACTTCTCAAGTTTTAGACATGTGTTTCATAGAAATACAAAGTCTATGTTTTGAGAAGTTATAGGTATAAGAATAAAGTAGAGAACTTTGTGTTACAAGTATCAGGATTCTTCAAGGTGATCGAAGATATAGATACTTGTGTTTGGTATTCAGTTGATAGTAATGGTTTTGAGAACTTTTTTCTCTTTCAGGTTACTCATAATTGGATGCACTCCTAAGTTGAGTAATGCCGATCGGCCTCTCTCCATTTAGTTGACATGCACTGGAGACAGCTGCATGATTTGAATCTGGTTCCAATTAAATCAGTGCCTCTGTTTCTATATTGTATATAGAATGGATCATATCTTAACGATGTTAAGGTATATGGAGTTGTCCGGCTTATGCTTAAATCCAGACTCTGGATAACTCAAGGCACGTTTTTGTAATGGCAGTTTTTGGGTTAACCCAGGCTATGACGAGGGTTAATTTTGTACCATCTGGAAGATAAATAGTGATATTGTTCTTGACTCGCCACCGTTTTTGTAAAATAGACTTTTTCAGAAAACAGTAGTGGGAGTATGGTAGAACTGGAAGTGATTCCAGAACCACAGACAATTACTGAAAATTTAATAGAAAATAAACATTCAATCAGATTTGACATTACATTAGCCACTCCGCAGATATGGTGGGTAACCTCAGGCACCCGAGTGGTACTCCGGTATCCTCAAGGATGGTGACATGGAGGTTCTTGTTTACTTAGAATTGACACTACTACTGTTCTAAATTATCAGACCCGGCAGGAGGATGGGTATAGCGTCGTTCCAAACTAGCTTTAGAAGTGCACGTGTATATGACTCTGCAAGAGGGTTGTTGTAGTCAGTGGGAGCAGCGGAAGCATAGTGGACAAGTAACTTGTGTCTATTTATAGATTAAAGAGGATATAGCAAAGAAAGATCATCTATTTTTGATGTGACAGTCATAGGCTTTGACTTCATAAGAATAGGAGATGGATCTGTTAAGAACGAAGTAGGGTGTGATGTCCTGGTATTTTGATAACATGCACGTTGTTGAAAGTGAAATTCCTATACTACGATCGGTTATACTGTGGTTGTCACACAGTGGTTTCTCCACAAAGGATATAGATATTATATCAGGCATTCTGGTTACTAGATCTATGGTTTTAGATCTAGATTTGGGTAGTTTCCAAATTTGGGTACTTAGACAGTATTCTAAAAGTGTTTTAGAATGGACAACTCCTGGCAAGGTAGTTTACCAGTGTAAGTCTACGTTGCCTACCCCGGTGCTTGCGGGGAGGCGGAAAACGGAATAAAAAACAGATTTTTTCGAACTATGCAACATGGAATAGCTAAAGGAGGATCTTTGCTAAACAAAAACTAACTAAAAGATAACTAGAAATTAGCTACATGGAAGAATGGTTATACCTAGGGCTTTATGTCCTTCTCTCCTTGCTCCTTGGAGTGGAAGAAAGAGATCACCTTGTCGCCTTCTCTAGTCGAAGAAGGATCCACCCGAGAGCCTCAACCTTTGGCTTCAACTTCAAGCTAGAAGTAACTAAGGTGCTAGAAGTGCTAATCCTAGAACCTTAGATAAGAGTAGAGATTACTTTGGAGAGGTTTATCTCAAGCTCAAGTATTTCTCAACACATGAGAGGGGAGAGCTTGAGAGAGAGGAAGAGGAGGAGAGAGAATCTATATGATAGAATGAGAGAATAATAGAACCATTCTCACATATATGTGTGAATTATGTAAAAAGATAATTAGCTAGATAATTGTCATGGTTTAATCAAGACTTGACCATTATCATTTCACATTAAATGAAAATTGCAAGGATCAAAGAGCATCTTTCATATGGAATGATGATGGTCAACATGTCAACCAAGGTCAACAAGTCAAGTATGGTCAAAATGTCAACAACCCTAACCATGCACAATTATATATATAACTAATATCAATTAATCATAATACACACATAAGCATTAGGGTTAACAAAATGACAATGGTTATTAACCCTAATCAAAGTCCTCTGCCTCTGTCTCAGTCAACTGTGCATACGCACCCGTATTCGTGATCCGAGGAACACGAATACAATGAGATAAAACCAATCCCAAATCATATACTAGGATCTGGCTTAAACCAAAGCCCGCTAGTATAAGCTGTCCGGACAGCAAACGTGCACAAGTGCGCGGATATGAACGAACCCTGTCGCAAAACCATGCGACCTCTACTCATTTTGCCTAAAGGCGAATAGCTCTCTGTGTGGGACTCTAAAGACTCGACACTATGCTAGCAGTGGGTTTAACTACAGACCGCAAGCGGCACTAGCTGTACGTAACGGTCCCCAGGTAGATGCCGATAAGAAGACTGACGAGGTGACCCCATCTGAACTCCTACTGAGCATGTATGTAACAGTCTCCGTACAGTCCGGTCTGTTCATCTGATACATCGCATGGTGGGCCTAAGGAGCGGTAAACGTCAATCCCCTAATAGCGGTACAAGTCGTATCGGAGTGTAGCCCAGAATACCCTGAGATAACACTGGAAACCTACCAGTATATCTCGCTTGCCCTGGCCAGGGACTACTTGTGTAACGGCTCTCCTGGACACAGCGATGTCAACCCCCAATACCGGGAGAGACGAATCCTGTCTAACCATCACTGCCTCCAAGTGCTTCGGGACTGCACCCAAGTACTACCTGTTTGCACGACTCCTTTGAGCCGTGGTAGGGTAGTAATCAAAGTACAGTGGGAACACACTCGAGGCGAAGTGACATTGTCAAGTCAGCGGACTAAGCTGTACTCATGTCACCTGGGAACTGATAACTGACGATAGGTATAATACCAACCAACAGTTCCCGACGAGTCCTGTCCAGTGTACTCGAAACCTAACGAGCACCCGCATACTATCTCAAGTACGACGTACTAACGGCTGTGGGACAGACCGTCTCCCGCACTGGGATGAGAAGCGCATACGCTAGTCTACTCCGGAGTATCGATGCCCTGTCTCGATAGTCCAACGACTAGGGACCTGTATAAGGATGTGCTTATGGATTACCCATCCCCCATGAGTGTGAGCGCCATCACAACGCTGGTAATCAAGCAAAGATCCTAAGGGTTCTACTAATATGTATATAAGCGATATGCTAAAAGAAACACATGCACATATTAAAGCAGAGACAAACCAAGTAGCATACTACCATTTCGAGCAAGATTGTATATACAACTGTGAATATCCCAAGCTTCCATCAAGTAATATACATACTAGTATGATACAGTAATGGCCTCTAGGGCATATACACTAACAATCTCCCACTTGCACTAAGGCCATGTACTGGCGTATCGAAGACCTATCATCTCGATCAGCCGCTCGAACTGAGTCTGAGGTAAGGCCTTCGTGAATGGATCTGCAGTGTTATCTTCTGAACCAACCCTCTGAACCTCGATCTCCTGGCGATCCACGATCTCCCTGATCAGGTGATACCGCCTCAAGATGTGTCTGGATTTCTGATGGGACCTGGGTTCCTTCACTAAATCTATAGCCCCGTTGTTATCGCAATACAGAGGTATTGGATCAACAATGGACGGAACCACCTGAAGTTTTTTCAAGAACTTCCTCATCCAGACAGCTTCTTTTTGCGGCATCAGATGCAGCGATGTATTCCGCTTCCATAGTCGAGTCAGCAACGGTTTCCTGTTTGGAACTCTTCCAACACACCGCCCCTCCATTGAGGGTGAAGACAAAACCCGACATGGACTTGGAAGCATCCTTGTCACTCTAGAAGCTGGAGTCAGCAAAGGCCTCCATCTGGAGGTCTTTTCCGCCATACACCAAGAACATCTTCTTAGTCCTTCTCAGGTACTTGAGAATGTTCTTTACCGCTATCCAATGTTTCTCCCCAGGGTTTGACTGATACCTGCTTACCACACTCAGTGCATAAGCCACATCTGGTCTGGTACACAACATCGCATACATTATAGAGCCTACCGTAGAAGCGTAGGGTATAATAGACATGCGATCCCTCTCCAAATCAGTCTTGGGAGACATCTCTTTGGAGAGGGTGATCCCGTGACAAGCCGGTAGATTACCGCGCTTGGAATCTTCTATACTGAATCTTTTCAGTATGGTGTCGATGTACCTGGACTGTGAGAGTCCTAAAATCCTCTTGGATCTGTCACGGTAGATCCGGATCCCCAGAATGTATGAGGCATCACCCAGGTCTTTCATGGAGAACCTGTGTGACAAGAAACCCTTGACAGATTGTAGCATAGGAATGTCATTTCCTATTAAGAGAATGTCATCCACGTATAAAACGAGGAATACTACAGTTCTCGCTACAAATCTACAATAGATGCATGGTTCATCTGGATTTTTGATAAAGCCAAATTCCATGACCGTCTCATCAAAACAGATGTTCCAACTCCGCGATGCCTGCTTTAGTCCATAAATGGACTTAAGCAACTTGCACACCTTTTCGCTGCTCCCACTCTGAATGAAACCCTCTGGCTGGTCCATATAGACACACTCCTCTAAATTTCCATTTAGAAAAGCGGTCTTTACGTCCATCTGCCAAATCTCATAATCATGGAAGGCAGCAATGGCAAGAAGGATCCGAATGGATTTCAGCATAGCTACTGGAGAAAGGACGATATTCTTTTAGTTTATTTGTAAACTAGTTCATCTTTCACCTAAATATCTAGCCGACGATCCGTAGTCGGGTTTCTCGGCACCATAATTTTTGAAATTGGCATGTTCCATGCCTTGTGAGACCTCTTGAGTGTTCCTAGGAACCCTACAGACGAGGACTACAACCCGCCGGAACACCTTCCGGTCTCGGGACACCCTGGGGGTAAGAGCCTATGCTTCGCCACACTGTCACATAGTGAGAACCCCCCATAGGTCGACATCCAATGTCTAGTAGTAGCCTCTAGGGCATACATATAACTAACAATAAAGACGACTGAGTGTCAGTCACAGGCATTGTCTTTACCCTCAGTAAAGGGACGGTATGTTGGAAGAGTTCCAAGCTAGATACCGTGACATACTAGACGATAAAGGCAGGATACATCGCTACTTAAGATGCTACCAAAGAGGAAGTCTGGGTGTATATTGGTTCATGAGATGAACTTAGTTCCTCCCATTGTGTGACAATGGAGTTGTGGCTTATGCCAAGGAACGCCGGTCTCATCAGTGATCCAGACATATTCTAAGGCAGTATCGCCTGATCATGGAGATAGTTGATCTCCAGGGTGATCGAGGTTAGGAGAGTAGATTCAGAGGACAACGCAGCGGATCCACTCACAAAGGCCTGTTCCCAGAGAGAGATTTTTTATGGGATGGTTGAGTATGAGATACTACAACCACTGCTACAGATGGCCCTAGTGCAAGTGGGAGATTGTTAGTTATATGTATGCCCTAGAGGCCATTACTGTACATTGGATGTATATTGTAGTGGATGCTGGGACATATGTAGGGAGGACTTTCTTGCTCGACATGATAGTATGCTATCTGGTTGACCTTTACCTTAACGTGTATGCTGATTGTCTCTCTGTTACATGTTGGTAAAGCCCTTAGGATCTGTACTTAACAACCTGGATTATGATGCGGATCATACTAGTGGGGACATGGTAGTCCATAAGTACATCCTTCAAAGTCCCTACTCGAGGGTGTATCGAGACGGGGAATCGATATACCAGAGTAGACTAGCGTGTACCTTCTCGACCCATACAGATGGGCGATGGATGATCCCATATCCATTGGTGTTTGACATCAGAGGAGATATACGGGTGCTCAGTAGAGACTGGGTACACTGGACGGACTCGCCGAGAACTCCCAGATGGTATTATACCTCACTGAAAGGTTCCTAGGCACCCTAGTGGGTTCTCTCAAGGCATCGAACATGCCAAATTAAAATTTTTGGTGCCGAGAAACCCTAGACTACGGATCTTAGAATAGATGTTTAGGCGAAATAGAAAGCTAGTTAACAGTTAACTACTGTGATACGGATATACAACCTTTGTAGATCCGGATTTCCACCTCCACGGCTCCGCAACGTCATGTCCTCGCTATCCATCATGAATCCTCGACTCGATCATCGGCTTCATCGGGAAAGCAAGCGGAATAGCTCGTCGGTTTTGTGTCAAAGACGATCTACGTCGAGGTTGCACAAACTCAAGCTCCGACTTCACAAACTTGTGAAACTTGTGAAGTAAACACCCAAAACAACTTGGCAAGAGGTAGAGGGTGAAGAAATAGGAGGTGGGTTCACTTTAGATTTGGATTTAACTCACTAAAGCTCAAGTTGCCATTGGAGTAGCAAGCTTGAAGAAGAAGAAGAAGATGAGCTCAAGAAAAGAATATGATAAGTCTTGTGATAAAAATAAATATAAATCAAATACTTATCATAACTTGAACTAGGGTTAAGTGTAGAGAATTAACCATGGTCACTTTGATGGGTTAGGGTTAAGCATGAAGATAAGGATGGTTAGCAAAGTCAAAGCTTCATGAAGCTTCAATATAAAACAAACTTAGCCACCATTCTTATCATAACTTATTTCAAATAAATAAATAAATAAATAAATAAATAAATGAAAATGCAAAACCCTAATTATCATATTAACCATGGATTAATTTTATACACTTAACTAAATGATCAAGTATCATCATATATGATACAGAAAAGTGCACGAAAGCATATCACATATACAATGTGCATCAAGTGAGAAAAATCCGTTTAAAGTGAACCAATACTAGTTAATGCAATGCAATATATCATATATATAATTATGCATTAAATCATTAAATCAACATTTGATTCAATGATCCGGTCATGTCGCACATAACCGACTAGAATCTAATGTATCGATTTATCGAATCAATGATTCGATAACTAGGTCATATCGAATATAACCAATCGAAACATATATCGCGAGAATGAAATGCGGTATCACATACACGCATTATTCTCGGTCCTGCACATATCTCATATGCGCTCCTATTTCGTTTCGCTTGAGCCAGGAAACCTCTGTGTAGGACTCTAAAGACTCGTCAATACGCCGGTAGCAGATGATGATCATATCAAGCACCCACAAGCCGCAAGCGGTCTGCTAAACGTAACGGCCACCCGGGTATTGAGCGATCAGAAGATCGACGAGCTAGCCCGCTCATACTCCTGCGAATCCGACCAGTAACACTTACCATACAGTCAAGTCTCTTCGTCTGATACGTCGCATATCAAGTCTAGGGGTGGTATACGTCAGACCCCAATAACCCGATAAGTCGTGCTGATGTGAGGCTCGTAACGGGTCGAGAAACTACTGGTAACACTTACCAGCAAATCTCTGATCAGCCCTGGCCAGGGACTTACCTGTTACGGCCAATCGAGCACAGCGCAACATCAACTCCCAATACCGGGAGAGACGAAACCCCTCCTATCGCTCATTGCCTCCATGTGACTCGGGACTGTACCCAAAGACCACCGTTTTGCACGCCCTCATGGACGTGGTAAGGCGGAGATCAAAGCACAGTGGGAATCACACAAGACTCTATGACGATCTCGGGTCTACAGACTAACCTGTACAAGTGTCACCTGAGAACTGCCATCTGACGTGAGGTATAATACCATCTGGGAGTTCTCGGCGAGTCCGTCCAGTGTACCCAGTTTCCACTGAGCACCCGTATACCATCTCTGATGTCAAACACCAATGGATATGGGATCATCCATCACCCATCACATGGGTCGAGAAGCGTATACGCTAGTCTACTCTGGTATATCGATGCCCCGTCTCGAGATACCCACGACTAGGGACCTTGAAGGATGTACTTATGGACTACCATGTCCCCAATAGTATGATCTGCATCATAGTCCAGGTAGTCAAGTACAAATCCTAAGGGCTTTACCAACATGTAACTATAAGACAGTATAAAGAGACTAGTGTACATGTTAAGATAAATGGCAACCAGATAGCATACTATCATGTCGAGCAAGAAAGTCATCTCTATATATGTCCAAGCATCCAATATAATATACATAATCTGTACAATACTGGCCTCTAGGGCATACATACAACTAACAATCTCCCACTTGCACTAGGGCCAGCTGCTGTAGTATCTCATACCGAGCATCCTGAAGAGTCTCTCAAACTGTATCTGGGGAATGGCCTTCGTGAGTGGATCCGCCGTGTTGTTCTTCGTGTCAACTCTCCTGACCTCGATCTCCCGGCGATCAACTATCTCCCGGATCAGGTGATACCGCCTCAGAATATGCCTGGACCGCTGATGGGACCTGGGTTCCTTGGCCAAAGCCACCGCTCCATTGTTATCGCAATACAAAGGTATTGGATGCTCAATGGATGGAACCACACCAAGTTCAGAAATGAACTTCTTGATCCAGACAGCCTCTTTGGCAGCATCGTTGGCAGCGATGTATTCAGCCTCCATCGTCGAGTCTGCCACGGTTTCCTGCTTGGAACTCTTCCAGCTAACCGCCCCTCCGTAAAGGGTAAAGACAAAGCCCGACTGCGACTTAGAGTCGTCCTTATCACTCTGGAAGCTCAAATCGGTAAAGGACTCCACTTGGAGTTCTCCGTTACCATACACCAAGAACATATCTCTAGTCCTTCGCAAGTACTTGAGAATGCTCTTCACAGCTGTCCAGTGACTCTCTCCAGGATCAGCTTGATACCTGCTCACTACACTTAGTGAGTATGCTACATCGGGTCTGGTACATAGCATCGCATACATGATAGAGCCTACTGCCGAAGCATAGGGTATCCCTTGCATGCGAGCTCTCTCCAAATCAGTCTTGGGAGACATCTCTTTGGAGAGAGTGACTCCAGAGATCGTGGGCAAGTTCCCACGCTTGGACTCTTCTATACTAAACCTCTTTAGTATGGTGTCAATGTACCTGGATTGGGACAATCCCAAAATCCGTTTGGATCTATCTCTATAGATCCTGATTCCCAATATGCAGGAGGCATCACCAAGATCTTTCATTGAGAATCTTTGTGATAAGAAGAGCTTGACCGATTGCAGCATAGGAATATCATTTCCTATCAAGAGTATGTCGTCCACGTACAATACGAGGAAGACAACCTTACTCTCTGCCACCTTCTTGTAAATACAAGGTTCATCTGGATTTTTGACGAAATCAAACTCTTTGATAACGACGTCAAAGCAGATGTTCCAACTCCGCGATGCTTGCTTTAATCCATAAATGGATTTAAGCAGTTTGCACACCTTCCCGCTGCTCCCACTGTCTACGAAGCCCTCTGGCTGAGTCATGTACACGCACTCTTCTAAATCACCATTTAGAAAGGCGGTCTTAACATCCATTTGCCAGATTTCGTAGTCATGAAAGGCAGCAATGGCAAGCATGATTCGGATGGATTTAAGCATAGCCACTGGAGAAAAGGTTTCGTCATAGTCCACACCTGGTCTTTGACGAAAACCCTTTGCTACAAGTCTAGCTTTGAAAGTCTCCACTTTCCCATCTACACCAAGTTTCTTCTTGAAGATCCACTTGCTCCAAATGGGTTTTACCCCTTCAGGAGCAACTTCCAAAGTCCATACCTTGTTGGTGTACATGGAATCCATCTCGGACCGCATAGCATCCAGCCATTTCACTGAGTCCCCACTCGTGATGGCCTGCTCGAAGCTAGTTGGGTCATCATCCTCCATGATGCAATCCTCGCTTCCACCATCCATGAGAAAACCGTAGTATCTCTCAGGTTGGCGAGGAACCCTACTAGATCGGCGGAGTGGCTGGGGTTCATCGGGAACTATGGAATCCTCTGGTTCCACCAGATCTTCTGTTGTAGCTTGTGCAGCTGGAACCTCTTCCAGTTCTACCTCATGACCACTAATCTCTTTTTCAAGAAATTCCTTTTCTAAAAAGGTGGCATGCCGAGAAACAAACACTCTTTGTTCCTCAGGGTGGTAGAAGATATACCCTCGCGAATGTTTGGGATATCCAATAAACTTACACAGAATGGACCTTGCCGCGAGTTTGTCCGGATTTTGCGTTTTTACATAGGCCGGACAACCCCATATCTTAACATAATTAAGATATGGTCTCTTTCCTTTCCATATCTCATATGGAGTGGTCGGCACGGTTTTGGTGGGAACCATATTCAATAGGTCTGCAGCTGTTTCCAGTGCATATCCCCAGAAGGAAATAGGTAACTCAGCTGTGCTCATCATAGAGCGCACCATATCTAATAGGGTGCGGTTCCTTCGTTCTGATACACCGTTGTGCTGTGGTGTATATGGAGGAGTCAGCTGAGAGAGAATCCCATTCTCTTTTAGGAAGTCCAGGAATTCATTGCTTAAGTATTCTCCTCCTCGATCAGATCGTAGGATTTTAATACTTTTTCCGGTTTGGTTCTCGACTTCTTGTTTATATTCCCTAAATTTCTCAAAAGCTTCTGATTTGTGTTTCATCAGGAACACATACCCGAACCTAGAGAGATCGTCAGTGAATGTAATGAAGTATGAAGAACCATCCCTGGCATGTGTAGACATGGGACCGCATACATCACTATGTATCAGTCCTAAGAGTTCGGTAACTCTTTCTCCGTGTCCCGTAAACGGAGTCTTGGTCATCTTGCCTTTGAGACATGACTGGCAAGTGTCATAAGATGAAAATTCAAACGGATTTAAATATCCATCTTTATGCAACTTAGCTAGTCGTGTCGCATTGATGTGACCCAGTCTACAATGCCACAAGAAGGATTCATTGAGTTCAGAACTCTTCCTCTTGTGTGTGTTTGTTATACTGAGGACTGTTGATTGGTTTAGAACATAAATGCCATTGCACAACGTGCCTGATCCAACCAACTTTTGGTTATGGAAAATGTTCATAACATTGTCCTGTAATACAAAATTATATCCCTCTTTACTTAATAAAGAAACCGATATAATGTTGCATATCAGGTTCGGCATGTAATAGCATTCGTTCAGAACCAATGTATTACCAGTTGGTAATACAAGGTGATATTCCCCGACAGTCTTGGCTGCAACAATTGCACCATTTCCAACTCTAATGTCTTTATCACCTTCTCCAAGTTCTCTACCTTTCCTTAGCCCATGTAACTGATTACATATATGGGATCCCGACCCGGTATCCAATACCCAGGACGTAGAGCAAATGGAGAAACAGTTCTCAGTAACGAACATACCCGAAGAAAATGCATCATTATGTACTTTCTTCATTCGGGTGGCATGGGAATCCTGGTATTCCCCTATATCCTGTTCATTCCTATAACTCTTATAAGAATGAACGGAACCAACGTTCCCCAGCACAGTATAACATGCGGGTTCGGTCAATACATCCATTTTATTATCTTTATTAAGGCATGAAATGGTCGCTACCTGGAGAGAGAGAGAAGAAAACACTTTAGCGTATGCTCGTGCAAGATCAGATTGGTTTTTATCTTATCTAATCAGGATGGCTCCCACTGCTTTTTATCAAATCTTCCTCCAAACCCTAAAAGGAAAGACTAGCCGGGATTAATTACACACTACAGGTTCGCCAATCTTTCATCCAGGCCAGTGTCGGTACTTTGAGGGAGGTCCCCCGTGCCTTCGCACGAACCTAATTAATGTAAACCTCGTTTTCCCAGAGGCGTAACCTCGTTAACACCTTTCTAGACACCTACTTGATCGGCTAATTGTAATGTATAAAACTCTCCCAGGAGTAACTCTTACTCGCAGCGGGTATCGGGATCCAACTATCTCATAGAAGGTATGCAATCTCATTGCAAATTTCAACACTTGAAATTCCCGATAATATTTTGCCCCTAGCGTCCTATGACCTTGACGCAGGCCAACAAACCATAGTGCGCTAGTCAAGTTCAACCCGTCATTTCCTGATTGAATTAAACCCACCCGTACGACCCTTGACGCAGGCCAACAAAGTCGCACGACTACCCTAATCCAATCTGCATCATATGCATAAGCAGATAAATACTAGTTAGCTACCGCACACTACGCCTTGACGCAGGCCAACAAACGTAGCACGAATACTAACTACTACTCATCTGAAATGATGGAGGGCTACGCCAGGTTTTTCTGAAAACCATGAGCGTAATGAACTTGATATCGTTGTAGAATCAAATGAAGTTTTGAAATGGAGTGATTTTGAGGTTTTTCTAGTTTTGCTAAAGGAGTCACTCCCGGTGAAGGGATCTCGGTCCTTTCCTCGTCGAATGAGGTGCGGGATATATCATATATATCACTGTGCAAAGCAAAAACTCTTAAAAGCAATCAAAACCAAACCGAGTGTGTAGCATCTGCCAGTTACTGCTAAAGGAGTCACTCCCGGTGAAGGGATCTCGGTCCTTTCCTCATCGAATAAGGTGCGGGGTATATCATATATACCGCTGTGCAAAGCAAGAACTGTAGCTACCTGTTTTATTTTAAAATTCGATTCTACAACATCTTAGGTTTCTTATCTTTCATTAATCACATTAATGAAGTCCCATCATTTAAATACCTAAACATCACAGATAGATATGACGTACACTTATGCCATCCGCATTCGCCTCGATGTCCCCTCGTGCACCGTTAGGTTAGGTAACTAACGACAGAGCAGGGCAGGGCTAGCGCGGGTGTAAAACATAAGTAACGTCTATATAATATATCATATATACTATATACTATATCCATCACAGAATCACATCACAGATATCGCAGCAGAATAAACATATGAAATATTGGATATACTAGGACGTCCGTGTTTTCAATACGAGCCAGTATAAAACACGGATTCCACGGTCGTGATGAATAGCCAATCCCACACCCCTAGACCCCTACGAGAGCGGCAAGCAACCCTGCCAATTCTAGGGTTAGGAGACCCGGATTCGACACCTCGAGTTGGTCTCCCACTGGACCCCAGAACCCGGTTACTTGTGCTCCCCTCCTTGGGTCTATCCTAGTGCAGAAAAGTAAATAATATACAAAGGGTGACAACTCCCGCATCCTGGAAGTGCCCCGAATAAAAGAATATTACATACAAGTTTTTACATGAATGAAAATGAAAAACACTCATCTCACATAAAAACCCCCGGCTATTCGAACACGACGATCCAATATAACATATCCAGCAACACATAACATCACATGTCATCAACGTAAGTAAGTATGCATACCCCAATTGTCGTTGATGTATAGCAACGAAACCGGCGATATGAACATACTACACTTACGGTCACAGAAAAGAAAGTGTAAAACTACAACAATTGGAATCCGCAACTACTTTAGACATCGCATGCCTAACAGATATAAATCCCGCATTTTAGTCCCATTATCGAAAACTCTTTTCGATATCCAATGAAACTAAACCGCTAGATTTATAACATCCATCCAGTTATCTCATAACCTTTTTGTGAATTCCAATTATTGTATCCAGTTCCGGATAAATAGAATATATCAAACTTTCCGATCGAACATTCGAACACCCAAGTTTTCCCGACACCGATCAACACATGAAATAAGCTCAAAGACATTCACTTCATACCTCAGTACCGACGGTCCAGCCGTAGAAGGGTCAAGCCAACGCCTCACATGTGGCACGCCGTACTGCCCCAAACCCGAAGGTTCAAAGGGCAGTTCAAGACGGTCACATAATCGAGTTAAGGTTTGTGTCTTCTAGAGGGACCATCGCGTTACTTGCACTACTTCGAACGTCTTTTAACCACAGAAAAGTCCAACACTTGGAATTATTCGGCAGGGGAAAACCTGGGTATTTATATCCGGTCGAACTCTTTAACATATTCTACAGTTATCTGGAAAAACACAAAAGACGAAATTTGATAATCCGATCGAAATACTGATTCCCAATAGTACCCCAAAATACTCTTCTGTAAAGTCACAATAAAAATATCCCAGAAAACATAGCATTATATTACAAGAGTTACTGTGCAGAAATAATTATGAAAGGGAACAGTAAGGCCGCGGAAGCGCCGCACATGCCTGGCATGTGCCGCCCTTCCGCGGTGGAAAAGTTGAATTACCCCCTCGTATTTCACATTAATTCTAATAACACCCTGCTTGATTTTCTACATATTTTTAATTGACAAAAATCCGAATTTTTAGAAAAAGTCCAGAGAGCATTTTTAGGTTTTGGATTTCGGTTCGATCGGGTTTCAAACGTCGTCGGGACTTCGCCTAACGCTCTAGCTAGGCTCTGATACCAGTGAAAGGTTCCTAGGCACCCTAGTGGGTTCTCTCAAGGCATCGAACATGCCAAATTAAAATTTTTGGTGCCGAGAAACCCGAGACTACGGATCTTAGACTAGATGTTTAGGCGAAATAGAAAGCTAGTTAACAGTTAACTACTGTGATACGGATATACAACCTTTGTAGATCCGGATTTCCACCTCCACGGCTCCGCAACGTCATGTCCTCGCTGTCCATCATGAATCCTCGACTCGATCATCGGCTTCATCGGGAAAGCAAGCGGAATAGCTCGTCGGCTTTGTGTCAAAGACGATCTACGTCGAGGTTGCACAAACTCAAGCTCCGACTTCACAAACTTGTGAAACTTGTGAAGTAAACACCCAAAACAACTTGGCAAGAGGTAGAGGGTGAAGAAATAGGAGGTGGGTTCACTTTAGATTTGGATTTAACTCACTAAATCTCAAGTTGCCATTGGAGTAGCAAGCTTGAAGAAGAAGAAGAAGATGAGCTCAAGAAAAGAATATGATAAGTCTTGTGATAAAAATAAATATAAATCAAATACTTATCATAACTTGAACTAGGGTTAAGTGTAGAGAATTAACCATGGTCACTTTGATGGGTTAGGGTTAAGCATGAAGATAAGGATGGTTAGCAAAGTCAAAGCTTCATGAAGCTTCAATATAAAACAAACTTAGCCACCATTCTTATCATAACTTATTTCAAATAAATAAATAAATAAATAAATGAAAATGCAAAACCCTAATTATCATATTAACCATGGATTAATTTTATACACCTAACTAAATGATCAAGTATCATCATATATGATACAGAAAAGTGCACGAAAGCATATCACATATACAATGTGCATCAAGTGAGAAAAATCCGTTTAAAGTGAACCAATACTAGTTAATGCAATGCAATATATCATATATATAATTATGCATTAAATCATTAAATCAACATTTGATTCAATGATCCGGTCATGTCGCACATAACCGACTAGAATCTAATGTATCGATTTATCGAATCAATGATTCGATAACTAGGTCATATCGAATATAACCAATCGAAACATATATCGCGAGAATGAAATGCGGTATCACATACACGCATTATTCTCGGTCCTGCACATATCTCATATGCGCTCCTATTTCGTTTCGCTTGAGCCAGGAAACCTCTGTGTAGGACTCTAAAGACTCGTCAATACGCCGGTAGCAGATGATGATCATATCAAGCACCCACAAGCCGCAAGCGGTTTGCTAAACGTAACGGCCACCCGGGTATTGAGCGATCAGAAGATCGACGAGCTAGCCCGCTCATACTCCTGCGAATCCGACCAGTAACACTTACAATACAGTCAAGTCTCTTCGTTTGATACGTCGCATATCAAGTCTTGGGGTGGTATACGTCAGACCCCAATAACCCGATAAGTCGTGCTGATGTGAGGCTCGTAACGGGTCGAGAAACTACTGGTAACACTTACCAGCAAATCTCTGATCAGCCCTGGCCAGGGACTTACCTGTTACGGCCAATCGAGCACAGCGCAACATCAACTCCCAATACCGGGAGAGACGAAACCCCTCCTATCGCTCATTGCCTCCATGTGACTCGGGACTGTACCCAAAGACCACCGTTTTGCACGCCCTCATGGACGTGGTAAGGTGGAGATCAAAGCACAGTGGGAATCACACAAGACTCTATGACGATCTCGGGTCTACAGACTAACCTGTACAAGTGTCACCTGAGAACTGCCATCTGACGTGAGGTATAATACCATCTGGGAGTTCTCGGCGAGTCCGTCCAGTGTACCCAGTTTCCACTGAGCACCCGTATACCATCTCTGATGTCAAACACCAATGGATATGGGATCATCCATCGCCCATCACATGGGTCGAGAAGCGTATACGCTAGTCTACTCTGGTATATCGATGCCCCGTCTCGAGATACCCACGACTAGGGACCTTGAAGGATGTACTTATGGACTACCATGTCCCCAATAGTATGATCTGCATCATAGTCCAGGTAGTCAAGTACAAATCCTAAGGGCTTTACCAACATGTAACTATAAGACAGTATAAAGAGACTAGTGTACATGTTAAGATAAATGGCAACCAGATAGCATACTATCATGTCGAGCAAGAAAGTCATCTCTATATATGTCCAAGCATCCAATATAATATACATAATCTGTACAATACTGGCCTCTAGGGCATACATACAACTAACAATCACGTCAGATGGCAGTTCTCTGGTGACACTGGTACAGAGTAGTCTGTTGACCCGAGATCGTCATAGAGTCTTGTGTGGTTCCCACTGTGCTTTGATTTCCATCTTACCACGTCCAAGAGGGCGTGCAAAACGGTGGTTTTTGGGTACAGTCCCAAGTCACATGGAGGCAATGAGCGATAGGAGGGGATTCGTCTCTCCCGGTATAGGGAGTTGATGTTGTGCTGTGTTCGATTGGCTATAACAGGAAATCCCTAGCCACGGTTGTTGAGATTTACTGGTAAGTGTTACCAGTAGTTTCTCGAAGTGTTATAGACCTCATATCGACACGACTTATCGAGCTATTGGGGTCTGACGTTAACCACCCCTAGGCGAGATATGCGACATATCAGACGATCAGACCGGACTGTACGGTAGTGTTACTGGTTGGATTCACTGGAGTGTGAGCGGGCTTGCTCGTCGATCTTCAGATCGCTCAATACCCGGGTGGCCGTTACGTTTAGCAGACCGCTTGCGGCTTGTGGGTGCTTGATATGATCATCACCTGCTGCCGGCGTATTGACGAGTCTTTAGAGTCCTACACAGAGGTTTCCTGGCTCAAGCGAAACGAAATAGGAGCGCATATGAGATATGTGCGGGACCGAGAATAATACGAGTATGTGATACTGTATTCGATTCTCGCGATGTGACATTGATCGGTTATATGTGATATAGCCGGGTTATCGGATCAAGTGTTGATTCGATAAGTTGTTACTAATGATACTAGCCGGTTATATGCGATATGACCGGATCGTTAAATCAAGTGTTGATTTAATGATTTAATGCATAATTATATATTTGATATATTACTTTGCATCAACTAGTATCGGTTCACTTTATAATGGATTTTCTCACTCGGATGTGCGCATTACATATGCGACATGATTTCTGTGCACTAGATTGTATCATGTTTGATGATACATGCATTTTGGTTAAATGTAAAGAATTAAACCATGTTTTAAGTGGATAATTAGGGTTTTGATTTCCTTATTCATTTATTAATCTTTTTCTTTTTGGAAAAAGGAAAAAGGAAATGAGAAAATGGTTGCTATTTTGTTTGTATTCTTTGAAGCTTCATGAACTTTGACCATAGCAACCATTTTGTCTTCTTATACAAACCCTAACCATTCATCTAACTTGAGTTAACTCTCTACAATTAACCATGGTCTTGTTATGATAAGGTTTGATTATTCATTTCATTTTTAATTAACTTATCATAACTATTATCTTCTTCTTCCTCATTTTTCTTCAAGTGAAGAAAGCAAGGTCATCAATGGTGATTGATGATAAAGAGTGAGAAATCCAATTCTAAAGTCTACCCACTTCCTATTTCTTCATCCTCTACCTCTTGCCAAGTAGTAGAGTGTGTTTCCTTCACAAGTTTTTAGGGCTTGGTGAAGGTGGAGCTTGATTTAGCGATGCCTCGACGTAGATCATCTTCGGCATGGACATCGACGACCTAGCTCGCTTTTTCTCCGACGAAGCCGACTCTAGAGCCCGGATTCCTTTTGGACAGCGGAGACGACTTCGTTGCGGAGCTATGGAGGTGGAGCACCGGATCTACAAAGGTTGTATTTCCGATATTCTTTTAGTTTATTTGTAAACTAGTTCATCTTTCGCCTAAATATCTAGCCGACGATCCGTAGTCGGGTTTCTCGGCACCATAATTTTTGAAATTGGCATGTTCCATGCCTTGTGAGACCTCTTGAGTGTGCCTAGGAACTGCCGCGGAAACGCGGTGGAATAGTTGAATTAGGTCCACGAAATTTACAGTAATTCCTAGAAAACCCTGCTTGATTTTCTGCATATTTTTAATTTCGAAAAATCCACGTTTTTAGAAAAAGGACAGAGAGCATTATTTGAGATGGGGTTTCGGGTCGATCGGACTTCAAACTCCGTCTAGACTTCGCCTAAGGCTCTAGCTAGGCTCTGATACCACTGTAGGTCAGGCAGCAACCCCATCCAATGGGGTCGCCGTAGCACCAACGGGTCCCTCAGCAGCTACTTTTTACGCATGCCCCCTCTAGAAGACAACAAACCTTAACTCGATTATGTGACCGTCTTGAACTGCCCTTTGAACCTTCGGGTTTGGGGCAGTACGGCGTGCCACATGTGAGGCGTTGGCTTGACCCTTCTACGGCTGGACCGTTGGTACTGAGGTACGAACTGAATGTTGTTAGACTCATTTCATGTGTTGATCTGTATCGGGAAAACTTGGGTGTTTGACTGTTCGATCAAAAAGTTTAACATTTTCTATTTATCTGGAATGGGATACAATAATTGGAATTCACAAAAGTTATGTGATAACTAAATGAATGTTATAAACGTAGCAATTTAGTCTCACATGATCGGTTGCCACGGAATTTTGATGTGATCAAAAGTCCGTCGCAATCACGTAGCGTACGCGGATACTCGCCGGGTAAACTTAATAGACAGCCTCACCCCATAGCCCCGACCAAGTGACTGTAGGAGAACCCCGTCGCCAAAAGCATCCGTTCGGGTGCTCCCGGCAGCGGTGTTCCGCATTGGTGCACTTCTTCGACGGTATCGGGGGTGCGGCCGTCTACTGAAGTTTGCGACGAGCATTCGATCAGGATGTCGGGAATCTTGTTGAATTACCCGACTTGATATTGAAAAGTGTTTTCGATTTTGAGACTAAAATGCGGGGTTTATAATTGGTAGGCATGTGATGTCTAAGGAATTCATTTGGTCAGGCATGCGATGTCTGAGGTGGTTGCGGATTCCAACTGTTGTAGTTTTACACTTTCTTTTCTATGACCGTAAGTGTAATATGTGATATCGCCGGTTTCGTTGCTATATGTCAACGACAATTGGGATGCGCATATTTACTTACGTTGATGACATGTGATGTTATGTGTTGCTGGATATGTTATATTGGATCGTCGTGTTTGAATAGCTGGGGGTTTTTATGTGAGATGAGTATTTTTCATTTTCATTCATGTAAAAACTTGTATGTAATATTCTTTTATTGGGGCACTTCCAGGTTGCGGAAGTAGTCACCCTTTGTATATTATTTACTTTTCCGCACTAGGATAGACCCAAGGAGGAGGGCACAAGTAACCGGGTTCTGGAGTCCAGTGGGAGACCAACTCGAGGAGTCGAGGCCGGGTCTCCTAACTCTAGAATTGGTAGGGTTGCTTGCCGCTCTCGTAGGGGTCCAGGGGTGTGGGTTTGGCTATTCATCGCGACCGTGGAATCCGTGTTTTATACTGGCTCGTATTGAAAACACGGACGTCGTAGTATATCCAATATTTCATATGATTCTTCTGCTGCCTTATCTGTGATGTGATCATGTGATGTTCTGTGATAGATACAGTATATAGTATATACTGTAAGTGCACGGCGGCGCCCCGGCCGTCAACCCGACGGCCAAATGCGGAAACGGTGATAAACTTTAATTTTGCGGACTTAGCAAACCGGCACCACCGCGCACTAAACACCCGGATCGAACCATTAATAAGTCTAAGCTAACTAGAAGAAGGGAAAGAGATGTACCGAGTGATCCGAGTCCTCCGGTCTTCTCGTCGTCGTCCCGATCTCCCGCGGAAACTCCGGTCGTCGCCTTTCGCCGGAAGGGCACCACGTAGCCGGATTCTTTTACGGGCTCCCACCTCTATACCGAGGCAACTCGGGCGCGAAGTTGGCTAGCCGACGCACCCAAGATTTGATGTAGAATAATGTAGCAAGCGAGTCTCTTTGGGGTTTATGAGGAGTTTCCATGATGGAGAAATTGAGCATGCAAAGGAAATGAAAATGGAGCCTCTCTCAAAAATTGAGCTCGGCCACCAACACAAGAAAGAGCTCTCTGGAAAAATGAATGAAGCCTGCACCCTTTTTGTGAATGAATGAACGAACTAATACCAAAGAAAGAAAATCAATCTCACAGCACACACACACACATCCCTTAATTAATTAATCCCTCATCACTCCAGCACACACAATATTCAATCATTCCCTTATCTATATTCATTCCACTATACAAACCATAACCCACTCCATTCCCACAGTGGCCGGCCCACAATTCCAATCAAGCAGTGGCCGGCCCCACCACTAAACCCATACCTCCTCAAGTCAAGAATTAATGCATCATGGAGCCAAAAAAAATGCAATCATATCAATCCTTTTTGCAAGAAACCCCCTCAACAAAATGTTAATTGCAAACTTGCAATTAACACCCTCCAACGAAAAGTCCGACCGGGAAGGAAAAAGAGAAAACCGGTCGGAACGGAATGCAAACTGGCAACTCCAGAAAACTGGTCCCGTAATAAATTACAGGAAAACCCCGATATTGTGCATACACACCCGCATCTGTATTCCGTCCGGATACAAATGCAAAAAGACAAAACTACATTATCAAATACTAAGATCCGGCTTAAGCCAAAGCCGGATAGTAAAAACCGTCCGATCACGATCCGTGCAATACCGCACGTATCTGATCGAACCCTGCCATATCTCCATACGGCATCTACAGCGTTTCTCCCGAAAGCTGAGTAACTGAAAGTGTGGCGGACTCTAAAGACTCGTCAATATTATGGCTGTGGATTTAACCACTAGCACGTCAGAGGTATAAGCCAATACGTAACGGGCCACCAGCTATTGACTAAAAGGGACGTCGATGAGCGAACTCATCCTGACATCCTACTGAGCCTGTCAGTGACAATATCCGTACAGTCCGGTCCGTTCGTCTACGAGCATCGCATGTCGGGCCTAGGGGGTTGGTAAAAGTCAGACCCCCAAAAGCGGTACAAGTCGTGTCGGAGTGTAGCCCAGAACACCCTGAGATACTACTGGAATACCTACCAGTAAATCTCCTGCCTTGGCCAAGGACTTCGTGTAATGGCTCTCCTAGACACAGCGCGACCTCACCCCCAATACCGGGAGAGACGAACCCCCGAAGATCCGCTCACTGCCTCCATGTGGCTCGGGACTGTACCCAACTAAAACCTGTTTGCACGACTCCTTTGAGCCGTGGTAGGGTAGTAATCAAAGTACAGTGGGAACTCACACGAGACAAATGACGATCCCCAGGTCGATGAACTAACCTGCACACATGCCACCTGGGAACTGCTATCTGACGTCAGGTATAAGACCAACTAGCATGTTCCCAGCGAGTCCTGTCCGGTGTACTCATAACCCAATGAGCACCTGTATACATCTTAGGTGAACCAACTGACACCAGTGGCTTGTGAGACCGGCCACCGCCCCTCGTCGGGGTCTCGACTGTATACACTAGTATACTCTGGAGAATCGATGCCCTGTCTCGAAACTCCCACGACTAGGGACCTTTTAAGGATGTGCTTATAGACTCCAGCTCTCACTTATATGATCGCCCTCATACTGCTGGCAGTTAAGCAAGAATCCTAGGGGCTCTATTAACGTGCAATAGCGACCTGTCAGGTCACCTAAAGCAGTACACGATGATAAAGGTAAACCAGATAGCAAACTATCATCTCGAGTAAGACTGTTCTACCGGGATAGGTCCTCCCTCAATCATTGCAATCACGTGCCTGTGATCCAATAATTGACTCTGAGGGCACTATCTCCAACAATCTCCCACTTGCACTCAAGGCTAATTATTGCGATGTTGCATACTCACAGCCCGTGTGATACCGAACACCCAACTTCTCTACTAGTCAGTCTCACAAATCCTGTTTGCGAAACTCTTGCGTTCGAGGAATAGCCTCAGCGAGTGTATCCGCTCTGAAGTTTCTTTCTATGTCCCTCTATATCTCAAGTTCGCGGAGAAAGCCATCTCCCGAAATGAGCAATACCTGTCTTAGAGTGTCTGGATGTCTGATGGGACCGAGCTCATAAATGAACTCCAAATCCAAACTTCTTAGACTGTATCATCAACTGAACTTAATCAGTATCCTGCGCCATGCCACCCTCAGTATTTCCTTGGATCACCTGTCCAAAATACTGCCCCTCGTCAGAGGGAAAACTATAACTCTGACGATCACCCTGTCGTCCATGTCACCTTGGAAGCCTGGAGTGATAACCGTCTCCTAAAGGAGGCAGTCGTTATCATATCCCTAGAACATCCACTTATGTTCTAAAACTGCTTCCGACTGTTTCTCCAGGATTGGATCAATATCAACTTATTGCATCTAGTGCAAGAACAACATCTGGTGTGGTACTTGACATCTCATGATTGACTCAATTGCCTAAGCAAGTGATCTGCCAATCATTCATATCCCTCTCTACTTTAGTCTATAAGACACCTTTAGAGAGGGTGGCTCCATTACCTGCAGGTACATTACCATGCCAGGAGTCGTCCATTCTAAATACTCTTAGAATGCTGTCTAAGTACCCAGATTGGGAAAACACCCAAATCTAGATCTAAAACCATAGATCTAGTAACCAGTATGTCTGATATAATGTCCAAATCCCTTGTGGAGAAACCACTGTGTGACGACCAAAATATAACCGATCGTAGTATAGGAATATCACTTCCTACTACCTTCTCAACAGATCCATCCCTTATTCTGATGACGTCAAACCTATGACTGTCACATCAGAAACAGATGATCTAACTCCGCTATATCTGCTTTAGTCTATAAATAGACATAAGCCTGATATCCACCAATGCTTCCGCTGCTCCCACTGACTACGACAACCCTCTGGCAGAGTCATATAGACGTGCACTTCTAAAACTGGTTTAGAACGACGCTATACTCATCCTCCCGCCGGGTCTCGTAACCTGGAACAACAGCAATGGCAATTGTGGGTAAACAAGAACTTCCCTGTCACCGTCCTTGAGGCTACCGTAGTGCCTCTCGGGTGCCTGAAGTTACCCACCTTATCTGCGGAGTGGCCAATGGAATGTCAATCCAGATTGAATCTTTAGGTTCCTTATCAAATCTTCAGTAATCGTTTGTGGTTCTGGAATCACTTCCAGTTCTACCATACTCCCACTACTGTTTTCTGAAAAAATCCATTTTTAATAAAACTGTGGCCAGTCTAGAACAATATCGCTATTGTTCATCCAGATGGTAGAAAATCAACCCTCGTCATAGCCTGGGTCAACCCACAAACAGCCATTACAGAAACGTGCCTTGAGTTATCCAGAGTCTGGTTTTAATCATAAGCCGGACAACTCCCTGTACCTTAACAATGTTAAGATATGAACTGTACTATATCCAATATAGAACCAGAGGCACTGATTTAATTGAACCAGATTCAAATCATGCAGCTATCTCCAGTGCATGTTAACTAAATGGAAGGAGGCCGATCAGCGTTACTCAACTTAGGAATGCTTCCAATTATGAGTAACCTGAAAGAGAAGTAATTTCTCTTTATCATTACTATCAACTGAATACCATACACAAGTATCTACATCTTCGATCACCTTGAAGAATCCCGATACTTGCTACACCTGGTTCTCTACTCTATTCAAATACCTATAACTCCTAAAAACTTAGACCCTGTGTTTCCACGAAACACTTGTCTAAAAACTAGAGAAGTCATAAGTAAACCGAATATAGTACGAGGACCAACCCCTCTGTCCGGATGGACCCTGGACAACATACATTACTCTGTATAAGTCCGCTGAGTCTAACAACTCTTTCACTGTGTGTCGTAGGTTGAAAACTGTACTTATGGTTAAGAAGAATTACACCGCTGTTTAATGCTCCTTACCTAACCATCCATTGATATAGGTAAATGTCATCGACATAATATCAAAAGGTATATCTCACTCAATAAAAATAGACGTACAGATATATCAATTTGAAATTGGTGCACAACAGCGGATATTCAAAACCAAATATTTGCCGACCGGCAAACAGCCCAGATGATCTCCTCAAATATCACCGATTACAACGAATCTCGATATAATGAGGATGATCACCCAATTCCCAATAACTTACTCCTACTCATCATCTGTAAAACCATACAGATGTGAGAATCAAACCTGGTAAATACATATCCTGGAGCAAGTGTCTAATCGGGAAATCAGTTTTCTTTTAACAGTACACAGTGAACTGAAACATTGAAATGTTTCGATGGGGTATCCTGGTATTCCTAGTAATGCCTCTACCATTTTCCAGATTCACAACTATAACCCTATAATTCTTTGCCACCTCTCCAAATCCCTTTATATGTCTTTAGTCATTACCTTCTGTACACCCTTTTTAGGCCAAATGGTTTTCTTCCTTCCCTACCGTTCGGCACCAGCCTATGGTTTGGAAGAAGACTATCCAAAAAGCATAAAGGGTGTACTGTCCTAATCCTAGAAGCACTCGCAACGCGAGAGAAGGTGAAGATAAAAGACATCTGAATGTACTTTATTCCTATTTCTCCTGAACCAGGATCCATCCCCGAACTGGAACAAGTTCCTTTCGAGTTCGTATATAACCATACGATGGAGTATCCAATAAATTGTGGATCTTCGTAGTGATACGGAGTGTCCTGGAGAAAAAAAAGGTGATTTAGGATTGGCGAAGAAATAGTTGGTTTGGTCGTGAATATCAGTCGCAATTTACTTTGCCCTCTTACTAATCCCTTACTTTGTCTTAATCTTAATACCTTCTGCACACCATCGTTATGCTAATTGGTTTTCTTCATTCCCTACTCTTCGGCACCAGCCTAAAGTTTGGAAGAAGACTATCCAATTTGCACAATAGGTGTGCTACTCCTAAACCAAGGAGTACTCGCAACATGAGAGAGGGTGAAAAGAAAAGACAACTGAATAATCCTATCCGTTTTCTCCAGAACCGGAAACCATCCTCGAATTCCTTCGAGTTCGTATCTAACCATACGATGGTTTTGTCCAATGGAAGTGGACGTTCGCAGTAATACGGGGTGTCCTGGTGAAAAGGGTAAAAGTAGGAGTGGCAATGAGGTCTGCAACTCTGACAATCCAAAAGCCAGTGTTAAGAAGGTTCGGTCAACTTGGTCTCTGAGTCATAGTCTAGGGTCGGGTCAATGGTCGCTGCCAAAGAGAGAGAGAAAAGAAACACTCAGCGTGCACTCTAACCAAGATCAGAATGGTTACCAATTTATCTAATCTGGAAACCTCCCACTGTACCTCAAATTCTCCTCCAAACCTGAAAGAAGAATTAGTCGGGGTCACCCGAGGAGTAAACCAACTCATCAGTGGGAACCGGGATCCAACTATCATCGCATGATAACCTGACGGAATCCGCTCACGCTACCACACTCCAGAAGGTATGCGCATATCTGGCAAGTTTCAGTTCTTTTGAAACTCCCGATGTGATTTCTGCCCCATGCTCTTATGACCTTGACGAAGGTCAACAAATCATAAGTCACATGTCAAGTTCCACCCGTCATTGTCCAGGTTAATTTGAACCCACCCGTACAAGCCCTTGACGAAGGTCAACAAGGCTATACGACTGTCCCAAACCAACACATCTATCTATGCAGCAGAAAGGCAACAAGCAGCTACCATACACTATGCCTTGACGAAGGTCAACAAACATAGCATGAATACTACGTGCTACCCGTCTGAAACGACGGAGGGCTACGAATGGTTTCTGGCGAAAACCTTTAACGTAATGAACTTGATATCGTTGAAGGAACGGATAGCTTTTTAGAAAATATAGTGACGAATACCTTTACTAAAGAGGTCACTCCCGGTGAAGGGATCTCGGCTCTTTCCCCGTAGAATGGGGTGCAGGATATTCATAACCGAATATCACTGTGCAAAGAAAAAGTAATCGGCTATAGTGAAGTTAATGCCCTGACGCAAACTTCTGTCCAAGGGGTCACTCCCGGTGAAGGGATCTCGGCCCTTGCCTCGTCGACTGAGGAGCAGGATATTCCAAATGAATACCACTATGCAAAACAAAAGTGAACGTCCTTGCAATAACAGCATTTTTGAAAAGTGTTCCAACAACATCAGATTAGGTTTGTTTAACTTGCATTGATCCGAATCAACGCAGTCCCATCAAATGATCACACCACAAAGAACGAAAATATACTGACGTACGTATATGCCATCCGCATTCGCCACTGGGTCCCGTCATCACCCGTTAGGTTAGCTAACTAACGGCAGAGCGGGGACTGGACTAGCGCAGATGAAAAACATATACAACATCTACTAATATATATACCAATATATTATATTTCGCTCAAGGCGTGAATAAAATGCAACATCACAGAAATGTACAGCATCACAGAACAATACAGATATATGGGATCCCCGGGTTTCACAGAGCCACTACTGAAACCCGACGTTCCCCTGGTCGTGTGGATAGCCTGTGCAATGAAATCCTAGACCCCTACGGGCGCGGCAAGTCACCCGCCAAAACCTGAAGCGAGGCAGCCCCCTCCAGCACCGTGAATGGACCACCCAGTACTTCACGGAATCCGGCAACTTGGGCACCCCTCCTGGGTCAACCTGTACCCCCTACGAGTGCGGCGAATAGCCCGCCAATTCCAGACTGAAGCCCCTCCGTCTCAATGCCCTGAGATGCGGGCCCGTTGCCCTCTAGAACCCGGCTATCCGTGCACCCCTCCGCGGGGTAGCCCTAGTACAGAAAGTAAAATATACATACAACGGGTACATCGACCGCAACCAGGTCGTGCCCCAAAAGAATAATACAAACAGGCAGTGACGGCAGTCCACATGTCGGACGCTCGCCCCGCAAAATCAAATGTACATAATACAACAAAACTGAACTAGCATTGCATCCAGGCTATCCCCACGACCGATCCGCAACATCACAGCAAAACACAGAACATCAACGTGAAAGTCACGTTCGCAAATCCGTCAAACCGGGCTATAGCAGTTAGACCGGATTTACCGATCGAGTGACATTCACGGTCGCAGATATAATGTAAATACTGTGAAAAATGTGTTTAAAATTTTCCGATTGATCAAACAATTAACAAGTGGGCCCCAAAGAAAACTGTAGCACTCACAGAAATAATTGGCCCAATTTTAATATTCCAAAACCCATATTTTAAGCCCATAAGCCCACTGAAAAAAAATGGTGCACTGAACCCAAATAACTGCGGCGGAACAGCGGCCAAAGAGGGGTTACGGCCGCTGTTCCGCGGTCGTACGGAGGGAACAGGGTACCAAAAATTTCCAGTGGTCTTACGATGCACAGTACATCATTCTGCAATCACCTGAAAAATTTTACGACACCAAAAATTTTCAACAGAGAACTGATGCAAGCAAAAAAAAATGCGGTTTTGGGATTTTTGTTCGATCGGAAATGCAAACACATCAAACAAAGCTAGACTAAGTTAATGGCGAGGCTCTGATACCAATGTAAGTGCACGGCGGCGCCCCGGCCGTCAACCCGACGGCCAAATACGGAAACGGTGATAAACTTTAATTTTGCGGACTTAGCAAACCGGCACCACCGCGCACTAAACACCCGGATCGAACCATTAATAAGTCTAAGCTAACTAGAAGAAGGGAAAGAGATGTACCGAGTGATCCGAGTCCTCCGGTCTTCTCGTCGTCGTCCCGATCTCCCGCGGAAACTCCGGTCGTCGCCTTTCGCCGGAAGGGCACCACGTAGCCGGATTCTTTTACGGGCTCCCACCTCTATACCGAGGCAACTCGGGCACGAAGTTGGCTAGCCGACGCACCCAAGATTTGCTGTAGAATAATGTAGCAAGCGAGTCTCTTTGGGGTTTATGAGGAGTTGCCATGATGGAGAAATTGAGCATGCAAAGGAAATGAAAATGGAGCCTCTCTCAAAAATTGAGCTCGGCCACCAACACAAGAAAGAGCTCTCTGGAAAAATGAATGAAGCCTGCACCCTTTTTGTGAATGAATGAATGAACTAATACCAAAGAAAGAAAATCAATCTCACAGCACACACACACACATCCCTTAATTAATTAATCCCTCATCACTCCAGCACACACAATATTCAATCATTCCCTTATCTATATTCATTCCACTATACAAACCATAACCCACTCCATTCCCACAGTGGCCGGCCCACAATTCCAATCAAGCAGTGGCCGGCCCCACCACTAAACCCATACCTCCTCAAGTCAAGAATTAATGCATCATGGAGCCAAAAAAAATGCAATCATATCAATCCTTTTTGCAAGAAACCCCCTCAACAAAATGTTAATTGCAAACTTGCAATTAACACCCTCCAACGAAAAGTCCGACCGGGAAGGAAAAAGAGAAAACCGGCCGGAACGGAATGCAAACTGGCAACTCCAGAAAACTGGTCCCGTAATAAATTACAGGAAAACCCCGATACTGTGCATACACACCCGCATCTGTATTCCGTCCGGATACAAATGCAAAAAGACAAAACTACATTATCAAATACTAAGATCCGGCTTAAGCCAAAGCCGGCTAGTAAAAACCGTCCGATCACGATCCGTGCAATACCGCACGTATCTGATCGAACCCTGCCATATCTCCATACGGCATCTACAGCGTTTCGCCCGAAAGCTGAGTAACTGAAAGTGTGGCGGACTCTAAAGACTCGTCAATACTATGGCTGTGGATTTAACCACTAGCACGTCAGAGGTATAAGCCAATACGTAACGGGCCACCAGCTATTGACTAAAAGGGACGTCGATGAGCGAACTCATCCTGACATCCTACTGAGCCTGTCAGTGACAATATCCGTACAGTCCGGTCCGTTCGTCTACGAGCATCGCATGTCGGGCCTAGGGGGTTGGTAAAAGTCAGACCCCCAAAAGCGTTACAAGTCGTGTCGGAGTGTAGCCCAGAACACCCTGAGATACTACTGGAATACCTACCAGTAAATCTCCTGCCTTGGCCAAGGACTTCGTGTAATGGCTCTCCTAGACACAGCGCGACCTCACCCCCAATACCGGGAGAGACGAACCCCCGAAGATCCGCTCACTGCCTCCATGTGGCTCGGGACTGTACCCAACTAAAACCTGTTTGCACGACTCCTTTGAGCCATGGTAGGGTAGTAATCAAAGTACAGTGGGAACTCACACGAGACAAATGACGATCCCCAGGTCGATGAACTAACCTGCACACATGCCACCTGGGAACTGCTATCTGACGTCAGGTATAAGACCAACTAGCATGTTCCCAGCGAGTCCTGTCCGGTGTACTCATAACCCAATGAGCACCTGTATACATCTTAGGTGAACCAACTGACACCAGTGGCTTGTGAGACCGGCCACCGCCCCTCGTCGGGGTCTCGACTGTATACACTAGTCTACTCTGGAGAATCGATGCCCTGTCTCGAAACTCCCACGACTAGGGACCTTTTAAGGATGTGCTTATAGACTCCAGCTCTCACTTATATGATCGCCCTCATACTGCTGGCAGTTAAGCAAGAATCCTAGGGGCTCTATCAACGTGCAATAGCGACCTGTCAGGTCACCTAAAGCAGTACACGATGATAAAGGTAAACCAGATAGCAAACTATCATCTCGAGTAAGACTGTTCTACCGGGATAGGTCCTCCCTCAATCATTGCAATCACGTGCCTGTGATCCAATAATTGACTCTGAGGGCACTATCTCCAACATATATGATATATTATATAGACGTTACTTATGTTTTACACCCGTGCTAGCCCTGCCCCGCTCTGCCGTTAGTTACCTAACCTAACGGTGCACGAGGGGACATCGAGGCGAATGCGGATGGCATAAGTGTACGTCGTATTTATCTGTGATGTTTAGGTATATAAATGATGGGACTTCATTAATGTGATTAATGAAATAAAAAGAAACCTAAGATGTTGTAGAATCGAATTTCAAAATAAAACAGGTAGCTACAGTTCTTGCTTTGCATAGAGGTATATGTGATATATCTTGCACCTTATTCGATGAGGAAAGGACCGAGATCCCTTCACCGGGAGTGACTCCTTTAGCAATAACTGGCAGATGCTACACACTCGGTTTGTCTTTTGATTGCTTTTAATTGTTTTTGCTTTGCACAGTGATATATGTGATATATCCCGCACCTCATTCGACGAGGAAAGGACCGACGATCCCTTCACCGGGAGTGACTCCTTTAACAAAACTAGAAAAGCCTCAAAAACACTCCATTTTAAAAATTATTTGATTCTACAACGATATCAAGTTCATTACGCAATAGGTTTTCAGAAAAACCTGTCGTAGCCCTCCGTCATTTCAGATAAGTTGTATATAGTATTTGTGCTGCATTTTTTGGCTTTCGTCAAGGTGCAGTGTGCGGTAGCTATATGCTGCTTATCTGCTAGCATACGATGCGATTGGATTAGGGTAGTCGTGCGGCTTTGTTGGCTTTCGTCAAGGGTCGTGCGGGTGGGTTTAATTCGATCAAGAAATGTACGGGTTGAACTTGACTAGCGGGCTATGGTTTGTTGGCTTTCGTCAAGGTCATAGCACGTTAGGGGCAAAATTATCGGGAATTTCAAGTGTTGAAATTTGCAATGAGATTGCATACCTTCTATGAGATAGTTGGATCCCGATACCCGCTGCGAGTAAGTGTTACTCCTGGGAGAGTTTTATACATTACAATTAGCCGGTCAAGTAGGTGTCTAGAAAGGTGTCAACGGGGTTACGCCTCTGGGAAAACGAGGTTTACATTAATTAGGTTCGTGCGAAAGCACGGGGGACTTCCCTCAAAGTACCGACACTGGCCTGGCTGAAAGATTGGCGAACTTGTAGTGTGTAATTAATCCCGGCTAGTCTTTCCTTTTAGGGTTTGAAGGAAGATTTGATAAAAAGCAGTGGGAGCCATCCTGATTAGATAAAATAATAACCAATCTATTCTTGCAAGAGCGCACGCTGAGTGTTTTCTTCTCTCTCTCTCCAGGTAGCGACCATATCACGCCTTAATCAAGATAATAATACGGAATATTGACCGAACCCGCTTGTTATACTGAGCTGGGGAACGTTGGTCCTGCTCCAACTTATAATTGTTATAAGACAGAGCAGGAAATAGGGGATTACCAGAATTCCCGTGCCGCCCAAACGAAGAGAGTGCATGCTGATGCATCATCTTCGGGTGTGTTCATAACAAGAACTGTTTCTCAGTATCCTCTACGTCCTGGGTATGTGATACCGGATCAGGATCCCAGTTATATAATCTGTTACATAGGGCTACAGAAAGGTAGAGAACTGAGAACGGGTGATAAGTTTCATGAGACAGAAAACGGGGCAAGTGTTGTAGCCAGGTCTGTTGGTCACTGTCACCCTGTATTCCAAATACATTGATTCTGAACGAATGTTATTAGATACCGAACCTGATATACAAAATCATATCTATCTCTTTATTAGTAAAGAAATGATAAAATTTTGTATAGTTGGATAATGTTTTGAACATTTCCTATATCAAAAGTTGATCGGTTCAGGCACGTTATCTAAAAGCATTGATGTTCTAAATCAAACTACAGTTCTTAGTATACGGATCACACACAAGAGGAAGAGTTCAGAAATGAACGAATTCTTCTTGAGGCATTGTAGACTAGGTCAGATCAATGTGACCCGACTAGCTAGAGTTACATAAAGATGTATATTTAAATCAGTTTGAATTTACATCTTGTGAAACTCGCCAGTCATGTCACAGAGATAAGATGACCATAGCTCTGTTTACTGGAAACAGAGAAAGAGTTAGTGAACTCTTGGGATGATACATGTTGATGTATGTAGGTCCCCTGTCTACACATGCCAGGACCGGTTCTTCGTACTTCATTACATTCTCTGATAATCTCTCAAGATTCAGACATATGTTCCTGTTGAAACATGAGTCCGAGCCTTTTGAGATATTCACATAATATAACCGAGAAGTAGAGAACCAAAATACGGGTATAAGTATTATGTCCTATGATGAGATCAGGGAGGAGAATACTTGAGCACGGAAATTCCTGAACTATTCTAAAGGAGAATGAGATTCTCTCTCAGAATTACTCCTCCGTATACACCATAGCACGATGGTATATCGGGGCGGAGCAGATACACCCTATTTGATATGGTGTGCTCTATGATGAGTACTACTGAGTTACCTTTTTCCTTAAGGGGGTTATGCACTTGAGAAGTTGCATACCTATTGAATGGGGTTCCAATCAAATCAGTTGCCTACCACTTCATATGTGATATGGAATGGGAAGAGCCCATGTCTTAAGTTAGTTAAGATTTGGGGTTGTCCGGCCTATGTCTAAAAGTATGATCCGGACAAGCTCGAGGCAAGTTCTGTTATGTACAACTGGAAATGTTCCAGCTATACGAACTACAGCTGATGATTTGAAATAACCAAAGGATTCAATAGTTACCAACGAACCTCAGCCTCTCCGCCGATCTAGTAGGGTTCCTCACCCACCTGAGAGATATTTCGGTTTCTCTATAACAGTGGGAGCGGGGATTGCATCATGAGATGATGACCCAACTAGCTTCGAGCTGGCCATCAAGAGTGGGACTCTGTAAGAATGGCTGGATGCTTAGTGATCTGAGATGGAATCCTTATACACCAACAAAGTATGGACTTTGGTTGCTATATCTGAAGGGTTAAATCCCCATCAGGAGCAAGTATATCTTGAGAAGATTACTTGGTGTAGATGGAAAAGTTGAGACTTTCAAAGCTAGACTTGTTAAAGGTTTGCATCATTGACCAGGTGTGGATTATGTTGAAACCTTTTCTAAGGATCTATGCTTAAGTCCATCCAGATCCTACTTGCCACGGCTACATACCATGACTACGATATCTGGTGGTTGGGTGTCTTGACTGCTTTTCTAAATGATGATTTAGAAGAGAGCGTCTATAAGTACACAGCCAGAGGGCTTCGTAGACAGTGGGAGCAGCGGAAACGTGTGCAACATGCTTTATAAGATAAAGCAGGCATCGCGGAGTTGGAACATATGTTTTGATGAATTAGTAAAAGAGTTTGACATCATCAAAATGGTAGATGAACCTTGTATAAACAAAAAGGTGGTAGGGAGTATGGTAGTGATCCTCGCAGAGTACGTGGATGACATACTCTTGATAAGAAAAGAGTTTCTTATGCTACGCTCGGTCAATCTCCGCTTATCACTAGGATTCTCTATATAGGATCAAAATGATACCTACTAAATCCTGGATTTTGGATCTATGAGATAGATTTAATTGGATGTTAGGATTCTCACTAGTTGTAGTGAGATGGTATCAATCGATCCTGGGGAGAATCACTGGAAGGGTTCCAGGGTGATAAAAGTTATGATAAGGTTTGATTATTCATTTCATTTTCTCATTATAAAGTGAACTTTAACAAAATAGCAACCATTTTCTCATTTCCTTTTTCCTTTTTCCAAAAAGAAAAAGATTAATAAATGAATAAGGAAATCAAAACCCTAATTATCCACTTAAAACATGGTTTAATTCTTTACATTTAACCAAAATGCATGTATCATCAAACATGATACAATCTAGTGCACAAAAATCATATCGCATATGTAATGCACACATCCGAGTGAGAAAATCCACTATAAAGTGAACCGATACTAGTTGATGCAAAGTAATATATCAAATATATAATTATGCATTAAATCATTAAATCAACACTTGATTTAACGATCCGGTCATATCGCATATAACCGGCTAGTATCATTAGTAACAACTTGACCATGGTTTGGTCATGATAAGTATTCTTTTAATTTTATTTTTGGAATTAACTTATCATAGCTTTATCTTCTTCTTCTTCTTCATCTTCAATGAAGAAACCTCCACTTCATCAATGGTGATTGATGAAGATGAGTGAGAAATCCAATTCTAAAGTCTTCCCACTTCCTATTTCTTCATCCTCTACCTCTTGCCAAGTAGTAGAGTGTGTTTCCTTCACAAGTTTTCAAGGCTCGGTGAAGGTGGAGCTTGATTTAGCGATGCCTCGACGTAGATCATCTTCGGCATGGACATCGACGACCTAGCTCGCTTTTTCTCCGACGAAGCCGACTCTAGAGCCCGGATTCCTTTTGGACAGCGGAGACGACTTCGTTGCGGAGCTATGGAGGTGGAGCACCGGATCTACAAAGGTTGTATTTCCGATATTCTTTTAGTTTATTTGTAAACTAGTTCATCTTTCGCCTAAATATCTAGCCGACGATCCGTAGTCGGGTTTCTCGGCACCATAATTTTTGAAATTGGCATGTTCCATGCCTTGTGAGACCTCTTGAGTGTGCCTAGGAACCCTACAGTGGTATCAGAGCCTTTATCGTCTAGTATGTCACGGTATCTAGCTTGGAACTCTTCCAACATACCGTCCCTTTACTGAGGGTAAAGACAATGCCTGTGACTGACACTCAGTCGTCTTTATCACCCTGGAACCCTTCCAGTGATTCTCTCCAGGATCGATTGATACCTACTAAATCCTGGATTTTGGATTTATGAGATTGATTTAATTGGATGTTAGGATTCTCACCCTTTGCAACCAGTCTAGCTTTATAGGTCTCGACCTGTCCATCTACGCCAATCTTCCTTTTGAAGATCCACTTGCATCCTACGGGGTTTACCCCATCTGGAGCAATGTCCAACGTCCATACTTTGTTGGTGTACATGGACTCCATTTCGGTCCGCATTGCATCCAGCCATTTTACCGAGTCAACGCTCTGAATGGCTTGCTGGAAACTAGTAGGCTCATCACAATCTATGATGCAATCCTCTCTATCCCTGTCTATGAGAAAACCGTAGTATCTCTCGGGCGGATGAGACTGCCTACTACTCCTGCGGAGTGGCGTGGGAATGTCCTGATCTTTCGAACCCTCTGGTTCTACTAAGCTTTCAGTAATAGCTCGTGGTTCTAGAATTTCTTCCAGTTCTATTGCGCTCCCACTTATTTCTTTTTCTATGAACTAGTGTTCTAGAAAGTGGGCATGGCGAGAAACAAAAACCTTTTGTTTCTCTTCGCAATAGAAGAAATATCCCTTGGAGTTTTTTAGATATCCCACAAACTTGCACTGTACTGAGCGTGCCTCGAGCTTGTCCGCATGCTGCTTTTTGACAAAAGCTGGACATCCTCATGTCTTAATGTGATTAAGATAGGGTCTCTTCCCACACCACATCTGATATGGTGTAGTAGGCACAATCTTAGTTGGAACTCCGTTCAAAAGGTATGCTGCTGATTCTAGCGCATATCCCCAGAACGATCGCGGCAACTCAGCGTTACTCATCATAGACCGTACCATATCCAATAGGGTTCGGTTCCGTCTCTCCGATACACCGTTATGTTGCGGAGTGTATGGAGGAGTAAGATGAGAGAGAATTCCATTCTCTTTTAAGTAACCCAGGAACTCGGCACTCAAGTATTCACCACCTCGATCAGATCTCAGTGTCTTTATACTTTTACCTGTTTGTTTTTCTACTTCATTCTTGTATTCCTGGAATTTTTCAAAAGCCTCGGATTTATGTTTCATTAAGAAGACATCCGTACGTTGAAAAGTCATCCATAAAAGTAATGAAGTAAGAATAACCGCTTCGTGCATGCGTAGACATTGGACCGCACACGTCGCTGTGTACGAGTCCCAAGAGCTCGCTCGCTCTTACTCCGTGTCCAGTGAACGGAGTCTTTGTCATCTTTCCTTTGAGACAGGATTGACAAGTTGCATACGATTGATATTCGAACGGATCCAAATATCCTTCTGTATGTAACTTAGTCAACCTTCTCTCATTGATGTAACCGAGTCTACAATGCCATAAGAAAGTTTTATTGATTTCCGGAGACTTTCTTTTGTGTGTATTCTGGATATTGAAAATCTGTGGTTGGTTTAAAACGTATATACCGTTGTTTAATGTACCTGACCCAATCAAAACTTGATTAAGGTGAATGTTCACTACATTACTTACAAATGCAAATTCATAACCTTCTTTAGATAATAAAGATACAGAAATGATATTACAGGTTGCATTTGGTACAAAATAACAACTACGCAAAACCAAAAAGTGTCCATCTGACAATCCCAGGTGATAGTCCCCCACGGCCTCAGCATCCATGCTAGCTCCATTTGCAACTCTGAGGGTCATATCACCTGCCTTCAAAACTCTACGCTTTCTCAACGCCTGCAAAGAATTAGAGATATGAGATCCTGATCCGATATCCAATACCCAGGAAGTAGAGTTTATTGATAGACAGTTTTCAATAACATACACACCTGAAGCTGAAGCCGCAACTCGCTTCAGATCCTGGGTTCTGGCCTTCCAAGCCTTGCAATCCTGTTTCCAGTGTCCGCTTTTGTGACAGTAGAAGCATTCTTCCTTCCCCACCAGCTTTCCCGCTACCTTTGTTGCCTTTCCCTTTCCCTTCGTATCCACTTTACTAACACCGCCCCTTGGTTTGGCGGGGGTTTTCTTCTTCATTCCCTTGGCTTTCGCCCTGGACCTAGAAGAGGAAGATCCTCCTACAAACAAAGTGGATGTCTCCCTACCTTTCTGTAGGGTGCCCTCAGCACTCCTCAACATGTTCAGAAGTTCGGAAAGTTCAACCTCCTTTCCTTGCATGTTGAAGTTTAGGATAAACTGGGCGTAAGTGGAAGGAAGGTACTGGAGAATCAAATCAGTGTAGAGTTCATTCTCCAACATGGTCCCAAGGTCCGCGAGCTCCTCTATGTAGCCAATCATCTTAAGCATGTTAGTTATATGTATGCCCTAGAGGCCATTACTGTACATAGGATGTATATTGTAGTGGATGCTGGGACATATATAGGGAGGACTTTCTTGCTCAACATGATAGTATGCTATCTGGTTGCTCTTTACCTTAACGTGTACACTGTTTGTCTCTCTGTTACATGTTGGTAAAGCCCTTATGATCTGTACTTGACTACCTGGACTATGATGCGGATCATACTAGTGGGGACATGGTAGTCCATAAGTACATCCTTCAAAGTCCCTAGTCGTGGGTGTATCGAGACGGGGCATCGATATACCAGAGTAGACTAGCGTGTACCTTCTCGACCCATACAGATGGGCGATGGATGATCCCATATCCATTGGTGTTTGACATCGGAGATGATATGCGGGTGCTCAGTAGAGACTGGGTACACTGGACGGACTCGCCGAGAACTCCCAGATGGTATTATACCTCACGTCAGATGGCAGTTCTCTGGTGACACTGGTACAGAGTAGTCTGTTGACCCGAGATCTTCATAGAGCCTTGTGTGGTTCCTACTGTGCTTTGATTTCCATCTTACCACGTCCAAGAGGGCGTGCAAAACGGTGGTTTTTGGGTACAGTCCCGAGTCACATGGAGGCAATGAGCGATAGGAGGGGATTCGTCTCTCCCGGTATAGGGAGTTGATGTTGCGCTGTGTTCGATTGGCTATAACAGGAAATCCCTGGCCAGGGTTGCTGAGATTTACTGGTAAGTGTTACCAGTAGTTTCTCGAACAGTTATAGACCTCATATCGACACGACTTATCGAGTTATTGGGGTCTGACGTTTACCACCCCTAGGCGAGATATGCGACATATCAGACGATCAGACCGGACTGTACGGTAGTGTTACTGGTCGGATTCACTGGAGTGTGAGTGGGCTTGCTCGTCGATCTTCAGATCGCTCAATACCCGGGTGGCCGTTACGTTTAGCAGACCGCTTGCGGCTTGTAGGTGTTTGATATGATCATCACCTGCTGCCGGCGTATTGACGAGTCTTTAGAGTCCTACACAGAGGTTTCCTGGCTCAAGCGAAACGAAATAGGAGCGCATATGAGATATGTGCGGGACCGAGAATAATGCGTGTATGTGATAGCGTATTCCATTCTCGTGATGAATGTATCGATTAGGTTATATGCGATATACCCTAGTTATCGAATCAAAGGTTGATTCGATAAGCCGATACATAGGATACTAGTCGGTTATATGCGATATGACCGGATCGTTAAATCAAGTGTTGATTTAATGATTTAATGTATAATTATATATTTGATATATTACTTTGCATTAACTAGTATTGGTTCACTTTAAGATGGATTTTCTCACTCGGATGTGCGCATTATATATGTGATATGATTTTGTGCACTAGCTTGTATCATGTTTGATGATACATGCTTTTTGGTTAAGTGTAAAGTGTTAAACCTTGGTTAATGAATAGGTTAGGGTTTATTATTTGTTATTCATTTATCTTATTTAATTATCCATTTATTTATGATAAATGAATAAAAGAAAATGAAATGAAATGGTTGCTAATTTTGGATTCTAGTTGAAGCTTCTTGATCTTTTGACTAAGTGACCATTTTGTCTCTAGCTTGACCCTAACCATTCCTTTAACCATGATTGATTCTCTACACATTACCATGGTTAAAGATTATGATAAGTATTCTTTTATTTTATATTTTCTAATAACTTATCATAACATTTTACCATCTTCTTCTTCATTTCTTCAAGTGAAGAAAGCTTGCCTCCATCAATGGCAAGTGATGAAAAAGAGTGTGAAATCCAAATCTAAAGTCTACCCACTTCCTATTTCTTCATCCTCTACCTCTTGCCAAGTAGTAGAGTGTGTTTTCTTCACAAGTTTCTTGACTTGGTGAAGTCGAAGCTTGATTTAGCGATACCTCGACGTAGATCATCTTCGGCATGGACATCGACGACCTAGCTCGCTTATTCTCCGATGAAGTCGACGCTAGAGCCCGAATTCCTTTTGGACAGCGGAGAGGACTTCGTTGCAGAGCTATGGAGGTGGAGCACCGGATCTACAAAGGTTGTATTTCCGATATCCCATTAGTTAAGTTGTTAACTAGTTTATTGTTCGCCTAGATTTCTAGCAAACGATCCGTAGTCTAGGGTTTCTCGGCACCGTAATTTTTGAAAATGGCATGTTCGATGCCTTGTGAGACCTCATTAGGGTGCCTAGGAACCCTACAGTGGTATCAGAGCCTAGCTAGAGCCTTAGGCGAAGTTTAGACGGATTTTGAAGTCCGAACGACCCGAAACCCCAACCGGAAAATGCTCTCTGGACGTTTTCTGAAAACGTGGATTTTTCCAAATTAAAAATTGCTAAAAAATTCAGCAGGAAAAAATAAGAATTATGATGCAAAATTTTTTCGATGAACAGTACAAACCGCGGCGGAACCGCGGCAGAAGCCTGCCTTCCGCGGCGGAATGATGACGTCATCGTACACTGTTTGCACAGTAACTCCTATTATTTTATGCTGGATTTTCTGGGTATTTTTAAAATTTATTCCAGAGTTGTATTTTCTGGGATTATTTTGGGGATTCGGTGTTTCGATCGGAGTATCAAATTTTGTCTGTTTGGCTTTCCGGATAAATTTTAGAATATGTTAAAAAGTTCGACCGGATATAAATAGCCAATTTTTCCCCTGTCGGGAAATTTCCAAGTGTTGGATTTTTCCGTAGTTTAACGACGTTCTAAGTAGTGCAAGTAACGCGATGGACCCTCTAGAAGACAACAAACCTTAACTCGATTATGTGACCGTCTTGAACTGCCCTTTGAACCTTCGGGTTTGGGGCAGTACGGCGTGCCACATGTGAGGCGTTGGCTTGACCCTTCTACGGCTGGACCGTTGGTACTGAGGCACGAACTGAATGTTGTTAGACTTATTTCATGTGTTGATCTGTATCGGGAAAACTTGGGTGTTCGATTGTTCGATCGGAAAGTTTGACATTTTCTATTTATCCGGAATGGGATACAATAATTGGAATTCACAAAAAGTTATGAGATAACTAAATGAATGTTATAAACATAGCACTTTAGTCTCACTTGATCGGTTGCCACGGAATTTTGATGCGATCAAAAGTCCGTCGCAATCACGTAGCGTACGCGGATATTCGCCGGGTAAACTTAATAGACAGCCTCACTCCATAGCCCCGACCAAGTGACTGTAGGAGAACCCCGTCGCCGAAAGCATCCGTTCGGGTGCTCGCGGCAGCGGTGTTCCGCCTTGGTGCACTTCGTCGACGGTATCGGGGGTGCGGCCGCCTACTGAAGTTTGCGACGAGTATTCGATCAGGATGTCGGGAATCTTGTTGAATTGCCCGACTTGATATTGAAAAGTGTTTTCGATTTTGAGACTAGAATGCGGGGTTTATAATTGTTAGGCATGCGATGTCTAAGTAATTCATTTGGTCAGGCATGCGATGTCTGAGGTGGTTGCGGATTCCAACTGTTGTAGTTTTACACTTTCTTTTCTGTGACCGTAAGTGTAATATGTGATATCGCCGGTTTCGTTGTTATATGTCAACGACAATTGGGATGGACATATTTACTTACGTTGATGACATGTGATGTTATGTGTTGCTGGATATGTTATATTGGATCGTCGTGTTTGAATAGCCGGGGATTTTTATGTAAGATGAGTGTTTTTCATTTTCATTCATGTAAAAACTTGTATGTAATATTCTTTTATTGGGACGCTTCCAGGTTGCGGAAGTTGTCACCATTTGTATATTATTTACTTTTCCGCACTAGGATAGACCCAAGGAGGGGAGCACAAGTAACCGGGTTCTGGAGTCCAGTGGGAGACCAACTCGAGGAGTCGAGTCCGGGTCTCCTAACTCTAGAATTGGTAGGGTTGCTTGCCGCTCTCGTAGGGGTCTAGGGGTGTGGGTTTGGCTATTCATCACGACCGTGGAATCCGTGTTTTATACTGGCTCGTATTGAAAACACGGACGTCCTAGTATATCCAATATTTCATATGATTCTTCTGCTGCGATATCTGTGATGTGATCATGTGATGTTCTGTGATAGATACAGTATATAGTATATATGATATATTATATAGATGTTACTTATGTTTTACACCCGCGCTAGCCCTGCCCCGCTCTGCCGTTAGTTACCTAACCTAACGGTGCACGAGGGGACATCGAGGCGAATGCGGATGGCATAAGTGTACGTCGTATTTATCTGTGATGTTTAGGTACTTAAATGATGGGACTTCATTAATGTGATTAATGAAATAAAAGAAACCTAAAATGTTGTAGAATCGAATTTCAAAATAAAACAGGTAGCTACAGTTCTTGCTTTGCACAGCGGTATATGTGATATATCCTGCACCTTATTCGATGAGGAAAGGACCGAGATCCCTTCACCGGGAGTGACTCCTTTAGCAATAACTGGCAGATGCTACACACTCGGTTTGTCTTTTGATTGCTTTTAAGTGTTTTTGCTTTGCACAGAGATATATATGATATATCCCGCACCTCATTCGACGAGGAAAGGACCGACGATCCCTTCACCGGGAGTGACTCCTTTAGCAAAACTAGAAAAGCCTCAAAAGCACTCCATTTTAAAATCATTTGATTCTACAACGATATAAAGTTCATTACGCAAAAGGTTTTCTTAAAAACCTGACGTAGCCCTCCGTCATTTCAGATAAGTCCTAGTTAGTATTCGTGCTGCGTTTGTTGACTCAGTCAAGGCGTAGTGTGCGGTAGCTGATTAGTGCTTATCTGCAAAGCATATGATGCGATTGGATTAGGGTAGTCGTGCGGCGTTGTTGACTCAGTCAAAGGTCGTGCGGGTGGGTTTAATTCAATCGAGAAATGACGGGTTGAACTTTACTTGTGGTCTATGATTTGTTGACTCAGTCAAGGTCATAGATCGCTTAGGGCAAAATATTATCGGGAATTTCAAGTGTTGAAATTTGCAATGAGATTGCATACCTTCTATGAGATAGTTGGATCCCGATACCCGCTGCGAGTAAGTGTTACTCCTGGGAGAGTTTTATACATTACAATTAGCCGATCAAGTAGGTGTCTAGAAAGGTGTCAACGAGGTTACGCCTCTAGGAAAACGAGGTTTACATTAATTAGGTTCGTGTGAAAGCACGGGGGACCTCCCTCAAAGTACCGACACTAGCCTGGCTGAAAGATTGGCGAACTTGTAGTGTGTAATTAATCCCGGCTAGTCTTTCCTTTTAGGGTTTGAAGAAAGATTTGATAAAAAGCAGTGGGAGCCATCCTGATTAGATAAAATAATAACCAATCTATTCTTGCAAGAGCGCACGCTAAGTGTTTTCTTCTCTCTCTCAAGGTAGCGAACATATCACGCCTTAATCAAGATAATAATACGGAATATTGACCGAACCCGCTTGTTATACTGAGCTGGGGAACGTTGGTCCCGCTCCAACTTATAATTGTTATAAGACAGAGCAAGAAATTGGGGAATACCAGATTTCCCGTGCCGCCTAAACGAAGAAAGTGCATGCTGATGCATCATCTTCGGGTGTGTTCATTATACAGAACTGTTTCTCAGTATCCTTTACGTCCTGGGTATGTGATACCGGATCAGGATCCCACATATGTAATCAGTTACATAGGGCTACAGAAAGGTAGAGAACTGAGAACGGGTGATAAGTTTCATGAGACAGAAAAAGGGGCAAGAGTTGCAGCCAAGTCTGTTGGTCACTATCACCCTGTATTACCAATACATTGATTCTGAACGAATGTTATTAGATACCGAACCTGATATACAAAATCATATCACTCTCTTTATTAGAAAAGAAATGATAATATTTTGTATTGTTGGATAATGTTATGAATATTTCCTATATCAAAAGTTGATCGGTTCAGGCACGTTATCTAAAAGCGTTGATGTTCTAAATCAAACTACAGTTCTTAGTATACGGAACACACACAAGAGGAAGAGTTCAGAAATGAACGAATCCTTTTGAGGCATTGTAGACTAGGTCATATCAATGCGACCTGACTAGCTGAAGTTACATTTAGATGCATATTTAAATCTGTTTGAATTTACATCTTATGAAACTTGCCAGTCATGTCACAAAGATATAATGACACCAGCTCTGTTTATTGGAAACAGAGAAAGAGTTAGTGAACTCTTGGGATGATACATGTTGATATATGTAAGGTCCCCTGTCTACACATGCCAGGACCGGTTCTTTGTACTTCATTACATTCTCTGATGATCTTTTGAGATTCAGACCTATGTTCCTGTTGAAACACAAGTCCGAACCTTTTGAGATATTCACAGAATATAAGTTAGAAGTAGAGAACCAATACGGGTAAAAGTATTATGTCCTTTGATGTGATCAAGGAGGAGATTACTTGAGCACGGAATTCCTGGACTATTCTAAAGGAGAATGAGATTCTCTCTCAGCATTACTCCTCCGAATACACCATAGCACGATGGTATATCGGGGCGGAGCAGATACACCCTATATGATATGGTGTGCTCTATGATGAGTACTGCTGAATTACCTATTTCCTTATGGGAGTTATGCACTTGAGAAGTTGCATACCTATTGAATAGGGTTCAAATCAAATCAGTTGCCTACCACTTCATATGTGATATGGAAAAGGAAGAGCCCATTTCTTAAGTTAGTTAAGATTTGGGGTTGTCCGGTCTATGTCTGAAAAGCAAAATCCGGACAAGCTCGAGGCAAGGTTTGTTATGTACAACTGGAAAGGTTCCAGCTATACAAACTACAGCTGATGATTTGAAAGAACCAAAGGATTCAGTAGATTCCAACGAACCTCAGCCTCTCCGCCGATCTAGTAGGGTTCCTCACCCACCTGAGAGATACTTCGGTTTCTCTATGACAGTGGGAGCAAGAATTGCAGCATGAGATGATGACCCAACTAACTTCGAGCTGGCCATCAGGAGTAAGACTCTATAAGAATGGCTGGATGCTTAGTGATCTGAGATGGAATCCTTATACACCAACAAAATATGGACTTTAGTTGCTATATCTGAAGGGTTAAATCCCCATCAGGAGCAAGTATATCTTGAGAAGATTACTTGGTGTACATGGAAAGGTTGAGACTTTCAAAGCTAGACTTGTTAAAAGTTTTCGTCATCGACCAGGTGTGGATAATGATGAAACCTTTTCAAGTAGCTATGCTTAAGTCCATCCAGATCCTACTTACCACGGCTGCATACCATGACTACGATCTCTGGTGGTTGGGTGTCTTGACTGCTTTTCTAAATAATGATTTGGAAGAGAGCGTCTATAAGTACACAGCCAGAGGGCTTCGTAGACAGTAGGAGCAGCGGAAACGTGTGCAAGATGCTTTATAGGATAAAGCAGGCATCGCGGAGTTGGAACGTCTGTTTTGATGGATTAGTCAAAGAGTTTGACATCATCAAAATGGTAGATGAACCTTGTATAAACAAAAAGGTAGTAGGGAGTATGGTGGTGATCCTCGTAGAGTACGTGGATGACATACTCTTGAAAAGAAAGGAGTTTCTTATGCTACGTTCGATCAATCTCCGTTTATCACATGGATTCTCCACATAAGGATCAAAGTGATACCTACTAAATCCTGGATTTTGAATCTATGAGATAGATCTAAATGGATGTTAGGAATCTCACTAGTAGTAGTGAGATGGTATCAATCGATCCTGGGGAGAATCACTGGAAAGGTTCCAGGGTGATAAAGACGACTGAATGTCAGTCACAGGCATTGTCTTTACCCTCAGTGAAGGGACGGTATGTTGGAAGAGTTCCAAGCTGGATACCGTGACATACTAGACGATAAAGGCTCGATACATTGCTACTTAAGATGCTACCAAAGAGGCTGTTTGGGTGTATATTGGTTCATGAGATGAACTATGTTCCTCCCATTGTGTGACAATGGAGTTGTGGCTTATGCCAAGGAACGCCGGTCCCATCAGTGATCCAGACATATTCTATGGCAGTATCACTTGATCATGGAGATGGTTGATCTCCAGGGAGATCGAGGTTAGGAGAGTAGGCTCAGAGAACAACACAGCGGATCCACTCACAAAGGCCTGTTCCCAGAGAGAGACTTTTATGGGATGGTTGAGTATGAGATACTACAACCACTGCTACAGATGGCCCTAGTGCAAGTGGGAGATTGTTAGTTATATGTATGCCCTAGAGGCCATTACTGTACATAGGATGTATATTGTAGTGGATGCTGGGACATATATAGGGAGGACTTTCTTGCTCAACATGATAGTATGCTATCTGGTTGCTCTTTACCTTAACGTGTACACTATTTGTCTCTCTGTTACATGTTGGTAAAGCCCTTAGGATCTGTACTTGACTACCTGGACTATGATGCGGATCATACTAGTGGGGACATGGTAGTCCATAAGTACATCCTTCAAAGTCCCTAGTCGTGGGTGTATCGAGACGGGGCATCGATATTCCAGAGTAGACTAGCGTGTACCTTCTCGACCCATACAGATAGGCGATGGATGATCCCATATCCATTGGTGTTTGACATCGGAGATGATATGCGGGTGCTCAGTAGAGACTGGGTACACTGGACAGACTCGCCGAGAACTCCCAGATGGTATTATACCTCACGTCAGATGGCAGTTCTCTGGTGACACTGGTACAGAGTAGTCTGTTGACCCGAGATCGTCATAGAGTCTTGTGTGGTTCCCACTGTGCTTTGATTTCCATCTTACCACGTCCAAGAGGGCGTGCAAAACGGTGGTTTTTGGGTACAGTCCCGAGTCACATGGAGGCAATGAGCGATAGGAGGGGATTCGTCTCTCCCGGTATAGGGAGTTGATGTTGCGCTGTGTTCGATTGGCTATAACAGGAAATCCCTGGCCAGAGTTGCTGAGATTTACTGGTAAGTGTTACCAGTAGTTTCTCGAACAGTTATAGACCTCATATCGACACGACTTATCGAGTTATTGGGGTCTGACGTTTACCACCCCTAGGCGAGATATGCGACATATCAGACGATCAGACCGGACTGTACGGTAGTGTTACTGGTCGGATTCACTGGAGTGTGAGCGGGCTTGCTCGTCGATCTTCAGATCGCTCAATACCCGGGTGGCCGTTACGTTTAGCAGACCGCTTGCGGCTTGTAGGTGTTTGATATGATCATCACCTGCTGCCGGCGTATTGACGAGTCTTTAGAGTCCTACACAGAGGTTTCCTGGCTCAAGCGAAACGAAATAGGAGCGCATATGAGATATGTGCGGGACCGAGAATAATGCGTGTATGTGATAGCGTATTCCATTCTCGTGATGAATGTATCGATTAGGTTATATGCGATATACCCTAGTTATCGAATCAAAGGTTGATTCGATAAGCCGATACATAGGATACTAGTCGGTTATATGCGATATGACCGGATCGTTAAATCAAGTGTTGATTTAATGATTTAATGTATAATTATATATTTGATATATTACTTTGCATTAACTAGTATTGGTTCACTTTAAGATGGATTTTCTCACTCGGATGTGCGCATTATATATGTGATATGATTTTGTGCACTAGCTTGTATCATGTTTGATGATACATGCTTTTTGGTTAAGTGTAAAGTGTTAAACCTTGGTTAATGAATAGGTTAGGGTTTATTATTTGTTATTCATTTATCTTATTTAATTATCCATTTATTTATGATAAATGAATAAAAGAAAATGAAATGAAATGGTTGCTAATTTTGGATTCTAGTTGAAGCTTCTTGATCTTTTGACTAAGTGACCATTTTGTCTCTAGCTTGACCCTAACCATTCCTTTAACCATGATTGATTCTCTACACATTACCATGGTTAAAGATTATGATAAGTATTCTTTTATTTTATATTTTCTAATAACTTATCATAACATTTTACCATCTTCTTCTTCATTTCTTCAAGTGAAGAAAGCTTGCCTCCATCAATGGCAAGTGATGAAAAAGAGTGTGAAATCCAAATCTAAAGTCTACCCACTTCCTATTTCTTCATCCTCTACCTCTTGCCAAGTAGTAGAGTGTGTTTTCTTCACAAGTTTCTTGACTTGGTGAAGTCGGAGCTTGATTTAGCGATACCTCGACGTAGATCATCTTCGGCATGGACATCGACGACCTAGCTCGCTTATTCTCCGATGAAGTCGACGCTAGAGCCCGAATTCCTTTTGGACAGCGGAGAGGACTTCGTTGCAGAGCTATGGAGGTGGAGCACCGGATCTACAAAGGTTGTATTTCCGATATCCCATTAGTTAAGTTGTTAACTAGATTGTTTTTCGCCTAGAAATCTAGCCGACGATCCGTACATTAGGGTTTCTCGGTACTAGAATTTTTGAAATTGGCATGGTTGTTGCCTTGTGAGACCTCACTAGGGTGCCTAGGAACCCTACAAAGCACGTGTTCCGCTACCGATGATCCGACGGCCAATCTTGCCGAAAATAGCTTCTTCGACACTTCGTATCTTGCGATACGAGACTGCTCTCCATACAGTTCTTTTGTATGGAGAAATATGGACTCCAGGTCCATATTCTCGTGCCTCCTCTGATGTTCGTTGTCCATCGAGGCAAGTACGAGGCATTTGGCCTTCGCGCAATCGATCTCCCATGTCTTACGGATTTTTTTATCCGCGACGCTGGAGGTGGGACCTGGGACAGGGGGAGCTTTGGTGGTAAGGACATACCCCAACTTGTCGTAAGTGATTGCCATCTTGACATTCCTGAGCCAATCTTTGTAGTTTGGCCCTGTCAGTATGTTTTTATCTAGTAATAACTTAAGTCCGGTCATGTTGAATGGTCGCTGCAATTAGGAGAGAGAAAAGAAACACTTTAGCATGATGCTCTTGCAAGTTTAGAGTGGTTTTTAGTTTGTCTAAACAGGATGGCTCCCACTGTCTCTCGAATCCCTTCTCAAACCATAAAGAAAGAATTAGTCAGGATCTATCTCACCGTACAATACTTGCTTAACCTTCAGCCAGGCCAGTGTCGGTACTTCGAGGGAGGTTTTCCAACGCTTTCGCGAAGTTCCTTAATTAAGTAACCTCTTTTCCCTGTGGGCGTAGCCCCGCTAACACCTTTCTAGACACCTACTAGGTTTATAGCATTGATCGTTAAGTGAGAGATTTCCTGAGGAGTAGCATATACTCACAGTAGGATCGGGATCCAAATATCATCGCGTGACAAAACCGAAGGAATCCTACCAGAATCATCACACTCCAAATGGGATGCAGCACTAGCAAGTTTCAGTACTTATGAAACTCCCGATGTGGATTTTTGCCCCATGCTCTTATGACCTTGACTTTGGCCAAAATATCATAAGTCACATGTCAAGTTCTACCCGTCATTCTCCTGGTTAATTTGGACCCACCCGTACCTACCCTTAACTTTAGCCAAAATGGCAGCACGACTGTCCCAAACCAACGCATCTATCTATGCTGCACATGAATACCCAATAGCTACCAATCACTATTGCCTTGACTTTGGCTAAAATACATAGCTTGAATACTTTTTGACCATTCATGTGGAATGACGGAGGGCTTCGAATGGTTTTGGCGAAACCGTGAACGTAGTGAACTTGATATAATCGATGGAACGAGATAGCTTTTAAAAGGAGTGGTTCAAGCTCCACATTTAAAAGTTTAGTTTTGAAAAGAACCGAGTGGTTTTCAAAGTGTTCCAATCGACTTTAACTTGGTTTATTTTCTTGCATTAGTTCTTTTAATGTGTCCCATCATTTAATCCTACCATTGCAGAAAACAACTAAAATATGGTGTACGCTTATGCCATCCGCATTCGCCACGGGGCCCCGTCATCACCCGTTAGGTTACTTAACTAACGACGGAGCGGGGGCTGGGCTAGCGCGGCTGTAAAACATAAGCAACGCCTAAATAGTTATCATATATAAATATATAGCAATGATAGCCATTACAGATCACAGATGAACACTTTGGATATACTAGGAATCCGCGATTCGTTCGAGCCTGCAACGAAAAGCGGATTATACGGTCGCGATGAATAGCCAATACCCCACCCAAGACCCCTACGGGTGCGGCAAACTACCCGCCAAGTATCCGAAGCGAAGCAACCTCCCTCAACGACGTGAGTAGGCCACTCGGCACTATGAGATACCCGGTAGTTTGTGCACCCCACCATGGGTCTATCCTAGGAGCAAAAACAGTAAAAAGAAATTATACAATGACGGCTACAACCCCGACCCGGTTGTGCGGCCAAATAAATAATATTACATCAATTTACATATTACATGAATGAAAGAAAAAAGAAACTCTCATCTCACATCCACCCTGGCTATTCATCCGCGACAATCCACCGAGTTCATATACACATACCATCAACAAACACAGATCACAGATATGTATAACCCCCACTAATCGACGTATAGCGATTAGCAGACGTTCAATACATATAAACATCACAGATATAACCAATAGTCAAAGTATAGTGAAATTCGATCAAAAAAAAATACGGATTTATAGCCACCCAAATACAAATTTCTTTTCTGGAAAATCTGGGCAGAAATAAACCATCTTAAAAATCATAAAACCTTACCAGAGGAATACTGCACCAAACTCGGTTCAGAACGGAGTCAAAACGGCCGCGGTTCCGCGGCAATAGGCATGCTTTTGCCGCGTAACCGCCGCGCTTTGAACTGTTCACTGGACCGTTTTTGGTGTGCTTCCTGAAAAAACCCTGAGCCGATTTTTGAAGTATGATTTATTACTTTTAGAGCAGAAAAAAAAAAAAACAGAAAGTTAGGGTTTTGAAAATATAGTTTTGCGATTTTTCCGATCGAGCTTCTATACACTTTACTAACTAGCTAGTTTATGATTAGTTAGGCTCTGATACAACTGTAAGTCCACGTTGCCTACCCCAGTGCTTGCGGGGAAGCGGAAAACGGAATAAAAAACGGATTTTTATCGAACTAGGCAACATGGACTAGCTAAAGGAAGATCTTTGCTAAACAAAAACTAACTAAAAGATAACTAGAAATTAGCTACATGGAAGAATGGTTATACCTAGGGCTTTATGTCCTTCTCTCCTTGCTCCTTGGAGTGGAAGAAAGAGATCACCTTGTCGCCTTCTCTAGTCGAAGAAGGATCCACCCGAGAGCCTCAACCTTTGGCTTCAACTTCAAGCTAGAAGTAACTAAGGTGCTAGAAATGCTAATCCTAGAACCTTAGATGAGAGTAGAGATTACTTTGGAGAGGTTTATCTCAAGCTCAAGTATTTCTCAACACATGAGAGGGGAGAGCTTGAGAGAGAGGAAGAGGAGGAGAGAGAATCTATATGATTGAATGAGAGAATAATAGAACCATTCTCACATATATGTGTGAATTATGTAAAAAGATAATTAGCTAGATAATTGTCATGGTTTAATCAAGACTTGACCATTATCATTTCACATTAAATGAAAAATGCAAGGATCAAAGAGCATCTTTCATATGGAATGATGATGATCAACATGTCAACCAAGGTCAACAAGTCAAGTATGGTCAAAATGTCAACATCCCTAACCATGCACAATTATATATATAACTAATATCAATTAATCATAATACACACATAAGCATTAGGGTTAACAAAATGACAATGGTCATTAACCCTAATCAAAGTCCTCTGCCTCTGTCTCAGTCAACTGTGCATACGCACCCGTATTCGTGATCCGAGGAACACGAATACAATGAGATAAAACCAATCCTAAAGCATATACTAGGATCTGGCTTAAACCAAAGCCCACTAGTATAAACTGTCCGGACAGCAAACGTGCACAAGTGCGCGGATGTGAACGAACCCTGTCGCAAAACCATGCGACCTCTACTCATTTTGCCTAAAGGCGAATAGCTCTCTGTGTGGGACTCTAAAGACTCGACACTACGCTGGCAGTGGGTTTAACCACAGACCGCAAGCGGCACTAGCTGTTTGTAACGGTCCCCAGGTAGATGCCGATAAGAAGACTGACGAGGTGACCCCATCTGAACTCCTACTGAGCCTGTATGTGACAGTCTCCGTACAGTCCGGTCTATTCGTCTGATACATCGCATGGCGGGCCTAGGGGCGGTAAACGTCAGTCCCCTAATAGCGGTACAAGTCGTGTCGGAGTGGAGCCCAGAACACCCTGAGATAACACTGGAAACCTACCAGTATATCTCGCTTGCCCTGGCCAGGGACTACTTGTGTAATGGCTCTCCTGGACACAGCGCGATGTTAACCCCCAATACCGGGAGAGACGAATCCTGTCTAACCGTCACTGCCTCCAAGTGCTTCGGGACTGCACCCAACTACTACCTGTTTGCACGACTCCTTTTGAGCCGTGGTAGGGTAGTAATCAAAGTACAGTGGGAACACACTCGAGGCGAAGTGACAGTGTCAAGTCAGCGGACTAAGCTGTACTCATGTCACCTGGGAACTAATAACTGACGATAGGTATAATACCAACAAACAGTTCCCGATGAGTCCTGTCCAGTGTACTCGTAACCTAACGAGCACCCGCATACTATCTCAAGTACGACATACTGACGGCTGTGGGACAGACCGTCTCCCGCGCTGGGATGAGAAGCGCATACGCTAGTCTACTCCTGAGTATCGATGCCCTGTCTCGATAGTCCAACGACTAGGGACCTGTATAAGGATGTGCTTATGGATTACCCAGCCCCCATGAGTGTGAGCGCCATCACAACACTGGTAATCAAGCAAAGATCCTAAGGGCTCTACTAATATGTATATAAGCGATATGCTAAAAGAAACACATGCACATATTAAAGCAGAGACAAACCAAGTAGCATACTACCATTTTGAGCAAGATTATATATACAACTGTGAATATCCCAAGCTTCCATCAAGTAATATACATACTAGTATGATACAGTAATGGCCTCTAGGGCATATACACTAACAACCCGCAGGTGATGGAGTCACCCTCTCTAAAGGTGTCTTATAAACTAAAGAGGAGAGGGATGTACATGATTGGCATATCACTTGCTTAGGCAATTGAGTCAATCAAGAGATGTCAAGTACCACACCAAATGTTGTTTTTATACTAGCTGCAATAAGTTAATATTGATCCAATCCTGGAGAAACGTTCTGAAGCAGTTATAGAACATAAGTGGATGTTTTAGGGATATGATAACGATAGCCTCCTTCGGGAGACAGTTATCATTCCAAGCTTCCTAGGTGACCTGGATGATAGAGTTACTGTCAGAGTTATAGTTTTCTCTCTGACGAGGGGCAGTAGTTTGGACAAGTGGTCCAAGCTGATACTGAGGGAGGCATGGCGCAGGTTACAAATTAAATTCAGTTGACGATACAGTCTAAGAAGTTTGCTGGATTTGGAGTTCATTGATGAACTAGGTCTCATCAGATATCCAGAAATATTCTAAGACAGGTATTGCTCATTTCGGGTGATGGCTTTCTCCGCGAACTTGAGATATAGAGAGATATAGAAAGAAACATCAGAGCGGATCCACTCACTGAGGCTATTTCTCGAAAGTAATAGTTTCACAAACGAGCTTTGTGAAACTGATTAGTAGAGGAGTTGGATGTTCGGTATCACACGGACTGTGAGTATGCGACACCGCAATAATTAGCCTTAAGTGCAAGTGGGAGATTGTTGGCTATAGTGCCCTCAAAGTCAATTATTGGATCGCATGCACGTGATTGAAATGATTGAGGGAGGACCTATACCGGTAGGAAAGTCTTACTCGAGATGATAGTATGCTATCAGGTTTGTCTTTATCATCATGTACATGCTTCAGATGACATTACAGATCACTATTACAGGTTGATAGAGCCCATATGATTCTTGCTTGACTACCAGCAGTATGATGTAGATCATATACGTGAGAGTTGGGTAGTCTATAAGAACATCCTTAAATTGTCCGTAGTCATGGGAGTTTCGAGACTGGGCATCGATACTCCGAGAGTAGACTAGTGTATACGGATTGAGACCCCGACGAGGGGCTGTGGTCAGTCTCACAAGCTATTGGTGTTAGTTGGTTTACCTAAAATAGTATACAAGTTTTCATTGGGTTATGAGTAAACCGGACGGACTCGCAGGGGCACTGCTGATTGGTACTATACCTATCATCAGGAGCAGTTCCCAGGTGACATGAGTACAGCTTAGTCCGTTGACTTGACACTGCTACATTGCCTCATGTGTGTTCCTACAGTTCTTTGATTACTACCCTACCATGGATCAAAGGAGCCATGCAGACAGGTAGTAGTTGGGTGCATTCCCGAAGCACTTGGACAGGATTCTTCTCTCCCGGTATTGGGGGTTGATATCGCGCTGTGTCTGGAGAGACATTACACAAAGTCCTTGGTCAAGGCAAGTGAGATTTAATGGTAGGTATTCCAGTAGTTTCTCAAGGTGTTCTGGGCTACACTCCGACAAGACTGTTAGTTGTATGTATGCCCTAGAGGACAGTATTGTACAGATTATGTAAATTATATTGGATGCTTGGACATATATAGAGATGACTTTCTTGCTCGACATGATAGTATGCTATCTGGTTGCTATTTATCTTAACATGTACACTAGTCTCTTTATACTGTCTTATAGTTACATGTTGGTAAAGCCCTTAGGATGTGTACTTGACTACCTGGACTATGATGCAGATCATACTAGTGGGGACATGGTAGTCCTTAAGTACATCCTTCAAGGTCCCTAGTCGTGGGTGTATCGAGACGGGGCATCGATATACCAGAGTAGACTAGCGTATACGCTTCTCAACCCATGTGATGGGCGATGGATGATCCCATATCCATTGGTGTTTGACATCAGAGATGGTATACGGGTGCTCAGTGGAGATTGAGTACACTGGACGGACTCGCCGAGAACTCCCAGATGGTATTATACCTCACGTCAGATGGCAGTTCTCAGGTGACACTTGTACAGGTTAGTCTGTAGACCCGAGATCGTCATAGAGTCTTGTGTGATTCCCACTGTGCTTTGATCTCCACCTTACCACGTCCATGAGGGCGTGCAAAACGGTGGTCTTTGGGTACAATCCCGAGTCACATGGAGGCAATGAGCGATAGGAGGGGTTTCGTCTCTCCCGGTATTGGGAGTTGATGTTGCGCTGTGCTCGATTGGCCGTAACAGGGAAGTCCCTGGCCAGGGCTGATCAGAGATTTGCTGGTAAGTGTTACCAGTAGTTTCTCGACCCGTTACGAGCCTCACATCAGCACGACTTATCGGGTTATTGGGGTCTGACGTTTACCACCCCTAGACTTGATATGCGACGTGTCAGACGAAGAGACCGGACTGTACGGTAAGTGTTACTGGTCGAATTCGCAGGAGTGTGAGCGGGCTAGCTCGTCGATCTTCTGATCGCTCAATACCCAGGTGGCCGTTACGTTTAGCAGACCGCTTGCGGCTTGTGGGTGCTTGATATGATCATCATCTGCTACCGGCGTATTGACGAGTCTTTAGAGTCCTACACAGAGCTTTCCTGGTTCAAGCGAAACGAAATAGGAGCGCATATGAGATATGTGCAGGACCGAGAATAATGCGTGTATGTGATACCGCATTTCATTCTCGCGATATATGTTTCGATTGGTTATATTCTATATGGCCTAGTTATCGAATCATTGATTCGATAAATCGATACATTGGATTCTAGTCGGTTATGTGCGACATGACCGGATCATTGAATCAAATGTTGATTTAATGATTTAATGCATAATTATATATTTGATATATTGCATTGCATTAACTAGTATTGGTTCACTTTAAACGGATTTTTCTCACTTGATTTGCACATTATATATGTGATATATTTTTGTGCACTTTTTGTATCATGTTTGATGATACTTGATCATATGGTTAAGTGAATAGGATTAAACCATGGTTATTATGATAATTAGGGTTTTGCATATTTATTTATTCATTTATTTGTTCATTTATTCATTTGGATAAGTATAAATGATAATGGTGGCAAGTTTTGTTTCTTATGAGATGCTTCATGAACATTTGACTTTATGCAACCATTCTTGTCATTTTGCTTAACCCTAACCCACTCTAATCACCATGGTTAATTCTCTACACTTAACCTTAGTTAAGTTATGATAAATATTGAGTTTATTTTCATTTTAAATCAAGTTATCATAACTAGCTTCATCATCTTCTTCTTCTTCTTCAAGTGAGCAACCTTGATGCCATTAATGGCAACTTGAGTTTTAGTGAGTAAAATCCAATTCTAAAGTGAACCCACCTCCTATTTCTTCACCCTCTACCTCTTGCCAAGTAGTTTTGGGTGTTTACTTCACAAGTTTCACAAGTTTGTGAAGTCGGAGCTCGAACTAGTGATGCCTCGACGTAGATCATCTTCGGCACGAAGCCGACGACCTAGCTCGCCCGTTTCTCCGACGAAGACGAAGCTTGAGTTCAAAATTCATGATGGACAGCGAGGGAATGACCACGAGGAGCTAAGGAGGAGGATATCCGGATCTACAAAGGTTGTAGCTTCTCACTTCTGGTTAAGTTGTTAACTAGGTTTTCGTTTTCGCCTAAACATCTAGTACACGATCCGTGTTAGGGTTTCTCGGCACCAATATTTTTGAAATTGGCATGGTTGATGCCTTGTGACACTCCATTAGGATGTCTAAGAACCCTACAGGACTTATATCGCTATTGGGGGTCTAACGTTTACTATCCCCCTAGGACTGATATGCGATACTCATAGATGAACAGACCGGACTGTACGGAGATTGTCACAGATAGGCTCAGTAGGGTTTCAGGATGAGTTCGCTCGTTGGCCTCCCTTTCACTCAATACCTGGGTAGCCGTAACATACAGCTAGTGCCACCGACTTGCTTGTGGTTAAACCCACTGCCATCGTATTGACGAGTCTTTAGAGTCCCCCACAGAAAGTTTCCCAAGTTCGGGCGAAACGTTGTAGAGGCCATATGGTTTTATGGCAGGGTTCGATCATATATGTACACTCGTGCACGGATCATGGTTGGACGGATCATACTAGTGGGCTTTGGTTTAAGCCGAATCCCAGTATTAGATGGTTGGATTACTTTCATCTTGTAGTATTTATATTCAGTCGGAATACAGATGCTGGAATGTATATACGGATGATGGGTATTATTGTAATTCGTTACAAGATAACTTTAATTGATGCCTTTTCTTTTTGGATTAAACATTTGGTTTAAGGTTTAATTAGGTGGAAATTGTGAGCATAAGTTTTAACCTAGGGCATTGATTATGCCATGTGCTATTTTGGTGACTCATAGTGTGATTTTTTGTGCCATGTCCATTTCTTTATTGATAATTATTTTGGTGTGGGATTTTTTGGTGAGAGAGGGCAGCCATATATGGCTATCGTTTTGGTCTTGAGTTATTCAAGAGAGCTCTCACATTTTTATCTCATACAATAATAAGAAAGCTTTTCTTCTTCACTAGCTTTTTTCTTGAGCTCACAACTTCCATCAATGGCTTCTTCTTCAACCTCCACTCTATCCCTATCATGTGTTGAGAATCCTAGACTGTCATGAGACAAAGTAATCACACATATCTCTACTTCACCTTGGACATGTCGGCTAGAAAACTTCATGTCCGAGTTGCTTCGGTTTGAAGCGGGAGCCCGTATAAAGATTCTTCGACGTGGTGCCACTTCGACAAGCGAGACCGGAGAGCGAATTTCGTCGGGGCATCCGCGACAAGCATGGGACGGAGATTGAAGACCAAAGTACACGAATCGATCGGTATAATCTCTGAACTCTTCAGTTTACATTTTGCTAGTTAAGGGTTAATGGCACGATCCGGGTATTTGGTTGTGGTAGCGCCAAGTTTGAAAAGTTTTTGTTCCGCATTTGGCCTCGGATTAACGGTCGGGGCGCTGCCGTAACCCAATAGAAATCCCTGGCCAGGGTTGCTGAGATCTACTGGTAAGTGTTATCAGTAGTTTCTCGAACCGTTATGGACCTTGCATCGGCATGACTTATCAGGTTATTGGGGTCTGACGTTATACCACCCCAGGTTGTTGATATGCGACATATAAGACGAAGAGATCGGACTGTACGGTAGTGTTACCGATTGGATTCGCAGGAGTATGAGCGGGTTTGCTTGTTGATCTTCTGATTGCTCAATACCCGGGTGGCCGCTACATTTAGCAGATCTCTTGCGGCTTATGGGTATTTGATATGATCATCACCTACTACCAGCGTATTAACGAGTCTTTAGAGTCCTACACAGAGGTTTCCTGGTTCATGCGAAACGAAGTAGGAGCACATATGTGATATGTGCGGGACGGAGATTAATGCGTGTATATGATACCGCATTCCATTCTCGCGATATGTGGTATCGGTCGGTTATATGCGATACAGCCGGGTTATCGGATCAAGTGTTGATTCGATAAGTTGATTCGTTTGATATTAGTCGGTTGTATGTGATATATCCGGATTATTAAATCAAGTGTTGATTTGATAATTTAATGTATAATTATATATTTGATATATAGAATTACATTAACTAATATTAACTCACTTAAAGATTTATTTTCTCACTCTGGATGTGCATATAGTATATATGTGATATATATTAAATGTACATGATTTTGTGTCATGCTAGATGATATATGCAATATGGGTGTGTGAGACTTACACTATACTTATGATAATCCTAGGGTTTTAATTATCAAAGTAAATCATCAAATTAGGTAGAAATTTGACAAATGGTTAAAGCTTGTAGAAGCTAGTGGAACCATTGACCAAGTCCACTAATTTGTTTTTACTTAGATATTTATTAACCTAACCTATTATCTCTAGCCTTAGTTAAGTCTCTATAAGGGTTTGTATATGATACAAACTCACCCATGGTTGCCTCATTTTTCTTATGTGAGTTCATTCTTCTTCTTCTTCTTCACAAAAGAAAATGCTCACTAGGTTTTTTCTAAGTGAAGAATTATTGTGAGAAATATAAATCTAAAGTGAGTCCACTTCCTATTTCATCATCCTCTGCTACTTGCCATTTAGTTTAGGATGTTTGCTTCACTAATCTACCATTAGTGAAGAGGAAGCATGAGCTTGAGTCTCCTCGACGTAAATCATCTTCGGCCTCGACGACATCAAGCAAGCTTGTTCCGTACATCTCGTGGAGCTTTTCTAGAGTCCGAGGTGTTCACTACTTGGAGTGAAGGGACTACTACATGGAGCATTTGAAGTGAAGGACCGGTCTACAAAAGTTGTATTCCTTCTTCTCTTTAGTTTGTAAAGTGTTTAAAATCTAGAAAACCCTTAGTCTCTAGTTCGATCCTCGTTCGGGTTCTTTAGCTCTCTAGAAAATTTTGTTATGGCATGTTCGATGCCCTAGTAAACACTGTGAGGGTGCTAAGGAACCCTACAGGCACTAGCTATACGTAACGGCTACCTTGGTATTGAGTGAAAGGAAGGACGACGATCAAACTCATCCAAACCCCTGCTAAGCCTGTCCGTGACAATCTCCATACAGTACGGTCTGTTCGTCTAAGAGTATCGCATATCGAGTTTAGGGGGGGTGGATAAAGTCAGACCCTAATAACGCGACATTTCATGTCGGTATGAAACCCATCACCACCTGAGAAACTACTGATCCTAGATCAGCAATTCTCGACTACCTTGGCCAAGGATTTCTGGTGATGGCCTCCCGTGCACAACGCGACATCAACCCCCAATACCGGGAGAGACGAAACCCCGACTATCCGCTCACTGCCTCCATGTGGCTCGGGACTGTACCCAACTAAAACCTGTTTGCATGACTCCTTTCAGTCGTTGTAGGGTAGTAATAAAAGTACCGTGGGAACTCACACGAGACAAATGACGATCTCAGGTCTACAGACTATCCTGTACTCATGTCACCTAGGAACTGCTATCTAACAATAGGTATAATACTATCTAGCAGATTCCCGGCGAGTCCGTCCAGTGTACTCATAACCCAATGAGCACCTGTATACTATCTTAGATGACTAACTGATACCAATGGCTTGTGAGACCATCCACCGCCCCTCGTCGGGGTCTCAATAAGTATACACTAGTCTACTCCGGAGTATCGATGCCCAGTCTCGATACAACCACGGCTAAGGACATTTAAGGATGTGCTTATAGGCCACCCAGCTCCTACTTATATGATCGCCATCATAATGCCGGTAGCCAAGCAAGAATCCCATGGGCTCTATCAATATGTAATAGTGATCTGTAATGCCACATAATACTGTACATAGGAATAAAGATAAACCAGATAGCATACTATAATCTCGAGTAAGGCTATTCTACCGGTATAGGTCCTCCCTCAATCATCACAATTGCGTGCCTGTGATTCAATAATTGACTTAAGGGCACTATATGCAACAATCTCCCTCTTGCACTTAAGGCTAAATATTGCGGTGTCGCATACTCACAGCCCGTGTGATACCGAACAGCCAACTTCTGTACCAATCAGTCTCGCAAAGCCCGTTTGTGAAACTATTGCGTTCGAGAAATAGCCTCAGTGAGTGGATCCGCTCCAATATTTCTTTCTTTATCTCTCTATATCTCAAATTCGCAGAGAAAAACTATCTCCCGAAATGAGCGATACTTGTGTTAGAATTTGTCTAGATATGTGATGGGACCCAGTTCACAAATGAACTCCAAATCCAACAAACTTCTTAGACTGTATCATCTACTGAATTTAATCAGTATCCTGCACCATGCCTTTCTCAGTATCCGCTTGGACCACCTGTCCAACAAACTACCCCTCAAAAGAGGGAAAACAATAACTCTGACAATCACTCTGTCATCCTGGTCACCTTGGAAGCCTAAAATGGTAACCGCCTCCCGAAAGAGGCTGCCGTTACTATATACCAAGAACATCCACTTATATTCATAACTGCTTCCCAACGTTTCTCCGGGATTGGATTAAAGTATATATATATATATATATATATATATATATGCTTATTGCAGCCAGTGCAAAAGCAATATCTGGTGTGGTACTTGACAATTCATGACTAACTCAATTTCCTAAGCAAGTGATATGCCAATCATGCAAATCCCTCTCCTCGTCAGTCTAGAAGACATATCTTTGAAGTGGGTGACTCTATCACCTGCAGGTACATCACCACGCCAGGAGTCGTCCATTCTAAAACACTTTAAAATAGTGTCAAATACCCAAATTAGGACACTTCCCAAATCTAGATCTATAACCATAGATCTAGTGACCGGAAATCCTAATATTTTATCGATATCCTATGTGGAGAAACAACTTTATGACAACCACTGTATAACGGATCATAGTACAGGAAGATCTCTTCCTATTAAGTGCATGTCATCCAAATACCAAGACATCACTCCCTACTACCTTCTTACCAGATCCATCTCTTATTCTGATGAAGTCAAACTCTATTACTGTCACATCAAAACTAGACGATCTATCTCCGTTATACCTGCTTTAGTCTATAAATAGACATAAGCTACTTGCCCACTATGCTTCCGCTGCTCCCACTGACTACAACAATCTTCTGGCAGAGTCATATGCACGTGCACTTCTAAAGCTAATTTAGAATGACGCTATACTCATCCTCCTGCCAGATCCTAAAGTCTAGAACAATAGTAGTAGAAAGTTTGGGTAATCAAGAACCTCCCTATCACCGTCTTTGAGGAGACCGAAGTACCTCTCGGGTGCCTGAGGTTACCCACGAAATCTGCGGAGTGGCTAATGGAATGTCGAATCGAATTGAATTTTTAGGTTCTATTAAATTTTCAGTAATCGTTTGTGGTTCTGGAATAACTTCCAATTCTACCATACTCCCATTAATGTTTTCTGAGAAGAATCCATTTAGTAAAAATGGTGGCGAGTTAAGAACAATATAACTATTGATCTTCCAAATGGTAGAATGTTAACCCTCTTTAAAGCCCGGGAAAACCCACAAACTGGTCTTCCTGAAACGTGCCTAGAGTTTGTCCAGATTCTGGTTTTAAGCATCAGTCGGACTACTCCATATACCTTAACATCGTTAAGATATGAATCCATTCTATATATCCAATATAGAAACAAAGGCACCAATTTAATTGGAACCAGATTCAATATACATGCAGTTGTCTCCAGTGCATATCAACTAAATGTAAGGAGGCCAATCAGCATTACTCATCTAGGAATGCATCCACATATGAGTAACCTGAGAGAGAATCAATTTCTTAAAACTATTACTTACAACGGAATACCTAACACAAGTATCTACATCTTCGATCACATTAAAGAATCCTGATACTTGCAACAAATGGCTTTATTCTTATACCTATAACTTCTCAAAATTTGGACCATGTATTTCAACGAAATACTTTTCTAAAACTAGAGAAGTCATGAGTAAACAGAATATAATACGGGTACCAACCCCTTTGTCCTAACGGACACTAGACAACATACAATACTCTGTATAAGTCCACATAGTTTAATAAATCAAACCCTGTGCGTCGTAGGCTGAAAACTGTACTATGGTTAAGAAGAATTACATCACCGTTGAATTCTCCTTACCTAACCATCAACTGATATAGGTAAATGTCATAGACATAATTTCAAAAAGTTATATCTCGCTTTTTAAAATAAACGTACAGATATATCAATTTGAAATTGGTGCATAACGACGGATATTCAAAACCAAATATTTGCCATCAGGCAAAACCCAGGTGATTTCCTCAAATATCACCAATTACAAAGAATTCCGATATATAGAGGATATAATCACCAAATTCTCAATATCTTACTCCCACTCAGTATCTGTAACGCCATACAGATGTGAGAATCATTGTCACGTCCCGAAAGTACGGAACAAGACCGGCACTTAAACTACGAACGTATCGAGGCGTACGTAATCTAAGTAAACCGAAACCCCAGAAATCCAAACCAAGAAAAGTAGTAGAGTGAAGGAAAACCAATTTAAAATAAGTAGTTTCAATAGCATAAGCCGAATTATGCGGGTTTCTAAAAACATCAAAAATTTCCTGAAAATTTCGGCAGAGTCTCCTTTGTAAATACTGGCCCCCAAACGGGATACAACATGAATAGTATACGAAATCAATAAAAGGCATCCCCAAGCGGGAGCTAGCTCTTCGTCAATCGACGGTCACAACCACACAAGCAATATAATATACAACGCCAACGGCGAGGATCAAAATTCAAAAGGAAACTCAAAACCACAAGAAAACCACAGAAATATAACGCGCGACTCTAAGGTAGAAAGAATAACATCATTGGTCTCTATCTCAAAATAAATACATGTTTGGTTGATGGAACTTCTAGATACAACAGAATAATAATATACAAAATATATAATGGGGGTACGATACAAGTAAACCCACCTACTAGCAAATCACCCGAAGGAAACTATGCCCGCAAAGCCGTAATGAAACCTGTACGGCAAACCTGCAAGAAACTGGGGCACAACGGGGGTGAGTTGCCAACTCGTGAATAGGAAAACATCTACGGAAAGAAATCGCATAAATAACGCAACCTGGGTCAAAGATCATAATATATCCTCAGTTATATATATAACATGCAACCTATAACAAGGCTAGGGTAAATATCTAACCCGAATGTAATCTCATGTGCCCGTGTCAGTGCCTCAGGTAGCAATATATCATATGAATGAGGTATGAATGTATGGAAACAGAATACATGTAAATGAAGAACTGTTTTCATAATTTAGTGAGATTTCCTTGGTATTTTTAAAATGAGGTATCATAATGAAATCAGCATAAAACAGTGCCTAGCATCGGTACAAAACGTAATCCCAATATCTCGATATCTCTGTATCACAGTCTCTATACCTCAATATCTCGAAATCTCAATGTCTCAATCACAATATCTAGGGCGCCGTCAGTCCAGACCGGCCCCTACCATCCATCTCATGACCACGACGGTATCCTCCGGATATCCGACGCGTCGGGTAAAATCACCGGTACGTAGTGCTCCCCTGCCAGGCTCACATCGTCATCATCAAACGCTTCTTGCCCCGGGGTACCTTACCGGGTCTACCATGTACCCGAAACGGTTCATCCGTCTCCTCGAATCGGGTCTCGAAATCCATCAGCAAACTCATGGTGGACGACTCATACATCATGGGAAAAACCGCACTTTTTATTTAAAAAGAGAGAAATCAGTTTATATAAGTTTTTCGGTTTTCCCCCCAAATCCAGAAAATTTCAGGGAAATCCGAATCCAAATCATCATAGCATGTAAAACCATGAATATAGGCATAACAATGAATAACAGTATGCATGAAGTGACAAGTAATAACTACAATGTTAAGCTGGCATATAAGGCAGGTACACTAATATCATGTCAATTTACTAACTAACAAGCTAAGTCAAGCAATAGTATTTTCTAAGGTGTACGTGACATGGCAATTACCGATGAAGATGTGTGTGAGCCGGCAAGTAAGTGTACGTGGTACATACGCATCATCGATAATGGTGCTGGTGTCCTAACAATATGATATCAACATTGCAATAAGTAATTATAACATAAGTATGCGATGCGAAGCGAACCACAATAATGAGCGGGAGCTGAATACTAGACGCAACTATAACTAATCTGCATTAATCTAATATAAGTCCTACAAATGGTGCCTTTTAAAATAACACGAATCATGGGATTTTGAAAATAGGGGCTACGGCGTTTTTATGAAAAGATACGTCTTTTGAAATATCCGTAGGATCCCTTGGGCTGTCTTTTAAAATACCCACGATTCGTTAGTTTTTGAAATAGGTAAGAATCGAATCTAATCTAACAACTAAACTAAACTAAAGGGCTAAGCTAACAAGCTGGACTACAGGTAAGGAAACCGCCTAACATCTGAGTCGATCCATATACATACCTGTATATATATTAGTCGGTGATCCCGCCTCAATAATATCATATCCGATACCATATCTACAATCAGACATCCCAAGTCAAGAGTGCGGATCAATCATCAAGATATAGCTCGTACGTAAATCCGTCGTACGGCATCCCCAAATCTGGGTACGGGTCAATATCACATTCATCATACTATTCACCTGGTATCCTCTTTATCAAATATTATGATCGGGGTACTGATCTACGTCTAGTACAATACTGATACCGCCTAAGTATGCATGCACGTGTGTGAAACACTACGTCAAGGACCCGCTACAACGTCATGTCGTATCTCAAATACGAACCCTGCTATATCACCGATCTCACGGCCTCAAACCAAATCTCATCGACTCGTCATAAATCCCAAGTACTATCCTCACTATCCATGCATGCGTATATGAATGTACATATGCATAGTGTCATACCCACGCATATATACATATATACGCATCCCAATCTACGCACAAGAAAGTAACGTATGCAAGTCTGTGTGTGCGTATGTGGGTATAACAACTACTCTAGGGTTTCGCAACTAACCCAAAGGTACTCCATGAACACATAAACATAACATGAATGAACATTCTCGTATCATAAGACACCTATATAAACATATATATATGAGCTACACTACGGACTGCGGGGGTGCTATACGCCATCCACCCGACTTCTCCCCGTAGATATAAATATACTCACCAGGTCCTCGCTCACCGGTGCCGACGTCGCCACGCGCTTGCTTGTCGTCTCGAAGTCCACATGGGGGTACCTACATATCACAACGCATCGTATCGCATTAAAATCCGACTCATGACCAAAACGACACACGAATCCCACATAAGTCAAAACCTATGGTTGCTTTCACAAATCAACCCAAAAACCCTCGACATCGGTATACAAACGCTAGACCATCGAGAAAAACCCAAATACACTCATTTTCACATTCACGAACACTAATTTTAATATAAAATAGGTTAAGACTCACAAAAACCCCAAACTCACTTTAAAAAGCCATTTTTCCTAAAATCTATCAAGCAATATTACCCGTTTTAGTACAAAACTCGACGTTTAAACAAATCTAGTGGCCATAATACATATTAAATATCTTAAATAAGCCATAAAAACAATTTCCATAATTTAATCCCAATAATTTCATTAACCCCAAAATTCTAGTTTACAATATACCCAAATTTTAACAATTTTATAGCAAAAATGCACAAACAACAATTTAGCTTTGATTTTCATACACTAAAAGGATTAAACCACTCAATATAATATTTATAATGATATGAAAACTTAATTATATTTTAATCTAAGCATTTGATAATTTTTCAAAAACTCTAGTTAGCAAACTAGCTTAATTAGGGCATTTATAAGAAATGGTTGAAATAAACAACTAGATTAGCTTTCAACAAAGCTTAAGATGTCAATCCACACCACATATCCATGCACAATTGATCACAATCCAATTCCACAACAAAACCCTAACTCAATCAAAATCCTCACTAGAAATTTCCAACCTCTCAAATAACCCACAATTAAACACCTAACAACTTTAATTAAGCAACTAATCCACAATCAAACCATGAGACAAAGAGTTATACCTCAAAGATCATGAGATCTCACATGCAACATGTCTCCAAAATGCCAACTTATCACCAAGATCCTTAATAGTATAGCCAAGAAATAATGGGTAGTGAGTAGATTTTGATTTTGCTTTGAATTTGTAGGGATTTGAAGCATTTTGATGAATTTTTTGTGATGAAATGAGAGGAGAAAAAATGGGGGCAGCAAGAGGGAGGGGTTTCGGCCAGAATTTTTGAGGGAGGAGGAGAGAGAGTGAGGTGGGGGTGTTGGTAAGGTCAAAGGAGCCATATCTCAAGTCAACACTTAACATCTTTCCTTTATTTTTTATTTTTTTCCTTTTCTTTTCTTGTTTTCCCTTGACTTTTAAGTGAGGAGATGAGTGGGGGGCTGCTGAATTCAGCCCTTAAAGGGGAGAGGGTGAGGGTGTGTGTGTGTATATGTGGAATATTAAGCTACATGCAACCATACCCCAATTCTATTTAGCTATTTTTCACCATTTAAGCCATTTTTCTTCGATATTTTCTAAACCGTTTTGGCAAACCATTTCATTTCAAAAACCATATGATAAAATTTTGTTCAATGTATTATGATGAACAAAATTTGTTTCAGCTCATTTCAATTTGTAATTTTCCCTAATTAAATATATTAGTGACGGCTTAAAATAATATTAAAATAATTATTTTCGGAAAATTTTACAGAAAATTTGAAATTTCACCAGCGGCTCAATAAATACCAAATACTAGCAATTTCATAGCTAGAATATGTATATTTAATTTTAAAAAAAGATATTCTTATTTTGAATTTTTACAGAAAACCCCCTTATTTTACCGTTTTTTCGAAATTTCACCGAAACGATTTTCAAAACGTTACAATCTTCCCCCCTTAAAGAAATTCGGTCCCCAAATTTAAATTAAAACTCCCCCCCCAAATACTAAAATATTTCAGCCAAAACCATCAAATCGCCGGGGCTCCGAAATCATAAATACATAAACACATCATAGCGCAATGCATGCGCATGAGTAATGAGTAGATAACTCAATTCAGAACTCCGTCAAGCATCCCGCAATTATCGGAGTCATGGGGAAGACATCAATACCAAATCCAAAGCAAAACCAATATGATATAACTCGAAACTATACATGTAAAATATATTCAGGTACTGTCCTCTGACTAGTCCTGCTCAGTACGAAAACACATAGCAATATCATAAAAACGTACTGCTCTCTAAGAAAAATCAATCCCAAAATACGCGTATGAATACTACGTGCGTCTGGTGCGCACGGAAATCAAAATCCATATATGTGCCATACATATGCACAGAAACAAGATCTAAGTGCATCGGGTGTGCACAAAGCATCTGTCGTAGGCAACGTGTGTGCCTGACAGCAAAATCAGGTGCATCTGACATACACGAAAAATCTTGATTTAGTGCATCTGGTGTGCACCAAAATCACATCTCAAAACATGCGCTCAACATGCACGAAAATCCAAGGCAGGTGCTTCTATCATGCACGAAATCATGAAATCCAATATCAAGCGCCAAACATGCGCAAAATCAAATCAGGTGCACAAGGTGCACAAAACAAACATCGAGTATCACAATCGAGATCGAAGTCCAGTGCATCTAAGTGCACAAAAGGCGTATCACTGCACTGCAAGCATATATAAACTATACAGAGTGCAGGAACCAAATCGTGTGCGTGCATACGCACAAAATCAACTCAAATGTCTAAAACCGTAAAATCACAAACATGTGAAACCAAAGCACGAAGACGATATCAAGTGCAACACTGTGCAAAAATCATAAATCCTCAATCATCAAAATCAAATCATGCGAATAAATCACCCAAAACATCGAAATCAATAATGGCGGAATAGTACCGCTCAAGTGCATCCTCTAAGAATCTCGGGCCAACTGTCGCGGTCACTAGTGGGACGTCTCGTCGATGATCATGAACTCTGGCCTGCTGGTGTGCGTAACAATGACCACTCCTGGGTCAAGGTCTTCACTGTGAATTACCAATCTCTCGGTCCATCGGCTCATCGGCCCTGTCAGGTGTGCTAACGGGAATGATCCCGTTCTGGCACTTCTCTGGTCATCTCTCGGTCAATCATCACGACCACTCGTAAGACAGCATATCACTGGCGTCGGCCTCTGGCTCTCTGAATGTACGTGACACGTCTGATCCTGGGTGCAAGTATCATTGCAGCAGTGTCCTGAAAGGAATCCTGCTCACGGTCTCTTCCATGTCTCGTCTCTGCCAACTGTCCGTAAGTCATCGTCCTTTCCTATATCTACATCTTGCTCTGGAACGGCTGCATACCCATCGCGACTCCTTCTGGAAGGTATATCCAGCACTCTGCCTCGGCATGTGCATCGCATCTCTGATGTCGGCGGAGTGGAACGTCATCTCATCTAGATCTGGTACGAACCTCTTACTTCACTTTCTCTAATGTCTACTGCTTCGGACTCGTCTCATCGTGGCTACATGGACTGAGCTCCAACGGCTATCCTCGTATCGGGAGTCTCCAAAGAAATGCATCTCACCACCTAGCATCCGAATTAAGTCGAGCCATCCGATCGAGTCGTCAAAACCTCATAATCCCCCAAGAGCTCAACCTCTTGGGCACAGTTTAATAGTATCGAGTACATACCACAGCATCGGTGATCCAGTCGTAGAAGGGCAAACCCAAGCCTCACTAATGGCGCCATAGAACTGCCGCAAACCCGAAGGTTCAAAGGCTTTCACACGGTCATTAAGTCGAGTTAGGGTTTCATTCTTCTAGAGGGACCATAGAATTGCCTGCATGTCTTTTCGACTACTTTAAACTTGGAATAATAGGTTTCTGACATTCGATCGTCTCTGTCGACTTCCAACGTCTCCGCGTGAAGTCGTCTCTAGCTGGAATCAATCTATCTGATGACCTCGCATCGGGGTAGGCGAACGATCCACAAGTCCTAGTCATTCATCCTCGATGACTAGCGACCTTCTATCATCTCTTAGTACAACTCGTTCTGCACTAATTACAGCATCTGGGGTAATATCTCGTCATTCGCAGCAATAACTGGCTCGCTCGTCTGCACGCTGAACAGTGCCTCGATCATCATGAATAAGCAACACACCAACGGTCATCAAAATCTGGCTGGCCTCTATCATTGGCTCAATCCTCTAGTGTCGATCAGCACATCCGAGTAACCTCATAAAGGCGATCCACCAAACACTCGTGGCGTGGAAACACAGTAAAAAGACACATCTCTGCAATCGCGTGTTGCCGGAATTTCGCCATGGTCAGTCCTCGTTCGTGACGAGCTCGTGCTGACCGTAACTCTAGCTGTAGCTCTCCCTGCCCGTAATTGTGGCAGCAAAACCATAACTGGTACTGATGAGGCTAAATCGGAATGAATATAATACTGAGCAAAGAAATGTACATCCTAAGGCTTCTTAAGTGGAGTAGCGTATCGTAAATATGCCGCGGAACATACCTACGGTACGTCACTCTATTTTAGTCACCTATTCCATCAACCAAGGGTCATCCTACGCTCCGAAGGTAAAACCTAACGCTCTGATACCAACTTTGTCACGTCCCGAAAGTACGGAATAAGACCGGCACTTAAACTACGAACGTCTCGAGGCGTATGTAATCTAAGTAAACCGAAACCCCAGAAATCCAAACCAAGAAAAGTAGTAGAGTGAAGGAAAACCAATTTAAAACAAGTAGTTTCAATAGCATAAGCCGAATTATGCGGGTTTCTAAAAACATCAAAAATTTCCTGAAAATTTCGGCAGAGTCTCTTTTGTAAATACTGGCCCCCAAACGGGATACAACATGAATAGTATACGAAATCAATAAAAGGCATCCCCAAGCGGGAGCTAGCTCTTCGTCAATCGACGGTCACAGCCACACAAGAAATATAATATACAACGCCAACGGCGAGGATCAAAATTCAAAAGAAAACTCAAAACCACAAGAAAACCACAGAAATATAACGCGCGACTCTAAGGTCGAAGGAATAACATCATTGGTCTCTATCTCAAAATAAATACATGTTTGGTTGATGGAACTTCTAGATACAACAGAATAATAATATACAAGATATATAATGGGGGTACGATACAAGTAAACCCACCTACTAGCAAATCACCCGAAGGAAACTATGCCCGCAAAGCCGTAATGAAACCTGTACGGCAAACCTGCAAGAAACTGGGGCACAACGGGGGTGAGTTGCCAACTCGTGAATAGGAAAACTTCTACGGAAAGAAATCGCATAAATAACGCAACCTAGGTCAAAGATCATAATATATCCTCAATTATATATATAACTTGCAACCTATAACAAGGCTAGGGTAAATATCTAACCCGAGTGTAATCTCATGTGCCCGTGTCAGTGCCTCAGGTAGCAATATATCATATGAATGAGGTATGAATGTATGGAAACAGAATACATGTAAATGAAGAACTGTTTTCATAATTTAGTGAGATTTCCTTTGTATTTTTAAAATGAGGTATCATAATGAAATCAGCATAAAACAGTGCCTAGCATCGGCACAAAACGTAATCCCAATATCTCGATATCTCTGTATCACAGTCTCTGTACCTCAATATCTCGAAATCTCAATGTCTCAATCACAATATCTAGGGCGCCGTCTGTCCAGACCGGCCCTTACCATCCATCTCATGACCACGACGGTATCCTCCGGATATCCGACGCGTCGGGTAAAATCACCGGTAGGTAGTGCTCCCCTGCCAGGCTCACATCGTCATCATCACGCGCTTCTTGACCCGGGGTACCTTACCGGGTCCACCATGTACCCGAAACGGTTCATTCGTCTCCTCGAATCGGGTCTCGAAATCCATCAGCAAACTCATGGTGGACGACTCATACATCATGGCAAAAACCGCACTTTTTATTTAAAAAGAGAGAAATCAGTTTATATAAGTTTTACGGTTTTCCCCCCAAATCCAGAAAATTTCATGGAAATCCAAATCCAAATCATCAATAGCATGTAAAACCATGAATATAGGCATAACAATGAATAACAGTATGCATGAAGTGACAAGTAATAACTACAATGTTAAGCTGGCATATAAGGCAGGTACACTAATATCATGTCAATTTACTAACTAACAAGCTAAGTCAAGCAATAGTATTTTCTAAGGTGTACGTGACATGGCAATTACCGATGAAGATGTGTGTGAGCCGGCAAGTAAGTGTACGTGGTATATACGCATCATCGATAATGGTGCTGGTGTCCTAACAATATGATATCAACATTGCAATAAGAAATTATAACATAAGTATGCGATGCGAAGCGAACCACAATAATGAGCGGGAGCTGAATACTAGACGCAACTATAACTAATCTGCATTAATCTAATATAAGTCCTACAAATGGTGCCTTTTGAAATAACACGAATCATGGGGTTTTGAAAATAGGGGCTACGGCGTTTTTATGAAAAGATACGTCTTTTGAAATATCCGTAGGATCCCTTGGGTTGTCTTTTAAAATACCCACGATTCGTTAGTTCTTGAAATAGGTAAGAATCGAATCTAATCTAACAACTAAACTAAACTAAAGGGCTAAGCTAACAAGCTGGACTACAGGTAAGGAAACCGCCTAACATCTGAGTCGATCCATATACATACCTGTATATATATTAGTCGGTGATCCCGCCTCAATAATATCATATCCGATACCATATCTACAATCAGACATCCCAAGTCAAGAGTGCGGATCAATCATCAAGATATAGCTCGTACGTAAATCCGTCGTACGGCATCCCCAAATCTGGGTACGTGTCAATATCACATTCATCATACTATTCACCTGGTATCCTCTTTATCAAATATTATGATCGGGGTACTGATCTACGTCTAGTACAATACTGATACCGCCTAAGTATGCATGCACGTGTGTGAAACACTACGTCAAGGACCCACTACAACGTCATGTCGTATCTCAAATACGAACCCTGCTATATCACCGATCTCACGGCCTCAAACCAAATCTCATCGACTCGTCATAAATCCCAAGTACTATCCTCACTATCCATGCATGCGTATATGAATGTACATATGCATAGTGTCATACCCACGCATATATACATATATACGCATCCCAATCTACGCACAAGAAAGTAACGTATGCAAGTCTGTGTGTGCGTATGTGGGTATAACAACTACTCTAGGGTTTCGCAACTAACCCAAAGGTACTCCATGAACACATAAACATAACATGAATGAACATTCTCGTATCATAAGACACCTATATAAACATATATATATGAGCTACACTACGGACTGCGGGGGTGCTATACGCCATCCACCCGACTTCTCCCCGTAGATATAAATATACTCACCTGGTCCTCGCTCGCCGGTGCCGACGTCGCCACGCGCTTGCTTGTCGTCTCGAAGTCCACATGGGGGTACCTACATATCACAACGCATCGTATCGCATTAAAATCCGACTCATGACCAAAACGACACACGAATTCCACATAAGTCAAAACCAATGGTTGCTTTCACAAATCAACCCAAAAACCCTCGACGTCGGTGTACAAACGCTAGACCATCGAGAAAAACCCAAATACACTCATTTGCACATTCACGAACACTAATTTTAATATAAAATAGGTTAAAACTCACAAAAACCCCAAACTCACTTTAAAAAGCCATTTTTCCTAAAATCTATCAAGCAATATTACCCGTTTTAGTACAAAACTCGACGTTTAAACAAATCTAGTGGCCATAATACATATTAAATATCTTAAATAAGCCATAAAAACAATTTCCATAATTTAATCCTAATAATTTCATTAACCCCAAAATTCTAGTTTACAATATACCCAAATTTTAACAATTTTATAGCAAAAATGCACAAACAACAATTTAGCTTGGATTTTCATAAACTAAAAGCATTAAACCACTCAATATAATATTTATAATGATATGAAAACTTAATTATATTTTAATCTAAGCATTTGATAATTTTTCAAAAACTCTAGTTAGCAAACTAGCTTAATTAGGGCATTTATAAGAAATGGTTGAAATAAACAACTAGATTAGCTTTCAACAAAGCTTAAGATGTCAATCCACACCACATATCCATGCACAATTGATCACAATCCAATTCCACAACAAAACCCTAACTCAATCAAAATCCTCACTAGAAATTTCCAACCTCTCAAATAACCCACAATTAAACACCTAACAACTTTAATTAAGCAACTAATCCACAATCAAACCATGAGACAAAGAGTTATACCTCAAAGATCATGAGATCTCACATGCAACATGTCTCCAAAATGCCAACTTATCACCAAGATCCTTAATAGTATAGCCAAGAAATAATGGGTAGTGAGTAGATTTTGATTTTGCTTTGAATTTGTAGGGATTTGAAGCATTTTGATGAATTTTTTGTGATGAAATGAGAGGAGAAAAAATGGGGGAAGCAAGAGGGAGGGGTTTTGGCCAGAATTTTTGAGGGAGGAGGAGAGAGAGTGAGGTGGGGGTGTTGGTAAGGTCAAAGGAGCCATATCTCAAGTCAACACTTAACATCTTTCCTTTATTTTTTATTTTTTTCCTTTTCTTTTCTTGTTTTCCCTTGACTTTTAAGTGAGGAGATGAGTGGGGGGCTGCTGAATTCAGCCCTTAAAGGGGAGAGGGTGAGGGTGTGTGTGTGTATATGAGGAATATTAAGCTACATGCAACCATACCCCAATTCTATTTAGCTATTTTTCACCATTTAAGCCATTTTTCTTCGATATTTTCTAAACCGTTTTGGCAAACCATTTCATTTCAAAAACCATATGATAAAATTTTGTTTAATGTATTATGATGCACAAAATTTGTTTCAACTCATTCCAATTTGTAATTTTCCCTAATTAAATATATTAGTGACGGCTTAAAATAATATTAAAATAATTATTTTCGGAAAATTTTACAGAAAATTTGAAATTTCACCAGTGGCTCAATAAACACCAAATACTAGCAATTTCATAGCTAGAATATGTATATTTAATTTTATAATAAAGATATTCTTATTTTGACTTTTTACAGAAAACCCCCTTATTTTACCGTTTTTTCGAAATTTCACCGAAACGATTTTCAAAACGTTACAATCATACCTGGTAAATACATACCCTGGAGTTAGAATCTAATTGGGAAAACAATTTTCAATTAACATCGCACGGTCAAACTGAAACATGAAAATGTTTCGAAGGGGTAGCCGGGTATTCCTAGTAATGCCTCTTCCACTATCCAGATTCATGACAGTAACCGTATATTTATTTGCCCTCACTCCAATCCCTTTATATGTCTTTACTTTTTACCTTCTGTAAACCACACTTAGGCTAATTGGTTTTCTTTCTTCCCTACCTTTCGGCACCAGCCTAAGGTTTGGAAGAAGACTATCCAATAAGCGCAATAGGTGTACTCTCCTAATAACAGGAGCCTTCGCAACCTGAGAGAAGGTAAAGAGAAAAGACAACTGAATAATCCTTATTCTATTTCTCCAGAACCAGAAACCATCCTCGAATTGGAACAAGTTCCTTCGAGTTCGTATGTAAATATACGATGCCAAATCCAATAAAAGTGGATATTCGTAGTGATACGGAGTGTTCCGGAGAAATGCAAAGTGGAAGTGTTAGTGGATGTTGCACACCCTCACAACACTTGTGAGGAGGCGGAAGTGGCAAACGATAATTTTCTTGTATGCAACACCCAATTTAAAACTAGATCTTGTGCTAAACCATAACTACAGTTATTATCTACTATGATAGGGGGTTATACCTAGTGAATCGGTCCTTCGGGTCTTCTTTCGGATGCGGCACCTAGGCTCCTTGGATGGTTGCAACGACCTCGATCTCCGGTCACCTTGAAGACGTAGATGATCCTCCCGAGAGCTTTGGAACAAGATTCAAACTCTTCACAAGAGTTAACTAAGAAGTCAAGTGTGCTAGAAATGACTACGTAGATGGTGTAGAGATGAACTAGTGGATTATTTTATCTCTTAACCTTTGGATCACAACACATGTGAGTGTTTAGGTTAGAGGAAGAAGAAGGAGATAATTTGGAGAGAGAAGATGAATGTTAGAATGAGCAAGTATGAAGCACGAACAAATGATATGGCTCAAAACAATAATTGAAGCATGCATTATTTTTCTCCAAAAATAATGCACCATGCTTCAATAGTAAACCCAAATGAATATAAAATGAAATAAGCCATTCCTTCATCCATGCTTTGACAATTCCAAATTCCACCTCATTGTTTTTATTTTCACAAAATAAAAACCCATTTATGAGGTGTCTCCTTTTAGAATGTATTCTTATACAATTACAAGAATACCCCTCACCGTATACCGTATAAGTATACCCATATTCGCATTCCGAAAAAAATATGAATACAAATAATCCAATAATATAATACCGGTATCCGGCTTAAACCAAACCCTACCAGTATTATCGTTCCGATCATCATTCCTGTAGCCAGTACACGAACATGATCGAAACCCTGCCGTAATAACTTACGGCCTCTACATCTTTTGCCTGAACTAGAGAACCCTCTGTGTGGGACTCTAATGACTCGACAGTATGCTGGCAGTGGGTTTAACCACAAGCACGTCAGCAGCACTAGCTGTACTTAACGGCTACCCAGGTACATGACGAAAAGGTAGCCGACGAGCGAACTCATCCCAACCCTAACGAGCTTATAAGAAATACTTACCGTACAGTCCGGTATCTTCGTCTGATACGTCGTATATGAAGTCTAGGGGTGGTAAATGTCAGACCCCAGTAAATTTATAAGTCATACTGATTTATGGCTCATAACGGTTCGAGAAACTACTGATAACTCTTATCAGTAATTCTCGATAACCCTGGACAGGGATTTGTTGTTATGGCCGATCAAGCATAGCGCGACATCAACTCCTTATACTGGGAGAGACGAAACCCCTCCTATCGCTCACTACCTCCATGTGATTCAGGACTGTACCCAAAATCCACCTGTTTGCATGACTCGGTAGAGCCGTGGTAGGGAGGAAATCAAACCATAGTGGAAATCAGAAAAGACACTATGGGGATTTTGGGTTTACAGACTAACCTGTACATGTGTCACCAGAGAACTGCTATCTGACAATAGGTATGTATACCATCTAAGAGTTCTCGGCGAGTCCTGTTCGGTGTACCCATTCTCCAATGAGAACCTGTGTACAATCTTTGATGTCAAACACCAATGGTTGTGGGATCAACCATCGCCCCCAGGGTCAAGAAATGTACACACTAGTCTACTCTAGTAGTATCGATGCCCTATCTCGATATACCCTTGACTAGGAACTATTAAAGGATATGTATTTAGACTGTCCAGGCCCCACTAGTATGATCTACATCATAATCCTGGTAGTCAAGCATAATCTTAAGGGCTTCATCAACATGTATATAAGATATGAAATACAACACATCACACGTTAAGATGAAGATAAACCAGATACCATACCATCATTTCGAATAAAGATTGTTTCTGTAGATATACATGCCTAGCATCCTATACAATACAGGCCTCTAGGGCATACATATCTATTGGCTATAGTGCCCTCAAGTCAATTATTAGATCGCAGGCACGTAATTGCAATGATTGAGGGATGACCTATACCGGTAGGACAGTCTTACTCGAGATGATAGTATGTTATCTGGTTTGTCTTTATCATCGTGTACATTCTTCAGGTGACATTACAGATCGCTATTACATGTTGATAGAGCCCATAAGATTCATGCTTGACTACCAGCAGTATGATGGCGATCATATACGTGAGAGTTGGGTGGTCTATAAGCACATCCTTAGAATGTCCCTAGTCGTTGGAGTTTCGAGACTGGGCATCGATACTCTAAGAGTAGACTATTGTATACTGATCGAGACCCCGAAGAGGGGCGGTGGCCGGTCTCATAAGCCATTGGTGTTAGTTGGTTCACCTAAGATGTATACAAGTGCTCATTGGGTTATGAGTACACCGGACGGACTCGCCGGGAATATGTTAGTTGGTATTATACCGATTGTCAGATAGCAGTTCCCTGGTGACATGTGTACAAGTTAGTTTATCGACCTGAGATCATCATTTTTCTCGTGTGAGTTCCCACTATACTTTGATTACTACCCTACCACGGCTTAAAAGAGTTGTGCAAACAGGTTTTAGTTGGGTATAGTCCTGAGCCACATAGAGGCAGTGAGCGGATCGTCAGGGGATTCTTCTCTCCCGGTATTGGGGGTTGATGTCATAGAGTGCACGGGTGGCCATCACCAGAAATCCTTGGCCAAGGTAGTCGAGAATTACCGATTCGGATCAGCAGTTTCTCATATGGTGATGGGTTTCATATCGACACTGAATATCAAGTTATTAAGGGTCTGACTTTATCCACCCCCTAGACTCGATATGCGATACTCATAGATGAACGTGCCAGACTATACGGATATTTTTACTGTCAGGCTCAGTAGGGGTTTCAGGATGAGTTTGCTTATCGGCCTCCCTTTCGCTCAATACCTGGGTAGCCGTTACGTACATCTAGTGCCACTGACGTGCTTGTGGTTAAACCCACTGCTAGCGTATTGACGAGTCTTTAGTGTCCCACACAGAGGGTTTCATTGCTTCGGGCGAAACGTTGTAGATGCCGTATGGTTTTATGGAAGGGTTCGATCATATACGTGTACTTGTGCACAGATCATGATCTAACGGATAATACTAGTGGGCTTTGGTTTAAACCAGATCCTAGTATTATATTGCTGGATTATTTTAGTCTCGTAGTATTCGTATTCAGTCGGAATACGGATGCGGGTATGTATATACGAATGATGGGTATTCTTGTAATTCGTTACAAGTTTACATTAGAAGATGCTTTTTCATTTTGTGTTAAACATTTAGTTTAAATGTTTATTTTGTGTAGAAAGTGTGACCCAGGTTCATGCATGTGCACTTGTGACTCATGGTGTCGGGTCATGGTGGCGTGATGTGTGTTTTGCAGTGTTGTGAGATATTTGTGTTAGATATTTTTTCTTGAGTTGGTTTTTTCTTTAGCTGATATAACACTCTCTCACAACTCACACAACATACACAATGAAAGAAAAGGGCAGCAACCCATTTCCTTTTCTTGCCTTGCTCTTTTCTTTTGCTCACACTTCACACTTGGCATCTTCTTCAACCCCTACCCAAACCCTCTCATGAGTTGAGAATCCTTGGGTGTATTGAGACAAAATAATCATAAACTCTCTCTACTTCATCTTGGCTATCTAGGCTAGCAAACTAGATACCCGAGTTGCTTCGGTTTTGAGGCGGTAGCCCGTATTACAAACCTTCGACGTGGATCTTCTTCGATGTGGGGAGACCGAAGATCAAACTTGATCGGGGAAGCCGCGAGGAGCTTGGGACAGAGATTGAAGATCGAAGGACAAAAATTGATCGGTATAACCTCTCTAAACTCCTTTATATATAGCTAGTATAGGGTTAATGGTACGATCCGTAGATTAGGTTTCCGTTAGCGCCGGTTTCTAAAAGTTTTTGTTCCGCATTTAGCTACGGATTGATGGCCGGGATGCTTCCGTAACCCAACATGGTATCAGAGCCAACCCATTAACCGCATACTAGTTTGTTTAGACGATGTCAAAGTGTCGAAACCGAAACAACACCGAAACAATACCCAATGTATTCCATTCTCAATCAAATTTTTCCGAGTGTTCTAAAAATATTTAAGCAACTGCAGAAGACTGCTCTGATGAAAACTAGAACATACCCCAAATACGAGCCCAATCCAACACTTTTGGACCGGCCAGATGCCTAAAAATTCCGAGGTGGCCGGTTTTGTGGAGGCTTCTGGGTTTGAAATTTTGGGTGTAGTCTAGTCTATGGAATATTGGTTCAGTGGTAATGCTAGTTTAGCCTAGTTTGGATATTGTTTTATCTATTAGTTTGGGGGCTATTCGAGGTTATTTCGAACTCGATATTTCAAACACTGTTTAAATTTTACAGTACATGCATTACTATCTACGAACCGTGAATGTCATTAGAATAGTACAACATGTCTAATTGCTATAGTTCTTTTAGACGGGTTTGCGAACGTGACATTCACGTTGATGTTCTGTGTTGTGCTGTGTTTGTTGGCTGGTTCATCGTGGTGGATAGCTTGGGTGCAATGGTAGTACGGTTTGGATTTATTTGTACATTTGATATCGCGGGGCGAGCGTCCGACATGTGGACTGCCGTCACTGCCTGTTTGTATATTATTTGTTTGGGGCACGACCGGGTTGAGGTCGATGTCACCGTTGTATATATTTTCTTTTCTATTCTAGGATTACCCCATGATGGAGTTCACGGATAGACGGGTTCTGGAGGGAAACGGGTCCGCATCTCATGGCGTTGAGAAGGAGGGGGCCTCACTCTAGAATTGGCGGGCTATTCGCCGCACTCGTAGGGGGTACAGGTTGACCCAAGGAGGAGTGCTCAAGTCACCGGATTCCGTGAAGTGCCGGGTGACCCATTCACTTTGATGAAGGGGGCTGCCTCGCTTCTGGTTTTGGCGAGTAACTTGCCACACTCATAGGGGTCTAGGTTTTCATTGCACAGGCTATCCACACGACAAGGGGAACGTCGGGTTTCATTTGCGGCTCAAAGGAAATTTAGGGCTCCCAGATTATCTGTATTGTTCTATGATGCTTATCGCTTATCTGTGATGTTGCATTTATCATTCCTGGAATGATTATTATATATTGCTATATATATACTTGTAGATGTTGTATATGTTTTACACCCGCACTAGTCCAGCCCTCGCTCTGTCGTTAGTTAAGTAACCTAACGGGTGATGAAGGGGTCCAGTGACGAATGCGGGTGGCATATACGTACATTATATTTTTGTTCTTTTGTGGTGTGATTAATTGATGGGACTACGTTGATTCAGATCAATATTGTTGGAACAATTTTAAAAAGCTGTTATTACAAGGACGTTTTCTTTTATTTTGCACAGCGGTATTCGGTTATGAATATCCAGCACCTCATTCGACGAGGCAAGAGCCGAGATCCCCTCACCGGGAGTGACCTCTTAGGCAGAAGTTTGCGTCAGAGTAATAACTTCACTATAGTCGATTACATTTTTCTTTGCATCGTGGAATTTAGTTGGAATATCCTGCACCTCATTCGAAGAGGAAAGAGCCGAGATCCCTTCACCGGGAATGACCTCTTTAGCAAAGGTTTTCGCCACTATATATTTGTAAAAAGCTATCCGGTTCCTTCAACGATATCAAGTTCATTACGTTAAAGGTTTTTCGCTAAAAACTATTCGTAGCCCTCCGTCATTTCAGACGGGTAGCACTTAGTATTCATGCTATGTTTGTTGACCTTCGTCGAGGCATAGTGTATGGTAGCTGCTTGTTACTTTTCTGTTGCATAGATAGATGCGTTGGTTTGGGACAGTCGTACTACTTTGTTGGCCTTCGTTAAGGGTATGTACGGATGGGTTCAAATTAACCTGGACAATGATGGGTAGAACTTGATATGTGACTTATGATTTGTTGACCTTTGTCAAGGTCATAAGAGCATGGGGTAAAAATCACATCAGGAGTCTCAAACATACAGGAAACTTGCCAGACATGCGCATACCTTCTGGAGTGTGATAACTTGAGTGGATTCCATCAGGTTATCATGCGATGATAGTTGGATCCTGATACCCACTGATGAGTAGGTTTACTCCTCGGGTGATTTTAGATGATCCTGACTAATTCTTCTTTTGGGTTTGGAGGAGAATTTGAGGATACAGTGGGAGACATCATGATTAGATAAAGTGATTAACCATTCTGATCTAGGTTAGAGTGCACGTTGAGTGTTTCTTTTCTCTCTCTCTTTGGTAGCAACCATGTTCTGACCCTAGACTAGAACTCATAAACCAAAACCGAACCTTCTTAAAACACACTGTCTTTGGATTGTCAGAGTGGCATACTTCATTGCCACTCCTACTTTTACCCTTTGCTTTTCTCCGAAACATCCCGTATCACTACGAAGATCCACATTTATTGGATATGACCATCGTAATGTTACATACGAACTCAAAGAAACTTGTTTCAGATTCGAGAATGGTTTCTGGTTCTGGAGAAAATGAATAGGACTATTCAGTTGTCTTTTCCTTTTACCGTCTCTCAGCTTTTGAGGGCTCCTAGGATTAGGAGAGGGTACACCTATTGCGCTAATTGGATAGTCTTCTTCTAAACCATAAGCAGGTGCCGAAAGGTGGGGAAGGAAGAAAACCATTTAGCCTAAGGGAGGTGTACAGAAGGTTATAAATAAAGACAAATAAAGGGATTAGAAAGAGTGCAAAGTAAATTGCGACTGCTATCATTCACGACCAAACCGCGTATTTCATCGCCACTCCTACTTCATCTTTGAATTTCTCCAGAACAACCCGTATCACCATGAAGATCCACATATATTGGATAATCCATCGTATAGTTATATATGAAGTCGAAGGAACTTGTTCCAGTTCGAGAATGGATTCTGGTTTAGGAGAAATAGAATAAGGATTATTCTGTTGTCTTTTATCTTTACCTTCTCTCTAGTTTTGAGGGCTCCTAGGATTAGGAGAGTACACCTATTACGCTTATCGGACAGTCTTCTTCAAAACCATAGGCTGGTGCCGAATGGTAGGGAAGGAAGAAAACCATTTAGCCTAAGGATGGTGTACAGAAGGTAATGAGTAAAGACAAATAAAGGGATTTGGAGAGATGACAAGGAAATATATAGTTACAATCATGAATCTAGATAATGGAAGAGGCATTACTAGGAATACCTGGTTACCCCTTCGAAACATTTTCATGTTTCAGTTTCACTGTGCATTGTTAATTGAAAACTGATTTCCCAATTAGATCCTTGTTCCAGGGTATGTATTTACCAGGTTTGATTCTCACATCTGTATGGTTTTACAGATGATGAGTGGGAGTAAGTTATTGGGAATTAGGTGATTATATCCTCATTATATCGAAATTCGTTGTAATTCATGATATTTGAGAAATCACCTGGGCTTTTTTGCCTGAAGGCAAATATTTGGTTTTGAATATCCGTTGTTATGCACCAATTTCAAACTGACATATCTGTACGTATATTTTATAAAGTGAGATATAACTTTTTGAAATTATGTCCATGACTTTTACCTATATCAGTTGATGATTGGGTAAGGAGCATTAAACAGCAGTATAATTCTTCTTAACCATAGTACAGTTTTTCAACCTACGACGCACAGGGTTTGAGTTATTCAACTTAGGGGACTTATACAAAGTATTATATGTTGTCCAGTGTCCATTAGGACAAAGGGGTTGGTACTCGTACTATATTCTGTTTACTTGTGGCTTCTCCAGTTTTAGACAAGTATTTCGTAGAAATCCAAGGTCCAAGTTTTGAGAAGTTATAGGTATAAGAATAAAGTAGAGAACTATGTGTTGCAAGTATCAAGATTCTTCAAGGTGATCAAAGATGTAGATACTTGTGTTTGGTATTCAGTAGATAGTGATGGTTTTAAGAACTTGCTTCTCTTTCAGTTTACTCATATTTGGATGCACTCCTAGTTGAGTAATGCTGATCGGCCTCTCTCCATTTAGTTGACATGCACTGGAGACAGCTGCATGATTTGAATCTGGTTCCAATTAAATCAGTGCCTCTGTTTTAATATTGTATATAAAATGGTTCATATCTTAACGATGTTAAGGTATATGGAGTTGTTCGGCTTATGCTTAAAACCAGACTCTGGACATACTCAAGGCACGTTTCTGTAATGGGAGTTTGTGGGTTATCCCGGGCTATGACGAGGGTTAACTTTCTACCATCTGGAAGATCAATATGATTTTGTTCTTGACTCGCCATAGTTTTAGTAAAATGGACTTTTTTTAGAAAAAAGTAGTGGGAGTATGGTAGAACTGGAAGTAATTCCAGAACCACAAACGATTACTAAAAATTTAATAGAACCTAAAGATTCAATCGGGTTTAACTTTCCATTAGTCACTCCGCAGATATGGTGGGTAACCTCAGGCGCCCGAGAGGTACTTCGGTATCCTTAAAGACGGTGACAGGGAGGTTCTTGTTTACCCACACTTGCCATTACTGCTGTTCTAGACTGTGAGACCCGGCAGGAGGATGAGTATAGCGTCATTCTAGACTAGCTTTAGAAGTGCACGTGTATTTGACTCTGCCAGAGGGTTGTTATAGTCAGTGGGAGCAGCGGAAGCATAGTGGACATGTAGCTTATGTTTATTTATAGACTAAAGCAAGTATAGCGGAGATAGATCATCTATTTTTGTTGTGACAGTCATGGGCTTTGACTTCATCAGAATAAGAGATGAATCTGTTAAGAAGGTAGTAGGGTGTGATGTCCTGGTATTTGCATGACATGCACTTTGTAGGAAGTAAAATTCCTATACTACGATCCGTTATACTATGGTTGTCACACAGTGGTTTCTCCACATAGGATATAGATATTATATCAAGCATTCTGGTTACTAGATCTATGGTTTTAGATCTAGATTTGGGTAGTTTTCCAATCTGGGTACTAAGACAGTATTCTAAAGGTGTTTTAGAATGGACGACTCCTGGCATGGTGGTGTACCTACAGGTGATGGAGTCACCCTCTCTAAAAGTGTCTTACAGACTAAAGAGGAAAGGGATGTGCATGATTGGCATATCACTTGCTTATGCAATTGAGTCAATCATGAGATGTCAAGTACCATACCAGATGTTTTTTCTGCACTAGCTGCAATAAGTTTATATATTAATCCAATCCTGGAGAAACGTTCGGAAGTAGTTAATGAACATAAGTGGATGTTCTAGGGATTTGGTAAAGGCAGCCTCCTTTGGGAGACGTTTATCATTCCAGGCTTCCAAGGTGACCTGGATGATCGAGAGACTCTTAGAGTTATAGTTTTCCCACTTGACGAGGGGCAGTAGTTTGGACAGTTGGTCCAAGCGGATACTGAGGGAGGCATGGCACATGATACTCATTAAATTCAATAAACGATACTGTAGGGTTACATAGGACGGCAGCAAGGTTTCGGAAGGCATCATCTATGCCGTTTTAAAATTTTTGCTGTTCTAAATAACCCCAACCTAGAATCTTTAACTAGAAATTTAAACAATCAAGCAATGTTAACAACTTAACATCTAGGTGAATGAGGAATACAGCCTTTGTAGACCGGTCCTTCACTTCAAAAGCTCCTTATAGTGGTCCCTTCGCTGCGATCATGTAACTCCCGGACTCTTGCATTGCTTCTCAAGGTGAAAGGAACGATCATGCTTGAAGTCTTCGAGGCCGAAGATGATCTACGTTGAGGAGACACTAACCCAAGCTCCCCTCTTCACTAATGTGGGATTAGTGAAGCTAACACCCTATACTAAAGTGCTAATCTAGTAGAGGATGATGAAGTAGGATTTTTGCTCACTTTGTAATTGATTTTCTCACTAATGTTTCTCACTTGCCCAAAATCTAGAGAGCTCTTAAGCTTGAAGAAGAAGATGAAGAGAGATAATGTTGTGTGAGAGAGTGGCAACGTTGGGTGAGAAAATATCTAATATGTCTCATGTAGAGACTTAACCATGAGTTAAGATAATGGTTGGGTTAACAAAATATCTAGTATAAAACAAAACTAGTGGACTAGTCAATGGGTCTCCAAGCTTCTCAAAGCTTCATGCCATATGACCATTATCCAACTAATAATTGATTTACACTAAAGAAATAAACCCTACATTATCTTTATCATGGTGTTTGTCTCATACACCCATGTAGCTTGTATCATCAACCATAACACAAAATAAAATACAATTAATATATATCACATATATATTAAGTGTGCACATGTGAGAAAAATAAATGTTTAAGTGAGCTAATATTAGTTAATATAAATTAATATATCAAATATATAATTATACATTAAATCATTAAATCAACACTTGATTTAACAATCTGGTTATATCTCATATGTCCGACTAATATTATTTGTATCATTATATCGAATCAACACTTGATTCGATAACCCGGCTATATTGCATATAACCGACCGATACAGTATCGAGTTATCGAATCAACATTTGATTCGATAACCAGGCTATATCACATATAACCGATCGATACTTTATATCGTGAGAATAGAATACGGTATCACATACACGTATTAATCTCGGTCCCGTACATATCACATATGTGCTCCTACTTCGTTTTGCCTAAGCCAGTGAAACCTCTGTGTAGGACTCTAAAGACTCGACAATACACCGGCAGTAGGTGATGATCACATAAAGCACCACAAGCCGTCAGCGGTACTAGCTGGACTTAACGGCTACCAGGGTATTGAACGATCAGAAGATCAGCAAGCAAGCCCGCTCCAACTCCTGCAAAAGCCTGACAGTAACACTACCGTACAGTCCAGTCTCTTCGTCAAATATATCGCATATCAACACCCTGGTGGTAGTAAAACGTTAGACCCCAATAGCCTGATAAGTCATGCCGATGCAAGGTCCATAACGGTTCGAGAAACTACTGATAACACTTACCAGTAAATCTCAGCAACCCTGGCCAGGGATTTCCTGTTATGAACAATCGAGCATAGCGCAACATCAACTCCCAATACCGGGAGAGACGAATCCCCTCCTATCGCTCATTGCCTCCATGTGACTTGGGACTGTACCCAAAAACCACCATTTTGCACTATCTCTTGACCGTGGTAAGGTGGAAATCAAAGCACAGTGGGAATCACAAAAGACTCTATGGAGATCTCGGGTCGACAGACTAACCTGTACCAGTGCCACCAGAGAACTGCTATCTGACGATATGTATAATACCATCTAGGAGTTCTCGGCAAGTCCATTCAGTGTACCCAGTCTCCACTGAGCACCCGTATACCATCTTTGTTGTCAAACACCAATGGATGTGGGATCATCCATCACCCATCATATGGGTCAAGATGCGTATATGCTAGTCTACTATGGAGTATCGATACCCTGTCTCGATACTCCCACGACTAGGAACAATTGAAGGGTGTACTTGTGTACTACCCTTGGCCCCACTAGTATGATCTCCATCATAGTCCTGGTAGTCAAGTACACAACCTAAGGGCTTTGTCAACATGTGAGAGCAATACAGCATCACGTATACAAGTCAACATGTTAAGACAAAGTGCAACCAAATAGCATACTATCATGTCGAGCGAGAAAGTCCTTCCTATATATGTCCAAGCATCCACTACAATATACATCCCATGTACAGTAATGGCCTCTAGGGCATCCACTTTAAAATCACTCGATTCTACAACGAGATCAAGTTCATTACACAAAGGGTTTTCTTAAAAACCTGTCGTAGCCTTCCGTCATTTCAGATAAGTACTACTTACTATTCATGTTACGTTTGTTGGCTTTCGTCAAGGCGTAGTGTGCGGTAGCTAACTAGTGCTTATCTGCAAAAGCATATGATGCGATTGGATTAGGGTAGTCGTGCGACTTTGTTGGCTTTCGTCAAGGGTCGTGCGGGTGGGTTTAATTCAATCATGAAAAGTACGTGTTGAACTTGACTAGTGGACTATTGTTTTTTTTCTTTCGTCAAGATCATAGGACACTAGGGGCAAAATTTTATCGGGAATTTCAAGTGTTGAAATTTGCAATGAGATTGCATACCTTCTACAAGATAGTTGGATCCCGATACCCACTGTGAGAAAGAGTTACTCCTGAGAGAGTTTTACACATTATAATTAGCCGATCAAGTAGGTGTCTACAAAGGTGTTAATGGGGTTACGCCCCTGGGAAAACGAGATTTATTTTAATTAGGTCTTTGCGAAAGCACGGGGAACCTCCCTCAAAGTACCGACACTGGCCCGGCCGAAAGGTTGGCGAACTTGTAGAGTGTAATTAATCCCAGCTAGTCTTACCTTTTAGGGTTTGAAGGAAGATTTTATAAAAACAATGGGATCCATCCTGATTAGATAAAATAATAACCAAATCTAATCTTACAAAGAGTGCACGTAGAGTGATTTCTTCTCTCTCTCTCCTGGTAGCGACCATGTCACGCCTTAATCAAGATAATAATATGGATGCATGGACCGAACCTTCTTATTATACTGTGCCGGGGAACGTTGCTTCTGCTCAATCTTATATTTGTTATAAGTCCGAGCAGGAAATAGGGAATATCCAGATTCCCATGCCACACAATCGAAGAAAGTGCATGTTGATGCATCTTCTTCAGCTGTGTTCATTACCGAGAACTGTTTCTCAGTATCCTCTACGTCCTGGGTATGTGATACCGGATCAGGATCCCACATATGTAATCTGTTACATGGGCTACTGAAAGGTAGAGAACTGAGATTAGATGATATATTTTAAGTGTTAGAGAATGGTGCAATTGTTTCATCCAAGTCAGTTGGCAAATATCACCTTGTATTTATACATTGATTCTGAACGAATATTATTGCTCAACCGTGAAAGGAGAGATCTCTTTGACCATTCCCAAGAGAAATACCAATCTATCATCCAATTGGCTCATATACCGAGCCTGATATACAACATTACATCAGTTTCTTTATTCAGTTAAAGAAAGATATAATTCTGTATTAGAGGATAATTTTGTGAACATTCTCCTGAATCAAGAGTTGATTCGATCAGGCACGTTATATAATAGCATATACATTCTAAATCAAACCATAGTTCAAAATATCTAGAACACACACAAGAAAAGTAGTTCAGGAATAAACAAATCCTTCTTGAGGCACTGTAGACTAGGTCATATCAATGCGACACGACCAGCTAAGTTACATAAGGATGAATATGTGAATCTGTTTGAATTTTCTTCTTATGATACTTGCCAGTCTTGTCTCAAAGGTAAAATGACCAAAACTCCGTTTACTAGAAATAGAGAAAGAGTTACTGTACTCTTGGGACAGATACATGATGATGTATACGGTCCTATGTCTACAAATGCCAAGGTTGGGTCTTTGTACTTCATTGTATTCACCTGTTAAAACACAAGTCTGAAACTTTTGAGAAATTCAAGGAATATATGCTTGAAGTTGAAATACCAAACGGGTAGAAGTATTGAAGTCTTTCGATGTGATCGAGGAGGAAAATACTTGAGCATGGAATTCCTGGATTTTCTAAAAGGAGAATGGGATTCTCTCTCAGCTTACTCCTTCGCATACACCACAGCACAACGGTGTATCGGGGTGGAGGTATCACACCCTATGAGATATGGCGCGCTCTATGATGAGTACTGCTAAGTTACCTGTTTTCTTTTGGTGTTATGCACTTGAGAAGCTGCATACCTATTGAATGGGGTTCCATCCAAATCAGGGCCTACCACTATATATGAGATATGGAATGGGAAGAGACCATGTATTAAACGAGTTAAGATATGGGGTTGTTCGGCCTATGCTGAAAAGAAAAATCCGGACAAGCTCGAGGCAAGGCCAGATTTGTATAAGTTTGTTAGGGTATCCCAAACATTAGTGAGGGAATATCTTCTACCACTCTGAGGAGCAAAATGTGTTTTGTTTCTCAGCATGTCACTTTTTTAGAAAAGGAATTTCTTGTGAAGAAATTAGTGGTCATGAGGTAGAACTGGAAGGAGTTCCAGCTAGATAAACTAACAGCTGATGATTTGTTAAAACCAAAGGATTCAATATTCTCCAATGAACCTCAGCCTCTCCGCGAATTTGGAAGGGTTCCTCATCCACTTGAGAGATACTACAGTCTTATCGGTGACAGTGGGAGCGATAATTGCATCATGGTTGATGATGGCCCAACTAGGTTTAGGCAGGCCGTCACGAGTGGGGACTCTATGAAATGGTTGGATGGTATGCGATCAAAGATGGAATCTATGTACACCAACAAATTATGACTTTGCATGTTGCACCTGAAGGGGTAAAACCCATTAGGAGCAAATGGATCTTGAGAAGATTATTGGTGTAAATGGAAAAATTGAGACTTTCAAAGATATGCTTAAGTCCATCAGGATCAATGCAAGCATCACGGAGTTTGAGCATCTGTTTTGATGTGGCAGTCAAAGTGTTTGACTTCATCAAAAAGGTAGATGAATCTTGTATATACAAGAGGGCTGTAGAGAGTGAGGTTGTCTTACACGTATTGTACGTTGATGACATACTCTTGATAGGAAATGGTTTCCTATGCTACACTCGGTCAAGCTCCTCTTATCACAATGATTCTCAATAGAAGATCGGAATGACACCTACTACATCTTATGGAATATGATTTATGGTGATAGATCTAAGTGGATGTTGGGAGTGTCCCAAATCCAGGTACATCTTATCACAATGATTCGCCCACTTACTCAGGAATCACTCTCTCCAAAAAGACGTCTTCCAAGACTGATTTGGAGAGAGCTCGCGTGCAAGGGATACCCAATATTTCGGCAGTAGGCTCTATCAGAGTGTGCGATGTTATGTACCAGACCAGATGTAGATGACTCACTAGGTGTAGTGATCAGGGATCAATCGGATCTGTCACGACCCGAATAGTACGGAACATGACCGGCACTTAAATTATGAAACGTCTCGAGGCGTACGTACTCTAAATAAGTCAAAACCCAGAAATCCAAACCAAGTAAAACAGTAGAGTGAAGGAAAAATCAATTTAAATCAAGTAGTTTAGCAACATAAGCCGAATATGTATTTTAAAAAAAATCATATGTCTTTTCTAAAATATTCGGCAGGGTTTCCTTTGTAAATACTGGCCCCGAACGGGGTACAACATGATAAATATATGCATCAATGATAAAAAGGCATCCCCAAGCGCGAGCTAGCTCTTCGTCAATCGACGGACAAACCACACAGTGCAATATAATATACAACGCCGAAAGGCGAGGATCAAAACTCAAAATGAACTCAAAACAGCATGAAATCCATAATAATACAACGCGCTACTCTAAGGTCGAAAGAATATATATCACTGGTCTCTAAGTCAGAAAAATATACATGTCTAGTTGATGGAGTTTACTAGATACAACTGAATAAGATATATACAATGGTGGTCCTGATGCAAAAGAACCCACCTACCAAAGCAATCACCCGGAAAGGGAGCAGTGTGCCAGCAAAGCCGTAACGAAACCTGTACGGCAAAATCTGCAAGAACTGTGGCACAACGGGGGTGAGTTGCCAACTCGTGAGTAGAAAACATCTACAAGTTGAAAATCGCATGCATAACGCTATCCTAGGTCATATCAAGTAATATCCTCAAATAAATATCCTGGTCCATCTATGTATAAATGTAATACTACATGCCCATGTAAGTGCCTTAGGTAGCAATATATCATATCTATAAGGTATGATCAATGTAATCATCATGAAATCAGTGTCAACTATATCATGAAGTCTATAAATATATGGATATCATCCAACTATGTAATCAATGCCTGTATGCATATGGGTCTCGTCCACGTTTCAACCAATGACATAACAACATCATGCATGTAAAAAGCCATAGAAACATATGCATGAAAGTATGAGGATATAAATCAACGTGTGTCCCTCGCGACACATAAAAATCATGGAACATGAGTGTCCATCATCGACACTCGAAAACATCATGAAACCTGTGCCCAGCATCGGCACGTAAATCCTCATATATCTCAGGCTCCGTATCATCTTCGGGATCGGCCCGCGGGCTCCGGCAGTACGGGTCGGCCTATATCCATCCCGTGACTCCGGTCGGTATCTCTGGATAACCTCCAGGTCCAAATGCTATCACCGGTAGGCAGTCTGCCCCTGCCAGGCTCATCATCCACCATGAAAATCAATCTTGCCTCGAGTACCATACAGGGTCCACCATGTACCCGCAGACGGTGCCTACCGCTCCTCGAATCGGTTTTCACATGCCACTCTCAGAACCGAGAAAACACATGGTGGACACACTGAAATATCATATCAAGGGTAACCGGGTTTTTTTTTAAAATAATGAATTCTCTCTTCTGAAATAGCCACGGTTCCTAAATTCAGAAATCTCATGAAAATCCGAAATCCAATCATCAATAGCAAGTAAACAGTGAATAATAATATGCATGCTGTAGAAAGTAATAACTGCAACGTCTAATCTAGCATATAAAGACGAGTACGCTAATACCATGTCGAAGTTTCAGTTAACAAGCTATGTCAATGAGTAATATTCTTTAAAGTGTACGGGGCATGGCACTTACCGATAATGATGTATGTGAGCCGGCAAGTAAGTGTAAGTGGAACATACGCATCATCGGTAATGGTGTTGGTGTCCTGACAGCATGATCTCAATAATGGCATATGTACAAGCATGCAATGCGATGAAACATCATGAATATAAAGAAAGTGATGTAGTAACAGCAACACTGAAAATATTCCTACCCAATATACAAGTCACACAGTTTGGGATATAAACATACTCACGACTCCCCAGTTTTGAAAATCAGTATGACTCGAGCCCAGTCAAAAGGGTAAGGGAATCCGCCTAAGTCTAAGTCGATCTATACATGTATACCTAGTAGTCGGTGATCTCGCTTCAACAGTATCATGTACGATACAATAATAATATGACATCCTCAAGTCAAGAGTGCGAATCTAACCTTATAACTATCTCTCATATGGTAAATCTATCGTACGGCATCCAAAATCTGGGTACGGATCAAATATAATATTTATCTAATTATTAATCTGATATCCACATCATCATATATCGTGAGCAGGGGGCACTGATCTATGTCTAGTACACTACTAATATCATCGACACTAATCATGATCTGGCTACTGATTTAAAGCCTCATACAATCCGGTGTCATCCATACTTATCATCATATAGGAGTATACATCGCCCAAGCGATCCATTATAATATCTTAACATATCATATCTTATATCTCGATATATAACTCGTCAACTATCATAATATATCATCAAAATAGTATCGTCGTCCAACGACCCGCTATAACATCATGACATATCTCGGTCTCGCACTAAATATCTCACGGCATTATGCCCGGTCAGATCGACTCATTCCCAAATATCATATAACATTCTCGTCATCCAAGCATAGGAATACAGATATAAATATTTCCCCAATACACACAAGGAAGTCAAAGTATGCGAGTATGTGTATGTGCATGTATGCAAATCTTTACCCTAGGGTTTCGGGACTAAGAAATCGACTAGAGTCCTTTCATCCATACTCGCTAACACTAATCCCTAACCTCGTAAATCTTTCTTGCTAAGGCTCATATCACATCCGAACATATAAAGGTATATATATCGTATCCCATCATATAATTCCTTACAACTTTGCGGGGGTGCTATACGCCATCCACCCGACTTCTCCCCGTAGATATAAATCTACTCACCTTACTTCTTGTGTGCCGATGTCGATGTCGCCATCTTCATATTCAATGTCTCGACATCATGTGGGGTACCTACACATATAATCCAATCGCAAATGCGTATTAAAATCACATCGGAAAACCAAAAACGGCACACGCTACGCTCTTAGGTAAAAACCTATAGCCTTGCATGTAAACACGACCAATAACCCTAGTCGTTGACGTTCAAACGCCACCCGACAGAAATGAATTATCAAATATCAAAATCCATGTTAAAACAAGTTGTAAAACAATGCGCCAACACAAGAAAATGATTCCAGATTTTACCCTAGGTCAAATCAGCCAATTTTGCATATGCCAAGGGTCAAATTTACTGGAGATAAGGCCCTAGAAAAAAAACGAACCACTTCCAAACTGCTCTGGCCGCAAATTGCGGCCAGAAAGAATTAATTTGTGGCCTAGAGAAGAGGGTAGGGGCTAGGGTTTTGGTGGTACACTCCAGGTTGCCTGCACAACACTTTGTGTTTGCTAAATAATTTTCAGAGGCTCCGGGTGTTAGCAGATTTCATAATACACACACAGAATCCACAATTCTTCCGATATCGGGATTGTAAGTTCGCTAAAGAGGGTTCTAGTCTCTGGTTTAGGTCCACAGGGGTTGTGTAGCCTCTACTAGCCTTAATTTCACCTTTGGGTTCAACTAAAACCCTAATCCTCAACTCGAGTTTTCAAACTTCCCAAAACCACACAATATCGGTCCTAATTTAATATGGATGCTAAAGTAATGGAAATACCAGGCTAATGGTTAAGAGAATACCTCATTTGGCAACTCAAGAATTTTCTTGAGTTGCCCCCAAGTGTCCAAAATGCAAGCTTCTTGGTCCAAAGTGTAGCTTGTGAGGTTGTGCACAAAATTCACGAAAGTGGGATGGGGTTTTAATGGGTTTATTATGATGATCTGAGGAGGTAGAGAGGCAAGGGGAGAGAGGAGGCAGCAGCAGCGGCAAGCGAGTGAGGAGAGGAGAGAAAATGGTGAAGAGTGAAGTGGGAATGGGAGCTTGGTCCTTGGTTTGACCCCTTACCCTCTCACTCTCTCTCATGCCTATCCCTCCATTCTTTAGTCATATTTATTTTCTTTTCTTTTCTTTTCTTTTCTTCTCCTTGCAAACCCAAAACAATAACCATACACCCAAAACATGTAGGAGAAATGCAACAAGTGTTAAAAAAAATGACATGTGCATAAAACACGCTTAAAGTCCGATTAGCGATTTTTAATCGCGATTAGCACAAAATTAGAGTCAAATAAATTATAAACTCTCATAATTTGCTTAAATCACATTAAGTACCCTCTTTTTAGTAATTTCCATAATTTTCCAAATTTTTCCCAATTTATCGGTATTTAATTATACCGCCTTACTAAAATATTCAATATTTTATTATTTAATTACAAAAATTCCCAAAACTAATATTTTATTTTTCTGAAATGTTACAGTCTTCCCCCTTAAAGAAATTCGGTCCCCAAATTTAAATTTAAACCCTTCAATACTAAACCATTTCGATAAAAAGTCTAAGTCGTTGGGGCTCCGAAATCATCAATACATAAAACGCATCATAGTGCAATGCATGCGCATGAACAATGAGCAGATAACACAAAAACAAAGCTCTGTCAAGCATCCCGCAATCATCAGAGTCATGGTAAAGACACAAATGTCAAGTCCAAAACGAAACCAATATGATATACATCAAAACTATACATGTAAACATCTGAAAGAAATGCATGCCAAACCTTTCGTGTTGCTGTGCGATGCGCATAACACCGCACAGGGGCGGACGTCTATTGTAAGAAAATAATCATATATGTATATATCTTTAGTTTAATATGCACGTCCCGCCGTTTTGGAAAATAATTTAGAAGGGTTCTCTTGTTTTAAACGTTTCGTGTTATATCAGACACGTAGGTAAATACTGAGACTATAGCTCTCTTTTGGAAATCCCTTCGATAACTATCAGTGCATGAAAAATACATCCAGGTACTGTCCTCTGACTAGTCCTGCTCAGTACTAAAACAATAGTAAATATCATAAAAACGTACTGCTCTAAAAGAAATCAATCCCAAAATGTGCATATGAATGCTACGTGCATCTGGTGTGCACGGAAATCAAAATCCATATATGTGCCATACATGTGCACATAAACAATATCTAAGTGCAACGGGTGTGCATGAAACACCTGTCAAAGACAACGTGGGTGCCTGACAGCAAAATCGGGTGCATCAAATATGCACGAAAAATCACGATTTAGTGCATCTGGTGTGCACCAATATCGCATCTCAAATCATGCGCAACATGCGCGAAAATCCAATCCGGTGCACATGGTGCACAAAACAAATATCGAGCATCATAATCGAAATCGACTGTATACATCACATCTCAAATCCAAATCAGGTATACCGTGTATCAAATCTCACAACCATGTGCGTCAGCGTGCATAAAATCTAATCAAAATACTAAAAGTGCATGAAAACTATGCCGTAAGCATAAGTCAAATCATATGCATGCCCTAGGCATGAAGTCAAAATCAATACCTCCAATAACATCAAATCGAAGTCTTGTGCAACTGTAGTGCACAAAATACGTATCACTACACTGCAAGCATATATGAACTATACCGAGTGCAAAAATCAAATCGGTGCGTACCATATGCATAACTCAACCCAACTTCGTGAAATCCATGAAATCATAAGCATGCGCCGCCAAGGCACAAAAACGATATCAAGTGCAATATCTGTGCACAAACTATAAATACCCAGTAGGTGCAACCATGGTGCACGAAAATAAATATCTTGAAACTCAATCATCAAAACTCAATCATGTGAATAGATCGCCCAAAATACCGAAATCAAGTATTGCGGAATAGTCCCGCTCAAGCACATCCTCTAAAAATCTCTGGCCAATTGTCATGGTTACTCATAACATGTCTTGTCGACGATGCCGAACTCTGGTCTGCTGGTGTGTGTAACATGACCACTCCTGGGTATAAGTATTCTCATAATTTATTCTAGAAAGGTCCTATCGAGGTCTCTCCTAAATCTCGTCTCTGCCGAACTGTCCGGAAGTTATCACCCTTAACTAAATCTATTTCTTGTTCCGGAACGGCTGCATACCCATCGGACTCCTTCTGGAAGATATATCCATATACAATGCCTCTGCATGCGTATCACATCTCTGGTGTCGGTGGACTGGAACGTCATCTCATCATGATCTCGTACGAACATCTTACTCCACTTTTATCTAATGTCTACTGCTCCGGACTCCTCTCTTCGTGGCTGCATGGACTATGCTCCAACGGCTATACTCGTATCTGGAGTCTCCCGAGAAATGCATCTCACCACATAGCATCCGAATGAAGTCGAACCATTCGATCGATTCGTCAAAACCTCATAATCCCCCAAGAGCTCAACATCTTGGGTACAGTTTAATAGTATCGAGTACATACCACAGCATCGGTGGACCAGCCGTAGAAGGGCAAACCCAAGCCTCACTAATGGCACCGCGGAACTGCCGCAAACCCTAAGGTTCAAAGGCTTTCACACGGTCATTATGTCGAGTTAGGGTTTCATTCTTCTATAGGGTCCATAGAATTGCTTGCATGTCCTTCCGAATACTTTAAACTTGGAATATGGGTTTCTGATATTCGATCGCCTCTATCGACTCTCAACGTACCTGCGTGAAGTCGTCTCTAGCTAGAATCAATCTATCTGATGACCTCGCATCGGGGAAAGCGAACGAACCACATGTCATAGTCATTCATCCTCGGGTGACTAGAGACCTTCTATCATATCTTTAAGTACAACTCGTACTGCAATAGCTCCAACATCTGGGGCGATATCTTGTCGTTCGCAGCAACGACTGGCTCATTCATCTGCACGCTGAACAGTGCCTCAATCATTATGAATAAGCGATACATCAATGGTCATCACATTCTGGCTGGACTTTATCAGTGGCTCAATCTTCTGGTGCAATTCTGTACGCCCGAGAAATCTCATAACAACGATCCATCCAATGCTCATGGCACGAAAATACAATAACACGGCGCATCTATGCAAATTGTAGGTCCCTGGAATTACGCCCTGGTTAGTCCTCATCCGTGGTGAGATGATGCTGACTGCAACTCTAGCCGTATCTCTCCATGCCCGTACAACCGTGGTAACGAAACCATAACTGGTACTAATGATGATAGATCATAGGAATGAATATAATACTGTGCAAGAAAATGTACATCCTAAGGCTTCTTAAGCGGAGTAGCGTATCGTAAATATGCCGCGGAACATACGTATGGTACGTCACTCTACTCAAGCTACCTACTCCATCAACCAAGGGTCATCCTACACTCCGAAGGTAAAACCTAATGCTCTGATACCAACTTTGTCACGACACGAAAAGTACGGCACATGGCCGACACTTAAATTACGAAACGTCTCGAGGCGTACATAATCTAAGTAAGCCAAAACCCAGAAATCCAAACCATGTAAAGCAGTAGAGTGAAGGAAAAACAAATTTAAATCAAGTAGTTAAGCAACATAAGCCGAATATGTATTTTAAAAAAAAGTCACAAGTCTTTTCTAAAATTTTCGGCAGGGTTTCCTTTGTAAATACTGCCCCGAACGGGGTACAACATAATCAAGATATGCATTAATGATAAAAGGCATCCCCAAGCAGAAGCTAGCTCTTCGTCAATCGACGGACAAACCACACAGTGCAATATAATATACAACGCCGAAAGGAGAGGATCAAAACTCAAAATGAACTCAAAACAGCATGAAATCCATAATAATACAACGCATGACTATAAGGTCGAAAGAATATACATCACTGGTCTCTAAGTCAGTAAAATATACATGTCTGGTTGATGGAGTTTACTGGATACAACTGAATAACATATATACAATGGTGGTCATGATGCAAAAGAACCTACCTACCAAAGCAATCACCGAGAAAGGGAGCAGTGTGCCAGCAAAGCCATAACGAAGCATGTACGGAAAAACCTATAAGAACTGTGGCACAACGGGGGTGAGTTGCCAACTCGTGAGTAGAAAACATCTACGAGTAGAAAATCGCATGCATAACGCTATCCTGAGTCATATCAAGTAATATCCTCAAATAAATATCCTGGTCAATCTATGTATAAGTGTAATACTACATGCTCATGTCAGTGCCTCAGGTAGCAATATATCATATGTATGAGGTATGATCAATATAATCATCATGAAATCAGTGTCAACTATATCATGAAGTCTATAAGTATGTGGATATCATCCAACTATGTAATCAATGCATGTATGCATATGGGTCTCGTCCACGTGTCAACCAATGACATAACAACATCATGCATGTAAAAAGCCATAGAAGCATATGCATGAAAGTATGAGGATATAAATCAACGCGTGTCCCTCGCGACACATAAAAATCATGGAACATGTGTGTCCATCATCGACACTCGAAAACATCATGAAACCAGTGCCCAGCATCGGCACGTAAATCCTCATACTCCGTATCATCTGCGGGATCGGCCCGTGGGCTCCGGCAGTACGGGTCGGCCTATATCCATCTCGTAACTCCGGTCGGTATCCTCCGGATAACCGCCAGGTCCAAATGCTATCACCGGTAGGCAGTCTGCCCCTGCCAGGCTCATCATCCCCATGAAAATCAATCTAGCCCCGGGGCACCATACCAGGTCCACCATGTACCCGCAGACGGTGCCTACCGCTCCTCGAATCGGGTTTCACATGCCACTCTCAGAACCGAGAAAACACATGGTAGACACACTGAAATATCATATCAAGGGTAACCGTTTTTTTTAAAACAATACATACTCTCTTTTGAAATAACCACGGTTCCCAAATCCAGAAATCTCATGAAAATCCGAAATCCAATCATCAATAGCAAGTAAACAGTGAATAATAATATGCATGTTGTAGCAAGTAATAACTGCAACATCTAATCTACCATATAAAGACGAGTACGCTAATACCATGTCGAACAATCAGTTAACAAGCTATGTCAATGAGTAATATTCTCTAAAGTGTACCTGACATGGCACTTACCGATGATAATGTGTGTGAGCCGGCAAGTAAGTGTTCGTGGAACATACGCATCATCGGTAATGGTGCTGGTGCTGGTGTCCTGACAGTATGATCTCAATAATGGCATTTGTACTAGCATGCAATGTGATGAAACATCATGAATATATAGAAAATGATGTAGTAACAGCAACACCGAAAATATGCCTACCTAATATACGAGTCATACAGTTTGGGATATAAATATACTCACGACTCCCTACTTTTGAAAATGAGTATGACTCGAGCCCAGTCAAAAGGGTAAGGGAATCCGTCTAAGTCTGAGTCGATCTATACATATATACCTAGTAGTCGGTGATATCGCCTCAACAGTATCACGTACGATATAATAATAATATGACATCCTCAAGTCAACAATACGGATCTAACCTCATAACTATCTCTCGTATGGTAAATCTATCGTACGGCATCCCAAATCTGGGTACGGGTCAAATATCATATTTATCTCATTATTCATCTGATATCCACATCATCATATATCGTAAGCAGGGGGCACTGATCTATGTCTAGTACACTACTAATATCATCGACACTAATCATGGTCTGGCTACTGATCTACAGCCTCATACAATCAGGTGTCATCCATACTGATCGTCATATAGGAGTATACATCGCCCAAGCGATCCATTATAATATCTTAACATATCATATCTCATATCCGATATATACTCGTCAACTATCATAATATATCATCAACATAGTGTCATCGTCCAATGACCCGCTATAACAACATGACATATCTCGGTCGCGCACTAAATATCTCACGGCATTATGCCCGATCAGATCGACTCATTCCCAAATATCATATAACATTCTCTTCATCCAAGCATAGGAATACAGATATAAATATGTCCCCAATACACACAAGGAAGTCAAAGTATGCGAGTATGTGTATGTGCATGTATGCAAATCTGTACCCTAGGGTTTCGGGACTAAGAAATCGACTAGAGTCCTTTCATCCATACTCGCTAACACTAACCCCTAACCTCATAAAGCTTTCTTGCTAAGGCTCATATCACATCCTAACATATAAAGGTATATATATCGTATCCCTTCATATAATTCCTTACAACTTTGCGGGGGTGCTATACGCCATCCACCCGACTTCTCCCCATAGATATAAATCTACCCACCTTGCTTCTTGTGTGCCGATGCTGATGTCGCCATCTTCATCTTCAATGTCTCGACATCATGTGAGGGTACCTACACATATAATCCAATCGCAAATGCGTATTAAAAGCACATCAAAAAACCAAAAACGGCACACGCTACACTCATAGGTAAAAACCTATAGCCCCGCATGTAAAAACGACCAATAACCCAAGTCGTTGATGTTCAAACGCCACCCGACAGAAACGAATTATCAAATACCAAAATCCATGTTAAAACAAGTATTAAAACAATGCGCCAACACAAGAAAATGATTCCAGATTTTACCCTAGGTCAAATCAGCCAATTTTGCATATGCCAAGGGTCAAATTTACTGGAGATAAGGCCCTGGAACAAAAATGAACCACTTCCAAACTGCTCTAGCCTCAAATTACGGCCAGAAAGAATTACTTTACGGCCTAGAGAAGAGGGTAGGTGCTAGGGTTTTGGTGGTACACTCCAGGTTGCCTGCACATCATTCTGTGTTTGCTAAATAATTTTCAGAGGCTCCGGGTGTTAGCAGATTTCATAATACACACACAAAATCCATAATTCTTCCGATATCGGGTTTCTAAGTTCCTAAAATGGGTTCTAGTCTCTGGTTTAGATCTCTAATCAATCACCACAGGGGTTGTATAGCCTCTACTAGCCTTAATTTCACCTTTGGGTTCAACCAAAACCCTAATCCTCAACTCAAGTTTTCAAACTTCCCAAAACCACACAATATCGGTTCTAATATAACATGGATGCTAAAGCAATGGAAATACCAGGCTAATGGTTAAGAGAATACCTCATTTGGCAACTCAAGAATTTTCTTGAGTTGCCTCCAAGTGTCCAAAATGCAAGCTTCTTGGTCCAAAGTGTAGCTTGTGAGCTTTTGCACAAAATTCATGAAAGTGGGATGGGGTTTTAATGGGTTTATTGTGATGATTTGAGGAGGTAGAGAGGCAAGGGGAGGGAAGAGGCAGCAACAGCAGCAAGTGAGTGAGTTGAGGAGAGAAAATGGTGAAGAGTGAAGTGGGAATGGGAGCTTGGTCCTTGGTTTGACCCCTTACCCTCTCACTCTCTCTCATGCCCATCCTTCCATTCTTTAATATGTCATATTTCTTTTCTTTTCTTCTCCTTGCAATAGTAAACCCAAAACAATAACCATACACCCAAAACATGTAGGAAAAATGTAACAAGTGTTACAAAAATGACATGTGCACAAAAGACGCTTAAAGTCCGATTAGCGATTTTTAATCGCGATTAGCACAAAATTAGTGTCAAATAAATCATAAACTCTCATAATTTGCTTAAATCACATAAAGTACCCTCTTTTTAGTAATTTCCATAATTTTCCAAAATTTTCCCAATTTATCGGTATTTAATTATACCGCCTTACTAAAATATTCAATATTTTATTATTTAATTACAAAAATTCCAAAACTAATATTTTATTTTTCTGAAATGTTACAGGATCTTGGGAGAATCACTGGACAGCTGTGGAGGACATTCTTAAGTACTTTAGAAGCACTAAAAGAGTGTTCTTGGTTCGAGCTTCCAGAGTGATAAGTTCGACTGAAAGTCGGTCACAAGCATTGTCTTTACCCTCAGTGGAGGGACAGTAAGTTGGAAGAGTTCCAAGCTAGATACCGTGACATACTAGATGATAAAGGCTGAATACATCTCTACCAACGATGCTACCAAAGAGGTTGTCTGTACATTTCTTGTTCATAAGATGAACAAGGTTCTTATCATATAGCGTCCAAAAATTGTTATTGTGACTACAATAGAGTTGTGGCTTTCGCCTAGGAACACCGGTCCCATCAGCGATCCGGACATATTCTGAGGCTAGTATCACCTGATCAGGGAGATGGTTAATCTCCAACGGATCGAGGTCAGGAGAGTTGACACGAAGAAAACCATGGCGGATCCACTCACCAAGGCTTGCTTTCCTAAATACTGATTGAGAGATTTTGGGATGGTTAAGTATGAGATACTACAACCACTGCTATATTGTTGGGTATTGGACACTACAACAGATGGCCTTATTGTAAGTGGGAGATTTTTAGTTATATGTATGCCCTAGAGGCTATTACTGTACATGGAATGTATATTGTAGTGGATGCTTGGACATATATAGAGAGGACTTTCTCGCTCGACATGATAGTATACTATCTGGTTGCACTTTGTCTTAACATCACTAGTAAAATAGGGGGTTGCCCCTACGGATAAGTAGGCCCTACGGATTAATCCGTAGGGCTACAAGGTTGCCCCTACGGGCCCAGACATTCAAGAATAAAAATATTAATTCTTAATTTGGTGTTTGCCCCTACGGGCCCAGACGTTCAAGAATAAAAATATTTATTCTTAATTTGGTGTTTGCCCCTACGGAGCCGCAAACCAAGGACCTACGGAAAAATCCGTAGGGGCCACTAAATATCGATTTAATAATGGCACAGATCGATCACCTACGCTCTCTTTCTTCCTCTCTCGATCGCGCGCGAAACAAAATTCCCAAATCGCCACCGCCGTTCTCCTCGTCGCCACCGCCGTTCTCATCGCCACCACCGTTCTCGTCATCGCCACTGCCGTTCAGGTCGTCGCCACCGCCGTTCAGGTTAGTAAATCTTCAGCTAAATTAAAGAAATTTTTGATTATTTAGGGCTAGGGTTCATGGCTGCGTCTGGGGTTGCGGTTGGAGTTGGGGTTCAGCAGGGGTTGCGGTCGGGGTCGGGGTCGAGGTCGGGGTTGGGGTTGGGGTTAGGGTTAGTGTTGGGGTTCGGCTGCGGCTGGGGCTGGGGCTGGGGTTAGGGTTTGGCTTAGGGTTGGGGTTGGGGTTTAGCTGGGGCGTGCTGGGGTTAGGGTTAGGTTAGGGCGGGGCTGGGCTGGGGCTGGGCAGAGGCTGAGGCTAAGGTTAGGTTGGGGTTGGGGCTGGGGCTAGGGTTAGGCTGGGGCTAGGGCTGGGGCTGGGGCTAGAGTTAGGCTGGGGCTGGGGCGGGGCTAGGTTGGGGCTGGGCTGGGGCTGGGGCTAGGGTTAGGTTGGGGTTGGGTATCGATGTATATACATGTATCATATCATGAATGATTCATTTTCATTAAATGCGGTAAAATTAAGTGTATAAAATCATGCTATATAAATAGATTGTGTTCGTGAATGGCGATCTAGTTAGGCGAACAAAAGTGTTGCATTGATGAAAGTTTACCATAGAGGAAATTACGGCTAGCTCTATGCATTTAACCTGAATGTATCCAGTAATTACTAGCATGTATAGAAAAGTTGGTTTAATTTATGAAAAAATGGGGAGACAACATGCATGTATGCATATAGGTAACATCTGCCAATATGCCATATCCAGACCGCAATCTATTTTTGCTTATTGGCTAATATGAAAATATCGGCCCGCGTATATGACATAATCAAAGTTGTTAAATCTTGATATGGTTTGTGTTTCGTTTTTTTATTTATCAGTTCTATCAATGTTGCGTATAACGCTTTATGATATCAGTATCCTACATTTGTAGTTTTGATTGTTGATTGTTATAGATGAATACCATTGCAATAATAGTTTTTGGTTGATGAATGCTATTGCAATGTAGGATGATCAGTTCTATCAATCTTGATCTCAATGGTTTAAAATCATGTTACACATACAACACGAATGCACAACAAACGCATAATTAGAGAGCGATTCGAGATATTCAGGTTAAAACCAATATATGATACTCGATGATAATATGAAACATTCATATTCCCATCGATACTCATATATGAAACTAAAAGCGCCACTTAGTCCCCGTCTATCGGCTAACATACGTGCGATACTCGTCGTGACCTAGAACTATACGAAGGTTGTTAAATATAGGACAGTATAGCTCGATACTAACAACCGTCGTATAGTCTACGCGACGAGAAAATTCAATCGTATGGTAACCCATAGATTTGTCCCGTGTGGACAAGTTAAGAATGTATAAAGCAAACGCCTTCATTCACTTGTGTTTTCATCCGTTTCGAGATATTTCGTCGGTACCTTTCCGCTGGTTCTCCGTGTACAAAGATAAATTAGATGTTCATTTCAACGTTGTTTCACAGCTTTGAAATGATTATCTATTCTATTACAGTGTACTCGGAGAACAGCGGGGAGGTGCTGCCAAAATTTACTCGAAACGGTTGAAAGCACAAGTGATGGGCGTTCGCTCTATACATTCTTAATGGGATAGAAGCCTACCCCCGACAGCCGGAACACACACATACAACAAGAATACACAACAAACGCATAATTAGAGAGCGATTCGAGATGTTCGGGTTAAAACCAATATATGATAATATGAAACCTTCATATTCTCATCGATACTCATATATGAAACTAAAAGCGCCACTTAGTCCCCGTCTATCGGTTAACATACGTGCAATGCTCGTCGTGACCTAAAACTATACGAAGGTTGTTAAATATCGGACAGTATAGCTCGATACTAACAACCGTCGTATAGTCTACGCGACGAGAAAATTCAATCGTATGGTAACCCATAGATTTGACCCGTGTGGACAAGTTAAGAATGTATAAAGCAAACGCCTTCATTCACTTGTGTTTTCATTCGTTTTGAGATATTTCGTCGGTACCTTTCCGCTGGTTCTCCGTGTACAAAGATAGATTAGATGTTCATTTCAACGTTGTTTCACAGCTTTAAAATGATTATCTATTCTATTACAGTGTACTCGGAGAACAGTGGGGAGGTGCTGCCAAAATTTACTCGAAACGGTTGAAAGCACAAGTGATGGGCGTTCACTTTATACATTCTTAATGGGATAGAAGCCTACCCCCGACAGCCGGAACACACACATACAACAAGAATACACAACAAACGCATAATTAGAGAGCGATTCGAGATGTTCGAGTTAAAACCAATATATGATAATATGAAACCTTCATATTCCCATCGATACTCGTATATGAAACTAAAAGCGCCACTTAGTCCCCGTCTATCGGTTAACATACGTGCGATAATTTATTCTTTTCAACGACAAACGCACACACAAAGCATATACACGGATTTTCTCCTTTGTCAGTAACAATCCCGTTCTTATATTTCTCAATATAGTCAGCATAACCTACAATTTATATATTATACAGTCTAACATGGCCCATGAGTACGTCAAAGTTAAGGACTGGATGTATGTGGATTGGAAACAACGTATGCAACCTAAGTTTGTCGCAGGAGTTGCTGCTTTCCTTGAATTTGCACGCGCAGATAATAAGATCATAATAGAGAAGATTCTCTGTCCGTGCGATAGATGTGGCAATAAGTACTGGCAGAAGGTAGAATTGGCAGAACTTCATATTGTAAAACATGGGTTTACTAGACTTTATACAACTTGGAAATATCACGGGGAAGGAGAAGAATGCAGTACTGCGGCAGAAGAAGAAGGAGAACACGATAATGCGGCAGGAGAAGAAGAAGAATTCGGTAATGCGGCAGGAGACGGAAATTTATTTCCATCAGCAGAAATGGAGGATATGGTAGAGGCTGCCCTAGGTGAATCTATTCGTACCGAAGATGACATTCCTTCCGGTCAAGGACCGCGTGCGGATAAATATGAAAATTTCATGAATGATGCTAGGAAACCAATTTATGAGAATGCGAAGTGTTCAGTCGATAAAACTGCACATTTGTAGTACATTTTTCCTACCATTTTTATATTAAAAAAGGACTTTATTATAATATATTATACATATGAGGGTTTATGTGTAAAAACATTATTTTCCATATGTTAATATATTTTAATTATCATTTTGGTAGGAAAATGTATGCAAATATTATTGACCTAATCCTAGTAGAATAAAGTCTACTAAAATCTTATTTGAGTTGTTGTGCAGAATTTTCCAAGTTGTTATGCAGAATATATCAAAGAAATCAAGCTGTTGAAGAAATCTTGCCAAATTAAGAAGCAAACTTGGAGACCAAGTCTGGAAGCAACCGAGAGAAGATTTCTGAATTCTGAAGATGCCTAGGATTGCCACATGTCACCAGATGAAAGCCCAAGAAAAAATAAGCAATTGATCACATCCCTTGAGCGCGGATCCGCGGCCAAACACACCTTTGGGCCGCGGATCCGCCGCAATAATGAGGAGTTGGAATGCAAGATTTTGGGAGATTGATTACTGCTGAATTTTACCAACTTTTCAACAATAAGATTCTGGGTTTTCACTATAAAAAGGCACCGAGAACCTCTTGGAAAAGCTATCAAGCCGAAGAGATCACGAAGCTCCCGACGCTCACGCATCCAGGCTGATCATCGACTGTTCGACTACCTCCTTAGGAAAGATCGAGAAGCATCTAGTTGTAATCATTTTCTATGGATTAAAAGTGTACATTGTTCAAGTCGATTAATAAAGGTAGTTATTTTATTTAATTGTCTTTGCATTTACATTATGTTTTCGCTCTCTTTCTTTTCATCTTCTTCTCCCAACATGCGCGAGTAATTCTCCGCTTGTTAGGGTTCGTAGGATTAGGGTAGGCTAATGGACGATGAAAATAATTAAACCCTTTTTAAGTCCTATAAAGTTTAGGAACTTTATCAAAAGAATCATTAACATCCTAATCGGGCGCGCTAGCAATTCTTTGCTAGTTCCGACCGCGATTAGAGATTAGATTAATGATTGTTTTGGTAAAGGCTAGATAATGAACGGAGTTCCGTGTCGAGATAAGGGTTAAGAGTGGGATTCCTTTTCCCTCCGGAAACCCTAATCTACACGCATCACCGTCGTTCTAGTTCTAAATCTATTAATGGATAAAAAGGGTAACTTTTAATTAATCGTCCATAACTACTAAATCCTAACGAACCCTACAAGCCCTCTTATTATATTAATTACATCTTTAAAATAATCTAGATCTATATTTTACATTCTTGTTTAACGTAGATCTAGAAATCTTTCTATAAAATTCTTTATCCCTCCTCTCTTTCTCAACACATCTAAAGTAAAAGTAAAAGGTTCCACGTTTCCCAGAGGACGACCCGTACTCATCTCGGTCTAGCTACGTGCGACACCGTTATTGATTGCGGTTAAACTACAAACACAAATTTTCACACCAATCAAATGGCGCCGTTGCCGGGGATACGTGCGTAATTTTTTATTTTTACTATTTGTGTTGAATTCTTAGACGATTCATATCATTATTAACATAAAACTGCAAATTGCATATTTAACGATTTGTGTGTGAATTTTGCGAGGGAATCTGGAGTCACGGACTTGAGAAAACGGGAGATCTAGGGTTTCACACTTCTCTGGTATCTTTCTTAACTCCTTCCCTCTCCTCTCAAATCCAATAAAATCTATCTTCTGCAGGATTCTTTGCAAAATAGCGCCGCTCAAAAATCTTTTTGCAAAAGTTTTGTGATTGGTTTTGTTTTGCATATTTTAATACGGACTTTAAGGGGCAAAGACCAAATCAAGATTAGGTGGGGATTTCATCACCCTTCCTAAGCCCCACAAATCACAAACTGAGCATATAGATCAACCCTTCATTAATTTAAAAAATATCTAGACCAGACTCTAAGGACTGTCGCGCTCAATAAGGACAGAGGAAGGTCGTGGGTAATCTATCGTTTATCCGCATTACTTTTGTAGTGCCTAGGCAAGTGTGACAAAGGCTAGTGGTTTTTAATTAGGCCCACTGTTGTGGTGGTTCCTTCCCACTTACCTGGCACTTACCTCGCTACAAGGGTAGTACGGAGGCGGTAGAGGATTTATCCTGCGGCTTGTCCTTTGGAAGTCTAGGAGCGGTCTAGAGACTGGACCTAGGTGACCTTAGATCTAGGGTTGCTTGTGCATTTTAAGGAGATTTGTCTTGAGTCCCACTTTTTCAAAACAAGCCAATTTTAAATCACACACACGCTGCCACTTGCACTAAACCCTCTTAGTGCATGCTCGGCTGGACACGGGATCCTAGTGCCCGTCTTGTCCGCGTTCCTGCTATCGACGCCGAAGTCGGTACTTCTTCATCTTCTTTTCCCCCACCACACACCACATCGATCGTGATGGACGACACTCCATCTAATTATAACACCACGCTGCCACCGCCCGCAGGTGTGCAGAATCCACCGCGCATCTCTCTCCAAGAGAGATGCCATCCTATTCGTGGTCCCCTTCCTACTTGTTTATCTCTTCCACCACCTAACGGGGATAATTTCGAAATTAAACCCCACTACATCAATCTGCTACCCAAATTTCACGGGCTTGAGTCGGAAGACGCGTACGTTTTCATCACCAAATTCGAAAACGTATGCGCAATGATGGGTACTTCACAATTGACTTTAGATGCTATGCGCTTACGTCTTCTCCCATTCACATTGTGCGACTTGGCAGAAAAATGGCTTTATAATACTGCCGCACACTCTATCACTAATTGGGATGAATTCGTCGTAGCATTTCTTAAGAAGTTTTACCCAAATCATAAGACTGCACATGTTAGGAGCGAGATTAACCAGTTCACCCAGCTTCCCAATGAACCATTTTGGAAGTGCTTTGAACGTTTCAAAGATCTGCTTGTCCAATGCCCCCATCACGGAATACAAAGATGGGATTTATGTCGGATTATATATGAGGGCATTAATCCAGCGACAAAGCAGATGCTTGAAACAATGTGTCAATGCAATTTCATGTCTAAAGATGATGGTGAAGCTTGGAAATATCTGGAAGATCTCGCAGAAAGCACTTTGCAGTGGGAAAGCGTAAGACCACTTTCAACGAAGGGAGGTATTCACCAGCTCGATGTTTCCATCGCAGTAAAAGCCGAAATGGCAGCGATACAAAAGAAACTCGACGCTATTGAAAACAAGTTCTCATCTTTCTCCCTAAATCAGGTCACGCTTCCTAAGACCTTCTGTGGTTGCTGTTCGGATCCTTCACACTTAACGGAAGAATGTCCTATGAATGCATCGTTTCAAGCTAATGTTGCTTTTCAGCAGCGACCTAGAAACGACCCTTATTCTTCCACGTACAATCAAGGATGGAGGAATCATCCTAACTTTGCTTGGAATCAAAACCAACAAAGTAATTATCATAGACCTCCTCCACAGCAACCACAACCACAGAATCAGCCCCCTTTCAGTCACAAAATTTCCAAAATCCAGCCAACATTTCTACACCACAAGTGGCCAGTACTGACAACTCACTTGCACAAACTTTGGATATGTTCATGAAACAATCCTTGTAAAATTCGGCTGAGATAAGGTCTTCTATTGATACCCTAACGAAAAACTCCTCCTTCCATGGTGAGAGTATCAAATCAATAGAAAACCAAATCGCACAGTTAAACGCCGCAATGAGTGCGAGAGAGAAAGGGAAACTCCCATCTCAACCCATACCTAATCCTGGCCACTCACAAAGTTATAATGTGAGTGCTGTTACCACGTTGAGATCGGGAAAAGTGCTGAATGACCGAGTGGGTGAGCAGTGTGATGATAGTGATACCAATGATACCCCAGCTTCTTCTTCTTCCCCTAATTCGTCTAGTCTCCCACCTTCACCCGAGCCTATTCTCCGTTTTCCCCAAGGCTCGAACCCTTCGCCCATTTCGCCAAATCCATCTAAGTCGATTCCCACTCCAGTTTTGGGATCGAATCCATCCCCACAGTCTTCTCCACAAACGTTGGACCCAAAACTTATTGATCAAGCACCTTATCCAAACAGGTTGAGGGGCAACAGACCTAGTCCACAAATGGAGAAGATTGTGGAAATTTTTAAGCAAGTTAACATAAACATTACTCTCCTAGATGCTATTCAACAAGTTCCGTCATATGCGAAAATCCTAAAGGACTTGTGCACTGGGAAGAGAAAAGTTCAAGTACCTAAAAAAGTTTTCCTTGCGAGTAATGTGAGCACTGCTTTTACACAACAACTACCCAAGAAACGAAAGGACCCCGGAAGTCCTACAATTTCAATTTCTATTGGGGGTAAAAATATCAATCGTGCTTTACTCGATCTAGGTGCTAGTGTTAACTTGCTTCCGTATTCTGTTTATGAGCAATTAGGGATCGGAGAGTTAAAACCTGCACATTGCACTCTTCAGATGGCCGATCGATCTATCACCCAACCAAGGGGTGAGCTAGAGGATGTGTTAATCAAAGTCGGGGAATTCATATTCCCTGTGGACTTTATCGTTATAGATACACAACCTGTAGCAAACCCACGCAATCAAATCCCGGTGATACTCGGTCGACCCTTTTTGGCCACTTCCAACGCAGTAATCAATTGTAGAAACGGCTCTATGACCCTATCCTTTGGAAAGAAGTCAATTGAGCTTAACATTTACAAGTTGGGAAGTGAACCCTCCGAACCCTATGCTCATGTGTGTTCTGTCGAATTAATGGATGTCGACAGCAGCGAATTTGATCAACCTCATGATACAGACTCTTTTCATATGTTGTTGTTTGACCCAACCATTTACTCTTCCACCGAGTTGTCCGGGTCAACATCTAACACTGATGAGGAACTTTTTACAGAGTCTGACGATCACCCCATTTTTTCTGAGGACATTATTCTTCGGGGTATCGATGAAAGCTTTGAGGAAATTTTCGCTGATGAACTCGCATTTTTACAAGACACGGGTATTGAGATGAATCAACTCCAAGATGAAGAAATTGAACCTCCACCCCTTCTTTTGGACAATCATGATAATGCGAGTAATCCATCATCACTATCACTGTGTCGTCTCTCCAAATTGAGACGCAATCGTTTTCCAATACACCTCTTGTCACCTCCCTACTTCTTCACGTCAATAGGTGACATGTTCTTCCACCAACCTTGGTGCTTCCTCGATAAAATTTTTGAATGGTTGGTGTTGACCTTCGGTCTTTGCAAAGCTTGGCATTGACCAATAACCTTGACCCCCTCGTATGATTTTAAAAGATTAAAAATGTTTAACTCAAGTTTGGGGGAGGGGTGGTATATTTTGGCTCTTGAAAGAAAATGATTTTTACAAAATTATGAGCCTAAAATAAGTTTGGGGGAGGATTTTCACTTTCATATATTTTTGCCCCCTTTAATAATTTCCTCCCAAGTCTACAGGTTTTTGTGCTTAATGGATGACATCAATGAGGACACTGCTGTAAACAGGTTTGGGGGAGGTTTGTGCTTATTTACACATCAATTTGCATCATATTTTGCATAAGCACAATATTTTCAAAAAAAATTTCTTTTATAACAAAAGAGTAGAAAGTGAAAAATTACATCCAAAAGATAGGAATAATTTAAGAAAACCAAGAAAATTAGAAGTTTTCTTAAACGAACTAGTAATAAGTAGTTATGAGCCGTTGTCCCAAGAGTTAGTAAGATGAAGGAAGTCACTAATCTGAGGATAAAAATAAGTCTGAAAAATAGTTTCTATTCTGGAAGCCAAACATTTGAATGTTGATACCCTACAATATGCACCTACACACGTCTTGAAACTCGGGATAGTAGAGGATACCTTGAAATGCTCTTGTCTAAAAGCCAAAGTATGAAGGAAATAAAAAAATGAAGAAAATATAAAAATGGTGAAAAGAAAAAAATGAACACTGGTTTTGTATCGCCAAGGCAGCAATAAAAAAATATAGCGAGGGTGCCTCTTCACCTAGTGCCCTAAGGCCAACTGGTCTGGGAGTCACTGCTAAGCCTTAGGTGGTGCAAGACGAGGAAAATATTATCACCAAATCAGCAAGCACTTGAGTAATCGGTCGGTTAGTACATCAAGAAGTATTAACGGTCGCATGAAAATGTATGAGCAAATCTTTAATATTCATTAAATTAAAAAGTACTAAGGTAGATGGACAAGAGTATGATAGCTTGAATTGAATTCTCCGAGTGTAGGGATGTTCTTTACACACACGTGGGGTTATATGATCAATGTTTGGATGAAAGGTAGGAATGAAGAATAAAGACGATGTTTTATTGAGGGATGATGTGATTTCTAACATTTTTTCATGACTATTAAGATAGGGCTCATGACAACTGAAAAGCTAGTATAGTTGGAAACTCTTCTTTTCAAGGCCTTTCTTTTATGGTTCTTATCTTTATATGTAAATCTCACCATCTTTCTTTTGTTATTGGATTTTGTGGGTGTAATCCACTGAAAACCCTCAGGAGACAACACTCCTCCTACTAGGGACACCTAGAGGTTTAACGGCTTGTTGTACGTGCTCAGTGCAATCGTGTCTGCCTACGAAAGTGTGCTTAGTTTTCTCTTTTTCTTTTTCTCCTCTTAAATAAACTAGTTTGCTCGGGACGATCAAAGATAAGTTTTGGGGTATTTGTTCAGTCGATAAAACTGCACATTTGTAGTACATTTTTCCTACCATTTTTATATTAAAAAAGGACTTTATTATAATATATTATACATATGAGGGTTTATGTGTAAAAACATTATTTTCCATATGTTAATATATTTTAATTATCATTTTGGTAGGAAAATGTATGCAAATATTATTGACCTAATCCTAGTAGAATAAAGTCTACTAAAATCTTATTTGAGTTGTTGTGCAGAATTTTCCAAGTTGTTATGCAGAATATATCAAAGAAATCAAGCTGTTGAAGAAATCTTGCCAAATTAAGAAGCAAACTTGGAGACCAAGTCTGGAAGCAACCGAGAGAAGATTTCTGAATTCTGAAGATGCCTAGGATTGCCACATGTCACCAGATGAAAGCCTAAGAAAAAATAAGCAATTGATCACATCCCTTGAGCGCGGATCCGCGGCCAAACACACCTTTGGGCCGCGGATCCGCCGCAATAATGAGGAGTTGGAATGCAAGATTTTGGGAGATTGATTACTGCTGAATTTTACCAACTTTTCAACAATAAGATTCTGGGTTTTCACTATAAAAAGGCACCGAGAGCCTCTTGGAAAAGCTATCAAGCCGAAGAGATCACGAAGCTCCCGACGCTCACGCATCCAGGCTGATCATCGACTGTTCGACTACCTCCTTAGGAAAGATCGAGAAGCAACTAGTTGTAATCATTTTCTATGGATTAAAAGTGTAGATTGTTCAAGTCGATTAATAAAGGTAGTTATTTTATTTAATTGTCTTTGCATTTACATTATGTTTTCGCTCTCTTTCTTTTCATCTTCTTCTCCCAACATGCGCGAGTAATTCTCCGCTTGTTAGGGTTCGTAGGATTAGGGTAGGCTAATGGACGATGAAAATAATTAAACCCTTTTTAAGTCCTATAAAGTTTAGGAACTTTATCAAAAGAATCATTAACATCCTAATCGGGCGCGCTAGCAATTCTTTGCTAGTTCCGACCGCGATTAGAGATTAGATTAATGATTGTTTTGGTAAAGGCTAGATAATGAACGGAGTTCCGTGTCGAGATAACGGTTAAGAGTGGGATTCCTTTTCCCTCCGGAAACCCTAATCTACACGCATCACCGTCGTTCTAGTTCTAAATCTATTAATGGATAAAAAGGGTAACTTTTAATTAATCGTCCATAACTACTAAATCCTAACGAACCCTACAAGCCCTCTTATTATATTAATTACATCTTTAAAATAATCTAGATCTATATTTTACATTCTTGTTTAACGTAGATCTAGAAATCTTTCTATAAAATTCTTTATCCCTCCTCTCTTTCTCAACACATCTAAAGTAAAAGTAAAAGGTTCCACGTTTCCCAGAGGACGACCCGTACTCATCTCGGTCTAGCTACGTGCGACACCGTTATTGATTGCGGTTAAACTACAAACACAAATTTTCACACCAATCACGAAGTATTCCACCCTCTCATGGTTCGTCCAACTTTTCCAGATTAAGTGCCTAAATGGATGGAGCAACAAGTCATTCACAATGCTTCTTTCGTTCTTGAAAGATTCTATGCCTCCGGGAAATAATGTGCCCGAAAGCTGGTACGAAGCCCAGAAGATGATGTCTGATTTGGGTCTAAAGTGCGAGAAGATTCAAGCATGTCCTAAAAATTGCGTGTTGTACCGGAAAGAGAATTCATATTTGAAAGAGTGTCCAAGATGCGGAGAGGCCAGGTATAAGCCGAAAGATTCTGATAAGAAGCCTGATATACCTGTGAAGATAGCACGATACTTTCCCATAATACAGAGTCTACAGAGGCTATTCTGGTGCAAGAAAACAGCCGAGGCAATGATTTGGCATCACCGTGCTCCTCCAAGCGAAAATGGAAAAATGAGCCATCCAAGAGATTCACCGGTATGGAAGGATTTCGATAGGAGGCACGCAATATTCAGTAGCGATCCTCGCAATGTCCGGCTCGGACTGGCTACCGATGGCTTCTGCCCATTCAACTATATGGCTGAAAGTCACAGTACATGGCCCGTTGTAATGATAATTTATAATCTGTCGCCTTGGTTGGCTATGGACCAATCATACTTTATGATGCCTCTTCTTATCGACGGACCAAACTCACCGGGGAACAATATCGACGTCTATCTCCGACCTCTGATCGAGGAGCTGAAATCATTGTTCATTGATGGTGTAGAGACATATGATTCAAACACAAATACAACCTTCATACTGCGTGCGGCTTTAATGTGGACAATTAATGACTTTCCTGCGTATGGAATGCTATCAGGTTGGTCCGTACATGGTCACAAAGCATGTCCTCATTGCCATGAACACACAACATCAAAATTTTTGAATTTTAGCAGGAAGGTTTGTTATTGCGGCCATCGACATTTTCTGCCTCCAGACCACCCCTATAGGTTAGACACGGTTCACTTTGATGGTCATCAGGAGCTTCTTGGACCTCCATCCTCATTGTCCGGAGAGGACGTGACTGCTAAATGGGATGGTTACAATAACGTGACCTTCGGGATGGATCCGACGAAACAGGTCAAACCACAATATTGGAACAAGTTAAGCATTTTCTTCGAGCTTCCGTACTGGTGTACAAATTCAGTGCGTTATTGTCTGGACGTCATGCATATAGAGAAGGGAGTATCAGAGCACATACTTAACTTGCTTCTTTGTAAAGACAGGAAATCGAAAGACAACATGAATGCTCGGATGGATCTACAAGAGTGGGGAATAAGAAGTGAATTGCACCCTAGAACGGTAGCGGGTAAACCGGGCAAGTTTGTACTTCCCAATGCCGCTTATCATATGTCACAACCGGAGAAGAAAAGATTCCTGCAGGTGTTGCATGATTTGAAAGTCCCCACAGGTTTCTCAGGATCATTCAGCAAGAAAATAAAAATTGTGAAGGGCAAGATCGATGGGCTGAAAAGTCATGATCACCATGTTATCGTGGAGAACCTTCTTCCATTAGCCCTCATGACTTCTCTCCCCGACTCGGTTGGTCTAGTAATCAACGACCTATGTTGTTTTTTCAGGGAGTTATGCGCTAAAACACTGGAGGTTGCGACGCTTGATAAACTAGAAAATTCTATTGCATTGATACTTTGCAAGTTTGAGCGTATTTTCCCACCGTCATTCTTCGATATCATAATATACTTGACGGTTCATCTTGCAACTGAGGCGAAGTTAGCCGGACCGGTACAATATCGATGGATGTATCCCGTCGAGAGGTACGTGTAATTTTTCGTTTCGTGCAATTTATAAATTTATTGTTGTCCTGTATTCCCGTATTTATTTATTCAACATATTCTCATTAGGTACCTCTACACTCTTAAGAAGTATATATGCAATAAAAATCGACCAGAGGGTTCTATCATGCAAGGTTATCTTCTTGATGAAGGAACCACATTTTGTTCCCGCTATCTGGACGAGAACATTGAGACAAGGCTTAACCGACCACGAAGAATTCAAGATGGGCCATATGGTAAAGCCGAGTATGAGAGGGTAGACACTATGTTTATCAACAAGATATACCGGTTTATCTTGCTTAATTGCGCATTTCTTGAACAAATTAGAGAGTAAGTTCTTTTGGATTAATTGTTATATCTGTGTTTGTGTGTGTATGAAATGACATAATATTAATGTCACAATTATTTGTCGAAAACAGAATTCATTTTAACTAGGTACGTGAGGGGCATCCTGATTGGAACGAAGAACGTTTGGAAAAATACCATCAGGATAATTTTTGTGATTGGGTCACAGATCATGTAAGTTATTCGAATAACATTTTATTGCTATCAGTTTTAATCTAAACTTGTATCGTTATGTATTTATCGTAAAATTTATTTTGTTAGATCCACGATCCGAACTTGTCTGCATCATTTGAGAGTGATTCAAGATGTTTAGCTCAATTTCCTAGTATGGAGGTTGCATATTACAAAGGATTTGGTGTCCTTGGATACAAATTCGAAGTTAAGGACATAGAAACATCTAGAACCACTCAGAATAGTGGGATTGCGACGGTAGGATCGGACGGTGTGATTTACTATGGGTACTTAAATTGTATACTCGGCATCCACTATCCCGGACGATCAGAACCCTTTTATATATTCCAGTGTACTTGGTACGATCCGCGAACCGATACGGACAGGTGGAGAAGCAATCTTGGGACTTGGAAAGATGAATATGGATTGACCAGTGTGAACACACTTCGATTTTACGGTCAGGACGATCCGTTTATCTTTCCGAACCAAGCGTTCCAAGTATACTACTCACAGTGTTTGAAGCATCCGGGGTGGAGTGTTGTATGCCGATGGAAACCCAGAGATGTCTACGATGTCCCAGAATACGAGGACAGCGATGAGGTCGAAGAAGAGAGAAGGCTTAAAGTGCTCCGACCGTCTGTTTCGAAGGACGGGTTGTCATCGACCGATCATGAAGTTACGTGGGTTAGAAATGACATCGATGATGAAATCCAAGTAGATATGTATGATGCGCCCACGAAACGAAAAAGGTTATCAGTAGTGTTATATTATTACTTCATATTTTACGCTCTATACATATATAGTCAATACTTTTAATGGTTGTCTAATGCATCACGAACCGTTTATCTAGATTTGATGACGATGTCGGGAGCAGCGAGGGGCGGCAGGAGCTCCAGCCGCGGCAGAGGAAGAGGCAGAGCGGTTCTGCCGCCCGGAGAGCTCCGTAGAGAGCTTCAGAGGGCCGGTCTTGCACCCAGATCGGAGACCCCTTCGGATGCCTCCTTCCGTATGGATTTTGCCACACCTCCAGGTATACTGCACGCATATCCATTTTGAATGTAATATTACATATATTCATGCATGTTTATGTCAAAATTACTTATATTGTCAATGTTTGATTGTCAAGTTGTTGGTGATGCGTCCACATCTGGGACAGAGGCCACCCCCGCTCCTCCAGGTATGTTTATATATCATATAGTGTATGTATATTGATTTAGAATGCTATATCATAAATACACACATTCCTTTTGCTCTTACTTAGCAATTTTTATTATTGTCTAGCTGTAGGTGGTGACACCACCGCACCTGCGGGTATGTTTATATATCCTATAGTGCATGCATATTGATTTAGAACGTTATATTATTGATCTACACATTCTTTTTGCAATTACTTATATAATCTATTTTTAATTGTCTAGTTATCGGTGGTGCGTCCACATCTTCCGCAGGGGCCACTCCTGCCGCTTCCATACCCTCCTCATCGTCTGCAGGTTAGTATGAATAAATTTAAAATATTTATTCATTTTACATATGCTCTATAGAATAAATATGAACTTCATGGAAATTTAGCGTCGATGTTTATTTTCTAGTTGGAGGGGATGCGTCCGCATCCTGGACCCCGGTTGTTCCTCACCGGAGGAACTATCGTCCCGTTCGTGCTGCTGCCCCAGCCCAGGCTCGTGCGATAGTCACCGGAGGTATATATCACACATGAATTTTCGTTTAACCTTGATTTCTTAATACAACTTTGTCTTATTATTGATTGTCTTGATATATCATGCAGACGCAGGGCCTCCACATCCCCAGAGGGGGACTCGAGGCCCGAATCAATCCCATAAGCTGAGGCCTGACAGAGCTAGGGGGGAGGCATCATTCCCCCTTTTTTTTACCCTTGACTATCGCTATACCGGTCCTCATGCCGAGAGGTTCGGCCGGTATTTGGGGGACGAGAGCCGGCTCGTGAAGAACTATCCACTTCACGTTGAGTGGGGCAAGCAGCACCAGCGCTCATTCGCCCTCTTCTTTGATCAGGCTCGGGTATGTATTAATATATATGTTCATTTGATCTATCCAATATATTTATTATTAACACTTGCAATCTAAAAACAATGTTTTTTTTGTATTTTCAGTTGGATTACGATTTTCAGCCTGTAGCCGACCCTGATCACCCGGGGAGGGTGCTCGACCTTCATGCTCTGTACAATGGCCTGATGAAGAACATGCAGGCCAAGGTCCGATACAACAGGAATGAGCTGAAGGCCGACTGCTACTCCCTGTGGATGGCGACCCCCGAGGCAGAGAGAGCGGCCCTCCTATCTACTTCGGCGTTTGCGAGAGTCGACGTAGAGACATGGCCTCTATTGTGCGCTTATTTCGACTCCCAACGCAAACAGGTATGTATTTTAAATATAATTCATTATTTATGATATAATATATTTCTTTGTGTTTCTTAATTAGAAAACTAAATATTAATGCGTTGTGCAGAAACAGGCCGCTCAGAATACAGAGAACAGAAAGTCGGCGAAGAGGGGTCGCCCCACTTACACAGGTGGCTCGAGGAACATTACTCGAGCCATGGAGTTATCGGTAAATTACAATAGACTGACCTTTGTGATATTCTGCAATATTAAGAGTTATTTTCTAATATTTCTAATATTAAGAGTTACTTTCTAATATTGCAGACATCTTGGACCGTGGAGTCAGGTGGTACACCGAGCGTGCTGTCCGCATATCTTGCCGTCCACGGCATCTCGACAGATCCCGCCATGGGTGAGCTTCGATATCCCGACGTCGCTACCCAGGAGTACTGCGTAAGTGTTAATATTTTTTCTACCCAAATTTGAAATTTTAGTTTTAGAAGGTTCAAGTTTAAATTTTATACTTATACTTTACTGCTTAATGTGGGTGTAGGAGCGGGTGGTTGAGCAGGCCTGTTCATACCAGAATATTGCATTTTATACCGTCCATTCTTACGCTCGGTTGTTTATCGGTAGGTACTCTTGAGCCGTGTTTGCTAGTAATTGCAGGATACAGGTTCTCGGCTCTAAACGGTGAAATTCATGAAAAAAACACGACAAAATCCGGGTTCCTGCCATTCACAAATAAAACACGGATCTCCGCTCTTTATCTGTCTATTGCCACACACCAGTTTAGGAGACAAAATGGCAAATCAATGTCATTTTCATGCACAAGGCTCAATGGCAACACAAGATCCAAGAAATCTACGCGGAGCTCGAGACAATCATGGCAAAAGATCCACATCAAATCATCTTTTTGATCAACAGAAATTCTGGAAGAAATATGGAAAGATTATCAGAAAAGACATGTGCCAAACTACAGACAAAAAAAGGACCAGGGAAGTACAGAAAAACGGAGGGCCCAAATCCTCTATACGGCCGCGGATCCGCGGCCAATAGGGGGTATAGGCCGCGGATCCGCGGCCTTACTGACTCCTTGTCGTGTCGTTTTTTGGGGGTAGTTTGGGGACTTCATATTGTGGCAGATTCTTGCCCTAGGTCTTCAACCCTCTGCCTATAAATAACTCCAGATTTGAGCTAAGCCAAGGGTCCAATTCTAAGTTCATTCTTTGTTCTTCTTTCTTTTTAAGATTTAGTCTTTTTCTTCTTCTTCTTCATTATTTATCCATGAAAATTGTAGTGAGAGCTTTTTGAGTGGGAGATCAATGAAGATGAGGGCTTTTTGTATCATTCTCTTTTGTTTCTTCTTCCCCTTGAGATTCTTGCTTTCTCTTGATCATTCAACCTCTTCATTGAGCTTGAATGGTTAAGGATTAGTTATTGATCTCAAGAGTCGTATTTTCTTATGGAATTAGCGCTTCATTTCACATGCGTTCTCTACCCTTCCCTTGATCTTGCAACCTCTTGATTGAGCTTGCAAGTTTAAGGGTTGGCTATTGATCACATGCTTGTCTTGAGTTCTAGTTTCTTGTTCTTTTTATCGCTTTTTATTACTTGCTTATTATTATCTTGCTTTACTTTCCTGCAATTTAATTCATGCACTTAATTACTTGTAATCTTTTCTTTTCTTTGTTCTTTTCTTTTGCTCTCTTTTGTTCATTTTGTGAATGGTTGTAATTATTGTTGTTAAGATGAAATACAGTATTGTAAGTTAATATCTTCTTTCTCATTTCCTTTTCCCGTTATTTTCCATTGAACTCCGCTCAAACCATACGCAAGCGCTCCGTTAGGCACCCTACCCTAACAAGGTAACGGTGATTCCTAACCGCGACCGGTTGCGTTCGGTTTGGCCGGAGGCGAAAGCAAGAGACAAGAACGGAAGGACAAGGGTGAATAAGCCGTATTCCACGAATATCGCGCTTAAATCCCCTAATCCACGTTGTTGCCGATTGCTTAGCTTCAATTGGTCAAGACCCGGCTCAAAGGTTTTGAGTACGAATTTCTTTAGCTTACAATTTCGTATCTTTTTCTTAACAACTTTATACTTGCAAATATTACACATAGGATAGTCTCGAACAAACATACACAAATTCTTTATTGACTCGTCTAAGATAAGAACGGAATTACAACCATCTCCCTGTGGATCGACCCGTGCTCAACCGGCTAGCTGCATAGCGACACCGTCCTGATCGCGGTAAACTTTAGAACTTTGAACATCCGACACGCCAAAAGCGTGCGATCAAATGGCGCCATTGCCGGGGAGACGGTAGCAAATTTCTTTTCTTGTTATTCGGGCTAATATTCCTTTTGTATATATATAAAAAAAAATTCTTTTTGTTATTTTTGATCATTTTTGTGGGTAAGAGTGCAGATTTTTGCGGATTTGCAAACTGCGATTGTGGGGAGCAAAGTGTACGTTCAAGGCTAAGGTGATTGCAAAGTACAGTGCCAAAGATCAGGGTAGTTTCACCCGCGCAAGCGAACTTTTCAATCTTACCGGATTTGATTCAACGGGGGTTTCCTAACCCAAAACTTAACGGTACGTACTTTACTAACACCTTCTTCTCAAATCCAACGCTTCCAATATACTATTCTTTGCAGGATTCTTTGCAAGTTTGCTAGCAAACGCTAAAAATTGACTAACCCGTATTTGTTGCAGTGCCGTGCTTAAATTAAAAAACGATTGTTTGATTCTTTATAGAATTTTTATTGAATTGCGGATTGCATACATTAATACGGACTTAAGGGCAAGCGAACCCCACAATATACGGTAAAGGATTTCATCACCTTTTCCGTGGCCCACAAATCACGAACTTGAGCATAACGTTTACCCGCACAAATTTTAAAAGAAATTAGACATTAAGCCTTAAGGACTTCACGCTCATTAGGAGAAGTTAACCATGTTTAGAACCTCGCTTAACGGTACATTGTTTACGGGGTGTCTAGGAAAGTGTTAACGGCGAAACCGCCAAAAGAGAAAGGGTTATTTAATTAAGGAACTTCGCGAAAGCGTTGGAAAACCTCCCCTTATCTCTGCACTTACCTGGCCTCGTGATCAGTGTATTTTGAGCCCGTTTCTCGACACAGTTTTACTTCGACAATCAAGTTCTGGAGCAGGTCTAGTTGACCTAGGTGAACCCTAGAACGATTAGGTTTGTGGTATTTTTGTGTCGTGATTGTTTTTCTCCAGATTCTTTTTGTGTATATATTTCATTCTTTTGTTAATATCTACCTAAAAAAAAATTATAAAAAAAAAATCAAATTTTCCCCCCCTCCTTTTCTCTGCCTTCCTTTCTTTCTCTCTTCATATCATGGGTACCCCACCTCGAAAAACTCTTGCCGAACTTTGGTACCAACAACCAGACATAACTTCCTACGGTTCTTGCTTTGGCCGAACTTCGAACGATCCATCCATGCCCAAAATTTCATTGAGAGATCGGATAGACGCGTCTAGGACAAACACTTGCCCTCCGCAATCCACTTTGTATCAACCTTTTCAACCTCCCCCACCCTCTTATGTTGATAACCATTTTGCAAGTCGTCCTATGTCTATTGCAGAACGTATTGAACAATCTCGTAGCCGATCTTTCACTCCTGTCACCACTACAAATTCTTGGGATCAACAATTTCATTCACCTTCTTATCCAAATGTTGATCCTACCCCTGTCCAGCCATTCAATTCCTACCATTCCTACCCTACTTTTTCACCTTCCCTAGACATTGCTTCAGAACCGCCATTTGGGAGTTTTCAGTATCCAAACAACTTTGAATCTTTTACTGAAACCCCTTCCCAACCCATGTCTAGTCTGGAACAGTCTTTGGAAGACTTTAGGGTAGCGTCGTACCAACAGATGATGGATTTGGATGCGTCCATGACCGCCCTCATACAACCTAGTGACCCGGTAGCTAGTTTTCAACTAGCTCCAAATTTTCCAATGTATGAAGAGGCGGTCGGACAGGCTGTGAATTTGAGTGGAGAGAGTGAGCTGTACCCCTTTCCAAATCAAACCTACCTGTTTCAAATTGAATCCCACAACTCCTGTGTTGAAAGTCTATCAAGTATCCCAACTGCATTATCAATTGAAGATAGAATGTTTAATGAGTTGTGCGACTTTGTAGTATTTGATTTGCCAAATTGTGAAGGGACCTTGCCAAGTGAAACCACACCCAATCCTTTTGACCTCTACACCTCCATCTTAGAACCTGAATTGATTGAAATCCATGCTTTTGATGAGATGTCGGAGAAAATTGACTTTCAATTGATTAAGGATATTGACGCCGGGAATATTTTGGATGATGAACCTGTAGATCTGGCAGAGTTTTTCTCTCCAATTCATCATCCCGAGTCATTCACTGTTTTTCCCGAACCCCATATGCGTCTGAATTTTGAAGAGAAATGCATGGATGTGCTAAATTTTGAGGAGAATATTGAGGATAGTTTTGAGGATGAACCAGTTTTAATTGATGAGTCGTATTTTCCCATTCATCCTGTCCCTGTCATTGACTGTGTACACCCTCCTGAACCTTTAACCGATACCCCTCCTCGATCACTTCCCTCCATTCTTTCCATCGTTCCGACCTTGCAAGAAACCGTCTCACTTTCATTTCGTATGTCTGGTTTACCAAGTTCGGCGTACCCATGGTTTCTTACGAATCTTGAGGGATTTGACCCAATCTCTCGCCGGGTTAATAGATTAGCACAATCGCTGTTTACACATCGCTCATCACAAATTGTGCTAATCTATTCACTCCATTTGCACCCTCAAGTTCGTACTCCACTTCTTTTTCCCTTCCGCCATTCTTCTTCTGATATCCCGAGACCGTATCCCGTTTCTATCTCCATACGGTCTCGCGTATTCTCCATTTCTTACCTCTTCACCTTCTTTCCCCAACCACTGCTTCACCATGATAAAATCTTTGAATGGTTGGTGTTAACTTTTGGCCTGTGTAAGGCCTTGTATAGCTTGATACTGTTCTTTCCCCCTAATCCTGAACTTCAACGCTTAACAGTGAAAACACTGTTTTACTTAAGTTTGGGGGGGACACTTTTTTTGTATATATTTTTGTTTTTCTTTTTGTTTTGTATATAATTTTTTTTAGGGAGCGCCGACAATTTTGACCCTCTTGGTGTAGCCTGACAGTGAGGGCACTGTCAAGTTTAAGTTTGGGGGTGTGCTCGGTAAGCTTTCTTCCTTCGCATTCATTTGTATATTTTGCATTTGCATACCTTATTAAAAACCCACAAAAATCGAAATTTTTTCCAAAAATATAAAAACTTTGTCGTCAAGTTAAGCTAATAGGGTAATTTAGAATTTTATTCTGAAAGTTTAGTTGATATGTTAGAAATAACTAAATTCTAGACTTAGGAATTGAAAATCCTTAAAATAACCCTCATTCTGTCTAACTTTGGTAAGTATACGTCCTTACAGTTTTTTGAGTTCAGTTCTTGAGTTAAGTCAAGATGAAGGGAAAGTGTTGAAGCTTTACTGGAGGATAAGTCTGAAAAATAGTTTCTTTTCTTGAGTTCAAATTTAGAAAGTATATACCCTACAAACTGCACTTACACGCACCTTGAAATTGGGATAGTAGAGGATACCTAGAAATACTCTTTTCTGAAAGCCTAGTATGAAAGAAAAAACGGTATTTAAAGCTAAACACCAAAAGAGCATATCGAAAAATATATCCGGTCTTGAAAAAGAAAAAGAAAAAGAAAAAGAAAAAGAAAAAGAAAAAGAAAAAATAGAATAAAGTCAAGACCTGGAAACTTCTATTTACGCTTTAAAGTTCACACATTCAGTAATAGGTCGTTAGTGCCTCAAGAAGCATTAATAGTCGCATGAAAGGTGTGTGAGCAAATCCGTCCATCCTTAATGAAAAGAAGTAGTATTAGGTATTAAGGCAAGGGTATTATAGCTTGAATTGAATTCTTGAGTGTAGGGGTGCAAATATACACACACGTAGGGGTATACAATCGATGTTTGGATAAAAGATAGAAATAAAGAATAAGACTTGTGTTTTCTGTAAAGTTGATAAAAATCCCTGATTTGAGGCCGCACTTTAGAAGGAAAACTCAGGAGATCCAAGGTTAAATAGATTAGAGGCGTGAAGCATTAGGGTTGGATATTTCTAACTTAGGATGATAGAGTTTCTAACGTAAATACTAAACTGTAGGAGTAGAATCGATGTTAACTTATGAAACTAGCTTGACGGGATTTTGTGGGTAGTATCCGCTGAAAACCCTCAGGAGACAACACTCCTCCTACTAGGGACACCTAGAGGTTTAACGGCTTGTTGCACGTGCTCAGTGCAATCGCGTTCCCTGCGAAAGTGCGGTTAGGATTTTATTTTTGTGAATAATTGGTTTTGCTCGGGACGAGCAAAAGTTAAGTTTGGGGGTATTTGTTCATACCAGAATATTGCATTTTATACCGCCCATTCTTACGCTCGGTTGTTTATCGGTAGGTACTCTTGAGCCGTGTTTGCTAGTAATTGCAGGATACAGGTTCTCGGCTCTAAACGGTGAAATTCATGAAAAAAACACGACAAAATCCGGGTTCCTGCCATTCACAGATAAAACACGGATCTCCGCTCTTTATCCGTCTATTGCCACACACCAGTTTAGGAGACAAAATGGCAAATCAATGTCATTTTCATGCACAAGGCTCAATGGCAACACAAGATCCAAGAAATCTACGCGGAGCTCGAGACAATCATGGCAAAAGATCCACATCAAATCTTCTTTTTGATCAACAGAAATTCTGGAAGAAATATGGAAAGATTATCAGAAAAGACATGTGCCAAACTACAGACAAAAGAAGGACCAGGGAAGTACAGAAAAACGGAGGGCCCAAATCCTCTATACGGCCGCGGATCCGCGGCCAATAGGGGGTATAGGCCGCGGATCCGCGGCCTTACTGACTCCTTGTCGTGTCGTTTTTTGGGGGTAGTTTGGGGACTTCATATTGTGGCAGATTCTTGCCCTAGGTCTTCAACCCTCTGCCTATAAATGCTCCAGATTTGAGCTAAGCCAAGGGTCCAATTCTAAGTTCATTCTTTGTTCTTCTTTCTTTTTAAGATTTAGTCTTTTTCTTCTTCTTCTTCATTCTTTTTCCATGAAAATTGTAGTGAGAGCTTTTTGAGTGGGAGATCAATGAAGATGAGGGCTTTTTGTATCATTCTCTTTTGTTTCTTCTTCCCCTTGAGATTCTTGCTTTCTCTTGATCATTCAACCTCTTCATTGAGCTTGAATGGTTAAGGGTTAGTTATTGATCTCAAGGGTCGTATTTTCTTATGGAATTAGCGCTTCATTTCACATGCGTTCTCTACCCTTCCCTTGATCTTGCAACCTCTTGATTGAGCTTGCAAGTTTAAGGGTTGGCTATTGATCACATGCTTGTCTTGAGTTCTACTTTCTTGTTCTTTTTATCGCTTTTTATTACTTGCTTATTATTATCTTGCTTTACTTTCTTGCAATTTAATTCATACACTTAATTACTTGTAATCTTTTCTTTTCTTTATTCTTTTCTTTTGCTCTCTTTTGTTCATTTTGTGAATGGTTGTAATTATTGTTGTTAAGATGAAATACGGTATTGTAAGTTAATATCTTCTTTCTCATTTCCTTTTCCCGTTATTTTCCATTGAACTCCGCCCAAACCATACGCAAGCGCTCCGTTAGGCACCCTACCCTAACAAGGTAACGGTGATTCCTAACCACGACCGGTTGCGTTCGGTTTGGCCGGAGGCGAAAGCAAGAGACAAGAACGGAAGGACAAGGGTGAATAAGCCGTATTCCATGAATACCGCGCTTAAATCCCCTAATCCACGTTGTTGCCGATTGCTTAGCTTCAATTGGTCAAGACTCGGCTCAAAGGTTTTTAGTACGAATTTCTTTAGCTTACAATTTCGTATCTTTTTCTTAACAACTTTATACTTGCAAATATTACACATTGGATAGTCTCGAACAAACATACACAAATTCTTTATTGACTCGTCTAAGATAAGAATGGAAATACAACCATCTCCATGTGGATCGACCCGTGCTCAACCGGCTAGCTGCATAGCGACACCGTCCTGATCGCGGTAAACTTTAGAACTTTGAACATCCGACACGCCAAAAGCGTGCGATCAAGGCCCAGGCCTCGGGGATCGATTTTACCGGACAGAGCGATCCGAGGCTGCTGACCCCAGTTCTGGACGCCGCACATGGAGGGCACCATGGAGGTTGGGAGAGAGGCCGGCGACTGGGCCCTAGCAAGGCCCATATGAGGTTGGACTCCACCCCGGCGGTTACTTCCTCCTTTTCCGGTGACCGACGTGTCCATCAGGAACTGGAGAGCTTGAGGGACACCGTTCAGGAGTTGAAGGAGATGCTGGTATGTATACTACTTTATAGTAAAATATCATGTCATATTATATAGATATCAACATATCCATAATTGGTACGTAGCTTGAGCTTATTTGGTTTTAGACTTAAGTTTGATTAATCATACATACAGATGTAATGAAAATAAACAACAAACTAGATATCCAAACGGGGTTTCGAAATAAGTTAATAATGATACGAATTCGAATAATACACAGTTTTACACGCTTATTACACACGTTAGGTCCAAACGCGACAGCATACATCGGCCGAGCCTCCACATGCATCTCCTTCGGCTGCGGCTCCGTAAGCCACTACATCGGCTGCGGTCCCGCAGACAGCTCCTATAGCTCCACCGCCCGCTCAGACTCCCGCAGCCGCGGCTCCGCAAGCGACTACCTCGACGGCTGCTGCGCAGACCACATCGCCAGCTCCACAGGCCGCTCAGACTCTCGCTCACGCCGAATTGCAGAGTTTATTGACCGAGGAGCAGGCGCGCGTTATTCTATCGTTATTCAGAGGTGGAGCTGGACCGAACTAGGGTAGCTTTTTGGTTTTTATTTTTTGAAACATGTATTTATTTATATCAAACACATTGTACTACATTTTGAAATGATATTGATATTGGTTTATATTTATATTCTATTCAGTTTTTGGGTTTCTTTTGTATATTATATATATGCGTGAGATGTGATTATGAATACTGCGATATATGTTGTGTAATAATTAATTTTATATTTGATTGATGTATATATTATTGTGCACAGAGCGGGAAAAAATCAAGCAGCCCATTTTTAAAAAAAAAATACAGATAATATGTACCTACGGATTAATCCGTAGGTACACATGTTGCCCCTACGGATATATCCGTAGGGGCAAAATATCAGCAGTAACTGATATTTCCCCCCTGATCTCAGTGCCAGAGGGTTGGGAGTGCCCCTACGGACATATCCGTAGGGGCCAATGCTTAGCCCCTACGGCGTTATCCGTAGGGGCAAAATATCAGAAATCTTGTTATTTTGCCCCTACGGATCGGTACCTACGTAGATATTCGTAGGGGGTAGGACTTGGACCTACGGTCATGTCTGTAGGGACATTTAATATATTAAAAAAAACCGTAAATAATATAAATTTTGTTACCCTACGGCCAAGTCCGTAGGGGAAACAGGACCTACAAAGAAATCCGTAGGGGCAAGAATTTGCCCGTAGGGGCAAGTTCAGGGCTTCAACTTGCGCCTGCGGCCTTTGCACCTACGGGGTGTTTTTTCGCCCCTACGGATAAATCCGTATGGGCGGTGGGTTGCCCCTACGGATTTATCCGTAGGGGCAACCCTTATTCGTAGTAGTGCATGTTGACTTGTATACGTGATGCTGTCTTGCTCTCACATGTTGACAAAGCTCTTAGGTTGTGTACTTGACTACCAGGACTATGATGGAGATCATACTAGTGGGGCCAAGGATAGTCCATAAGTACACCCTTCAATTGTTCCTAGTCGTGGGAGTATAAAGACATGGCATCGATACTCCAGAGTAGACTAGCTTATAGGCATCTTGACCCATATGATGGGCGATGGATGATCCCACATCCATTGGTGTTTGACATCAAAGATGGTATACGGGTGCTCAGTGGAGACTGGGTACACTGAACGGACTCACCGAGAACTCCTAGATGGTATTATACCTATCGTCAGATAGCAGTTCTCTGGTGACACTGGTACATGTTAGTTTGTCGACCCGAGATCGCCATAGAGTCTTATGTGATTCACATTGTGCTTTGATTTCCACCTTACCACGGTCAAGAGATCGTGCAAAACGGTGGTTTTGGGTACAGTCCCGGGTCACATGGAGGCAATGAGCGATAGGAGAGGATTCGTCTCTCCCGGTATTGGGAGTTGATGTTGCGCTATGCTCGATTGACCACAACAGAAAATCCCTGGCCAGGGTAGCTGAGATTTACTGGTAAGTGTTATCAGTAGTTTCTCGAACCGTTATGGACCTTACATCGGCATGACTTATCAGGCTATTGTGGTCTGATGTTTTACCACCCCAGGGTGTTGATATGCGACATATCTAACGAAGAGACCGGACTGTGCGGTAGTGTTACTATCAGGCTTTTGCTGGAGTTGGAGCGGGCTTGCTTGCTGATCTTCTTATTGTTCAATACCCTGGTAGCCGTTACGTCCAGCTAGTAACGCTGACGGCTTGTGGATGCTTTATGTGATCATCACCTACTGCCGGCGTATTGACGAGTCTTTAGAGTCCTATACAGAGGTTTCACTGGCTCAGGAAAAACGAAGTAGGAGCACATATGTGATATGTGCGGGACCGAGATTAATACGTGTATGTGATACCGTATTCTATTCTTGCGATATAAAGTATCGATCGGTTATATGTGATATAGCCGGGTTATCGAATCAAATGTTGATTCGATAAGTCGATACTGTATCCGTTGGTTATATGCGATATAGCCGGGTTATCGAATCAAGTGTTGATTCGATATAATGATATAAATAATATTAGTCGGTCATATGAGATATAACCGGATTGTTAAATCAAGTGTTGATTTAATGATTTAATGTATAATTATATATTTGATATATTAATTTACATTAACTAATATTAGCTCACTTAAACATTTATTTTTCTCACATGTGCACACTTAATATATATGTGATATATATTAATTGTGTTTTATTTTGTGTCATGGTTGATGATACAAGCTACATGGGTGTATGAGACTTACACCATGATAAAGATAATGTAGGGTTTATTTAATTAGTGTAAATCAATTATTAGTTGGATAATGGTCATATGGCATGAAGCTTTGAGAAGCTTAGAGACCCATTGACTAGTCCACTAGTTTTGTTTTATACTAGTTATTTTGTTAACCCAACCATTATCTTAACTCATGGTTAAGTCTCTACATGAGACATATTAGATATTTTCTCACCCATGGTTGCCACTCTCTAACACAACATTATCTCTCTTCATCTTCTTCTTCAAGCTCAAGAGCTCTCTAGCTTTTGGGCAAGTGAGAAACATTAGTGAGAAAATCAATTCCAAAGTGAGCAAAAATCCTACTTCATCATCCTCTACTAGATTAGCACTTTAGTATAGGGTGTTAGCTTCACTAATCCTACATTAGTGAAGAGGGGAGCTTGGGTTAGTGTCTCCTCGACGTAGATCATTTTCGGCCTCGAAGACTTCAAGCAAGATCGTTCCTTTCACCTTGAGAAGCCATGCAAGTGTCCGGGAGTTACATGATCGCAGCGAAGGGACCACTACAAGGAGCTTTTGAAGTGAAGGATTGGTCTACAAAGGTTGTATTCCTCATTAACTTAGATGTTAAGTTGTGAACATTGCTTGATTGTTTAAATTTCTAGTTAAAGATTCTAGGTTAGAGTTATTTAGAACGGCAAAAATTTAAAAACGGCATGGACGATGCCTCCCGAAACCTTGCTGCCGTCCTAGGTAACCCTACAGATACGGTCTAAGAAGTTTGCTGGATTTGGAGTATATTTATGAACTGGGTCCTATCAGATATCCAGACATATTCTAAGACAGGTATTGCTCATTTTAGGACATGGCTTTCTCCGCGAACTTGAGATAAAGAGAGACATAGAAAGAAACATTAGAGCGGATATACTCACTGAGGCTATTTCTCGAACGCAATAGTTTTACAAACGAGCTTTGTGAAACTAATTAGTAGAGAAGTTGGGTGTTCGGTATCACACGGGCTGCGAGTATGCGACACCGCAATAATTAGCCTTAAGTGAAAGTGGGAGATTGTTGGCTATAGTGCCCTCAAGTTAATTATTGGATCGCAGGCACGTGATTGCAATGATTGAGGGAGGACCTATACTGGTAGGACGGTCTTACTCGAGATGATAGTATGCTATCTAGTTTATCTTTATCATCGTGTACGTGCTTCAGGTAACATTACAGATCGCTGTTACATGTTGATAGAGCCCATAGGATTCATGCTTGACTACCAACAGTATGATGGCGATCATATACATGAGAGTTAGGTGGTCTATAAGCACATTCTTAAAATATCCCAAGTCATAGGAGTTTCAAGACTGGGCATCGATACTCCAAGAGTAGACTAGTGTATACTGTTCGAGACCCCGACGAGGGGAGGTGGCCGGTCTCACAAGCCATTGGTGTTAGTTGGTTCACCTAAGATGTATACAAGTGCTCATTGGGGTATGAGTACACCAGACGGACTTGCCGGGAACATGCTAGTTGGTATTATAGCTATTGTCAGATAGCAGTTCCCTGGTGACATGTGTACAGATTAGTCTATCGACCTGAGATCATCATTTGTCTCGTGTGAGTTCCCACTGTTCTTTGATTACTACCCTACCACGGCTCAAAGGAGTCGTGCAAACAGGTTTTAGTTGGGTACAGTCCCGAGCCACATGAAGGCAGTGAGCGGATCGTCAGGGGATTCGTCTCTCCCGGTATTAGGGGTTGATGTGGCGGAGTGCACGGGTGGCCATCACAAGAAATTCTTGGCCATGGTTGTCACGACCCAAAGTTCGGCCCGCGACCGGCACTTAACCACGTAACGTCTACAGGCGTAACGCGATTAAGTAAGCTGAAACACAGAAATCAAAACCATTAAAATAGTGAGTGAAGAAAACATTAGTTTAAGACATTTAGAAAAAAACCTTGAGTAAAAATTTATAAAGTTTAAGTTATTTTCTTAAAAATTTCGGCAGCACCTCGTTTATAAAAACAAGTCCCGAAACGGGTACAACACATGATATAAGTAAAATAACTGATTATAAGAATAAAGCATCCCCAAGCGGGAGCAATCACGCCCAACGGCGAAAACAACCACCATAAGAATAATATACGACGCCGTGGCGAAGAAATGAGCAATATAAGTGAACAACATCATAAAAGATAAAACTGCATAAGTAAAGTCGGCTCACACGAGCTCGACATCCAGAGTACAAAATAATATACAATATCGTCCTCACAACCGGTCTCTAAGTAAATACATGAAAAGGTAGATGGAGAGTATTAGATACAACAGAGAGTACATTGGAAATAAACGGATACCGCAAAACCCACCTAAAGGAAAAACGGCTCACTCGCCAACTGCAATGGTATCCGTAGTAAAAAAGATACAATGAGGTAGTCCTGCCGCAACTTCTCTGAGGGTCGACCTGCAACACTGTGGCACAACGGGGGTGAGTTGCCAACTCGTGAACAGCAAATAACATATAAAGGTAATCGCGAGTATGCACGTACTACGATACTCTAACATGTACAATCAGATAACATCTATATGATGAACTGGGTATACAATAATCATGCATAACAAGTACAATCTAATAACATCTATATGATGAGCTGGGTACGCAGTAATCATGCAAAGTACTCTATCAGGTACTACGACTATTTGATGCAATGCATAACAATGAATACTGAGCATGGGATAAAATAGAATCTACACGAATCATCATCGTGGAAAACCCCGGTGTCTAACAAAAACACCCAAAATCCCGATAACTCAGGCGCCGTCACTCTATCCGGCCCTCAATCCTGTAAATCTCATAGAAACGGGGTGTACAATATCGGCACTCGAAAACATCATGAAATACTCGTGTCCAGCATCGACACGTAAATCCTTAAATACCGGGCTCCGTCAATCCGGATCGGCCCACGTGCTCCGTCTGCGGAATCGGCCCTCGACCCCGGCAGTACGGGTCGGCCTGTATCCATCTCTCGACTCTGGTCAGTATCCTCCGGATAACCGCCAGGTCCAACCAATCACCGGTAGGTCGGAGTCCCTCTGCCAGGCCCATCGTCATCTACACGAAATCTCTCTCTCGCCCCGGGGTACCATACCGGGTCCACCATGTATGCGCAAACGGATCCTCCTCCTCCTCGAATCGGGTTTCACATGTCACATGTCTCAGAACCGAGAAAACGCATGGTGGACGCACTGAAATATCATATCAAGAGAAACCGGGTTTTTCAAAACAGTGCATATTTTCTTAAAATAATTGCACTGTTCTCAAATCCAGAAATCACATGAATCCAAAACTCACTACGTAAATCCTTGCAATATGTCGTATGCCGCATAAAATCGTACTATGAGTAAAAGGGGAAAACCGCTCTTTTAAATGGATCCCGTTGAAAATATTTCATGCGGTCCCTAATTTTCCAAAATCATAGTCAGCATCATCTATGTATGTGCAAGAGTATGTTATAGTGTGCCTAGGAACCCTACAGTGGTATCAGAGCCTAGCTAGAGCCTTAGGCGAAGTCTAGACGATGTTTGAAACCCGATCGAACCCGAAAACCTAACTTTTTGATGCTTTCTGGATTTTTTCTAAAAACTGGGCTTTTTCCAGATTAAAAATTCCTAAAAAATTCAGCAGGAAATTGTAAGAATTACTGTGCAAATACGACATTGTTTGGAGCTTAAACAGCCGCGGAACTGCGGCAAGAGCTGGCTCATGCGGCGGTTCCGCCGCCACTTGATGACGTCATCCCTATCAATTTGCACAGTAATTCCTATTTAACAGTGCTGAGTTCTCTGGGTATTTTTAATATTTATTCAAGAGTTGAATATTCCAGGTTGTTTTGGGGATTCGATGATTCGATCGGATTATCATATTTTGTCTATGTGGATTCCGGATAATTTTTGAATTTGTTAAAAAGTTCGACCGGATATAAATACCCAACTTTTCCCCTGTCGGGAAATTTCCGAGTGTTGGATTTTTCTGTAGTTTAACGACGTTCTAAGTAGTGCAAGTAACGCGATGGACCCTCTAGAAGACAACAAACCTTAAATCGATTATGTGACCGTCTTGAACTGCCCTTTGAACCTTCGGGTTTGGGGCAGTACGGCGTGCCACATGTGAGGCGTTGGCTTGACCCTTCTACGGCTGGACCGTTGGTACTGAGGCACGAACTGAATGTTGTTAGACTTATTTCATGTGTTGAGCTGTATCGGGAAAACTTGGATATTCGACTGTTCGATCGGAAAGTTTAACATTTTCTGTTTATCTGGAATGTGATACAATAATTGGAATTCACAAACAGTTATGAGATAACTGAATGAATGTTATAAATCTAGCGGTTTAGTTTCACTTGATATTGAAAAGAGTTTTCGATAATGAGACTAAAATGCGGGGTTTATAACTGTTAGGCATGTGATGTCTAAGTATTTCATTTGATTAGGCATGTGATGTCTAAAGAGGTTGCGGATTCCAATTGTTGTAGTTTTACACTTTCTTTTCTGTGACCGTAAGTGTAATATGTGATATCGCCGGTTTCGTTGCTATATGTCAACGACAATTGGGGTGCGCATATTTACTTACGTTGATGACATGTGATGTTATGTGTTGCTGGATATGTTATATTGGATTGTCATGTTTGAATAGCCGGGGGTTTTTATGTGAGATGAGTGTTTTTCATTTTCATTCATGTAAAAACTTGTATGTAATATTCTTTTATTTGGGGCACTTCCAGGTTGCGGAAGTTGTCACCTTTTGTATATTATTTACTTTTCCGCATTAGGATAGACCCAAGGAGGGGAGCACAAGTAACCGGGTTCTAGGGTCCAGTGGGAGACCATCTCGAGGAGTCGAGTCCGGGTCTCCTAACCCTAGAATTGGTAGGGTTGCTTGCCGCTCTCGTAGGGGTCTAGGGGTGTGGGATTGGCTATTCATCACGACTGTGGAATCCGTGTTTTATACTGGCTCGTATTGAAAACACGGACGTCCTAGTATATCCAATGTTTCATATGTTCCTTCTGCTGCGTTATCTGTGATGTGATCATGTGATGTTCTGTAATAGATACTTTATATAGTATATATGATATATTATATAGACGTTACTTATGTTTTGCACCCGCACTAGCCCTGCCCTGCTCTGTCGTTAGTTACCTAACCTAACGGTGCACGAGGGGACATCAAGGCGAATGCGGATGGCATAAGTGTACGTCATATCTATCTGTGATGTTTAGGTATTTAAATGAATGGACTTCATTAATGTGATTAATGAAAGAAAAGAAACCTAAGATGTTGTAGAATCAAATTTTAAATAAAAAAGGGTAGCTACAGTTCTTGCTTTGCATAGCGGTATATATGATATACCCTGCACCTTATTCGATGATGAAAAGACCGAGATCCCTTCACCGGGAGTGACTCCTTTAGCAATAACTGGCAGATGCTACATACTCGGTTTGCTTTTGATTGTTTTTGAGTTTTGCTTTGCACAGTGATATATATGATATATCCCGCACCTCATTCGACGAGGAAAGGGCCGACGATCCCTTCACCGGGAGTGACCCCTTTAGCAAAACTAGAAAAGCCTCAAAATCACTCCATTTCAAAACTTCATTTGATTCTACAACGATATCAAGTTCATTACGCAATAGGTTTTTAGAAAAACCTGTCGTAGCCCTCCGTCATTTCTGATAAGTAGTAGTTAGTATTCGTACTAAGTTTGTTGGCCTGCGTCAAGGCGTAGTGTGCGGTAGCTAACTAGTATTTACCTGCTTATGCATATGATGCAGATTGGATTAGGGTAGTCGTGCGACTTTGTTGGCCTGCGTCAAGGGTCGTACGGGTGGGTTTAATTCAATCAGGATATGACGGGTTGAACTTGACTAGCGCACTATGTTTTGTTGGCCTGCGTCAAGGTCATAGGAAGCTAGGGACAAAATATTATCGGGAATTTCAAGTGTTGAAATTTGCAATGAGATTGCATACCTTCTATGAGATAGTTGGATCCCGATACCCGCTGGGAGTAAGAGTTACTCCTGGGAGAGTTTTACATATTACAATTAGCCGATCAAGTAGGTGTCTAGAAAGGTGTTAACGAGGTTACGCCTCTGGGAAAACGAGGTTTACATTAATTAGGTTCGTGCGAAAGCACGGGGGACTTCCCTCAAAGTACCGACACTGGCCTGGCTGAAAGATTGGCGAACTTGTACTGTGTAATTAATCCCGGCTAGTCTTTCCTTTTAGGGTTTGAAGAAAGATTTGATAAAAAGCAGTGGGAGCCATCCTGATTAGATAAGATAATAACCAATCTGATCTTGCACGAGCATACGCTAAAGTGTTTTCTTCTCTCTCTCTCCAGGTAGCGACCATTTCATGCCCTAATAAAGATAATAATATGGATGTATTGACCGAACCCGCATGTTATACTGTGCTGGGGAACGTTGGTTCCGTTCTTTCCTATAAGAGTTATAGGAATGAATAGGATATAGGGGAATACCAGGATTCCCATGCCACCCGTATGAAGAAAGTACATGATGATGCATTTTCTTCGGGTGTGTTCGTTACAGAGAACTGTTTCTCCATTTGCTCTACGTCCTGGGTATTAGATACCGGGTCAGGATCCCATATATGTAATCAGTTACATGGGCTTAGAAAAGATAGAGAACTTGGAGAAGGTGATAAAGACATAAGAGTTGGAAATGGTGCAATTGTTGCAGCTAAGACTGTCGGGGAATATCACCTTGTGTTACCAACTGGTAATACATTGGTTCTGAACGAATGCTATTACATGCCGAACCTGATAAGCAACATTATATCAGTTTCTTTATTAAGTAAAGAGGGATATAATTTTGTATTACAGGACAATGTTATGAACATTTTCCGTAACCAAAAGTTGGTTGGATCAGGCACGTTGTGCAATGGCATTTATGTTCTAAATCAATCACCAGTTCTGAGCATAACAAACACACACAAAAGGAAGAGTTCTGAACTGAACGAATCTTTCTTGTGGCATTGTAGACTGGGTCACATCAATGCGACACGACTAGCTAAGTTGCATAAAGATGGATATTTAAATCCGTTTGAATTTTCATCTTATGACACTTGCCAATCATGTCTCAAAGGCAAGATAACCAAAACTCCGTTTACGGGACACGGAGAAAGAGTTACTGAACTTTTAGGACTGATACATAGTGATGTATGCGGTCCTATGTCTACACATGCCAGGGATGGTTCTTCATACTTCATTACATTCACTGACGATCTCTCTAGGTTCGGGTATGTGTTCCTGATGAAACACAAATCAGAAGCTTTTGAGAAATTTAGAGAATATAAACAAGAAGTTGAGAACCAAACCGGAAAAAGTATTAAAATCCTTCGATCTGATCGAGGAGGAGAATACTTAAGCAATGAATTCTTGGACTTCCTAAAAGAGAATGGGATTCTCTCTCAGCTGACTCCTCCATATACACCACAGCACAACGGTGTATCAGAACGGAGGAACCGCACCCTATTGGATATGGTGCGCTCTATGATGAGCACAGCTGAGTTACCTATTTCCTTCTGGGGATATACACTGGAAACAGCTGCAGATCTATTGAATATGGTTCCCACCAAAACCGTGCCAACCACTCCATATGAGATATGGAAAGGAAAGAGACCATGTCTTAATTATGTTAAGATATGGGGTTATCCGGCATATGTAAAAACGCAAAATCCGGACAAACTCGCGGCAAGGTCCATTCTGTGTAAGTTTATTGGATATCCCAAACATTCGCGCGGGTATATCTTCTACCACACCGAGGAACAAAAGGTTCTTGGGATATCCAATAAATTTACACAGAATGGACCTTGCCGCGAGCTTGTCCGGATTTTGCGTTTTTACATATGCCGGACAACCCCATATCTTAACATAATTAAGACATGGTCTCTTTCCTTTCCATATCTCATATGGAGTGGTTGTCACGGTTTTGGTGGGAACCATATTCAATAGATCTGCAGCTGTTTCCAGTGCATATCCCCAGAAAGAAATAGGTAACTCAGCTGTGCTCATCATAGAGCGCACCATATCCAATAGGGTGCGGTTCCTCCGTTCTGATACACCGTTGTTTAGGTATATTCTCCAAAAAATGGGTATCCAAGCAGAAGATATGATCCTGGTTCTTCTAAAAAATGGGAATCCAATAGTATGCTTCTGATCCCATCATTCAAGTTAACCATGGTCCATTCTCTACAATTAACCAAGGGTTAATATATGATAAGTATTGATTTATTTATCTTATTATAAAAAACACTTATCATATCTTCTTCTTCTTCTTCATCTTCTTCTTCCATGAAGAAAGCTTGCTACATCAATGGTGATTGATGAAAAAGTGTGAGAAATCCAAATCTAAAGTCTACCCACTTCCTATTTCTTCATCCTCTACCTTTTGCCAAGTAGTATAGGGTGTTTCCTTCATAAGTTTTCATGGCTTGGTGAAGGTGGAGCTTGATCTAGTGATGCCTCGACGTAGATCATCTTCGGCACGTTGTCGACGACCTAGCCCGCCTTTTTCTCCGATGAAACTACCGTGAGAGTCATGGTTCGATTTGGACAGCGGAGAGGACTTCATCACGGAGCCTAGGAGGTGGAGGACCGGATCTACAAAGGTTGTAGCCCCTTCCCTTTAGCTATATTTCCGTTTACTTGCTTGCATCGCCTATATATCTAGTTGACGATCCGTATTAGGGTTTGTAGGCACCCGTAAAATTTGATTTGTGCATGTTTGATCACTTGATATGACTGTACGGTAAGTGTTACTGGTTGGATTCTGGACTTTTTCTAAAAAATGGGATTTTTCTATATTAAAAATTCTTAAAAATATCAGCATGAAGATATAAGAATTATGGTGCAAAACGAGCTCATGATGCGTCGAAACCGCCGCGGAAACGCGGCAGAAGCATGGCTTCTGCCGCGGTTCCGCCGCCTACTGTTCACAATGTGCAATAATTTTTGCACGGTAATTCCTCTTTTCTGTTGCTGAGTTTTATGGGAATTTTTAATATTTATTCAAGAGTCGAATTTTCTGGGATTGTTTTGGGGATTCGGTGTTTCGATCGGAGTATTAGATTTTGTCTATGTGGCTTTCCAGATAAATTTTAGAATATGTTAAAAAGTTCGACCGGATATAAATACCCAATTTTTCCCCTGTCGGGAAATTTCCAAGTGTTGGATTTTTCCGTAGTTTAACGACGTTCTAAGTAGTGCAAGTAACGCGATGGACCCTCTAGAAGACAACAAACCTTAACTCGATTATGTGACCGTATTGAACTGCCCTTTGAACCTTCGGGTTTGGGGCAGTACGGCGTGCCACATGTGAGGCGTTGGTTTGACCCTTCTACGGCTGGACCATTGGTACTGACGCACGAACTGAATGTTGTTAGACTTATTTCATGTGTTGAGCTGTATCGGGAAAACTTGGGTATTCGACTGTTCGATCGGAAAGTTTAACATTTTCTGTTTATCTGGAATGTGATACAATAATTGGAATTCACAAACAGTTATGAGATAACTGAATGAATGTTATAAATCTAGCGGTTTAGTTTCACTTGATATTGAAAAGAGTTTTCGATAATGAGACTAAAATGCGGGGTTTATAACTGTTAGGCATGTGATGTCTAAGTATTTCATTTGATTAGGCATGTGATGTCTAAAGAGGTTGTGGATTCCAACTGTTGTAGTTTTACACTTTCTTTTCTGTGACCGTAAGTGTAGTATGTTCATATCGCCGATTTCGTTGCTATACGTCAACGACAATTGGGGTATACATACTTACTTACGTTGATGACATGTGATGTTATGTGTTGCTGGATATGTTATATTGGATTGTCGTGTTTGAATAGCCGGGGGTTTTTTATGTGAGATGAGTGTTTTTCATTTTCATTCATGTAAAAACTTGTATATAATATTCTTTTATTTGGGGCACTTCCAGATTGCGGAAGCTGTCACCTTTTGTATATTATTTACTTTTCTGCACTAGGATAGACCCAAGGAGGGGAGCACAAGTAACCGGGTTCTGGGGTCCAGTGGGAGACCATCTCGAGGAGTCGAATCCGGGTCTCCTAACCCTAGAATTGGTAGGGTTGCTTGCCGCTCTCGTAGGGGTCTAGGGGTGTGGGATTGGCTATTCATCACGACTGTGGAATCCGTGTTTTATACTGGCTCGTATTGAAAACACGGACGTCCTAGTATATCCAATGTTTCATATGTTTCTTCTGCTGCGATATCTGTGATGTGATCATGTGATGTTCTATGATAGATACATTATATAATATATATGATATATTATATAGACGTTACTTATGTTTTGCACCCGCACTAGCCCTGCCCTGCTCTGTCGTTAGTTACCTAACCTAACGGTGCACGAGGGGACATCGAGGCGAATGCGGATGGCATAAGTGTACGTCGTATTTATCTGTGATGTTTAGGTATTTAAATGATGGGACTTCATTAATGTGATTAATGAAAGAAAAGAACCCTAAGATGTTGTAGAATCAAATTTTAAACTAAACAGGTAGCTACAGTTCTTGCTTTGCATAGCGGTATATATGATATACCCTGCACCTTATTCGATGAGGAAAGGACCGAGTTCCCTTCACCGGGAGTGACTCTTTTAGCGATAACTGGCAGATGCTACACACTCGGTTTGCTTTTGATTGCTTCTATAGTTTCTGCTTTGCACAGTGATATATATGATATATTCCGCACCTCATTCGACGAGGAAAGGGCCGACGATCCCTTCACCGGGAGTGACCCCTTTAGCAAAACTAGTAAAGCCTCAAAATCACTCCATTTCAAAACTTCATTTGATTCTACAACGATATCAAGTTGATTACGCAATAGGTTTTCATAAAAACCTGTCGTAGCCCTCCGTCATTTCAGATAAAGACTATTTAGTATTCGTGCGGCGTTTGTTGACCTCTGTCAAGGCGTAGTGTGCGGTAGCTAACTAGTATTTATCTGCTTATGCATATGATGCAGATTGGATTAGGGTATTCATACGACCTTGTTGACCTCTGTCAAGGGTCGTGCGAGTGGGTTTGATTCAATCAAGAAATGAAGGGTTGAACTTGAGTAGCGCACTATGGTTTGTTGGCCTGCGTCAAGGTCATAGGACGCTAGGGGCAAAATATTATCGGGAATTTCAAGTGTTGAAATTTGCAATGAGATTGCATACCTTCTATGAGATAGTTGGATCCCGATACCAGCAGCGAGTAAGAGTTACTCCTGGGAGAGTTTTACATATTACAATTAGCCGATCAAGTAGGTATCTAGAAAGGTGTTAACGAGGTTACGCCTCTGGGAAAACGAGATTTACATTAATTAGGTTCGTGCGAAAGCACGGGGGACCTCCCTCAAAGTACCGACACTGGCCTGGCTGAAAGATTGGCGAACTTATAGTGTGTAATTAATCCCGGCTAGTCTTTCCTTTTAGGGTTTGAAGGAAGATTTGATAAAAAGCAGTGGGAGCCATCCTGATTAGATAAGATAATAACCAATCTGATCTTGCACGAGCATACGCTAAAGTGTTTTCTTCTCTCTCTCTCCAGGTAGCGACCATTTCATGCCCTAATAAAGATAATAATATAGATGTATTAACCGAACCCGCATGTTATACTATGCTGGGGAACGTTGGTTCCGTTCTTTCCTATAAGAGTTATAGGAATGAACAGGATATAGGGGAATACCAGGATTCCCATGCCACCCGAATGAAGAAAGTACATGATGATGCATTTTCTTCGGGTGTGTTCGTTACAGAGAACTGTTTCTCCATTTGCTCTACGTCCTGGGTATTAGATACCGGGTCAGGATCCCATATATGTAATCAGTTACATGGGCTTAGAAAAGGTAGAGAACTTGGAGAAGGTGATAAAGACATAAGAGTTGGAAATGGCGCAATTGTTGCAGCTAAGACTGTCGGGGAATATCACCTTGTGTTACCAACTGGTAATACATTGGTTCTGAACGAATGCTATTACATACCGAACCTGATATGCAACATTATATCAGTTTCTTTATTAAGTAAAGAGGGATATAATTTTGTATTACAGGACAATGTTATGAACATTTTCCGTAACCAAAAGTTGGTTGGATCAGGCACGTTGTGCAATGGCATTTATGTTCTAAATCAATCAACAGTTCTGAGCATAACAAACACACACAAAAGGAAGAGTTCTGAACTGAACGAATCTTTCTTGTGGCATTGTAGACTGGGTCACATCAATGAGACACGACTAGCTAAGTTGCATAAAGATGGATATTTAAATCCGTTTGAATTTTCATTTTATGACACTTGCCAATCATGTCTCAAAGGCAAGATGACCAAAACTCCGTTTACGGGACACGGAGAAAGAGTTACTGAACTTTTAGGACTGATACATACTGATGTATGCGGTCCCATGTCTACGCATGCCATGAACGGTTCTTCCTACTTCATTACATTCACTAACGATCTCTCTAGATTCGGACATGTGTTCCTGATGAAACACAAGTCTGAAGCTTTTGAGAAATTCAGAGAATATAAGCACGAAGTAGAAAAACAAACAGGCAAAAGTATTAAGATCCTTCGATCTGATCGAGGAGGAGAATACTTAAGCAATGAGTTCCTAGATTATCTACAAGTGAATGGGATTCTCTCCCAGCTTACTCCTCCTTATACACCACAGCACAACGGTGTATCGGAGCGGAGGAATCGCACCCTATTAGATATGGTGCGCTCTATGATGAGTACAGCTGAGTTACCTATTTCCTTCTGAGGGTATGCGCTTGAGACAGCAGCATACCTATCGAATCAAGTTCCAACTAAATCTGTACCTACCACACCATATGAGATATGGAGTGGCAAGAGACCATGTCTTAAACGAGTTAAGATTTGGGGTTGTCTGGCCTATGTCAAAAGGCAAAATCCAGACAAACTCGAGGCACGGTCAGTTCTATGTAAGTTTGTGGGATATCCTAAACATTCAAATGGATATCTTTTCTACCACAGTGAACAACAAAAAGTGTTTATTGCTCAACATGCCACCTTTTTAGAAAAGGAATTTCTTGCAAAAGAGATTAGTGGCTCTGAGGTAGAACTGGAAGAAGTTCCAGAAACACAAACTATAACTGAAAATTTAGTAGAACCAGAAGATTCGGTAGTACCCGACGAACCTCAGCCCCTCCGCCGATCTAGTAGGGTTTCTCGTCCACCTGAGAGATACTACGGTTTTCTCATTGATGGTGGAAGCGAGGATTGCATCATGGAGGATGATGACCCAACTAGCTTCAAGCAGGCCATCATGAGTGGGGACTCAGTGAAATGGCTGGATGCTATGCGGTCCGAGATGGAATCCATGTACACCAACAAAGTATGGACTTTGGAAGTTGCTCCTGAAGGGGTAAAACCCATTGGGAGCAAGTGGATCTTTAAGAAGAAACTTGGTGTAGATGGGAAAGTGGAGACTTTCAAAGCTAGACTTGTAGCAAAGGGTTTTCGTCAAAGACCAGGTGTGGACTATGACGAAACCTTTTCTCCAGTGGTTATGCTTAAATCCATCCGGATCATGCTTGCCATCGCTGCGTATCATGACTACGAAATCTGGCAAATGGATGTTAAGACCGCCTTTCTAAATGGGGATTTAGAAGAGTGCGTGTACATGACTCAGTCAGAGGGCTTCGTAGACAGTGGGAGCAGCGGGAAGGTGTGCAAGCTGCTTAAATCAATTTATGGATTAAAGCAAGCATCGCGGAGTTGGAACATCTGCTTTGACGTCGTTATCAAAGAGTTTGATTTCGTCAAAAACCCAGATGAACCTTGTATTTACAAGAAGGTGGCAGAGAGTAAGGTTGTCTTCCTCGTATTGTACGTAGACGACATACTCTTGATAGGAAATGATATTCCTATGCAGCAATCGGTCAAGCTCTTCTTATCACAAAGATTCTAAATGAAAGATCTTGGTGATGCCTCCTGCATATTGGGAATTAGGATCTATAGAGATAGATCCAAACAGATTTTGGGATTGTCCCAATCCAGGTACATTGACACCATACTAAAGAGGTTTAGTATGGAAGAATCCAAGCGTGGGAACTTGCCTATGATCTCTGGAGTCACTCTCTCCAAAGAGATGTCTCCCAAGACTGATTTGGAGAGAACTCGTATGCAAGGGATACCCTATGCTTCGGCTGTAGGCTATGTACTAGACCCGATGTAGCATACTCACTAAGTGTAGTGAGCAGGTATCAAGCTGATCCTGGAGAGAATCACTGGACAGCTGTGAAGAGCATTCTCAAGTACTTACGAAGGACTAAAGAGATGCTCTTGGTGTATGGTAACGGAGAACTCCAAGTGGAGTCCTTTACCGATTCGAGCTTCCAGAGTGATAAGGACGACTCTAAGTCGCAGTCGGGCTTTGTCTTTACCCTTTACGGAGGGGCGGTTAGCTGGAAGAGTTCCAAGCAGGAAACCGTGGCAGACTCGACGATGGAGGCTGAATACATCGCTGCCAACGATGCTGCCAAAGAGGCTGTCTGGATCAAGAAGTTCATTACTGAACTTGGAGTGGTTCCATCCATTGGGCATCCAATACCTTTGTATTGCGATAACAATGGAGCGGTGGCTTTGGCCAAGGAACCCAGGTCCCATCAGCGATCCAGGCATATTCTGAGGCGGTATCACCTGATCCGGGAGATAGTTGATCGCCGAGAGATCGAGGTCAGGAGGGTTGACACGAAGAACAACTCGGCGGATCCACTCACGAAGGCCATTCCCTAGATACAGTTTGAGAGACTCTTCGGGATGCTCGGTATGCGATACTACAGCAGCTGGCCCTAGTGCAAGTGGGAGATCGTTAGTTGTATGTATGCCCTAGAGGCCAGTATTGTACAGATGATGTATATTATATTGGATGCTTGGACATATATAGAGATGACTTTCTTGCTCGATATGATAGTATGCTATCTGGTTACTTTTTATCTTAACATGTACACTTGTCTCTTTGAACTGTCTTATAGTTACATGTTGATAAAGCCCTTAGGATGTGTACTTGACTACCTGGACTGTGATGCAAATCATACTAGTGGGGACATGGTAGTCCATAAGTACATCCTTCAAGGTCTCTAGTCGTGGGTGTATCGAGACGGGGCATCGATATACCAGTGTAGACTAGCGTATACGCTTCTCGACCCATGAGATGGGCGATGGATGATCCCATATCCATTGGTGTTTGACATCAGAGATGGTATACGGGTGCTCAGTGGAGACTGGGTACACTGGACGGACTCGCCGAGAACTCCCAGATGGTATTATACCTCACGTCAGATGGCAGTTCTCAGGTGACACTTGTACAGGTTAGTCTGTAGACCCGAGATCGTCATAGAGTCTTGTGTGATTCCCACTGTGCTTTGATCTCCACCTTACCACGTCCATGAGGGCATGCAAAATGGTGGTCTTTGGGTACAGTCCCGAGTCACATGGAGGAAATGAGCGATAGGAGGGGTTTCGTCTCTCCCGGTATTGGGGGTTGATGTTGCGCTGTGCTTGATTGGCCATAACAGGGAAGTCCCTGGCCAGGGCTGATCAGAGATTTGCTGGTAAGTGTTACCAGTAGTTTCTCGACCCGTTATAAGCCTCACATCGGCACGACTTATCGGTTATTGGGGTCTGACGTTTACCACCCCTAGACTTGATATGCGACATATCAGACGAACAGACCGGACTGTACGGTAAGTGTTACTGGTTGGATTCACAGGAGTGTGAGCGGGCTAGCTCGTCGATCTTCTGATCGCTCAATACCCGGATGGCCGTTACGTTTAGCAGACCGCTAGCGGCTTGCGGGTGCTTGATATGATCATCATCTGCTACCGGCGTATTGACGAGTCTTTAGAGTCCTACACAGAGGTTTCCTGGCTCAAGCGAAACGAAATAGGAGTGCATATGAGATATGTGCAGGACCGAGAATGATGCGTGTATGTGATACCGTATTTCATTCTCGCGATGAATGTTTCGATTGGTTATATGCGATATAACCTAGTTATCGAATCGTAGATTGTTTCGATAAGTCGATACATTGGATACTAGTCGGTTATGTGCGACATGACCGGATCATTGAATCAAGTGTTGATTTAATGATTTAATGTATAATTATATATTTGATATATTACTTTGTATTAACTAGTATTGGTTCACTTTAATAGGATTTTCTCACTTGTAGTTCACAAGTTGTATATGTGATATACTTTTGTGCACTACAATGTGTCATGTTTGATGATGCCTGTAAATTGGTTTTGTGTTAAGACTTAAACCATGGTTATGATAATAGTTAGGGTTTTGATTTATTTACTTATTTATTTATCTATTCTTTTTTGATAAATAAATAAAAGATAACAAAATGGTTTCTTTCATGAAGCTTGATGAAGCTTCATGAAGCTTTGACTAAAGTGACCATTTTGTCATCATCCTTAACCCTAACCATTCTCATTTGACCATGGTCTATTCTCTACACTTAACCAAGGTTAGAAGATGATAAGTATTCATTTTTATTATTCTTTTAACAACACTTATCATATTTTTTCTTCTTCTTCATCATCTTCTTCTTCAAGAAAAGCTTAAGTCCATCAATGGCAACTTGAGCTAAAGTGAGAGAAATCCAATTCTAAAGTGAACCCACCTCCTATTTCTTCACCCTATACCTCTTGCCAAGTTGTTTTGGGTGTTTTATTCACAAGTTTCACAACTTTGTGAAGTTGGAGCTTGAACTTGTGATGCCTCGACGTAGATCACCTTCGGCACGAAGCCGACGACCTAGTCCGCCCTTTTCTCCGATGAAGCCGACGATTGAGTTCAGGGTTCGAGACGGACAGCGAGAGGACGTCTACGTGGAGCTAAGGAAGTGGAGAACCGGATCTACAAAGGTTGTAGCCTCTCTCCTTTAGTTAAGATGTTAACTAGTTTACTGTTTCGCCTAAATTTCTAGTCAACGATCCGTATTAGGGTTTCTCGGCACCCGTAAAATTTGAAATTGGCATGGTAAATGCCTTGTGAGACCTTCGAAACATTCATCGCGAGAATGAAATACGGTATCATATACATGCATCATTCTCGGTCCCGCACATATCTCATATGCACTCCTATTTCGTTTCGCTTGAGCCAGGAAACCTCTGTGTAGGACTCTAAAGATCGTCAATATGCCGGTAGCAGATGATGATCATATCAAGCACCCACAAGCCGCAAGCGGTCTGCTAAACGTAACGGCCATCCGGGTATTGAGCGATCAGAAGATCAACGAGCAAGCCCGCTCACACTCCTGTGAATCCAACCAGTAACACTTACCGTACAGTCCGGTCTGTTCGTCTGATATGTCGCATATCTCGCCTAGGGGTGGTTAACGTCAGACCCCAATAGCTTGATAAGTCATGCCGACGTAGGGTCCATAACATTCGTGAAACTACTGATAACTCTTACCAGTATATCACAGCAACCCTGGCCAGGGATTTCCTGTTATGGCCAGTCGAGCATAGCACAACATCAACCCCCAATACCGGGGGAGACGAATCCCCTCCTATCGCTCATTGCCTCCATGTGAATCGGGACTGTACCCAAAAACCACCTGTTTGCATGACTCAGTAGAGCCGTGGTAGGGTAGAAATCAAAGCACAGTGGGAGACACACAAGACTCTATGACGATCTCGGGTCAACAGACTAAGCTGTACAAGTGTCACCAGAGAACTGCCATCTGACGTGAGGTATAATACCATCTGGGAGTTCTCGGCGAGTCCGTTCAGTGTACCCAGTCTACACTGAGCACCCGTATACCATCTCTGATGTCAAACACCAACGGATATGGGATCATCCATCGAATCTCAAGTTGCCATTGATGGCATCAAGCTTTCTATCTTGAAGAAGAAGATGAAGAAGAAGAAAGAATATGATGATTGTTGAATTAAAATGAAAAATAATTCAATACTTATCATAAGCAAACCATAGTTGAGTGTAGAGAATAGACCATGGTTACTTGGATGGGTTAGGGTTAAGCATGAAGACAAGAATGGTTAAGAAGTCAAAGCTTCATGAAGCTTCAACTAAAAACAAACATAGTCACCATTATTATCTAAATCTTTTCCAATTAAATAAATGAACAAATAAATAAATAAATGAATATGCAAAACCCTAATTATCAAATTAACCATGGTTTAATTCTATACACTTAACTAAATTATCAAGTATCATCAAACATGATACAAATATGTGCACAAAAGTAAATCACATATACTTCTTGCACATCAAGTGAGAAAATCCATTTAAAGTGAACCCACCTCCTATTTCTTCACCCTCTACCTCTTGCCAAGTTGTTTTGGGTGTTTTCTTCACAAGTTTCACAACTTTGTGAAGTCGGAGCTTGAACTTGTGATGCCTCGACGTAGATCATCTTCGGCACGAAGCCGACGACCTAGTCCGCCCATTTCTCCGATCAAGCCGACGATTGAGTCCGAGATTCGAGATGGACAGTGAGAGGACGCCTACGTGGAGCTAAAGAAGTGGATATCCGGATCTACAAAGGTTGTAGCTTCTTATATTTAGTTAAGTTGTTAACTAGATTCGTATTTCGCCTAAATTTCTAGTTAACGATCCGTATTAGGGTTTCTCGGCACCCGTAAAATTTGAAATTGGCATGGTTGATGCCTTGTGAGACCTCTTGAGAGTGCCTAGGAACCCTACAGTGGTATCAGAGCTACTAGGCATTGGATGTCGACCTATGGGGGGTTCTCACTGTGTGACAGTGTGGCGAAGCATAGGCTCTTACCCCCAGGGTGTCCCGAGACCGGAAGGTGTTCCGGCAGGTTGTAGTCCTCGCGAGGGGGCATGCGTAAAAAGTAGCGGCTGAGGGACCCGTTGGTGCCACGGCGACCCCATTGGATGGGGTGGCTGCCTGACCTACAGTGGTATCAGAGCCTAGCTAGAGCCTTAGGCGAAGTCTAGACGAAGTTTGAAGTCCGATCGACCCGAAACCCCAACTCACATCCTAAGGGCTTTATCAACATGTAACTATAAGACAGTTTAAAGAGACAAGTGTACATGTTAAGATAAAGAGCAACCTGATAGCATACTATCATATCGAGCAAGAAAGTCATCTCTATATATGTCCAAACATCAAATATAATATACATCATCTGTACAATACTGGCCTCTAGGGCATACATACAACTAACAATCTCCCACTTGCACTAGGGTCAGCTGCTGTAGTATCGCATACCGAGCATCCCGAAGAGTCTCTCAAACTGTATCTGGGGAATGGCCTTCGTGAGTGGATCCGCCGTGTTGTTCTTCGTGTCAACCCTCCTGACCTCGATCTCCCGGCGATCAACTATCTCCCGGATCAGGTGATACCGCCTCAGAATATGCCTGGATCGCTGATGGGACCTAGGTTCCTTGGCCAAAGCCACCGCTCCATTGTTATCGCAATACAAAGGTATTGGATGCTCAATGGATGGAACCACTCCAAGTTCAGTAATGAACTTCTTGATCCAGACAGCCTCTTTGGCAGCATCGTTGGCAGCGATGTATTCAGCCTCCATCGTCGAGTCTGCCACGGTTTCCTGCTTGGAACTCTTCCAGCTAACCGCCCCTCCGTAAAGGGTAAAGACAAAGCCCGACTGCGACTTAGAGTCGTCCTTATCACTCTGGAAGCTCGAATCAGTAAAGGACTCCACTTGGAGTTCTCCGTTACCATACACCAAGAGCATCTCTTTAGTCCTTCGTAAGTACTTGAGAATGCTCTTCACAGCTGTCCAGTGATTCTCTCCAGGATCAGCTTGATACCTGCTCACTACACTTAGTGAGTATGCTACATCGGGTCTAGTACATAGCATTGCATACATGATAGAGCCTACAGCCGAAGCATAGGGTATAAGTGTACGTCATATACCGGACTTTTTCCAGATTAAAAATTCCTAAGTGTACATCATAGACCGGACTATTTCTAAAAACTGGGATTTTTCCAGATTAAAAATTCCTAAAAAATTCAGCAGGAAATTGTAAGAATTACTGTGCAAATACGACACTGTTTGGAGCTTAAACAGCCGCGGAACCGCGGCAAGAGCTGGCTCATGCGGCGGTTCCGCCGCCACTTGATGACGTCATCCCTATCAATTTGCACAGTAATTCCTATTTAACAGTGCTGAGTTCTCTGGGTATTTTTAATATTTATTCAAGAGTTGAATATTCCAGGTTGTTTTGGGGATTCGATGATTCGATCGGATTATCAGATTTTGTCTATGTGGATTCCGGATAATTTTTGAATTTCTTAAAAAGTTCGATCGGATATAAATACCCAACTTTTCCCCTGTCGGGAAATTTCCAAGTGTTGGATTTTTCCGTAGTTTAACGACGTTCTAAGTAGTGCAAGTAACGCGATGGACCCTCTAGAAGACAACAAACCTTAACTCGATTATGTGACCGTCTTGAACTGCCCTTTGAACCTTCAGGTTTGGGGCAGTACGGCATGCCACATGTGAGGCGTTGGCTTGACCCTTCTACGGCTGGACCGTTGGTACTGAGGCACGAACTGAATGTTGTTAGACTTATTTCATGTGTTGAGCTGTATCGGGAAAACTTGGGTATTCGACTGTTCGATCGGAAAGTTTAACATTTTCTGTTTATCTGGAATGTGATACAAAAATTGAAATTCACAAACAGTTATGAGATAACTGAATGAATGTTATAAATCTAGCGGTTTAGTTTCACTTGATATTGAAAAGAGTTTTCGATAATGAGACTATAATGCGGGGTTTATAACTGTTAGGCATGTGATGTCTAAGTATTTCATTTGATTAGGCATGTGATGTCTAAAGAGGTTGCCGATTCCAATTGTTGTAGTTTTACACTTTCTTTTCTGTGACCGTAAGTGTAATATGTGATATCGCCGGTTTCGTTGCTATATGTCAACGACAATTGGGGTGCGCATATTTACTTACGTTGATGACATGTGATGTTATGTGTTGCTGGATATGTTATATTGGATTGTCGTGTTTGAATAGCCGGGGGTTTTTATGTGAGATGAGTGTTTTTCATTTTCATTCATGTAAAAACTTGTATGTAATATTCTTTTATTTGGGGCACTTCCAGGTTGCGGAAGTTGTCACCTTTTGTATATTATTTACTTTTCCGCATTAGGATAGACCCAAGGATGGGAGCACAAGTAACCGGGTTCTAGGGTCCAGTGGGAGACCATCTCGAGGAGTCAAGTCCGGGTCTCCTAACCCTAGAATTGGTAGGGTTGCTTGCCGCTCTCGTAGGGGTCTAGGGGTGTGGGATTGGCTATTCATCACGACCGTGGAATCCGTGTTTTATACTGGCTCGTATTGAAAACACGGACGTCCTAGTATATCCAATATTTCATATGTTCCTTCTGCTGCGTTATCTGTGATGTGATCATGTGATGTTCTGTGATAGATACTTTATATACATGCACAAATCAAATTTTACGGGTGCCTACAAACCCTAATACGGATCGTCAACTAGATATATAGGCGATGCAAGCAAGTAAACGGAAATATAGCTAAAGGGAAGGGGCTACAACCTTTGTAGATCCGGTCCTCCACCTCCTAGGCTCCGTGATGAAGTCCTCTCCGCTGTCCAAATCGAACCATGACTCTCACGGTGGTTTCATCGGAGAAAAAGGCGGGCTAGGTCGTCGACAACGTGCCGAAGATTATCTATGTCGAAGCATCACTAGATCAAGCTCCACCTTCACCAAGCCATGAAAACTTGTGAAGGAAACACCCTATACTACTTGGCAAGAGGTAGAGGATGAAGAAATAGGAAGTGGGTAGACTTTAGATTTGGATTTCTCACACTTTTTCATCAATCACCATTGATGTAGCAAGCTTTCTTCATGGAAGAAGAAGATGAAGAAGAAGAAGAAGATATGATAAGTGTTTCTTCATGGCACACTATAGAGGTCTCACAAGGCATCAACCATGCCAATTTCAAATTTTACGGGTGTCGAGAAACCCTAATACGGATCGTTGACTAGAAATTTAGGCGAAACAGTAAACTAGTTAACATCTTAACTAAAGGAGAGAGGCTACAACCTTTGTAGATCCGATTATCCATTTCCTTAGCTCCACGTAGACGTCCTCTCGCTGTCCGTCTCGAACCCCAAACTCAATCGTCGGCTTCATCGGAGAAAAGGGCGGACTAGGTTGTCGGCTTCGTGCCGAAGATGATCTACGTCGAGGCATCACAAGTTCAAGCTCCAACTTCACAAAGTTGTGAAACTTGTGAAGAAAACACCCAAAACAACTTGGCAAGAGGTAGAGGGTGAAGAAATAGGAGGTGGGTTCACTTTATAATTGGATTTCTCTCACTTTAGCTCAAGTTGCCATTGATGGACTTAAGCTTTTCTTGAAGAAGAAGATGAAGAAGAAGAAGAAAGAATATGATGAGTGTTGTTAAAAGAATAATAAAAATGAATACTTATCATCTTCTAACCTTGGTTAAGTGTAGAGAATAGACCATGGTCAAGTGAGAATGGTTAGGGTTAAGGATGATGACAAAATGGTCACTTTAGTCAAAGCTTCATGAAGCTTCATCAAGCTTCATGAAAGAAACCATTTTGTTATCTTTTATTTATTTATCAAAAAAGAATAGATAAATAAATAAGTAAATAAATCAAAACCCTAACTATTATCATAACCATGGTTTAAGTCTTAACACAAAACCAATTTACAGGCATCATCAAACATGACACATTGTAGTGCACAAAAGTATATCACATATACAACTTGTGAACTACAAGTGAGAAAATCCTATTAAAGTGAACCAATACTACTTAATGCAAAGTAATATATCAAATATATAATTATACATTAAATCATTAAATCAACACTTGATTCAATGATCCGGTCATGTCGCACATAATCGACTAGTATCCAATGTATCGACTTATCGAATCAATCTACGATTCGATAACTAGATTATATCGCATATAACCAATCGAAATATTCATCGTGAGAATGAAATACGGTATCACATACACGCATCATTCTCGGTCCTGCACATATCTCATATGCACTCCTATTTCGTTTCGCTTGAGCCAGGAAACCTCTGTGTAGGACTCTAAAGACTCGTCAATACGCCAGTAGCAGATGATGATCATATCAAGCACCCACAAGCCGCAAGCGGTCTGCTAAACGTAACGGCCATCCGGGTATTGAGCGATCAGAAGATCGATGAGCTAGCCCGCTCACACTCCTGTGAATCCAACCAGTAACACTTACCGTACAGTCCGGTCTGTTCGTCTGATATGTCGCATATCAAGTCTAGGGGTGGTATACGTCAGACCCCAATAACCGATAAGTCGTGCTGATGTGAGGCTCATAACGGGTCGAGAAACTACTGGTAACACTTACCAGCAAATCTCTGATCAGCCCTGGCCAGGGACTTCCCTGTTATGGCCAATCAAGCACAGCGCAACATCAACCCCCAATACCGGGAGAGACGAAACCCCTCCTATCGCTCATTGCCTCCATGTGACTCGGGACTGTACCCAAAGACCACCGTTTTGCATGCCCTCATGGACGTGGTAAGGTGGAGATCAAAGCACAGTGGGAATCACACAAGACTCTATGACGATCTCGGGTCTACAGACTAACCTGTACAAGTGTCACCTGAGAACTGCCATCTGACGTGAGGTATAATACCATCTGGGAGTTCTCGGCGTGTCCGTCCAGTGTACCCAGTCTCCACTGAGCACCCGTATACCATCTCTGATGTCAAACACCAATGGATATGGGATCATACATCGCCCATCTCATGGGTCGAGAAGCGTATATGCTAGTCTACACTGGTATATCGATGCCCCGTCTCGATACACCTACGACTAGGGACCTTGAAGGATGTACTTATGGACTAGCATGTCCCCACTAGTATGATCTGCATCATAGTCCAGGTAGTCAAGTACACATCCTAAGGGCTTTATCAATATGTAACTATAAGACAGTTTAAAGAGACAAGTGTACATGTTAAGATAAAGAGCAACCAGATAGCATACTATCATATCGAGCAAGAAAGTCATCTCTATATATGTCCAAGCATCCAATATAATATACATTATCTGTACAATACTGGCCTCTAGGGCATACATACAACTAACATATGTATGTAGGCATGGATGCACAAAGATACACACACGCGCGCGCGCGTGCAAGTATTGATGTACAATATGCGTGTGCGCCAATATGGGTATACAAGTGGTATGTACGCAAGCATGAGTGTACAATATGTATATGTACCAATATGGATGTACAAGTGGTATATACACAAGCATGGGTGTACAATATATATATGTGCCAATATGGATGTACAAGTGGTATATACGCAAGCATGAGTGTACAATTTGTATATGTGCTAATATGGATGTACAAGTGGTATATACGCAAGCATGAGTGTACAATATGTATATGTGCCAATATGGATGTACAAGTGGTATATACGCAAGCATGTATGCACACAAAGGGATAGAATCATGTCTAATCATCAATGATGAGATAATCTAAACGATGTATGGTTCGTAGCAATTCTATAGTGCGAGTGTCATGGCAATTACTAATGGTGTGTGTGTAACATACAATTAGTGCTCGTGCAACATGGGCCGTTAGTAACAGTGCGGTGTTACATAAATATTGTGTACGCTATAATGGTACATAAGAACAAGCAATATATATATATATATATGAATATAACACACGACTACAATATCCTATCAAGCCCTGATGCTTAACGCCATACGGGCGATTTCCCCGTAGATGTTAAATCTACTCACCGGTGATCTCGATCTACACGTATCTGACCACCCGCTTCCCCTTCTTCGCAGCGTCCGACGTCCCCGCCTGCGAACCTAGAATTTACACAAACAACATTCATAAGGCTAAAACCCTGCAAAACCGCGATAACCAGATCACACGAGAAACTAGCATCGCAAGCTAAACGCGTGTGCAAATCAATGCACTGAAACGTGTGTGCAAAACCCAGAACTATCCCTATGTGTTGCGACACTCAGAACACACCAGACCCAAACTCAGAATGTGCGTTTCGCGAAAGTCACAAAACACTAATTAAGGATAATTGGTCCCAGATTTTTTCCTGGAACCAAAACAAGAAAATAAACAATACCATATACAGACAAAAATACACAGACACCCCCCTGCACAGCACCAACCCCCAATTCCTTCAGGAGGCCGGCGACATCGGATTTGGGAGGGGTTTCGCCGGATTTTGGGGAGGAAAACGGGCTCGAAATGCTATACAATACTCTAAAAAGCCTGCACATCATTCTGTATATGTTTGCAAAATAAGAAAATAATCGCAGATATAGCATATTCACCGTATCCTATAATCTTGCTTAAAACGTTTTAAAAAAACACTAATTTGGTACAAAATGGTATTTTAGTGTAAACTAAAGAAATGAATTGGTTTAAACAACATTAATAGCACCTAATTAAGTTAATCAAACCCTAAAAACCCTAACTTACCCTAATCTTCACTTAAACCACCTAATTAGCACTAAAGCTCACAAAAACACAACGTTTAGCTAATTAAAACTACAAGTTTAGCAATAAAGTGATTTGGGTGAGCTTAATACCTCAAAATTGTCTTAGGGGGTCTAAACTTGCTGCACTTGCCTTCAAAGACAAAAATTTGCCATCAAGACCAACAAAGGAGGTGTTTTGCAAGGGTTTAATGAAGAAAAGATGAATTTTTGTGTAGGGATTTGTGCTTGGATGCAAGAAGAAGAAGAAGAAGAAGATGGTAATGATGATGATGAATGTGCTGCTTCTGCTGCTTCTGCTGCTGCTGCTGTAGGTGTAGGAGAGGGGGAAGAGAGAGAGAGGGAATGTGCAAAGTCAACACTCCCCCATGCCTATTAAATGCACCATGCCTCATTTCTTTTCTTATCTTTTTTTTCCCATTAAAGCTTTATTTTGTTTTGGGTTTTAATTAAAAGGAATGAAATGAAAATTTTGAAATGGTAGACATGTTAAAACTTGGCCTAAAATGATATTTTGCATGCTTCATTAATTTTGCTTAGGAAAATATAATTAAGAAAATTTTCTAATTAAGTGAACACTAAACTAATTAATAATTATAAAACACATTTATATATAAGATCACATGATTTCACAATTAAAGTTTGATTTATTCTAGTTTATATGGAAGTTAAATGAATTACGAGATTTTATGAAAAACACGCTTTAACGCTAATTAACACGAACTTAGTCTAAACGAATTCCAATGTGTTACAATCTTCCCCCCTTACAGAAATTCGGTCCCCGAATTTAAAAATCTAGCTACGCGTACCTTCAAAGAGACGGGGATATTTCTTCCTCATCTCGGTTTCGGTCTCCCAGGTGACCTCCTCGCTGCTCGGGCTACGCCAAAGGACCTTGACGGACGGTATAACCTTCGATCTCAATTTCTTCACCTGTCTATCCAAGATGACCACCGGCTGCTCTGCAAAAGAAAGGTCGTGCTCTAGCTGGATCGTTGGGTGCTGAATCGCATGCGAAGGATCATGAAGATACTTGCGGAGCATCGAAACGTGGAATACGGGGTGACGTCGGGAAAACTGGGCGGAAGAGCTAACCGATACGCAACAACACTAATACGCTCGAGGATCTCGAAGGGGCCCTCATATCTGGGACTAAGTTTCCCCTTCTTCCCAAATCTCATCACGCCTTTCATTGGGGAGACCCTCAAGAAAACATGATCGCCAACAGAAAACTCAAGTCTGCGCCGACAACGGTCCGCATAAGATCTCTTCCTGCTCTCATCCTATCACGAATCAACTAGATCTTCGCGGTCGTCTCCTCAACAATCTGTGGCCCCAAAATACTGCTCTCGCTGAGCTCTGTCCAACAGACGGGCGATCTGCATCTCCTCCCATATAGAGCCTCGAATAGTGCCATCTATATGGTCTCCTGGAAACTATTGTTGTAGGAGAACTCTACTAAGGTCAAATGGTGATCCCAGCTACCTCTGAAATCTAAAACGCATGCTCAGAGCATGTCCTCAAGAGTCTGAATAGTCCGCTCTGACTGGCCGTCGGTCCGCGGATGAAAAGCTGTGCTGAAACTCAAGCGGGTACCCAAAGCCTCCTAAAGCTTCTGCCATAGTCGGCTGGTAAACTGGGTGCCTTGGTCGGACAAAATACATGTCGGGACTCCATGCAATCGTATGATCTCGTCGATGTATATCTTAGAATACTGAGCAAATCCAAAAGTGGTCATCACTGGCAGAAAGTAAGCCGCTTTCGTCAATCGATCCATGATCACCCAAATGGAGTCGTACCCTCGACTGGTCCTTGGCAGACCCACAATGAAGTCCATAGAAATCTGCTCCCATTTCCACACCGGAATGGGCAACGGCTGTAGCTCTCCCGCGGGCCTCTGTTGCTTGGCCTTAACTTACTGACAAGTCAGGCATCTCGACACGAAGTCTGTGACGTCCCTCTTTATCCAGTCCTATCAGTAAACATCTCTCATATCATGGTACATCTTGGTGGAACCTGGATGAACACTGTACACCGATCGATGTGCCTCCTCAAGAATCTCACGCCTCAGCCCCTCAGCATATGGTATGCACAGTCTAGTCCCGAATCGTAGTATCCCCTGATCATCGATCACGAACTCGGAAAATCTGCCCTGTCCAATCTGTGCCATGATCTCTGAACAACGGTCATCATTGTACCGTGCCTCATGTATACGATCAAGCAACTGTGGACGTACACGAACATACGCAAGTTGTCCCCCGATCGGAGTGAACTCGAACTGCACTCGACTGTCACATAAAATCTGCCAATCTGCCGACGACTGCCTCTGCACTGCGCTCAAACAAGATAGACTACCCCCGAGCCTCCGACTCAAAGCATCCACCACTACATTCGCCTTGCCCGAGTGATAAAGTATCTCACAATCGTAGTCCTTCACTAACTCCATCCAACGGCGCTGTCTAAGATTCAGTTCTCGCTGCTGAAATATGTATTTCAAGCTCTTGTGATCCGTGAATATCTGGCACGACTCTCCGTATAGGTAATGTCGCCAGATCTTGAGTGCAAAGACCACTGCAGCCATCTCCAAATCATGAGTGGGGTAGTTCTGTTCGTGTTTCTTCAGCTGCCGAGAAGCATATGCGATAACCCTGTCGTGCTGTTAGTTGTATGTGTGCCCTAGAGGCCAGTATTGTACAGATGATGTATATTATATTGGATGCTTGGACATATATAGAGATGACTTTCTTGCTCGACATGATAGTATGCTATCTGGTTGCACTTTATCTTAACATGTAAACTAGTCTCTTTATACTGTCTTATAGTTACATGTTGGTAAAGCCCTTAGGATTTGTACTTGACTACCTGGACTATGATGCAGATCATACTAGTGGGGACATGGTAGTCCATAAGTACATCCTTCAAGGTCCCTAGTCGTGGGTGTATCGAGACGGGGCATCGATATACCAGAGTAGACTAGCGTATACGCTTCTCGACCCATGTGATGGGCGATGGATGATCCCATATCCATTGGTGTTTGACATCAGAGATGGTATACGGGTGCTCAGTGGAGACTGAGTACACTGGACGGACTCGCCGAGAACTCCCAGATGGTATTATACCTCACGTCAGATTGCAGTTCTTAGGTGACACTTGTACAGGTTAGTCTGTAGATCCGAGATCGTCATAGAGTCTTGTGTGATTCCCACTGTGCTTTGATCTCCACCTTACCACGTCCATTAGGGCGTGCAAAACGGTGGTCTTTGGGTACAGTCCCGAGTCACATGGAGGCAATGAGCGATAGGAGGGGTTTCGTCTCTCCCGGTATTGGGGGTAGATGTTGCGCTGTGCTCGATTGGCGGTAACAGGGAAGTCCCTGGCCAGGGCTGATCAGAGATTTGCTGGTAAGTGTTACCAGTAGTTTCTCGACCCGTTACGAGCCTCACATCAGCACGACTTATCGGGTTATTGGGGTCTGACGTTTACCACCCCTAGACTTGATATGCGACGTATCAGACGAAGAGACCGGACTGTACGGTAAGTGTTACTGGTCGGATTCGCAGGAGTGTGAGCGGGCTAGCTCGTCGATCTTCTGATCGCTCAATACCCGGGTGGCCGTTACGTTTAGCAGACCGCTTGCGGCTTGTGGGTGCTTGATATGATCATCATCTGCTACCGGCGTATTGACGAGTCTTTAGAGTCCTACACAGAGGTTTCCTGGTTCAAGCGAAACGAAATAGGAGTGCATATGAGATATGTGCGGGACCGAGAATAATGCGTGTATGTGATACCGTATTTGATTCTCGCGATTAATGTTTCGATTGGTTATATGAGATATGACCTAGTTATCGAATCATTGATTCGATAAGTCGATGCATTGCATACTAGTCGGTTATGTGCGACATGACCGGATCATTGAATCAAGTGTTGATTTAATGATTTAATGTATAATTATATATTTGATATATTACTTTGCGTTAACTAGTATAGGTTCACTTTAAACGGATTTTTCTCACTTGATTTGCACATTATATATGTGATATATTTTTGTGCACTTTTTGTATCATGTTTGATGATACTTGATCATATGGTTAAGTGAATAGGATTAAACCATGGTTATTATGATAATTAGGGTTTTGCGTATTTATTTATTCATTTATTTGTTCATTTATTCATTTGGATAAGTATAAATGATAATGGTGGCAAGTTTTGTTTCTTATGAGATGCTTCATGAACATTTGACTTTATGCAACCATTCTTGTCATTTTGCTTAACCCTAACCCACTCTAATCACCATGGTTAATTCTCTACACTTAACCTTAGTTAAGTTATGATAAATATTGAGTTTATTTTCATTTTAACTTAAGTTATCATAACTAGCTTCATCATCTTCTTCTTCTTCTTCAAGTGAGCAACCTTGATGCCATTAATGGCAACTTGAGTTTTAGTGAGTAAAATCCAATTCTAAAGTGAACCCACCTCCTATTTCTTCACCCTCTACCTCTTCCCAAGTAGTTTTGGGTGTTTACTTCACAAGTTTCACAAGTTTGTGAAGTCGGAGCTCGAACTAGTGATGCCTCGACGTAGATCATCTTCGGCACGAAGCCGACGACCTAGCTCGTCCGTTTCTCCGACGAAGACGAAGCTTGAGTTCAAAATTCATGATGGACAGCGAGGGAATGACCACGAGGAGCTAAGGAGGAGGATATCCGGATCTACAAAGGTTGTAGTTTCCGACCTTTAGTTTATTTGCTAACTAGTTTAGTTTTTCGCCTAAATATCTAGTCTACGATCCGTGTTAGGGTTTCTCGGCACCAATAATTTTGAAATTGGCATGTTCGATGCCTTGTGACACTCCATTAGGATGCCTAGGAACCTTTCAGTGGTATCAGAGCCTAGCTAGAGCCTTAGGCGAAGACTAGACGGAGTTTGAAGTCCGAACGAACCCGAAACCCCGATACCCAAGAGCTCTCTGGACATTCTCTGAAATCTGGGAATTTTTGATATTAAAAATGCTTAAAAAATTCACCAAAGAATTCTAAGAATTACTGTGTAAAACGTTTCCCATGAACAGTTCCATGAGCCGCGGAAACGCGGCAGAAGCATGGCTTCTGCCGCTGTTCCGCGGCCATATAGTGACTTCAGCAATGTTTCACTGCACAGTAATACCTGATAAATTCTGGTGAGTTTTCTGGGTATTTTTAAATTTATTTAAGGGTTGAGTGCTCTGGGGTTATATTGGGAATCGACGATTCGATCGGAATATCAAATTTTGTCTAAGTGTTTTTCCAGATAACTGTAGAATATGTTAAAGAGTTCGACCGGATATAAATACCCAAGTTTTCCCCTGCCGGAATAATTCCAAGTGTTGGATTTTTCTGTGGTTAAAAGACGTTCTGAGTAGTGCAAGTAACGCGATGGTCCCTCTAGAAGACAACAAACCTTAACTCGATTATGTGACCGTCTTGAACTGCCCTTTGAACCTTCGGGTTTGGGGCAGTACGGCGTGCCACATGTGAGGCGTTGGCTTGACCCTTCTACGGCTGGACCGTTGGTACTGAGGTATGAAGTGAATGTCTTTGAACCTACTTCATGTGTTGATCGGTGTCGGGAAAACTTGGGTGTTCGAATGTTCGATCGGAAAGTTTGATATATTCTATTTATCCGGAATTGGATACAATAATTGGAATTCACAAACAGTTATGAGATAACTGGATGAATGTTATAAATCTAGCAGTTTAGTCCCATACGATATTGAAAAGAGTTTTAGATAATAAGACTAAAATGCGGGGTTTGTAACTGTTAGGCATGTGATGTCTAAAGAGATTGCGGATTCCAATTGTTGTAGTTTTACACTTTCTTTTCTGTGACCGTAAGTGTAGTATGTTCATATCGCCGGTTTCGTTGCTATACGTCAACGACAATTGGGGTATGCATACTTAGTTACGTTGATGACATGTGATGTTATGTGTTGCTGGATATGTTATATTGGATCGTCGTGTTTGAATAGCCGGGTTTTTTTTATGTGAGATGAGTGTTTTTTCATTTTCATTCATGTAAAAACTTGTATGTAATATTCTTTCATTTGGGGCGCTTCCAGGTAGCGGAAGTTGTCACCCGTTGTAGATTATTTACTTTTCCGCATTAGGATAGACCCAAGGAGGGAAGCACAAGTAACCGGGTTCTGGGGTCCAGTGGGAGACCAACTCGAGGAGTCGAGTCCGGGTCTCCTAACCCTAGAATTGGCAGGGTTGCTTGCCGCTCTCGTAGGGGTCTAGGGGTGTGGGATTGGCTATTCATCACGACCGTGGAATCCGTGTTTTATACTGGCTCGTATTGAAAACACGGACGTCCTAGTATATCCAATATTTCATATGTTTATTCTGCTGCGATATCTGTGTTGTGATTCTGTGATGGATATAGTATATAGTATCTATGATATATTATAGACGTTACTTATGTTTTACACCCGCGCTAGCCCTGCTCTGCTCTGTCGTTAGTTACCTAACCTAACGGTGCACGAGGGGACATCGAGGCGAATGCGGATGGCATAAGTGTACGTCATATCTATCTGTGATGATTAGGTATTTAAATGATGGGACTTTATTAATGTGATTAATGAAAGATAAGAAACCTAAGATGTTGTAGAATCGAATTTTAAAATAAAACAGGTAGCTACAGTTCTTGCTTTGCACAGCGGTATATATGATATACCCCGCACCTTATTCGATGAGGAAAGGACCGAGATCCCTTCACCAGGAGTGACTCCTTTAGCAATAACTGGCAGATGCTACACACTCGGTTTGCTTTTGACTGCTTTTGGGTTTTTGCTTTGCACAGCGATATATATGATATATCCCGCACCTCATTCGACGAGGAAAGGACCGAGATCCCTTCACCGGGAGTGACTCCTTTAGCAAAACTAGAAAAGCCTCAAAATCACTCCATTTCAAAACATCATTTGATTCTACAACGATATCAAGTTCATTACGCTCATGGTTTTTATGAAAAACCTGCGTAGCCCTCCGTCATTTCAGATAAAGACTGTTTAGTATTCGTGCTGCGTTTGTTGGCCTTTGTCAAAGCGTAGTGTGCGGTAGCTGAATAGTGCTTATCTGTTTATGCATATGATGCAGATTGTTTCAGGGTAGTCGTACGACCTTGTTGGCCTTTGTCAAGGGTCGTGCGGGTGGGTTTGATTCAATCAAGAAATGACGGGTTGAACTTGACTAGCATCCTGTGATTTGTTGGCCTTTGTCAAGGTCATAGGACACTAGGGGCAAAATATTATCGGGAATTTCAAGTGTTGAAATTTGCAATGAGATTGCATACCTTCTATGAGATAGTTGGATCCCGATACCCGCTGCGAGTAAGAGTTACTCCTGGGAGAGTTTTACACAGTGCAATTAGCCGATCAAGTAGGTGTCTAGAAAGGTGTCAACGGGGTTACGCCTCTGGGAAAACGAGGTTTACATTAATTAGGTTCGTGCGAAAGCACGGGGGACCTCCCTCAAAGTACCGACACTGGCCTGGCTGAAAGATTGGCGAACCTGTAGTGTGTAATTAATCCCGGCTAGTCTTTCCTTTTAGGGTTTGGAGGAAGATTTGATAAAAAGCAGTGGGAGCCATCCTGATTAGATAAGATAATAACCAATCTGATCTTGCACGAGCATACGCTAAAGTGTTTTCTTCTCTCTCTCTCCAGGTAGCGACCATTTCATGCCTTAATAAAGATAATAATATGGATGTATTGACCGAACCCGCATGTTATACTGTGCTGGGGAACGTTGGTTCCGCTCTTTCCTGTAAGAGTTATAGGAATGAACAGGATACAGGGGAATACCAGGATTCCCATGCCACCCGAATGAAGAAAGTACATGTTGATGCATTTTCTTCGGGTGTGTTCGTTACAGAGAACTGTTTCTCCATTTGCTCTACGTCCTGGGTATTAGATACCGGGTCAGGATCCCATATATGTAATCAGTTACATGGGCTTAGGAAAGGTAGAGAACTTGGAGAAGGTGATAAAGACATTAGAGTTGGAAATGGTGCAATTGTTGCAGCTAAGACTGTCGGAGAATATCACCTTGTATTACCAACTGGAAATACATTGGTTCTGAACGAATGCTATTACATGCCGAACCTGATATGCAACATTATATCGGTTTCTTTATTAAGTAAAGAGGGATATAATTTTGTATTACAGGACAATGTTATGAACATTTTCCATAACCAAAAGTTGGTTGGATCAGGCACGTTATGCAATGGCATTTATGTTCTAAATCAATCAACAGTTCTGAGCATAACAAACACACACAAGAGGAAGAGTTCTGAACTCAATGAATCCTTCTTGTGGCATTGTAGACTGGGTCACATCAATGCGACACGACTAGCTAAGTTGCATAAAGATGGATATTTAAATCCGTTTGAATTTTCATCTTATGACACTTGCCAGTCATGTCTCAAAGGCAAGATGACCAAAACTCCGTTTACGGGACACGGAGAAAGAGTTACCGAACTCTTGGGACTGATACATAGTGATGTATGCGGTCCCATGTCTACACATGCCAGGGATGGTTCTTCATACTTCATTACATTCACTGACGATCTCTCTAGGTTCGGGTATGTGTTCCTGATGAAACACAAATCAGAAGCTTTTGAGAAATTTAGGGAATATAAGCAAGAAGTTGAGAACCAAACCGGAAAAAGTATTAAAATCCTACGATCTGATCGAGGAGGAGAATACTTAAGCAATGAATTCCTGGACTTCCTAAAAGAGAATGGGATTCTCTCTCAGCTGACTCCTCCATATACACCACAGCACAACGGTGTATCTGAACGGAGGAACCGCACCCTATTAGATATGGTGCGCTCTATGATGAGCACAGCTGAGTTACCTATTTCCTTCTGGGGTTATGCGCTGGAGACAGCAGCATACCTATTGAATCAAGTTCCATCTAAATCTGTACCTACCACACCATATGAGATATGGAGTGGGAAGAGACCATGTCTTAAACGAGTTAAGATATGGGGTTGCCCGGCCTATGTCAAAAGGCAAAATCCGGACAAACTCGAGGCACGGTCAGTTCTATGCAAGTTTGTGGGATATCCCAAACATTCACATGGATATCTTTTCTACCATACAGAGGAACAAAAAGTGTTTGTTTCTCGCCATGCCACCTTTTTGGAAAAGGAATTTCTTGCAAAAGAAATTAGTGGCGATGAGGTAGAACTGGAAGAAATTCCGGCGACACAAACTCAAACTGAAGATTTAGTGGAACCAGAGGATTCAGTAGCTCCCGACGAACCCCAGCCTCTCCGCCGATCTAGTAGGGTTCCTCGCCAACCTGAGAGATACTATGGTTTTCTTATGGACGGTGGAAGCGAGGATTGCATCATGGATGATGATGACCCAACTAGCTTCGAGCAGGCCATCACGAGTAGGGACTCAGTGAAATGGCTGGATGCTATGCGGTCCGAGATGGAATCCATGTACACCAACAAAGTATGGACTTTGGAAATTGCTCCTGAAGGGGTAAAACCCATTGGGAGCAATTGGATCTTCAAGAAGAAACTTGGTGTAGATGGGAAAGTGGAGACTTTCAAAGCTAGACTTGTAGCAAAGGGTTTTCGTCAAAGACCAGGTGTGGACTATGACGAAACCTTTTCTCCAGTGGCTATGCTTAAATCCATCCGAATCATGCTTGCCATTGCTGCTTTTCATGACTACGAAATCTGGCAAATGGATGTTAAGACCGCCTTTCTAAATGGTGATTTAGAAGAGTGCGTGTACATGACTCAGCCGGAGGGCTTCGTAGACAGTGGGAGCAGCGGGAAGGTGTGCAAGCTGCTTAAATCCATTTATGGATTAAAGCAAGCATCGCGGAGTTGGAACATCTGCTTTGACGTCGTTATCAAAGAGTTTGATTTCGTCAAAAATCCAGATGAACCTTGTATCTACAAGAAGGTGGCAGAGAGTAAGGTTGTCTTCCTCGTATTGTACGTGGACGACATACTCTTGATAGGAAATGATATTCCTATGCTGCAATCGGTCAAGCTCTTCTTATCACAAAGATTCTCAATGAAAGATCTTGGTGATGCCTCCTGCATATTGGGAATTAGGATCTATAGAGATAGATCCAAACGGATTTTGGGAATGTCCCAATCCAGGTACATTGACACCATACTAAAGAGGTTTAGTATGGAAGAGTCCAAGCGTGGGAACTTGCCCACGATCTCTGGAGTCACTCTCTCCAAAGAGATGTCTCCCAAGACTGATTTGGAGAGAGCTCGCATGCAAGGGATACCCTATGCTTCGGCAGTAGGCTCTATCATGTATGCGATGCTATGTACCAGACCCGATGTAGCATACTCACTAAGTATAGTGAGCAGGTATCAAGCTGATCCTGGAGAGAGTCACTGGACAGCTGTGAAGAGCATTCTCAAGTACTTGCGAAGGACTAGAGATATGTTCTTGGTGTATGGTAACGGAGAACTCCAAGTGGAGTCCTTTACCGATTCGGGCTTCCAGTGTGATAAGGACGACTCTAAGTCGCAGTCGGGTTTTGTCTTTACCCTTTACGGAGGGGCGGTTAGCTGGAAGAGTTCCAAGCAGGAAACCGTGGCAGACTCGACGATGGAGGCTGAATACATCGCTGCCAACGATGCTGCTAAAGAAGCTGTCTGGATCAAGAAGTTCATTACTGAACTTGGTGTGGTTCCATCCATTGAGCATCCAATACCTTTGTATTGCGATAACAATGGAGCAGTGGCTTTGGCCAAGGAACCCAGGTCCCATCAGCGATCCAGGCATATTCTGAGGCGGTATCACCTGATCCGGGAGATAGTTGATCGCCGGGAGATCGAGGTCAGGAGGGTTGACATGAAGGACAACACTGCGGATCCACTCACGAAGGCCATTCCCCAGATACAGTTTGATAGACTCTTTGGGATGCTCGGTATGCGATACTACAGCAGCTGGCCCTAGTGCAAGTGGGAGATTGTTAGTTGTATGTGTGCCCTAGAGGCCAGTATTGTACAGATGATGTATATTATATTGGATGCTTGGACATATATAGAGATGACTTTCTTGCTCGACATGATAGTATGCTATCTGGTTGTACTTTATCTTAACATGTAAACTAGTCTCTTTATACTGTCTTATAGTTACATGTTGGTAAAGCCCTTAGGATTTGTACTTGACTACCTGGACTATGATGCAGATCATACTAGTGGGGACATGGTAGTCCATAAGTACATCCTTCAAGGTCCCTAGTCGTGGGTGTATCGAGACGGGGCATCGATATACTAGAGTAGACTAGCGTATACGCTTCTCGACCCATGTGATAGGCGATGGATGATCCCATATCCATTGGTGTTTGACATCAGAGATGGTATACGGGTGCTCAGTGGAGACTGAGTACACTGGACGGACTCGCCGAGAACTCCCAGATGGTATTATACCTCACGTCAGATGGCAGTTCTCAGGTGACACTTGTACAGGTTAGTCTGTAGACCCGAGATCGTCATAGAGTCTTGTGTGATTCCCACTGTGCTTTGATCTCCACCTTACCACGTCCATTAGGGTGTGCAAAACGGTGGTCTTTGGGTACATTCCCGAGTCACATGGAGGCAATGAGCGATAGGAGGGGTTTCGTCTCTCCCGGTATTGGGGGTAGATGTTGCGCTGTGCTCGATTGGCTGTAACAGGGAAGTCCCTGGCCAGGGCTGATCAGAGATTTGCTGGTAAGTGTTACCAGTAGTTTCTCGACCCGTTACGAGCCTCACATCAGCACGACTTATCGGGTTATTGGGGTCTGACGTTTACCACCCCTAGACTTGATATGCGACGTATCAGACGAAGAGACCGGACTGTACGGTAAGTGTTACTGGTCGGATTCGCAGGAGTGTGAGCGGGCTAGCTCGTCGATCTTCTGATCGCTCAATACCCGGGTGGCCGTTACGTTTAGCAGACCGCTTGCGGCTTGTGGGTGCTTGATATGATCATCATCTGCTACCGGCGTATTGACGAGTCTTTAGAGTCCTACACAGAGGTTTCCTGGTTCAAGCGAAACGAAATAGGAGTGCATATGAGATATGTGCGGGACCGAGAATAATGCGTGTATGTGATACCGTATTTGATTCTCGCGATTAATGTTTCGATTGGTTATATGAGATATGACCTAGTTATCGAATCATTGATTCGATAAGTCGATGCATTGCATACTAGTCGGTTATGTGCGGCATGACCGGATCATTGAATCAAGTGTTGATTTAATGATTTAATGTATAATTATATATTTGATATATTACTTTGCGTTAACTAGTATAGGTTCACTTTAAACGGATTTTTCTCACTTGATTTGCACATTATATATGTGATATATTTTGGTGCACTTTTTGTATCATGTTTGATGATACTTGATCATATGGTTAAGTGAATAGGATTAAACCATGGTTATTATGATAATTAGGGTTTTGCATATTTATTTATTCATTTATTTGTTCATTTATTCATTTGGATAAGTATAAATGATAATGGTGGCAAGTTTTGTTTCTTATGAGATGCTTCATGAACATTTGACTTTATGCAACCATTCTTGTCATTTTGCTTAACCCTAACCCACTCTAATCACCATGGTTAATTCTCTACACTTAACCTTAGTTAAGTTATGATAAATATTGAGTTTATTTTCATTTTAACTTAAGTTATCATAACTAGCTTCATCATCTTCTTCTTCTTCTTCAAGTGAGCAACCTTGATGCCATTAATGGCAACTTGAGTTTTAGTGAGTAAAATCCAATTCTAAAGTGAACCCACCTCCTATTTCTTTACCCTCTACCTCTTGCCAAGTAGTTTTTGGTGTTTACTTCACAAGTTTCACAAGTTTGTGAAGTCGGAGCTCGAACTAGTGATGCCTCGACGTAGATCATCTTCGGCACGAAGCCGACGACCTAGCTCGCCCGTTTCTCCGACGAAGACGAAGCTTGAGTTCAAAATTCATGATGGACAGCGAGGGAATGACCACGAGGAGCTAAGGAGGAGGATATCCGGATCTACAAAGGTTGTAGTTTCCGACCTTTAGTTTATTTGCTAACTAGTTTAGTTTTTCGCCTAAATATCTAGTCTACGATCCGTGTTAGGGTTTCTCGGCACCAATAATTTTGAAATTGGCATGTTCGATGCCTTGTGACACTCCATTAGGATGCCTAGGAACCTTTCACGTGCTGCATCAATACGCACCCTAGCCCCACTCGAGAAGCGTCACAATAGACCACAAATCCGCCCGATCCCGAAGGCAATGATAACACCGGCGTCGTAGTCAAACGAGTCTGCTACTGCTAAAAGCTATGCTCGCACGCCTCCGTCCAATCAAAAGGAACTCCCTTCCGGGTCAACCCGATCAACGGTGTAGCAATACGGGAGAAGTCCTATACAAATCGTCGGTAGTAGCCGGCCAGTCCTAGAAAGCTGTGGATCTCTTTAACTGATGCTGGTCTGGGCCAATGTTGAACGGCCTCAATCTTCTTTGGGTCCACACGTATACCATCTTGCGTAATCACGTGACCCAAGAAATCTACGCTGTCAAGCCAAAACCCATACTTGAAGAATTTCGCGAACAGCTGGTGCTCCCTCAAAGTCTGCAATGTGATCCGCAGGTGCTGCTCGTGCTCCTCTCGGCTCTGGGAGTACACTAAGATATCGTCGATGAATACGATGATGAACTGATCAAGATACGGCCCGAAGACGTGGTTCATCAAGTCCATAAATGCTGCTGGGGCGTTGGTGAGTCCGAATGACATCACCAAAAACTCATAGTGACCGTAACGCATGCAAAAAGCCGTCCTCGGAATATCCACCTGCCGAACCCACAACTGATGGTAGCCTGATCGTAAGTCAATCCTCGAAAAGTATCTCGCATCCTGAAGCTGGTCGAACAAGTCATCGATACATGGTAAGGGATATCTGTTCAGTACGGTAACCCTGTTCAGCTGACGGTAATCAATACACAAGCGCAAAATGCCGTCCTTCTTCTTGACAAACAGGACAGAAGCACCCCAAAGAGACACACTAGGTCGAATAAGCCCTTTATCCAGCAAATCTTGCAACTGACCTTTCAACTCTCTAAGCTCCGCCGGGGCCATCCGATAAGGCAGTATGGAAATAGGCCCCGTGCCGGGAATCAAGTCAATGCAGAAAACAAAATTGTTCTGAGGCGGTAGCCTAGGCAGCTCGTCAGGGAAAACGTCAGGGAACTCACTAACAATCGGAACCTGGTCTAAAGGAACCTCTGCAGCTCTAGTATCGTAAACATAGGCTAGAAATCCCTGACACCCCTTACTTAAAAGTTGTCCGGCACGAAGAGACGAAATCAAACTGTGAGGGGTGGCACCACGGTCCCCCTGCACAACAAAAACCGACTCGTCGGGAAAACAAAACCTAATTGTCTTCTCGCGACAGTCCACAGACGCGTAGCACATGGCTAACCAGTCCATGCCCAGGAGAACGTCGAAGTCCAACATCCCAAGAAGGATCAAATTTACAGGCAACTCTCTCTCGCCAATACGGACAACACATGACCGGAATACGTGTCTAGCAACAAATGACTCGCCTACAGGAGTGGTCACAACAAGCGGCTGATCAAGCAAACAAGACTCTCTGCCCAAACCCGGCACGAAGTGTGTAGAAACATACAATTGTGTAGACCCCGGATCAAACAACACGTGTGCAGCAAAAGAACATACTGATAGGGTACCTGAAACCACTGCATTGGACGCCTGCGTGTCCTGATGCGTCAAAGCGAATACCCGTGCCTGTCCTCTACCTGTGACTGGCGGTCCCCTACTAGCAACTGGCTGTCCTCTGCCGGCAGCTGGATGTCCTCTGCCTCGGTCGAACCTGATGATAAGTACTCCCGCACCAGAAACATCTAGACGGTGACTGCCGGCCCTGTGGATAAGTGATGTATAACCGACCTCATCTCGAACCTTCGTCATCATCACGGCCTGGAGGGGGTCTGCTGCGGCGCCTACCTATCTGCCTCTGGGAAGACATATCAGTGCGAACTCTCTTCGGCCCTGGAACTACCGAAGTCTCACCAAGGCGCTCCTAGACTAATAAGGCTGCATCTACAGTTGCTGCATAGGTCTCGCAATGCTGTGCGCGGATCGCAAGAAACAACGGTGTAAGTAGGCCTCGAACAAAGCTCTTGACTCACATCTCCTCAGTAGCTACTAGATATAGGGCATAAACAGAGAGCTCGGTGAACTGCACATCATACTCCTCCATTGTCATATTTGGCGTCTGGCGTAATGACTCGAACCTGCGCGCTCGAGAATCTCTGACACTCTGTGGAAGGAAACGGGCAAGGAACATCGTCAAGAACTCAGTCGAGGTCATAGGAGGAAGACCTGCTGCTCTGCCCTTCTCTACCGACTCGCACCACTTTTGCGCAAGACCCTCTAGATAAAAGCTCACGAACTCCACCCATCTCGCGTCGGAGCATCTCAGTGAACGGCATATCCTGGCCATCCGATCAATACAAGACTGCGAATCCTCGGCTGCATCGGTGCCTGTGAAGACCGGAGGCTTCAGCCTCATAAACTCAGATAGCGATACTGTGATAACCTCCGTAGCTACAGGTGCAAGTGCCTGAACCGTAGGTACCATCACGGTCCCCGCAACGGCTGGAACTACCTCTGGTCGCTGCGCTCGAATGGCCTCAACTAATGACCCCATCATCTGGCGCAACTCCTGCATACCGGCCCCTAATATAGCAGCATGGTCCGTCGAAGGGGGATCAATCTGATCCGGTACAACTGGCGTAACGCCCGGGTCAGTCCTCGTCTCAGATGAGTCAACTCTGATCTCGTCTCTCGCGGTCGCTCTCTGCGCCCTCGTATTCTTCGGCGGCAAAATGGATGGAAATGAAACAAGATTCGATAAGAATACGGAAATCGAATCACAAGAATGTATATAATCATGAAAGAATTTCAACCAATATGTCCTAAGGTCATTTAGGCGAAGTACCGTGTCGTGAGTATGCCACGGAACATACACACACTACGTCACTCTGCTTCAGCTACCTACTCCATCATACCAAGGTCATCCTATACTCCGAAAGGTAAAACCTACGCTCTGATACCAACTTTGTCATAACCCAAAGTTCGGCCCGCGACCGGCACTTAACCACGTAACGTCTACAGGCGTAAAGCGATTAAGTAAGCCAAAACCCAGAATCAAAACCATTAAAATAGTGAGTGAAGAAAACATTAGTTTAAGACATTTAGAAAAAAAACCTTGAGTAAAAATCTTTAAAGTTAAAGTTATTTTCTTAAAAATTTCGGCAGCACCTCCTTTATGAAAACCAGCCCCGAAACGGGTACAACACATGATATAAGTAAAATGATTGATAATAAGAATAAAGCATCCCTAAGCGGGAGCAATCACGCCTAACGGCGGAAACAACCATCACAAGAATAATATAGGACGCCGTAGCGAAGAAATAAGCAATATAAGTGAACAACATCATAAAAGATAAAACTGCATAAGTAAAGTCAGCTCACACGAGCTCGACATCCAGAGTACAAAATAATATAATATCGTCCTTACAACTGGTCTCTAAGTCAAAACATGAAAAGGTAGATGGAGAGTACTAGATACAACAGAGAGTACAATGGAAATAAACGGATACCGCAAAACCCACCTAAAGGCAAAACGGCTCACTCACCAACTGCAATGGTATCCGTAACCAAAAAGATACAATAAGGTACCCCTTCCGCAACTTCTCTGAGGGTCGATCTGCAACACTGTGGCACAACGGGGGTGAGTTTCCAACTCGTGAAAAGCAAATAACATATAAAGGTAATCGCGAGTATGCACATACTGTGATACTCTAACATGTGCAATCAGATAACATCTATATGATGAACTGGATATACAGTAATCATGCATAACAAGTACAATCTAATAACATCTATATGATGAGCTGGGTACGCAGTAATCATGCAAAGTACTCTATCAGGTACAATGACTACATGATGCAATGCATAACAATGAATGCTGAGCATGGGATAAAATAGAATCTACACGAATCATCATCGTAGAAAACCCCGGTGTCTCCCAAAAACACCAAAAATCCCAATAACTCAGGCGCCGTTACTCTATCCGGCCCTCAATCCTGTAAATCTCATAGAAACGGGGTGCCCAACATTGGCACCCGAAAACATCGTGAAATATTCGTGTCAAGCATCGACACGCAAATCCTCATATATCGGGCTCCGTCAATCTGGATCGGCCCACGGGCTCCGTTTACGGTATAGGCCCTCGGCCCCGACAGTACGGGTCGGCCCGTATCCATCTCTCGACTCTAGTCAGTATCCACCGAATAACCGCCAGGTCCAACCAATCACCGGTAGGTAGGTGTCCCTCTGCCAGGCTCATCGTCATCCACACGAAATCTCTCTCTCGCCCTGGGGTACCATACCGGGTCCACCATATACCCGCAAACGGATCATCATCCTCCTCGAATCGGGTTTCACATGTCGCATGTGTCAGAACCGAGAAAACGCATGGTGGACGCACTGAAATATCATATCTAGAGAAACCGGGTTTATCAAAACAGTGCATACTTTCTTAAAATAATACCACGGTTCTCAAATCCAGAAATCACATGAGTCTAAAACTCACTGCGTAAATCCATGCAATGTGTCGTATGCCGCATAAAATTGTACTATGAGTAAAAGGGGAAAACCGCTCTTTTAAATGGATCCAGTTGAAAATATTTCATGCGGTCCTTAATTTTCCAAAATCAAAGTCAGCATCATCTATGTATGTGCAAGAGTATGTATGTAGGTATGGATGCACAAAGATATATATATATATATATATATATATATATATATATATATATATATATATATGGATGTAAAATATGCATGTGCGCCAATATGGGTATACAAGTGGTATACACGCAAGCATGAGTGTACAATATGTACATGTCCCAATATGGATGTACAAGTGGTATATACGCAAGCATAAGTGTACAATATGTATATGTGCCAATATGGATGTACAAGTGGTATATACGCAAGCATGAGTGTACAATATATATATGTGACAATATGGATGTAAAAATGGTATATACGCAAGCATGAGTGTACAATATGTATATGTGCCAATATGGAAGTACAAGTGGTATATACGCAAGCATGTATGCACACAAAGGGACAGAATCATGTCTAATCATCAATGATGAGATAATCTAAACGATGTATGGTTCATAGTAATTCTATAGTGCGAGTATCATGGAAATTACTAACGGTGTGTGTGTAACATACAATTAGTGCTCCTGCAGCATGAGCTGTTAGTAACAGTGCGGTGTTACATAAATAATGTGTCTATATGCAATAAAAGAGGGGTACACTACAATGGTACAAATGCATAAGCAATATATATTTATATATGTGTATATATATATATATATGAATATAACACGCGACTACAATATCCTATCAAGCCCTGACGCTTAATGCCATACCGGCGATTTCCCCGTAGATGTTAAATCTACTCACCGGTGATCTCGATCTACACGTATCCGACCACCTGCTTCCCCTTCTTCGCGGCGTCCGACGTCCCCGCCTGCGAACTTAGAATTTACATAAACAACATTCATAAGGCTAAAACCCTGCAAAGATGCGATAACAAGATCACACGAGAAACTAGCGCCGCAAGCTAAACGCGTGTGCAAATCAATACACTAAAACGTGTGTGTACAAAACCCAGAACTATTCCGATGTACTGCTATACACAGAACACACCAGACCCAAACTCAGAATGTGCGTGTCGCGAAAGTCACAAAACACCAATTAAGGATAATTGGTCCCAGATTTTTACCTGGAACCAAAACAAGAAAATAAACAATACCAAATACAGACAAAAATACACAGACACCCCCCTGCACAGCACTAACCCCCAATTCCTTCAGGATGCGGGCGACATTGGATTTGGGAGGGGTCTCGCCGGATTTTGTGGAGGAAAACGGGCTCGAAATCCTACACGATACACTAAAAAGCATGCACATCATTCTGTAAGTGCACGGCGGCGGCCCGGCCGTCAATCCGAGGCCAAAATGCGGAAACGATAATTTACTTTAACTTTTGAACCGGCACCACTGCGTACAAAATTCCCGGATCAGGCCATTAATCTAATCCTAACTAACTAAAGAACGGGTAGAGAGATATACCGAGCGATCCGTGTCCTTCGGTCTTCTCGTCGTCGTCCCGATCTCCCCGCGGAATCTCCGGTCTCCACCATGTCGCTGGAAGGGCACCACATCGCCGGCTTCTTTTACGGGCTCCCACCTCTGGACCGAGGCAACTCGGGCACGAAGTTGGCGAGCCGACGTGCCCAAGGATGCTGTAGGCTAACTGTAGAACTCTATGTCTGTTTGGTGTTGTGGAAGTTGCCTTTGGTGGAGGAATGAGATGATAGCATTTTTAGAGATGAAATTGGGGATTTTTGCAATCACAAGCGAACCAAAAATCCCCACAAATATAACGGGCAGCCCCACCCTCATCTTGGCCAGCCATGGATACATGAGAATGAAAGAGGAGAGAGAATGAATGAGGTGAGTGAGTGAGTGAGCCCATAATCAAAGAGAGAGAAAAGGGTTATGATGTGAAGAAATGATCACAAACAAGAACCTCACTCCAAAACCCAATCATGACCAACGAAGGTCAAGCTATCATGAAGTCATGGAGTCAATGAAAGCTACACCCATCATGAAAACTATCATGAAGCAAAAAGTCTCCTCAATTGTTAATTGCACAATTGCAAATAACCCCCTCCACCAAAATTCAGCCAGAGAAAGAAACAAAGAAAAATGGCCGAAACGGAAAGCAAACTGGCAACTTCATAAAACTGATCCCGTAATGAATTACAGGAAACCCCGCTACTGTATATACATACCTGCATTTGTATTCCGACCGAAATACAAATGCAATGAGACAAAATCTACACTGCACAATACTAGGATCCGGCTTAAACCAAAGCCTGCTAGTATTATCCGTCCGATCATGATCCGTGCAATACCGCACGTACATGATCGAACCCTGCCATATCTCCATACGGCCTCTACAGCGTTTCGCCCGAAACTTGAGCAACTATCTGTGGGGGACTCTAAAGACTCGTCAACACCTTGGTTGTCGATTTAACTACTAGCACGTCAGAGGTATTAGCCATACGTAATGGGCTACCAGGTATTGATCAAAAGGGACGTCGATGAGCGAACTCATCCTGACACCCTACTGAGCCTATCAGTGACAATATCCGTACAGTCCTGTCCGTTCGTCTATGAGCATCGCATGGCGGGCCTAGGGGGTTGGTAAAAGTCAGACCCCCAAAAGCGGTACAAGTAGTGTGAGTGTAGCCCAGAACACCCTGAGATACTACTGGAATACCTACCAGTAAATCTCCTGCCTTGGCCAAGGACTTCGTGTAATAGCTCTCCTAGACACAGCGCGACCTCACCCCCAATACCGGGAGAGACGAACCCCTGCAGATCCGCTCACTGCCTCCATGTGGTTCGGGACTGTACCCAACTAAAACCTGTTTGCACATCTCCTTTGAGCGTGGTAGGGTAGTAATCAAAGTACAGTGGGAACTCACACGAGAAAAATGACGATCTCAGGTCGATGAACTAACCTGTACACATGTCACCAGGGAACTGCTATCTGACGTCAGGTATAAGACCAACTAGCATGTTCCCGGCGAGTCCTGTCCGGCATACTCATAACCCAATGAGCACCTGTATACATCTTAGGTGAACCACCTGACACCAGTGGCTTGTGAGACCGGCCACCGCCCCTCGTCGGGGTCTCGACTGTATACACTAGTCTACTCTGGAGTATCGATGCCCTGTCTCGAAACTCCCATTGATTAGGGACCTTTTTAGGATGTGCTTATAGACTACCAGCTCCCACGTATATGATCGCCCTCATACTGTTGGCAGTCAAGAAAGAATCCTAGGGGCTCTATCAACGTGTAATAGTGACCTGTAAGGTCACCTGAAGCAGTGTACGATGATAAAGGTAAACCAGTTAGCATACTATCATCCTGAGTAAGACGGTCCTACCGGTATAGGTCCTCCCTCAATTATTGCAATCACGTGCCTGTGATCCAATAATTTACTCTGAGGGCACTATCTCCAACAATCTCCCACTTGCACTCAAGGCTAATTATTGCGATGTCGCATACTCACAGCCCGTGTGATACCGAACACCTAACTACTCTACTAATCAGTCTCACAAAACTAGTTTGCAAAACTAATGTGTTCGAGGAATAGCCTCGGTGAGTGGATCCTCCTTGATGTTTCTTTCTATGTCTCACTTTATCTCAAGTTCACGGAGAAAGCCATCTTCCGAAATGAGTAATACCTGTCTTAGAATACGTCTGGATGTCTGATGGGACCTAGCTCATAAATGAACTCCAAATCCAAACTTCTTAGACTGTATCGTCAACTGAACTTAATCAGTATCCTGTGTCATGTCTCCCTCAGTATCTACCTGGACCACCTGTCAAAATACAGCCCCTCATCAGAGGGAAAACTATAACTCTGACAACCTCTCTGTCATCCATGTCACCTTGGAAGCCTGGAATGATAACTGTCTCCTAAATGAGGCTAATGTTATCATATCCCTAGAACATCCACTTATGCTCTAAAACTGCTTCCTAATGTTTCTCCAGGATTGGATTAATATCAACTTATTGCATCTGCTGCAAAAAACAACATCTGGTGTTGTACTTGACATCTCATGATTGACTCAATTGCCTAAGCAAGTGATCTGCCAATCATGCACATCCCTCTCCCCTTTAGTCTGTAAGGCACCTTTAGAGAGGGCGACTCCATTACCTTCAGGTATACTACCGTGCTAGGAGTCGTCCATTCTAAAAACTCTTAGAATGCTGTCTAAGTACCCTGATTGGGAAACTTCCCAAATCTAGATCTAAAACCATAGATCCAGTAACCAGAATGTCTTGATATTATATCCAAGTCCCATGTGGAGAAACCACTGTATGACAACCAAAGTATAACCGATCGTAGTATAGGAATATCACTTCCTACTCTGTGTATGTCATCCAAATACCAGGACATCACACCCTACTACCTTCTTAACAGATCCATCCCCTATTCTGATGAAGTCAAACCTATGACTGTCACATCAGAAATAGATGATCTATCTCCGCTATATGTGCTTTAGTCTATAAATAGACATAAGCCACTTGTCCACCAATGCTTCCGCTGCTCCCACTGACTACGACAACCCTCTGGCAGAGTCATATAGACGTACACTTCTAAAGCTAGTTTAGAACGACGCTATACTCATCCTCCTGCCGGGTCTCACGGTCTGGAACAACAGCAATGGCAAGTCTGGGTAAACAAGAACCTCCCTGCTACCGTCCTTGAGGCTACTGGAGTACCTCTCAGGTGCCTGAGGTTACCCACCATATCTGCGGAGTGGCCAATGGAATGTCAAACCATATTGAATCTTTAGGTTCTTATCAAATTTTCAGTAATCGTTTGTATTTCTGGAATCACTTCCAGTTCTACCATACTCCCACTACTGTTTTCTGAAAAAAACCATTTTTATTAAAACTGTGGCGAGTCTAGAATAATATCACTATTGATCTTCCAGATGGTAGAAAGTCAACCCTCGTCATAGCCTGGGTCAACCCACAAACAGCCATTATAGAAATGTGCCTTGAGTTATCCAGAGTCTGGTTTTAAGCATAAGCCGGACAACTCCCCGTACCTTAACATCGTTAAGATATGAACTATTCTATATCCAATATAGAAACAGAGGCACTGATTTAATTGAACCATATTCAAATCATGCAGCTGTCTCCAGTGCATGTCAACTAAATGGAAGGAGGCCGATCAGGGTTACTCAGCTTAGGAATGCTTCCAATTATGAGTAACCTGAAAGAGAAGCAAGTCCTTTTAATCATTACTATTAACTGAATACCATACACAAGTATCTTCATCATCGATCACCTTGAAGAATCCTGATATTTGCAATACCTGGTTCTCTACTTTATTCATATACCTATAACTTCTCAAAATTCGGACCCTGTGTTTCTACGAATCACCTGTCTAAAAACTAGAGAAGTCATAAGTAAACCGAATATAGTACGAGAACCAACCCTTCTGTCCTAATGGACACTGGACAACATACAATACCCTCTATAAGTCCCTTGAGTCTAATAACTCATTCACTGTGTGTCGTAGGTTGAAAACTATAGTTATGGTTAAGAAGAACTACACCGTTGTTTAATGCTCCTTACCTAACCATCCACTGGTATAGGTAAATGTCATGGACACAATTTCAAAAAAAGGTATATCTCACTCTATAAAAATAGACGTATAGATATATCAATTTGAAATTGGTGCATAACAGCGGATATTCAAAACCAAATATTTGCCGTCCAGCAAACAACCCAGGTGACTTCCTCAAATATCACCAATTACAACGAATCCCGATATAATGAGGATGGTCACCCAATTCCCAATAGTTTACTCCCACCCACTCATCATCTGTAAAACCATACAGATGTGAGAATCATACCCGGTAAATACATACCCTGCAGTAAGTATCTAATCGGGAAATCAGTTTTCCTTTAACAGCACACAGTGAAACCTGAAACATTGAAATGTTTTGATGGAGTATCCAGGTATTCCTAGTAATGCCTCTTCCATTATCCAGATTCACAACTGTAACCGTATAATTCTTTGCCATCTCTCCAAATCCCTTTATATGTCTATAGTCATTACCTTCTGCACACCCCTTTAGGCCAAATGGTTTCTTCCTTCCCTACCGTTCGGCACCAGCCTATGGTTTGGAAGAAGACTATCCAATAAGCATAATGGGTGTACTGTCTCTAGGAGCACTCGCAATGCGAGAGAAGGTGAAGATAAAAGACAACCGAATAAACCTTATTCCTATTTCTCCTGAACCAGAATCCATCCCCGAACTGGAACAAGTTCCTTTCGAGTTCGTATATAACATACGATGGAGTATCCAATAAACTGTGGATCTTCGTAGTGATACGGAGTGTCCTGGAGAAACACAAAGGTGATTTAGGATTGGCGAAGAAATACTTGGTTTGGTCGTGAATAGCAGTCGCAATTTACTTTGCCCTCTTACTAATCCCTTGATATTTCTTTACTTAATACCTTCTGTACACCATCGTTATGCTAATTGGTTTTCTTCATTCCCCACCGTTCGGCACCAACCTAAGGTTTGGAAGAAGACTATCCAATTTGCGTAATAGGTGTACTATCTCCTAAACCAAGGAGTACTCGCAACCTGAGAGAAGGTAAAAGGAAAAGACAACTGAATAGTCCTATTCATTTTCTCCAGAACTAGAAACCATCCTCGAATAAATTCCTTCGAGTTCGTATATAACCATACGATGGTTTTATCTAATGGAAGTGGACGTTCATAGTAATACGGGGTGTCCTGGAGAAAAGGGTAAAAGTAGGAGTGGCAATGAGGTTTGCAACTCTGACAATCCAAAAGCCAGTGTTTAAGAAGGTTCGGTCAACTTGGTCACTGAGTCATAGTCTAGGGTCGGGTCATGGTCGCTGCCAAAGAGAGAGAGAAAAGAAACACTCAGCGTGCACTCTAACCTAGATCAGATTGGTTACCAATTTATCTAATCAGGAAACCTCCCACTATACCGTCAAATTCTCCTCCAAACCTAAAAGAAGAATTAGTCGGGATCACCCGAGAAGTAAACCAACTCATCAGTGGGAATCGGGATCCAACTATCATCGCATGATAACGTGACGGAATCCGCTCACGTTATCACACTCCAGAAGGTATGCGCATATCTGGCAAGTTTCAGTTTCTTTAGAAACTCCCGATGTGATTTTTACCCCATGCTCTTATGACCTTGACTTTGGCCAACATATCATAAGTCACATGTCAATTCTACCCGTCATTCTCCAGGTTAATTTGAACCCACCCGTACATACCCTTTACTTTGGCCAAAATAGTAGTACGACTGTTCCAAACCAACGCATCTATCTATGCTGCATATGGATACCCAATAGCTACCAATCACTGTGCCTTGACTTTGGCCAACATACATAGCTTGAATACTTATTGACTATCCATATGAAACGACGGAGGGCTACGAATGGTTTTTGGCGAAAACCTTTAACGTAATGAACTTGATATCGTTGAAGGAAGCGGATAGCTTTTAAAAGTATAGCGACGAAAACCTTTGCTAAAGAGGTCACTCCCGGTGAAGGGATCTCGGCTCTTTCCCCGTAGAATGAGGTGCAGGATATTCCAACTGAATATCTTGATGCAAAGCAAAAGTAGACGACTATAGTGAAGTTATTGCCCTGACGCAAACTTTTGTCCAAGGGGTCACTCCCGGTGAAGGGATCTCGGCCCTGCCTCGTCGACTGAGGAGCTGGATATACATAACCGAATACCACTGTGCAAAACAAAAGAGAACACCCTTGCAATAACAGCTTTTTGAAAAATGTTCCAACAACATCAGAATAGGTTTGTTTAGCTTGCATTGATCCAAATCAATGCAGTCCCATCAATTGATCACACCAATAAAGAACGAAAATAATGATGTACGTATATGCCATCCGCATTCGCCACTGGGTCCCGTTAGGTTACTTAACTAACGACAGAGCGGGGACTGGACTAGCGCGGATGCAAAACATATACAACATCTACTAGTATATATATCGATATATAATATTTCGCTCAAGGCGTGATAAAAAATGCAACATCACAGAATTGTAATAAGCATCACAGAACAATACAGATATCTGGGATCCCCGGGTTTCATAGAGCTACTACTGAAACCCGACGTTCCCCCTGGTCGTGTGGATAGCCTGTGCAATGAAATCCTAGACCCCTACGGGCGCGGCAAGTTACCCGCCAAAACCTGAAGCGAGGCAGCCCACTTCAGCAACGTGAATGGACCACCCAGCACTTCACGGAATCCGGTAACTTGGGCACCCCCTCCTGGGTCAACCTGTATCCCCTACGAGTGCGGCGAATAGCCCGCCAATTCTAGAGTGAAGCCCCCTCCGTCTCAATGCCATGAGACGCGGGCCCGTTGCCCTCTAGAATCCGGCTATCCGTGCATTCCATTTTGTGGTAATCCTAGTACAGAAAGTAAAATATACATACAACGGGTACATCGACCTCACCCCGGTCATGCCCCAAAAGAATAATATACAAACAGGCCGTGACGGCAGTCCACATGTCGGACGCTCGCCCCGCAATAACAAATGTACATAAAAATACCAAATCTGTACTCACATTGCATCCAGGCTATCCCCACGACCAATCCGCAACATCACAGCACAACACAGAACATCAACGTGAATGTCACGTTCGCAAATCTGTCTAAAAGGGCTATAACAGTTAGACAGGATTTACCGATCAAGTGACATTCACGGTCGCAGATATAATGTAAATACTGTGAACTAACATGTTTAAAATTTTTGATCGATTAAATTTTCCCAAGTAGGCCTCAAGCACTACTGCAACACTAAAGAAAATATGGGCCTAAAAATAATATACCAAAAACCCCATTTTCAAGTCAGAAGGCCTCTGTAAAAAATTGGTGCATTGAACATCCAAAGTGGTGGCGGAATCGCGGCCCAAGCATGGGTTTGGCCGCGGTTCCGCGGTGGGATAGTGAGAACATGCAACCAAATTTTCACATAATTCTTATAATTGCCTGCATGTGTTTCTGCAACAACCTGAAAAAAATTTCGAGCCAAAAATATTTCGACAGAAACTGATGCTTTTGAAAATGCGATTTTGAAATTCCGATCAATCGAACTGGTAAACACGTTAGAGCAAGCTAGACTAGGTTAATGGCCTGGCTCTGATACCATTGTAAGTGCACGGTGGCGCCCCGGCCGTCAATCCAAGGCCAAAATGCGGAAACGATAATTTACTTTAACTTTTGAACTGGCACCACCGTGCACAAAATTCCCGGATCGGGCCATTAATCTAATCCTAGCTAACGAAAGAACGGGTAGAGAGATATACCGAGCGATCCGTGTCCTTCGGTCTTCTCGTTGTCGTCCCGATCTCCCCGCGGAATCTCCGGTCTCCACCATGTCGCCGGAAGAGCACCACATCGCCGGCTTCATTTACTGGCTCCCACCTCTTGACCAAGGCAACTCGGGTACGAAGTTGGCGAGCCGACGTGCCCAAGGATACTGTAGGTTAACTGTAGAACTCTATGTCTCTTTGGGGTTGTGGAAGTTGCCTTTGGTGGAGGAATGAGATGATAGCATTTTTAGAGATGAAATTGGGGATTTTTGCAAGCACAAGAGAACCAAAAATCCCAACAAATATAATGGGCAGCCCCACCCTCATCTTAGCGGCCATGCATACATCAGAATGAAAGAGGAGAGAGAATGAATGAGGTGAGTGAGTGAGCCCATAATCAAAGAGAGAGAAAATGGTTATGATGTGAAGAAATGATCACAAACAAGAACCTCACTCCAAAACCCAATCATGACCAACAAAGGTCAAGCTATCATGAAGTCATGGAGTCAATGAAAGCTACACCCATCATGAAAACTATCATGAAGCAAAAAGTCTCCTCAATTGTTAATTGCACAATTGTAAATAACCCCCTCCACCAAAATTCTGCAGAGAAAGAAACAAAGGAAAATGGCCGAAATGGAAAGCAAACCTGGCAACTTCAAAAAACTGATCCCGTAATGAATTACAGGAAACCCCGCTACTGATATACATACCCTCATTTGTATTCCGACCAAAATACAAATGCAATGAGACAAAATTTATACTGCACAATACTAGGATCCGGCTTAAACCAAAGCCCGCTAGTATTATCCGTCCGATCATGATCCGTGCAATACGCACGTACATGATCGAACCCTGCCATATCTCCATACGGCCTCTACAGCGTTTCGCCCGAAACTTGAGCAACTGTCTGTGGGGGACTTTAAAGACTCGTCAACACCTTGGTTGTGAATTTAACCACTAGCACGTCAGAGGTATTAGCCATACGTAACGGGCTACCAGGTATTGACCAAAAGGGACGTCGATGAGCGAACTCATCCTGACACCCTACTGAGCCGTCGGTGACAATTATCCGTACAGTCCGTCCGTTCGTCTATGAGCATCGTATGGCAGGACTAGGGGGTTGGTAAAAGTCAGACCACCAAAAGCGGTACAAGTCATGTCAGAGTGTAGTCCAGAACACCCTGAGATACTACTGGAATACCTACCAGTAAATCTTCTGCCTTGGCCAAGAACTTCGTGTAATGGCTCTCCTAGACACAGCGCGACCTCACCCCAAATACCGGAAAGACGAACCCCTGCAGATCCGCTCACTGCCTCCATGTGGCTCGGGACTGTACCCAACTAAAACCTGTTTGCACGTCTCCTTTGAGCGTGGTAGGGTAGTAATCAAAGTACAGTGGGAACTCACACGAGACAAATGACGATCTCAGGTCGATGAACTACCTGTATGTTAGTTGTATGTATGCCCTAGAGGCCAGTATTGTACAGATGATGTATATTATATTGGATGCTTGGACATATATAGAGATGACTTTCTTGCTCGATATGATAGTATGCTATCTGGTTGCTCTTTATCTTAACATGTATACTAGTCTCTTTATACTGTCTTATAGTACATGTTGGTAAAGCCCTTAGGATGTGTACTTGACTACCTGGACTATGATGCAGATCATACTAGTGGGGACATGGTAGTCCATAAGTACATCCTTCAAGGTCCCTAGTCGTGGGTGTATCGAGACGGGGCATCGATATACCAGTGTAGACTAGCGTATACACTTCTCGACCCATGTGATGGGCGATGGATGATCCCATATCCATTGGTGTTTGACATCAGAGATGGTATACCGGGGTGCTCAGTGGAGACTGGGTACACTGGACGGACTCGCCGAGAACTCCCAGATGGTATTATACCTCACGTCAGATGGCAGTTCTCAGGTGACACTTGTACAGGTTAGTCTGTATACCCGAGATCGTCATAGAGTCTATTATGATTCCCACTGTGCTTTGATCTCCAGCTTACCACGTCCATGAGGGCATGCAAAACGGTGGTCTTTGGGTACAGTCCCGAGTCACATGGAGGCAATGAGCGATAGGAGGGGTTTCGTCTCTCCCGGTATTGGGAGTTGATGTTGCGCTGTGCTCGATTGGCCGTAGCAGGGAAGTCCCTGGCCAGGCTGATCAGAGATTTGCTGGTAAGTGTTACCAATAGTTTCTCGACCCGTTGCGAACCTCACATCGGTACGACTTATCGCTGTAGGGTTCCTAGGCACTCTCAAGAGGTCTCACAAGGCATCAACCATGCCAATTTCAAAAATAAACGGTGCCGAGAAACCCTAGAACGGATCGTTGGCTAGATTTCTAAGCGAACTAGAAACTAGTTAACAACTTAACTATAAAGAATACGGAAATACAACCTTTGTAGATCGGTGCTCCACCTCCATAGCTCCGCAACGAAGTCCCTCGCTGTCCAAATGAGTTCCCGGGCTCTAGCGACGGCTTCGTCGAGAATGGGCAAGCTAGGTCGTCGATGTCCATGCGAAGATGATCTACGTCGAGGCATCGCTAGATCAAGCTCCAACTTCACCAAGTCAAGAAACTTGTGAAGAAACACACTCTACTACTTGGCAAGAGGTAGAGGATGAAGAAATAGGAAGTGGGTAGACTTTAGAATTGGATTTTCTCACTTGTTTCATCAATCCCACCATTGATGAAGTCAAGCTTCTTCATGGAAGAAGAAGATGAAGATGAAGAAGGAATTATTATGATAAGTTTCATATTAAAAAAGGATAAATGATATGAATACTTATCATAACCTAACCCTAGTTAGTGTAGAGAATAGACCATGGTTTGCTTAAATGGTTAGGGTTAAGAATGAAGACAAGAATGGTGACTAAGTCAAAGGTTCATGAATCTTCAACAAACAAACAAACAAAGCCACCATTCTTTCTTTATCTTTTCTAAAACAAATAAATAAATAAATAAATAAGATAATCAAAACCCTAATCATTAACATAACCATGGTTTAATCTTTACTCTTAACCAAGTTAACATGTATCATCAAACATGATACAATCATTTGCACAAAAAGTATATCACATATACAACTTGTACAACCAAGTGAGAAAATCCTTTGTAAAGTGAACCGATACTAGTTAATGCAAAGTAATATATCATATATATAATTATACATTAAATCATTAAATCAACACTTGATTCAACGATCCGGTCATATCGCATACAACCGACTAATATCCAATGTATCGGCTAATCGAATCAACCCTTGATTCGATAACTAGGTTATATCGCATACAACCAATCGATACATTCATCGCGAGAATGAAATACGGTATCACATACACGCAATACTCTCGGTCCCGCACATATCTCATATGCGCTCCTATTTCGTTTCGCTTGAGCCAGGAAACCTCTGTGTAGGACTCTAAAGACTCGTCAATACGCCGGCAGCAGATGATGATCATATCAAACACCCACAAGCCGCAAGCGGTCTGCTAAACGTAACGGCCACCCGGGTATTGAGCGATCTGAAGATCGACGAGCAAGCCCGCTCACACTCCAGTGAATCCAACCAGTAACACTACCGTACAGTCCGGTCTGATCGTCTGATATGTCGCATATCTCGCCTAGGGGTGGTAAACGTCAGACCCCAATAGCTCGATAAGTCGTGTCGATATGAGGTCTATAACAATTCGAGAAACTACTGGTAACACTTACCAGTAAATCTCAGCAACCCTGGCCAGGGATTTCCTGTTATAGCCAATCGAACACAGCGCAACATCAACTCCCTATACCGGGAGAGACGAATCCCCTCCTATCGCTCATTGCCTCCATGTGACTCGGGACTGTACCCAAAAACCACCGTTTTGCATGCCCTCTTGGACGTGGTAAGATGGAAATCAAAGCACAGTGGGAACCACACAAGACTCTATGACGATCTCGGGTCATCATACTACTCTGTACCAGTGTCACCAGAGAACTGCCATCTGACGTGAGGTATAATACCATCTGGGAGTTCTCGGCGAGTCCGTCCAGTGTACCCAGTCTCTACTGAGCACCCGTACATCATCTCTGATGTCAAACACCAATGGATATGGGATCATCCATCGCCCATCTGTATGGGTCGAGAATGTATACGCTAGTCTACTCTGGTATATCGATGCCCCGTCTCGATATACCCACGACTAGCGACTTTGAAGGATGTACTTATGGACTACCATGTCCCCACTAGTATGATCCGCATCATAGTCCAGGTAGTCAAGTACACATCCTAAGGGATTTCCCAACATGTAACAGAGAGACAATCAGTATACACGTTAAGGTAAAGAGCAACCAGATAGCATACTATCATGTCGAGCAAGAAAGTCCTCCCTATATATGTCCCAGCATCCACTACAATATACATCTTATGTACAGTAATGGCGTCTAGGGCATACATATAACTAACAATCTCCCACTTGCACTAGGGCCATCTGTAGCAGTGGTTGCAGTATCTCATACTCAACCATCCCATGAAAGTCTCTCTCTGGGAACATGCCTTTGTGAGTGGATCCGCTGTGTTGTCCTCTGAGTCTACTCTCCTAACCTCGATCTCCTTGGAGATCAACTATCTCCATGATCAGGCGATACTGCCTTAGAATAACTCTGGATCACTGATGGGACCGGCATTCCTTGGCATAAGCCACAACTCCATTGTCTCACAATGGTAGGAACGTAGTTCATCTCATGAACTAATATACACCCAAACATCCTCTTTGGTAGCATCTTAAGTAGCGATGTATCCTGCCTTTATCGTCTAGTATGTCATGGTATCTAGCTTGGAACTCTTCCAACATACCGTCCCTTTACTGAGGGTAAAGACAATGCCTGCGACTGACATTCAGTCGTCTTTATCACCCTGGAACCCTTCCAGTGATTCTCCCCAGGATCAACTGATACCTTCTCACTACAGCTAGTGAGTATCCTAACATCCATTTAGGTCTATCTCATAGGTCCAAAAACCCAGGATTTAGTAAGTATCACTTTGATCCTATGTGGAGAATCATTGTGATAGGCGGAGATTGATCGAGCGTAGCATAGGAAACTCTTTCCCTATCAAGAGTATGTCATCCACGTACTCTACGAGGATCATCACCATACTCCCTACTACCTTTTCGTATATACAAGGTTCATCTACCATTCTGATGATGTCAACTTCTTTGACTAATCCATCAAAACAGATGTTCCATCTCCGCGATGTCTGCTTTATCCTATAAAGCATCTTGCACACGTTTCCGCTGCTCCCACTGTCTACGAAGCCCTCTGGCTGTGTACTTATAGACGCTCTCTTCTAAAATATCATTTTAGAAAAGCAGTTATGGCACCCAACCGCCAGATATCGTAGTCATGGAATGTAGCCGTGGCAAGTAGGATCTGGATGGACTTAAGCATAGCTACTTGAAAAAGTTTCATCATTATCCACGCCTGGTCGATGACGAAAAGCTTTAACAAGTCTAGCTTTGAAAGTCTCAACTTTTCCATCTACACCAAGTAATCTTCTCAAGATATACTTGCTCCTGATGGGGATTTAACCCTTCAGATATAGCAACCAAAGTCCATACTTTGCTGGTATACATGGATTCCATCTCAGTTCACTAAGCATCCAGCCATTCTTACAGAGTCCCACTCCTGATGGCCAGCTCGAAACTAGTTGGGTCATCATCTTATGATGTAATCCTCGCTCCCACTGTCATAGAGAAACCGAAGTATCTCTCAGGTGGGTGAGGAACCCTACTAGATCGGCGGAGAGGCTGAGGTTCGTTGGTAACTATTGAATCCTTTGGTTCTTTCAAATCATCAGCTGCAGTTTGTATAGCTGGAACATTTCCAGTTCTACATAACAGATTTTGCCTCGAGCTTGTCCGGATTTTTCTTTTAGACATAGGCCGGACAACCCCAAATCTTAACTATCTTAAGACATGGGCTCTTCCCTTTCCATATCGCATATGAAGTGGTAGGTAACTGATTTGATTCGAACCTATTCAATAGGTATGCAGCTTCTCAAGCGCATAACTCCCAAAAAGGAAATAGGTAACTCAGTAGTACTCATCATAGAGCACACCATATCAGATAGGGTGTATCTGCTCCGCCCCGACATACCATCGTGCAATGGTGTATACGGAGGAGTAATGCAGAGAGAGAATCTCATTCTCCTTTAGAATAATTCAGGAATTCCGTGCTCAAGTATTCTCCTCCTTGATCTCATCAAAGGACATAATACTTGTACCCTCATTCTGGTTCTCTACTTCTCGCTTATATTCTGTGAATATCTCAAAAGGTTCGGACTTGTGTTTCAACAGGAACATAGGTCTGAATCTCGAAAGATCATCAGAGAATGTAATGAAGTACAAAGAACCAGTCTTGGGATGTGTAGACAGGGGACCTTACATACATCAACATGTATCATCCCAAGAGTTCACTAACTCTTTCTCTGTTTCCATTAAACGGAGCTATGGTCATCTTATCTTTGTGACATGACTGGCGAGTTTCACAAGATGTAAGTTCAAACTAATTTAAATATGCATCTTTATGTAACTCTAGCTAGTCGGGTCGCATTGATATGACCTAGTCTACAATACCTCAAGAAGGATTCGTTCATTTCTGAACTCTTCCTCTTGTGTGTTCCGTATACTAAGAACTGTATTTTGATTTAGAACATTAATGCTTTTAGATAACGTGCCTGAACCGATCAACTTTTGATATAGGAAATGTTCAAAACATTATCCAACAATACAAAATTTTATCATTTCTTTACTAATAAAGAGACTGATATGATTTTGTATATCAGGTTCGGTATCTAATAATATTCATTCAGAATCAATGTATTTGTAATACAGGGTGACAATGACCAACAGACTTGGCTGCAACATTTGCCCCGTTTTCTGCCTCATGAAACTTATCACCCGTTCTCAGTTCTCTACCTATCTGTAGCCCTATGTAACAGATTACATATCTGGGATCCTGATCTGGTATCACATACCCAGGACGTAAAGGATACTGAGAAACAGTTCTGTATAATGAACACACCCGAAGATGATGCATCAGCATGTACTCTCTTCGTTTGGGCGGCACGGGAATTCTGGTAATCCCCAATTTCCTGCTCTGTCTTATAACAATTATAAGTTGGAGCGGGACCAATGTTCCCCAGCTCAGTATAACAAGCGGGTTCAGTCAATATTCCGTATTATTATCTTGATTAAGGCGTGATATGGTCGCTACCTGGAGAGAGAGAGAAGAAAACACTCAGCGTGCGCTCTTTCAAGAATAGATTGGTTATTATTTTATCAAATCAGGATGGCTCCCACTGCTTTTTATCAAATCTTCCTTCAAACCCTAAAAGGAAAGACTAGCCGGGATTAATTACACACTACAAGTTCGCCAATCTTTCAGCCAGGCCAGTGTCGGTACTTTGAGGGAGGTCCCCCGTGCTTTCGCACGAACCTAATTACAGTAAACCTCGTTTTCCCAGAGGCGTAACCTCGTTAACACCTTTCTAGACACCTACTTGATTGGCTAATTGTAATGTGTAAAACTCTCCCAGGAGTAACTCTTACTCGCAGCGGGTATCGGGATCCAACTATCTCATAGAAGGTATGCAATCTCATTGCAAATTTCAACACTTGAAATTCCCGATAATATTTTGCCCCTAGTGTTCTATGACCTTGACGAATGCCAAACAACCCATAGTCCACTAGTCAAGTTCAACCCGTACATTTCTTGATTGAACTAAACCCACCCGCACGACCCTTGACGAATGCCAAACAACGCCGTATGAATACCCTAATCCAATCGCATCATATGCTCAAGCAGATAAATACTAGTTAGCTACCGTACACTACGCCTTGACGAATGCCAAACTACCGCAGCACGAATACTAACTAGTACGTATCTGAAATGACGGAGGGCTACGACAGGTTTTTCTGAAAACCTATTGCGTAATGAACTTGATATCGTTGTAGAATCAAATGATTTTAAAAATGGAATGTTTTTGAGGCTTTTCTAGTTTTGCTAAAGGAGTCACTCCCGGTGAAGGGATCGTCGGTCCTTTCCTCGTCGAATGAGGTGCGGGATATATCATATATATCACTGTGCAAAGCAAAAACTCTTAAAAGCAATCAAAAGACAAACCGAGTGTGTAGCATCTGCCAGTTATTGCTAAAGGAGTCACTCCCGGTGAAGGGATCTCGGTCCTTTCCTCATCGAATAAGGTGCAGGATATATCACATATACCGCTGTGCAAAGCAAGAACTGTAGCTACCTGTTTTATTTTGAAATTCGATTCTACAACATCTTAGGTTTCTTTTATTTCATTAATCACATTAATGAAGTCCCATCATTTAAGTACCTAAACATCACTGATAAATACGACGCACACTTATGCCATCCGCATTCGCCTTGATGTCCCCTCGTGCACCGTTAGGTTAGGTAACTAACGGCAGAGCGGGGCAGGGCTAGCGCGGGTGTAAAACATAAGTAACGCCTATATAATATATCATATATACTATATACTGTATCTATCACAGAACATCACATGATCACATCACAGATATCGCAGCAGAAGAAACATATGAAATATTGGATATACTAGGACGTCAGTGTTTTCAATACGAGCCAGTATAAAACACGGATTCCACGGTCGCGATGAATAGCCAAACCCACACCCCTAGACCCCTACGAGAGCGGCAAGCAACCCTACCAATTCTAGAGTTAGGAGACCCGGACTCGACTCCTCGAGTTGGTCTCCCACTGGACTCCAGAACCCGGTTACTTGTGCCCTCCTCCTTGGGTCTATCCTAGTGCGGAAAAGTAAATAATATACAAAAGGTGACAACTTCCGCAACCTGGAAGCGCCCCAATAAAAGAATATTACATACAGAATTTTACATGAATGAAAATGAAAAACACTCATCTCACATAAAAAACCCCCGGCTATTCAAACACGACGATCCAATATAACATATCCAGCAACACATAACATCACATGTCATCAACGTAAGTAAATATGCGCATCCCAATTGTCGTTGACATATAGCAACGAAACCGGCGATATCACATATTACACTTACGGTCACAGAAAAGAAAGTGTAAAACTACAACAGTTGGAATCCGCAACCACCTCAGACATCGCATGCCTGACCATATGAATTACTTAGACATCGCATGCCTAACAATTATAAACCCCGCATTTTAGTCTCAAAATCGAAAACACTTTTCAATATCAAGTCGGGCAATTCAACAAGATTCCCGACATCCTGATCGAATACTCGTCGCAAACTTCAGTAGGCGGCCGCACCCCAGATACCGTTGACGAAGTGCACCAAGGCGGAACACCGCTACCGCGAGCACCCGGACGGATGCTTTCGGCGACGGGGTTCTCCTACAGTCACTTGGTCGAGGCTATGGAGTGAAGCTGTCTATTAAGTTTACTCGGCGAGTATCCGCGTACGCTACGTGATTGCGACGGACTTTTGATCACATCAAAATTCCGTGGTAACCGATCAAGTGAGACTAAACTGCTACGTTTATAACATTCATTCAGTTATCTCATAACTTCTTGTGAATTCCAATTATTGTATCCCATTCCAGATAAGTAGAAAATGTTAAAATTTTCGATCGAACAGTCAAACACCCAAGTTTTCCCGATACAGATCAACACATGAAATAAGTCTAACAACATTCAGTTCGTGCCTCAGTACCAACGGTCCAGCCGTAGAAGGGTCAAGCCAACGCCTCACATGTGGCACACCGTACTGCCCCAAACCCGAAGGTTCATAGGGCAGTTCAAGACGGTCACATAATCGAGTTAAGGTTTGTTGTCTTCTAGAGTGTCCATCGTGTTACTTGCACTACTTAGAACGTCGTTAAACTACGGAAAAATCCAACACTTGGAAATTTCCCGACAGGGAAAAAATTGGGTATTTATATCCGGTCGAACTTTTTAACATATTCTAAAAATTTATCCGGAAAGCCACATAGACAAAATTTGATACTCCGATCGAAACACCGAATACCCAAAACAACCCCAGAAAATTCAACTCTTGAATAAATATTAAAAATTCCCAGAAAACCTAGCATATTAAAATAGGAATTACTGTGCAACAATGGGAAGGTGACGTCATCACCTAGCCGCGGAACCGCCGCAGAAGCTGGGCTTCTGCCGCGGTTCCGCGCCGTTTTGGATGAATCATGGGTCCAATTTTCCGCCGTAACTCATATATTTCCCTGCTGAATTTTTTAGCAATTTTTAATTTGGAAAAATACATGTTTTCAGAAAAAGTCCAGATAGCGTGGAAATTTTGGGGTTTCGGTTTCGTTCGGACTTCAAACTCCGTCTAGACTTCGCCTAAGGCTCTAGCTAGGCTCTGATACCACTGTAGGGTTCCTAGGCACTCTCAAGAGGTCTCACAAGGCATCAACCATGCCAATTTCAAAAATAAACGGTGCCGAGAAACCCTAGAACGGATCGTTGGCTAGATTTCTAAGCGAACTAGAAACTAGTTAACAACTTAACTATAAAGAATACGGAAATACAACCTTTGTAGATCCGGTGCTCCACCTCCATAGCTCCGCAACAAAGTCCCCTCGCTGTCCAAATGAGTTCCCGGGCTCTAGCGTCGGCTTCGTCGGAGAATGGGCAAGCTAGGTCGTCGATGTCCATGCCGAAGATGATCTACGTCGAGGCATCGCTAGATCAAGCTCCAACTTCACCATGTCAAGAAACTTGTGAAGAAAACACACTCTACTACTTGGCAAGAGGTAGAGGATGAAGAAATAGGAAGTGGGTAGACTTTAGAATTGGATTTCTCACTTGTTTCATCAATCCACCATTGATGAAGTCAAGCTTCTTCATAGAAGAAGAAGATGAAGATGAAGAAGAAATTATTATGATAAGTTTCATATTAAAAAAGGATAAATGATATGAATACTTATCATAACCTAACCCTAGTTAAGTGTAGAGAATAGACCATGGTTTGCTTAAATGGTTAGGGTTAAGAATGAAGACAAGAATGGTGACTAAGTCAAAGGTTCATGAATCTTCAACAAATAAACAAACAAAGCCACCATTCTTTCTTTATCTTTTCTAAAACAAATAAATAAATAAGATAATCAAAACCCTAATCATTAACATAACCATGGTTTAATCTTTATACTTAACCAAGTTAACATGTATCATCAAACATGATACAATCATTTGCACAAAAAGTATATCACATATACAACTTGTACTACCAAGTGAGAAAATCCTTTGTAAAGTGAACCGATACTAGTTAATGCAAAGTAATATATCATATATATAATTATATATTAAATCATTAAATCAACACTTGATTCAACGATCCGGTCATATCGCATACAACCGACTAATATCCAATGTATCGGCTTATCGAATCAACCATTGATTCGATAACTAGGTTATATCGCATACAACCAATCGATACATTCATCGCGAGAATGAAATATGGTATCACATACACGCAATACTCTCGGTCCCGCACATATCTCATATGCGCTCCTATTTCGTTTCTCTTGAGCCAGGAAAACTCTGTGTAGGACTCTAAAGACTCGTCAATACGCCGGCAGCAGATGATGATCATATCAAACACCAACAAGCCGCAAGCGGTCTGCTAAACGTAACGGCCACCTGGGTATTGAGCGATCTGAAGATCTACGAGCAAGCCCGCTCACACTCCAGTGAATCCAACCAGTAACACTACCGTACAGTCCGGTCTGATCGTCTGATATGTCGCATATCTCGCCTAGGGGTGGTAAACGTCAGACCCCAATAGCTCGATAAGTCGTGTCGATATGAGGTCTATAACAATTCGAGAAACTACTGGTAACACTTACCAGTAAATCTCAGCAACCCTGGCCAGGGATTTCCTGTTATAGCAATCGAACACAGCGCAACATCAACTCCCTATACCGGGAGAGACGAATCCCCTCCTATCGCTCATTGCCTCCATGTGACTCGGGACTGTACCCAAAAACCACCGTTTTGCACGCCCTCTTGGACGTGGTAAGATGGAAATCAAAGCACAGTGGGAACCACACAAGACTCTATGACGATCTCGGGTCATCAGACTACTCTGTACCAGTGTTACCAGAGAACTGCCATCTGACATGAGGTATAATACCATCTGGGAGTTCTCGGTGAGTCCGTCCAGTGTACCCAGTCTCTACTGAGCACCCGTACATCATCTCTAATGTCAAACACCAATGGATATGGGATCATCCATCGCCCATCTGTATGGGTCGAGAAAGTATACGCTAGTCTACTCTGGTATATCGATGCCCCGTCTCGATATACCCACGACTAGGGACTTTGAAGGATGTACTTATGGACTACCATGTCCCCACTAGTATGATCCGCATCATAGTCCAGGTAGTCAAGTACACATCCTAAGGGCTTTACCATCATGTAACAGAGAGACAATCAGTATACACGTTAAGGTAAAGAGCAACCAGATAGCATACTATCATGTCGAGCAAGAAAGTCCTCCCTATATATGTCCCAGCATCCACTACAATATACATCCTATATACAGTAATGGCCTCTAGGGCATACATATAACTAACAATCGGGTTATTGGGGTCTGACGTTTACCACCCCTAGACTTGATATGCGACATATCAGACGAAGAGACCGGACTGTACGGTTAAGTGTTACTGGTCGGATTCGCAGGAGTGTGAGCGGGCTAGCTCGTCGATCTTCTGATCGCTCAATACCCGGGTGGCCGTTACGTTTAGCAGACCGCTTGCGGCTTGTGGGTGCTTGATATGATCATCATCTGCTACCGGCGTATTGACGAGTCTTTAGAGTCCTACACAGAGGTTTCCTGGCTCAAGCGAAACGAAATAGGAGCGCATATGAGATATGTGCGGGACCGAGAATGATGCGTGTATATGATACCGTATTTGATTCTCGCGATTAATGTTTCGATTGGTTGTATGACATATGACCTAGTTATCGAATCATTGATTCGATAAATCGATGCATTGAATACTAGTCGGTTATGTGCGACATGACCGGATCATTGAATCAAGTGTTGATTTAATGATTTAATGTATAATTATATATTTGATATATTACTTTGCATTAACTAGTATAGGTTCACTTTAAACGGATTTTCTCACTTGATTTGCACATTGTATATGTGATATGCTTTTGTGCACATATTTGTATCATGTTTGATGATGCATACTCATTTGGTTAAGTGTAAAGGATTAAACCTAGGTTAAGTAAGTAATTAGGGTTTTTATTATCCATTCTTTTCATTTATTTATTTTAGAAAAAGAATGGCATATGAATACAAAATGGTTGCTTTCTTTCTTGAACCTTTGTGAAGCTTCATGAAGCTTTGACCCAAGTGACCAATTTGTCTTCATGCTTAACCCTAACCACTCTTTTAACCTTGGTCAATTCTCTACACCTAACCATGGTTCCCATTATGATAAGTATTGTTTTATTATTCATATTTACAAGACTTATCATAATTCTAGCTTCATCTTCTTCTTCACTTCAAAAAGGAAAAGCTTGATGCCATCAATGGCAACTTCATTTCTAGAGTGAGAAATCCAAATCTAAAGTGAACCCACCTCCTATTTCTTCATCCTCTACCTCTTGCCAAGTGGTTTTGGGTGTTTTCTTCCCAAGTTTCACAACTTGGTGAAGTCGGAGCTTGAACTTGTGCAACCTCGACGTAGATCGTCTTTGACACGAAGCCGACGACCTTGCTCGCCCGTTTTTCCGATGAAGCCGACGAATGAGTCTAGGATTCATGATGGACAGCGAGAGCACACCCACATGGAGCTAAGGAAGTGGGGAACCGGATCTACAAAGGTTGTAGCATCTAACTTTTAGTTAAGTAGTTAACTAGATTCTCATTTCGCCTAAACATCTAGTCAATGATCCGTGTTAGGGTTTCTCGGCACCAATAAATTTTGAAATTGGCATGGTTGATGCCTTGTGAGACTTCATTAGAGTGCCTAAGAACCCTACAGTGGTATCAGAGCCTAGCTAGAGCCTTAGGCCAAGTCTAGACGGAGTTTGAAGTCCGAACGAACCCGAAACCCTAATTCCAAGGTGCTCTCTGGAAATTTTCTGAAATTTTGGATTTTTGTCAATTAAAAATATGCAGAAAATTATGCAGGGTCTTATATGAAATACTGTGAAATACGAGGGCCTGATTCAACTTTTCCACCGCGGAACTGCGGCATGAGCTATGCATGCGCGGCGGTTCCGCGGCCGTACTGTCCTCTTGTCTGGTGATTTTTTCACAGTAATTCATGAATTCAGATATTATATTTTCTGGGTATTTTTATTGTGACTCTACAGAAGAGTATTTTGGGGTTTCTTTGGGGATTCAATTATTCGTTCGGGTTATCAGATTTTGTCTATGTGGCTTTCCGGATAACTTTAGAATATGTTAAAAAGTTCGACCGGATTTAAATACCCAACTTTTCCCCTGCCGGAAAAATTCCAAGTGTTGGATTTTTCTGTGGTTTAAACACGTTCTGAGTAGTGCAAGTAACGCGATGGTCCATCTAGAAGACAACAAACCTTAACTCGATTATGTGACCGTCTTGAACTGCCCTTTGAACCTTCGGGTTTGGGGCAGTACGGCGTGCCACATGTGAGGCGTTGGCTTGACCCTTCTACGGCTGGACCGTTGGTACTGAGGCATGAAGTGAATGTCTTTGAACCTATTTCATTTGTTGTTCGGTGTCGGGAAAACTTGGGTGTTCGAATGTTCGATCGGAAAGTTTAATATATTCTATTTATCCGGAATTGGATACAATAATTGGAATTCACAAACAGTTATGAGATAACTGGATGAATGTTATAAATCTAGCGGTTTAGTTTTGTAACATTTCCAAAATAATAAAATATTATTTTTGGGAATTTTTAAAATTTAATATTATTTTATTGATTATTTTAATATTAAATTAATAATTAAATGCAAATAAATGGAGAAAAATTATGGAAAATTCTAAAATGGGGTATTTATTGGAATTATGCCATTTTCAAGTGTTTGTGATCTTTTTTATGCTAATTTAGTGCTAATCGCGATTAAAAATCGCTAATCGGATTTTTTGGCTTTTTGTGCAAAATTGTGCACACATCATTTTTGGACTTGTGTTACATTTTTCTAGCCATGATTTTATTTTGGGATCTCTATTTGAGTGAGAGGGGATTTAAAAGAAAAGGAAAAGAAAAGAAAAAGAGAAAAGAATAAAGAATTGGTAGTAGGTGAGAGAGAGAGGCATGGACCTTTGACTTGAACCCTTGGCCATTTTTTCCCCTCTCATTTTCTCCCCCTCTCCCATGCTTGCTGCTGCTGCCTCTCCCCCATCTTCCTCCCCTCTTCAACTCCTCAAATCATCTCAAAAAACTATCTCAAAACCCTACCTCCATTTCACAAAACATGCATACAAGCCCAAGATCTATGCAATGGACCAAGAAAGATGGTGTTTTGGTGCTGTTGAGGATTCATGAGGGTCTTGTGAGGTAATTCTTTCACAATTAGAGTGTAAATTCTTGTGCTTAGGCTTTAATTCAAGTTTCATATCGATATCGTGTGATTTGGTACACTTTGGACAAAACTAGAGAGGATTAGGGTAATTTTGAGTTTTGACTTTGCAATTGAACTTAAAAGGTGACCTTAGACCCTATTTTGACCAAGACATTGACCTAGAACAACCTGAAACCCAAAAATACGGAATTACGGGACTTTCATGTCGGTTTGTGAGTGTTTAGAGTGTGCAGGGAAATCTGGAATGTACTGGGACTTTTTCAGACAAATTAAGTGACACCAGGGACCCAATTGAGACCATAGGAAGCCACCCTGACCAGACGGACCCCATTGGAGATAGGGGGCCGGCCAGGCCGGTTTTGGGAGGGTTTTGGCCGGCCAAGTAGTGATGGAATGAATCGGGGTTGGTCCAGTAGCTCAAATACATCATATACAGCACCCTGGACTTGTTTATTTGGCTAAATTTGACCCGAGATGAAATCTGGGATCGTTTTCTTGGGTTGCTGCCATATTTTCAGTATTTGGTTTTATGTATTTTGATTTCCACATTTTTGTGTTTGTACGTTATCTCGATCGTGTGACGTTTGTACGACTGCATCGAGTGATTTCGGGTTGTTTTGCGAAGGCTAACCGTAGGTTCTAACCTATAGGCCTTTTAGCGTATCGTATAGGTTTTAGCGTGCCGTTTTAAGTTTTGATTTGATTTTGATGCGATGCGATACGTGTGATATGTGTAGGTACCCCGCGACGATCCGAGGCGATGCAGAAGATGACGGTGATATCGATACCGACACGCAGGATACAGGTGAATAGATTTATATCTACGGGGAGAAGTCGGGTGGATGGCGTATAGCACCCCCGCAGTCCGTAGTGTTGTGTACGAATACGTATACACACGTATATTTATTATGTGTGGTTTAGATTAGTGATGGAAATAATGGTATTTTGATGATAAGAATGTATTGGTTTAGTATAGTGCGAACCCTAGAGTAGTGGTTGCACCCACACATACATTTACACACATTCTTGCATTCATTCTTTCATTTGATGGTGCGTATATCTACACATGGGTATGGGACTATGTGTTCATATACGGGTTGGTGATGATACGTGGGTTTGAGATGATACTTGATGTGAGGCCGTGAGATCGGCGATGTGACATAGTTGCCTTTGAGGTGCGATATGATAGTTTTAGCGGGCCTTTGGACATGTGCTTTACCCGCATTCATACTTTGATAGATGATATCGATTTGTACTAGACTTAGAGTAGTACCCCAGATTGTGCGATCTGATGATAGTGATACCTGATATGTGATGAGATTGGGTGATATTGACCCCTACCCAGCTATTGGGATGCCGTACGACGATCTACCGTACGAGCCGATATTGATGATAGATCCGCACTCATAACTCGAGGATATCCTACGATATGTTATTGAGGCGAGATCACCGACTATCATATCTATATATATATATACCGACTCAGATGTTAGGCGGTTTCCCTACCTGTAGCTCAGCTTGTTAGTTCAGCCGTATAGTTTAGTATAGTAGTTGACATTAGACTAGACCGAGTCATACCTATTTCAAAACTAACGAATCGGGGATATTTTAAAGATAAGCAGAAGGGTTATACGGATATTTTCAAAAGACGTATCTTTTCATAAAAACACCGTAGCCCTATTTTCAAAACCCTATGATTCGTGTTATTTCAAAAGGCACCATTTGTAGGACTTATAATAGATTAATGCAGATTAGTTACAGTTGCGTCTAGTATTCAGCTTCCGCTCATTATTGTGGTTCTCTTCGCATCGTATGCTTATATTATGTTTCGTACTACATTATGGATATCATGCTGTTAGGACACCAGCACCATTACCAATGATGCGTATGTACCACGTACACTTACTTGCCGGCTCACACACATCTTCATCGGTAATTGCCATGCCACGTACACTTTAGAAATACTATTGCATTGATACAGGTTGTTAGCTAACAATTTAGACAGGATGTTAGTATACTCGCCTTATATGCTAGATTAGACATCGTAGTTATTACCTGCTACTTCATGCATACTGTTATTCATTGTTATGCCGCATTCATGGATTCTCATGCATATATTCACTATTTTACGTGTTATTGAGGTTTTGGATTTGGATTTCCGTGAGATTTTCTGGATTTGGAGGAAAACCGCAAAAACATAAATAAACATTATCTCTCTTTTAAAATAAAAGTGCGGTTTTCCCATGATGTATGAGTCGTCCACCATGAGTTTGCTGATGGATTTGGAAACCCGATTCGAGGAGACGGATGAACCGTTTCGGGTACATGGTGGACCCGGTGCGGTACCCCGGGGCAAGAGGAATGTGGTGATGACGTTGAGCCTGGCAGGGGAGTACTACCTACCGGTGATTTTACCCGACGCGTCGGATATCCGGAGGATACCGTCGTGGTCTTGAGATTGATGGTAGGGGCCGGTCTGGACTGACGGCGCCCTAGATTTTGTGGTTGAGACTTTGAGATATCGGGATATTGGGATTTCGTTTGTGCCGATGCTAGGCACAGTTTTATGCTGATTTCATTATGGTACCTCATTTTAAAAATACAAGGGAAATCTCACTAAATTATGAAAACAGTTGCTTCATGTAAATGTATTCTGTTTTCACGCATTCATATCTTATTCATATGCTATATTGTTACCTGAGGCACTAGCACGAGCACTTGGCACTACACTCATGTATAGAGTTTACATTGCCAGTTTAGCATGCTTCAGCTTTATTCATATTGAGGTTTATTTATATCTGATCGTATTGACCTAGGATGGGTCATGCATTCGATCTCTGCTTGTAGATATTTTCTATTCACGAGTTGGCAACTCACCCCCGTTGTGCCCCAGTTCTTGCAGGTTTGCCGTACAGTTCCATAGCGGTATTTCTGGCACACTGCTTCCTTTTTGGGTGACTTGCTTGGTTAGGTGGGTTCTTTTGTATCAGAACCGCTATTGTATTTGTATTATTTTTGTATCTAGAATTTTCCATCAACCAAAACTTGTATATTCTTTCAGACTTAGACTTCAGTGTTGTATTATTTCGACCTTAGAGTCGCGCTAGTAGTATTGCGGTTTTCTGGCTGTTTTTGAGTTTCTTTTCAGTTTCGATCCTCGCCCTATGGCGTTGTATATTATTATTGCTTGCGTGATTGTGACCGTCGATTGACGAAGAGCTAGCTCCCGCTTGGGGATGCCTTTTATCATGTGATATATTTATTGTTCTTGTTGTACCCTGTTCGGGGCCAGTTTTTACAAAAGAAACTCTGCCGAAATTTTCAGAAAATATTACACATTTTAAAAATTCATATTCGGCTTAGTTATTTAAAAACTTGATTTTTAAACATGTTTTCTTTACCTCTTAAAACTAGTTTTCCCTATATACTCCTTAAATGGTTTTAGATTTCTGGGCTTTTGGCTTACTTGGATCAGATGGAGTCCTATAGACTTCATAGGATTCAAGGGCCAGTCACGTGCTCTCTCGGGTCGTGACAAAGTTGGTATCAGAGCGCTAGGTTGACCTTGATTCGAGTCTAAGTTTGACTATGTGGAGCCTAGGGCGTTACTTATATACGGAACTTAGGCTTGACCTTACGGAACTTAGACTTGGTCGAGGGGGCATTAGACCCGAACTTTCTTCGCGTAGGATGACCCTTGGTTGATGGAATAGGTGACTAAAGTAGAGTGACGTACCGTTGGTATGTTCCGCGGCATACTTACGACACGCCACTCCGCTTAAGAAACCTTAGGTTGTACATTTCCTTGCATTGTGTCATATTCCTTCCTATGATCTATCTTCATCGATACTGGTTGTGGTTTTGCTGCCGCGATTGCACGGGCAGAGTGAGCTACGGCTCGAGTTGTGTCAGCATGAGCTCGTCGTGGACGAGGATGACCAGGGCGTGATTCCCGAGGCATACGATTTCGTATTGAGGCGTCGTCTTATTGTGTTTCCGCACTTTGGGTGATTGACAGATCGCTGTTGCGAGATTTCCCGGGCGTGCTGATTGGCACCAGAGGATTGAGCCACTGATAGAGGCCAGCTAGGTTGTGATGACCGTTGATATTATCGCTTATTCATGATGATCGAGGCACTGTTCAGCGTGCAGACGAGCGAGCCAGTTATTGCTACGAACGACGAGGTATTGCCCCAGATGTTGGAGCTATTGCAGTACAAGTTGTACGAAGAGATGATAGAAGGTCGCTAGTCACCGATGATGAATGACTAGGACACGTGGATTGTTCGCTACCCCGATGCGAGGTCATCAGGTAGATTGATTCCAGCTAGAGACAACTTCACGCAGATTCGTTGAGAGTCGATAGAGACGATCGAATGTCAGGAGCCCATTTTCCAAGTTTAAAGTATACGGAAAGACATGCAGGTGATTCTATGGACCCTTTAGAAGAATGAAACCCTAACTCGACTTAATGACCGTGTGAAAGCCTTTGAACCTTAGGGTTTGCGGCGGTTCCTCGGCGCCATTAGTGAGGCTTGGGTTTGCCCTTCTACGGCTGGACCACCGACGCTGTGGCATGTACTCGATACTATTAAACTGTACCCGAGGTGTGAGCTCTTGGGGGATTATGAGGTTCTGACGAGTCGATCGGATGGTTCGACATCTTTCGGACATTGTGATGGGACACTGCTTGGGAGACTCCAGATGCGAGCATAGCCGTCGGAGCGCAGTTCGTGTAGCCACGATAAGATGAGTCCGAATCAGTCGACATTGGAGCAAGGTGGAGTAAGGAGTTCATATGAGACTTCGACGAGATGACGTCCCGCTCCGCTGACATTAGAGATGTGACATGCACGTTGAGGACGTGTTCGGCTAGACATCTTCTACTAAGTGAGGAAGATACCGAGTTCGGGATTTCGAGTCCGTGTTGGAGACTTCGGATGGACCGTAGCCGAAGGCATTGCAGTGCGCAGATAGAGACGCGATGTCAAAATGGACGATGATACAGGCAAGCGAAACCAGAGGTTCGTGTGAGACACTGACGAGCTGTCATTACTTTCCGTCGAGACCAGAGACGTGATGGGGTTACAGAGGCGTTGGGATGCAGCCAGTTCCGAGAAATGCTGTGCTGAGGACACGGATGTCCATTGAACGAGAAAAGGCTATGCAAGAGTACCAGCCTCCGTACGGATCGGCATAGGCAAGATCGGTAGAGACTTTGAGCAGGATTCCTTCCAGGGCACCGTTGCAATGATGTTGCACCCAGGATCAGATATGTGATGTGCATTCAGAGAGCCGAAGGCCGATGCCAGTGACTTATGGCTTTACGAGCGGTCGTGAGGATTGACCGAGAGGTGACAAAGAAGTGCCAGAACGGAATCGTTCCTGTCAGCACTCCTGACCGGGCCGGTGAGCCGATGGATTGCGAGATTGGTAATCTACAGGAAAGATCAGGAACCAGAGGCAGAGGACGCCAGCCGAGAGCAAGAGACAAGTAGAGATCTTGCACCGCTAGAGTTTGAAGTACCGGCACCTTCTCGACTTCGAGGGAGGATATACCGACGACAGTATTTATGATTTGTGATTTCGTGATTCGACTATTATGTTTCTGTCACTTTGGGATTTTCGGTATTTTGGCGATCCGTTTTCATGATTTGGTTTCGATGACTGAGTTCTATGATTTCTGTTTTCGTGCACCATGATTGCACTTATTGGGCATTTATACCTGGCGCATCATTATTATTCTTGAGGTATTGATTGTGATTTCGTGCCTATTATATGCCGGTGATTTGATTTATGCTTCCAGCATAGTTTTCATACATTCTAGTGTTTTGATTTGATTTGTGCACGCTGATGCACACGGTTGTGAGATTTTCCATCGCGGTACACTTGATTTTGGATGGAGCCGCATTATATCGTTGATTTTGACCCTGACCTTGATGATTGATTCTTGCACTCCGTGCTTTTGGTTGGACTTGCGTATGTTCGACGTTGCTATGGGATTTCGTGATTTCGTGCATGTTGAGTGCGCAGGGTTTGGATTTTCATTCGTGCACGATGGATGCACCGATTTGGATTTTCGCGCTTGTTGGGCGCATGTCTTGAGATACGATTTTGGTGCACACCCGATGCACTAAATCGAGGTTCTTCGTGCATGTCAGATGCACCGGATTTGTGGCTGTCAGGCATACACGTTGCCTATGACAGATGCTTCGTGCACACCCGTTGCACCTAGATGTTGATTTGTGCACCTGTTTAGCACATATATGGATTTTTGATTTCCGTGCGCACCAGACACACAGGATTGTGTTATGTATATTTTTGAGATTTATTCTTTTTGGAGCAGTACATTTTTATGATATTGGATATTTGCTTTCATACTGAGCAGGACTAGTCAGAGGACAGTACCTGGATATATTTTGCATGCATTGATAGTCAAAGGGATTTCCAAAGAGTGAGCTATAGTCTCAGTATATACTTACGTGTCCGATATGACACGAAACGTTTTAAAACAAGGAAACCCTTCTGATTGTTTTCAAAACGGCGGAACGTGCTTATTAAACAAAGGATATATATATACGCATATATAGTTATTTTCTTATGAAAAACGTCCGCCACTGTGCAGTGTTACGTGTATCGCACAGCGACTTAAAAAGATTTGGCATGCTTTTACATCAGCTATTTACATGTATAGATTGGATGTCTACATGTGTAGTTCTGATCCATATCATATCGGTTTTGTATTGGATTTGACATTGTGTTTTTACCTTGACTCCGATGATTGCGGGATGCTTGATGGAGTGTTGTTTTTGAGTTATCTGCTCAGTATCCATGCGCATGCATTGCGCTTTGACGTTTTATGTATTGATGATTTCGGAGCCCCGACGACTTGGAAATTTGTATTGAATGTTTTAGTACTTGGGGATTTTAAATTTAAATTCGGGGACCGAATTTCTTTAAGGAGGGTAGATTGTAACATTTCCAAAATAATAAAATATTATTTTTGGGAATTTTTAAAATTTAATATTATTTTATTGATTATTTTAATATTAAATTAATAATTAAATGCAAATAAATGGAGAAAAATTATGGAAAATTCTAAAATGGGGTATTTATTGGAATTATGCCATTTTCAAGTGTTTGTGATCTTTTATATGCTAATTAAGTGCTAATCGCGATTAAAAATCGCTAATCGGATTTTTTGGCTTTTTGTGCAAAATTGTGCACACATCATTTTTGGACTTGTGTTACATTTTTCTAGCCATGATTTTATTTTGGGATCTCTATTTGAGTGAGAGGGGATTTAAAAGAAAAGGAAAATAAAAGAAAAAGAGAAAAGAATAAAGAATTGGTAGTAGGTGAGAGAGAGAGGCATGGACCTTTGACTTGAACCCTTGGCCATTTTTTCCCCTCTCATTTTCTCCCCCTCTCCCATGCTTGCTGCTGCTGCCTCTCCCCCATCTTCCTCCCCTCTTCAACTCCTCAAATCATCTCAAAAAACTATCTCAAAACCCTACCTCCATTTCACAAAACATGCACACAAGCCCAAGATCTATGCAATGGACCAAGAAAGATGGTGTTTTGGTGCTGTTGAGGATTCATGAGGGTCTTGTGAGGTAATTCTTTCACAATTAGAGTGTAAATTCTTGTGCTTAAGCTTTAATTCAAGTTTCATATCGATATCGTGTGATTTGGTACACTTTGGACAAAACTAGAGAGGATTAGGGTAATTTTGAGTTTTGACTTTGCAATTGAACTTAAAAGGTGACCTTAGACCCTATTTTGACCAAGACATTGACCTAGAACAACCTGAAACCCAAAAATACGGAATTACGGGACTTTCATGTCGGTTTGTGAGTGTTTAGAGTGTGCAGGGAAATCTGGAATGTACTGGGACTTTTTCAGACAAATTAAGTGACACCAGGGACCCAATTGAGACCATAGGAAGCCATCCTGACCAGACGGACCCCATTGGAGATAGGGGGGCCGGCCAGGCCGGTTTTGGGAGGGTTTTGGCCGGCCAAGTAGTGATGGAATGCATCGGGGTTGGTCCAGTAGCTCAAATACATCATATACAGCACCCTGGACTTGTTTATTTGGCTAAATTTGACCCGAGATGAAATCTGGGATCGTTTTCTTGGGTTGCTGCCTTACTTTCAGTATTTGGTTTTATGTATTTTGATTTCCACATTTTGGTGTTTGTACGTTATCTCGATCGTATGACGTTTGTACGACTGCATCGAGTGATTTCGAGTTGTTTTGCGAAGGCTAACCGTAGGTTCTAACCTATAGGCCTTTTAGCGTATCGTATTGGTTTTAGCGTGCCGTTTTAAGTTTTGATTTGATTTTGATGCGATGCGATACGTGTGATATGTGTAGGTACCCCGCGACGATCCGAGGCGATGCAGAAGATGACGGTGATATCGATACCGACACGCAGGATACAGGTGAGTAGATTTATATCTACGGGGAGAAGTCGGGTGGATGGCGTATAGCACCCCCGCAGTCCGTAGTGTTGTGTACGAATACGTATACACACGTATATTTATTATGTGTGGTTTAGATTAGTGATGGAAATAATGGTATTTTGATGATAAGAATGTATTGGTTTAGTATAGTGCGAACCCTAGAGTAGTGGTTGCACCCACACATACATTTACACACATTCTTGCATTCATTCTTTCATTTGATGGTGCGTATATCTACACATGGGTATGGGACTATGTGTTCATATACGGGTTGATGATGATACGTGGGTTTGAGATGATACTTGATGTGAGGCCGTGAGATCGGCGATGTGACATAGTTGCCTTTGAGGTGCGATATGATAGTTTTAGCGGGCCTTTGGACATGTGCTTTACCCGCATTCATACTTTGATAGATGATATCGATTTGTACTAGACTTAGAGTAGTACCCCAGATTGTGCGATCTGATGATAGTGATACCTGATATGTGATGAGATTGGGTGATATTGACCCCTACCCAGCTATTGGGATGCCGTACGACGATCTACCGTACGAGCCGATATTGATGATAGATCCGCACTCATAACTCGAGGATATCCTACGATATGTTATTGAGGCGAGATCACCGACTATCATATCTATATATATATATATACCGACTCAGATGTTAGGCGGTTTCCCTACCTGTAGCTCAGCTTGTTAGTTCAGCCGTATAGTTTAGTATAGTAGTTGACATTAGACTAGACCGAGTCATACCTATTTCAAAACTAACGAATCGGGGATATTTTAAAGATAAGCAGAAGGGTTATACGGATATTTTCAAAAGACGTATCTTTTCATAAAAACACCGTAGCCCTATTTTCAAAACCCTATGATTCGTGTTATTTCAAAAGGCACCATTTGTAGGACTTATAATAGATTAATGCAGATTAGTTACAGTTGCGTCTAGTATTCAGCTTCCGCTCATTATTGTGGTTCTCTTCGCATCGCATGCTTATATTATGTTTCGTACTACATTATTGATATCATGCTGTTAGGACACCAGCACCATTACCGATGATGCGTATGTACCACGTACACTTACTTGCCGGCTCACACACATCTTCATCGGTAATTGCCATGCCACGTACACTTTAGAAATACTATTGCATTGATACAGGTTGTTAGCTAACAATTTAGACAGGATGTTAGTATACTCGCCTTATATGCTAGATTAGACATCGTAGTTATTACCTGCTACTTCATGCATACTGTTATTCATTGTTATGCCGCATTCTTGGATTCTCATGCATATATTCACTATTTTACGTGTTATTGAGGTTTTGGATTTGGATTTCCGTGAGATTTTCTGGATTTGGAGGAAAACCGCAAAAACACAAATAAACATTATCTCTCTTTTAAAATAAAAGTGCGGTTTTCCCATGATGTATGAGTCGTCCACCATGAGTTTGCTGATGGATTTGGAAACCCGATTCGAGGAGACAGATGAACCGTTTCGGGTACATGGTGGACCCGGTGCGGTACCCCGGGGCAAGAGGAATGTGGTGATGATGTTGAGCCTGGCAGGGGAGTACTACCTAACGGTGATTTTACCCGACGCGTCGGATATCCGGAGGTTACCTTCGTGGTCTTGAGATTGATGGTAGGGGCCGGTCTGGACTGACGGCGCCCTAGATTTTGTGGTTGAGACTTTGAGATATCGGGATATTGGGATTTCGTTTGTGCCGATGCTAGGCACAGTTTTATGCTGATTTCATTATGGTACCTCATTTTAAAAATACAAGGGAAATCTCACTAAATTATGAAAACAGTTGCTTCATGTAAATGTATTCTGTTTTCACGCATTCATATCTCATTCATATGCTATATTGTTACCTGAGGCACTAGCACGAGTACTTGGCACTACACTCATGTATAGAGTTTACATTGCCAGTTTAGCATGCTTCAGCTTTATTCATATTGAGGTTTATTTATATCTGATCGTATTCACCTAGGATGGGTCGTGCATTCGATCTCTGCTTGTAGATATTTTCTATTCACGAGTTGGCAACTCACCCCCGTTGTGCCCCAGTTCTTGCAGGTTTGCCGTACAGTTCCATAGCGGTATTTCTGGCACACTGCTTCCTTTTTGGGTGACTTGCTTGGTTAGGTGGGTTCTTTTGTATCAGAACCGCTATTGTATTTGTATTATTTTTGTATCTAGAATTGTCCATCAACCAAAACTTGTATATTCTTTCAGACTTAGACTTCAGTGTTGTATTATTTCGACTTTAGAGTCGCGCTAGTAGTATTGCGGTTTTCTGGCTGTTTTTGAGTTTCTTTTCAGTTTCGATCCTCGCCCTATGGCGTTGTATATTATTATTGCTTGCGTGATTGTGACCGTCGATTGACGAAGAGCTAGCTCCCGCTTGGGGATGCCTTTTATCATGTGATATATTTATTGTTCTTGTTGTACCCCGTTCGGGGCCAGTTTTTACAAAAGAAACTCTGCCGAAATTTTCAGAAAATATTACACATTTTAAAAATTCATATTCGGCTTAGTTATTTAAAAACTTGATTTTTAAACATGTTTTCTTTACCTCTTAAAACTAGTTTTCCCTATATACTCCTTAAATGGTTTTAGATTTCTGGGCTTTTGGCTTACTTGGATCAGATGGAGTCCTATAGACTTCATAGGATTCAAGGGCCAGTCACGTGCTCTCTCGGGTCGTGACAAGTTTCACTTGATATCGAAAAGAGTTTTCGATAATGGGACTAAAATGCGGGGTTTATAACTGTTAGGCATGTGATGTCTAAAGAGGTTGCGGATTCCAATTGTTATAGTTTTAGACTTTCTTTTCTGTGACCGTAAGTGTAGTACGTAGTGGTATTGCCGATTGTCGTTGCTATACGTCGACGACAATCGGTGTATGCATACTTACTTACGTTGATGACATGTGATGTTATGTGTTGCTGGATATGTTATATTGGATCGTCGTGTTTGAATAGCCAGGGGTTTTTTATGTGAGATGAGTGTTTTTCATTTTCATTCATGTAAAAACTTGTATGTAATATTCTTTTATTTGGGGCACTTCCAGGTAGCGGAAGCTGTCACCCTTTGTATATTATTTACTTTTCCGCATTAGGATAGACCCAAGGAGGGGAGCACAAGTATCCGGGTTCTGGGGTCCAGTGGGAGACCAACTCGAGGAGTCGAGTCCGGGTCTCCTAACCCTAGAATTGGCAGGGTTGCTTGCCGCTCTCGTAGGGGTCTAGGGGTGTGGGATTGGCTATTCATCACGACCGTGGAATCCGTGTTTTATACTGGCCCGTATTGAAAACATGGACGTCCTAGTAGATCCAATATTTCATATGTTTCTTCTGCTGCGATATCTGTGATGTGATCATGTGATGTTCTGTGATGGATACTGTATATAGTATATATGATATATTATATAGACGTTACTTATGTTTTACACCCGCGCTAGCCCTGCCCTGCTCTGTCGTTAGTTACCTAACCTAACGGTGCACGAGGGGACATCGAGGCGAATGCGGATGGCATAAGTGTACGTCGTATTTATCTGTGATGTTTAGGTACTTAAATGATGGGACTTCATTAATGTGATTAATGAAAGAAAAGCAACCTAAGATGTTGTAGAATCAAATTTTAAACAAAACAGGTAGCTACAGTTCTTGCTTTGCATAGCGGTATATATACCCTGCACCTTATTCGATGAGGAAAGGACCGAGATCCCTTCACCGGGAGTGACTCCTTTAGCAATAACTGGCAGATGCTACACACTCGGTTTGCTTTTGATTGTTTTTGAGTTTTGCTTTGCACAGTGATATATATGATATATCCCGCACCTCATTCGACGAGGAAAGGGCCGACGATCCCTTCACCGGGAGTGACCCCTTTAGCAAAACTAGAAAAGCCTCAAAATCACTCCATTTCAAAACTTCATTTGATTCTACAACGATATCAAGTTCATTACGCAATAGGTTTCCAGAAAAACCTGTCGTAGCCCTCCGTCATTTCAGATAAAGACTATTTAGTATTCGTGCTGCGTTTGTTGACCTCTGTCAAGGCGTAGTGTGCGGTAGCTAACTAGTATTTTATCTGCTTATGCATATGATGCAGATTGGATTAGGGTATTCATACGACCTTGTTGACCTCTGTCAAGGGTCGTGCGAGTGGGTTTGATTCAATCAAGAAATGACGGGTTGAACTTGACTAGTGCACTATGGTTTGTTGACCTCTGTCAAGGTCATGGCACACTAGGGGCAAAATATTATCGGGAATTTCATGTGTTGAAATTTGCAATGAGATTGCATACCTTCTATGAGATAGTTGGATCCCGATACCCGCTGCGAGTAAGAGTTACTCCTGGGAGAGTTTTACACATTACAATTAGCCGATCAAGTAGGTGTCTAGAAAGGTGTTAACGAGGTTACGCCTCTGGGAAAACGAGCTTTACATTAATTAGGTTCGTGCGAAAGCACGGGGGACCTCCCTCAAAGTACCGACACTGGCCTGGCTGAAAGATTGGCGAACTTGTAGTGTGTAATTAATCCCGGCTAGTCTTTCCTTTTAGGGTTTGAAGGAAGATTTGATAAAAAGCAGTGGGAGCCATCCTGATTAGATAAGATAATAACCAATCTGATCTTGCACGAGCATACGCTAAAGTGTTTTCTTCTCTCTCTCTCCAGGTAGCGACCATTTCATGCCCTAATAAAGATAATAATATGGATGTATTGACTGAACCCGCTTATTATATTGAGCAGGGGAACGTTGGACCCGTTCTTTCTTATAAGAGTTATAAGATTGAACAGGGAATAGGAGAATATCTAGATTCTCAAGCCACCCAAAAGAAAATACATGTTGATGCATCTTCTTCGGGTGTGTTAGTTATTGAGAACTGTTTTTCAGTTCACCCTACGTCCTGGATATTAGATACCGGATCAGGATCCCACATATGTAAGCAGTTACATGGGCTACGGAAAGGTAGAGAACTGGGAAAAAGGTGATCATTCCGTTCAAGTAGGGAATGGGGCAAATGTTGCAGCCAAAGCTGTTGGCATATATCACCTGGTATTACCAAATGGTGATACACTAGTTCTGAATGAGTGCTATTATATACCGAACATGATGTGCAACATTATATCAGTCTCTTTATTAAGTAAAGAAGGATATAATTTTGTAGTAAAGGATAATGTTATGAACATATTCCTAGATCAAAAGTTGATTGCATCAGGCTCGTTACATAATGGCATATTCATTCTAATTCAGAATACGGTCCTCAATATACAAAACACACACAAGAGGAAAAGTTCAGAAATGAACGAATCCTACTTGTGGCACTGTAGACTTGGTCATATCAATGCGACACGACTGGCTAAGTTACATAAGGATGGTTATTTGAATTCATTTGAATTATCATCTTATGATACTTGCCATTCATGTCTCAAAGGAAAAATGACCAAAGCTCCGTTTAGTGGACACGGAGAAAGAGTTAATGAACTCTTAGGACTGATACATAGTGATGTATGCGGTCCCATGTCTACGCATGCCAGGAACGGTTCTTCCTACTTCATTACATTCACTGACGATCTCTCTAGATTCGGACATGTGTTCCTGATGAAACACAAGTCTGAAGCTTTTGAGAAATTCAGGGAATATAAGCACGAAGTAGAAAAACAAACAGGCAAAAGTATTAAGATCCTTCGATCTGATCGAGGAGGAGAATACTTAAGCAATGAGTTCCTAGATTATCTAAAAGAGAATGGGATTCTCTCTCAGCTTACTCCTCCTTATACACCACAGCACAACGGTGTATCGGAGCGGAGGAATCGCACCCTATTAGATATGGTGCGCTCTATGATGAGTACAGCTGAGTTACCTATTTCCTTCTGGGGGTATGCGCTTGAGACAGCAGCATACCTATTGAATCAAGTTCCAACTAAATCTGTACCTACCACACCATATGAGATATGGAGTGGGAAGAGACCATGTCTTAAACGAGTTAAGATATGGGGTTGTCTGGCCTATGTCAAAAGGCAAAATCCAGACAAACTCGAGGCACGGTCAGTTCTATGTAAGTTTGTGGGATATCCTAAACATTCAAATGGATATTTTTTCTACCACAGTGAACAACAAAAAGTATTTATTGCTCAACATGCCACCTTTTTAGAAAAGGAATTTCTTGCAAAAGAGATTAGTGGCTCTGAGGTAGAACTGGAAGAAGTTCCAGAAACACAAACTATAACTGAAGATTTAGTGGAACCAGAAGATTCGGTAGTACCCGACGAACCTCAGCCTCTCCGCCGATCTAGTAGGGTTTCTCGTCCACCTGAGAGATACTACGGTTTTCTCATTGATGGTGGAAGCGAGGATTGCATCATGGAGGATGATGACCCAACTAGCTTCGAGCAGGCCATCACAAGTGGGGACTCAGTGAAATGGCTGGATGCTATGCGGTCCGAGATAGAATCCATGTACACCAACAAAGTATGGACTTTGGAAGTTGCTCCTGAAGGGGTAAAACCCATTGGGAGCAAGTGGATCTTCAAGAAAAAACTTGGTGTAGATGGGAAAGTGGAGACTTTCAAAGCTAGACTTGTAGCAAAGGGTTTTCGTCAAAGACCAGGTGTGGACTATGACGAAACCTTTTCTCTAGTGGCTATACTTAAATCCATCCGGATCAAGCTTGCCATCGCTGCATATCATGATTACGAAATCTGGCAAATGGATGTTAAGACCGCCTTTCTAAATGGTGATTTAGAAGAGTGCGTGTACATGACTCAGCCAGAGGGCTTCGTAGACAGTGGGAGCAGCGGCAAGGTGTGCAAGCTGCTTAAATCCATTTATGGATTAAAGCAAGCATCGCGGAGTTGGAACATCTGCTTTGATGTCGTTATCAAAGAGTTTGATTTCGTCAAAAACCCAGATGAACCTTGTATCTACAAGAAGGTGGCAGGGAGTAAGGTTGTCTTCCTCGTATTGTACGTAGACGACATACTCTTGATAGGAAATGATATTCCTATGCTGCAATCGGTCAAGCTCTTCTTATCACAGAGATTCTCAATGAAAGATCTTGGTGATGCCTTCTGCATATTGGGAATCAGGATCTATAGAGATAGATCCAAACGGATATTGGGATTGTCCCAATCCAGGTACATTGACACCATACTAAAGAGGTTTAGTATGGAAGAATCCAAGCGTGGGAACCTACCCACGATCTCTGGAGTCACTCTCTCCAAAGAGATGTCTCCCAAGACTGATTTGGAGAGAGCTCGCATGCAAGGGATACCCTATGCTTCGGCTGTAGGCTCTATCATGTATGCGATGCTATGTACCAGACCCGATGTTGCATACTCACTAAGTGTAGTGAGCAGGTATCAAGCTGATCCTGGAGAGAGTCACTGGACAGCTGTGAAGAGCCTTCTCAAGTACTTGAGAAGGACTAAAGAGATGCTCTTGGTGTATGGTAGTGGAGAACTCCAAGTGGAGTCCTTTACCGATTCCAGCTTCCAGAGTGATAAGGACGACTCTAAGTCGCAGTCGGGCTTTGTCTTTACCCTTTACGGAGGGGCAGTTAGCTGGAAGAGTTCCAAGCAGGAAACCGTGGCAGACTCGACGATGGAGGCTGAATACATCGCTGCCAACGATGCTGCCAAAGAGGCTGTCTGGATCAAGAAGTTCATTACTGAACTAGGAGTGGTTCCATCCATTGAGCATCCAATACCTTTGTATTGCGATAACAATAGAGCAGTGGCTTTGGCAAAGGAACCCAGGTCCCATCAGCGATCCAGGCATATTATGAGGCGGTATCACCTGATCCGGGAGATAGTTGATCGCCGGGAGATCGAGGTCAGGAGGGTTGACACGAAGAACAACACGGCAGATCCACTCACGAAGGCCATTCCCCAGATACAGTTTGAGAGACTCTTCGGGATGCTCGGGATGCGATACTACAGCGGCTGGCCCTAGTGCAAGTGGGAGATTGTTAGTTGTATGTATGCCCTAGAGGCCAGTATTGTACAGATGATGTATATTATATTGGATGCTTGGACATATATAGAGATGATTTTCTTGCTCGATATGATAGTATGCTATCTGGTTGCTCTTTATCTTAACATGTATACTAGTCTCTTTATATTGTCTTATAGTTACATGTTGGTAAAGCCCTTAGGATGTGTACTTGACTACCTGGACTATGATGCAGATCATACTAGTGGGGACATGGTAGTCCATAAGTACATCCTTCAAGGTCCCTAGTCGTGGGTGTATCGAGACGGGGCATCGATATACCAGTGTAGACTAGCGTATACACTTCTCGACCCATGTGATGGGCGATGGATGATCCCATATCCATTGGTGTTTGACATCAGAGATGGTATACGGGTGCTCAGTGGAGACTGGGTACACTGGACGGACTCGCCGAGAACTCCCAGATGGTATTATACCCCACGTCAGATGGCAGTTCTCAGGTGACACTTGTACAGGTTAGTCTGTAGACCCGAGATCGTCATAGAGTCTTGTGTGATTCCCACTGTGCTTTGATCTCCACCTTACCACGTCCATGAGGGCATGCAAAACGGTGGTCTTTGGGTACAGTCCCGAGTCACATGGAGGCAATGAACGATAGGAGGGGTTTCGTCTCTCCCGGTATTGGGAGTTGATGTTGCGCTGTGCTCGATTGGCCGTAGCAGGGAAGTCCCTGACCAGGGCTGATCAGAGATTTGCTGGTAAGTGTTACCAGTAGTTTCTCGACCCGTTGCGAACCTCACATCGGCACGACTTATCGGGTTATTGGGGTCTGACGTTTACCACCCCTAGACTTGATATGCGACATATCAGACGAAGAGACCGGACTGTACGGTTAAGTGTTACTGGTCGGATTCGCAGGAGTGTGAGCGGGCTAGCTCGTCGATCTTCTGATTGCTCAATACCCGGGTGGCCGTTACGTTTAGCAGACCGCTTGCGGCTTGTGGGTGCTTGATATGATCATCATCTGCTACCGGCGTATTGACGAGTCTTTAGAGTCCTACACAGAGGTTTCCTGGCTCAAGCGAAACGAAATAGGAGCGCATATGAGATATGTGCGGGACCGAGAATGATGCGTGTATATGATACCGTATTTGATTCTCGCGATTAATGTTTCGATTGGTTGTATGAGATATGACCTAGTTATCGAATCATTGATTCGATAAATCGATGCATTGAATACTGGTCGGTTATGTGCGACATGACCGGATCATTGAATCAAGTGTTGATTTAACGATTTAATGTATAATTATATATTTGATATATTACTTTGCATTAACTAGTATAGGTTCACTTTAAACGGATTTTCTCACTTGATTTGCACATTGTATATGTGATATGCTTTTGTGCACATATTTGTATCATGTTTGATGATGCATACTCATTTGGTTAAGTGTAAAGGATTAAACCTAGGTTAAGTAAGTAATTAGGGTTTTTATTATCCATTCTTTTCATTTATTTATTTTAGAAAAAGAATGGCATATGAATACAAAATGGTTGCTTTCTTTCTTGAACCTTTGTGAAGCTTCATGAAGCTTTGACCCAAGTGACCAATTTGTCTTCATGCTTAACCCTAACCACTCTTTTAACCTTGGTCAATTCTCTACACCTAACCATGGTTCCCATTATGATAAGTATTGTTTTATTATTCATATTTACAAGACTTATCATAATTCTAGCTTCATCTTCTTCTTCACTTCAAAAAGGAAAAGCTTGATGCCATCAATGGCAACTTCATTTCTAGAGTGAGAAATCCAAATCTAAAGTGAACCCACCTCCTATTTCTTCATCATCTACCTCTTGCCAAGTGGTTTTGGGTGTTTTCTTCACAAGTTTCACAACTTGGTGAAGTCGGAGCTTAAACTTGTGCAACCTCGACGTAGATCGTCTTTGACACGAAGCCGACGACCTTGCTCGCCCGTTTTTCCGATGAAGCCGACGAATGAGTCTAGGATTCGTGATGGACAGCGAGAGCACACCCACATGGAGCTAAGGAAGTGGGGAACCGGATCTACAAAGGTTGTAGCATCTAACTTTTAGTTAAGTAGTTAACTAGATTCTCATTTCGCCTAAACATCTAGTCAACGATCCGTGTTAGGGTTTCTCGGCACCAATAATTTTTGAAATTGGCATGGTTGATGCCTTGTGAGACTTTATTAGAGTGCCTAGGAACCTTACACTGTACACATGTCACCAGGGAACTGCTATCTGACGTCAGCTATAAGACCAACTAGCATGTTCCCGGCGAGTCCTGTCCGGCGTATTCATAACCCAATGAGCGCCTGTATACATCTTAGGTGAACCAACTGACACCAGTGGCTTATGAGACCGGCTACCGCCCCTCGTCGGGGTCTCAACTGTATACACTAGTCTACTATGGAGTATCGATGCCCTGTCTCGAAACTCCCACGACTAGGGACCTTTTAAGGATGTGCTTATAGACTACCAGCTCCCACGTATATGATCGCCCTCATACTGCTGGCAGTCAAGAAAGAATCCTAGGGGCTCTATCAACGTGTAATAGTGACCTGAAAGGTCACCTGAAGCAGTACACAATGATAAAGGTAAACCAGATAGTATACTATCATCCTGAGTAAGACTGTCCTACCGGTATAGGTGCTCCCTCAATCATTGCAATCACGTGCCTGTGATCCAATAATTGACTCTGAGGGCACTATCTCCAACACATTCTGTATATGTTTGCAAAACAAGAAAATAATCGCAGATATAGCAGATTCACCGTATCCTATAATCTTGCTTAAAACGTTTTTAAAAAAACACTAATTTGGTACAAAATGGTATTTTAGTGTAAACTGAAGAAATGACTTGGTTTAAACAACATTAATAGAACCTAATTAAGTTAATCAAACCCTAAAAACCCTAACTTACCCTAATCTTCACTTAAACCACCTAATTAGCACTAAAACTCACAAAAACACAACTTTTAGCTAATTAAAACTACAAGTTTAGCAATAAAGTGATTTGGGTGAGCTTAATTCCTCAAATTTGTCTTATGGGGTCTAAACTTGCTGCACTTGCTTTCAAAGGCAAAGATTTGCCATCAAGACCAACAAAGGAGGTGTTTTGCAAGGGTTTAATGAAGAAAAGATGAATTTTTGTGTAGGGATTTGTGCTTGGATGCAAGAAGAAGAAGATGATGATGATGAATGTGCTGCTGCAGCTTTTGCTGCAGCTGCTGTGGGTGTAGGAGAAAGGCAAGAGAGAGAGAATGTGCAAAGTCAACACTCCCCCATGCCTATTAAATGCACCATGGCTCATTTCTTTTCTTACCTTTTTTTTCCTTTAAAGCATTATTTTGTTTTGGGTTTTATTTAAAAGGAATAAAATGAAAAATTTGAAATGGTATACATGTTAAAACTTGGCCTAAGGTGAAATTTTGCATGCTACACTAATTTTGCTTAGGAAAATATAATTAAGAAAATTTTCTCATTAAGTGAACACTAAACTAATTAATAATTATAAAACACATTTATATATAAGATCACATGATTTCACAATTAAAGTTTGATTTATTCTAGTTTATGTGGAAGTTAAATGAATTACGAGATTTTATGAAAAACACGCTTTAACGCTAATTAACACGAACTTAGTCTAAACGAATTCCAATGTGTTACAAAGGTAGTCGAGAATTATTGATTCGGATCAAATGTTTCTCAGGTGGTGATGGGTTTTATACCAACACTGAATATCAAGTTATTAGGGGTCTGACTTTATCCACCCCCTAGACTCGATATGTGATACTCATAGATGAACGGGCTGGAATGTACGGATATTGACACCGTCAAGCTCAGTAGGTTTTCAGGACGAGTTTGCTCATCGGCGTCCCTTTCACTCAATACCTGGGTAGCCATTACGTACAGCTAGTGCCACTAACGTGCTTGTGGTTAAACCCACTGCCAGCGTATTGACGAGTCTTTAGAGTCCCACACAGAGGGTTTCACTGCTTCGGGCGAAACCTTATAGAGGCCGTATGGTTTTATGGCGGGCTTCGATCATATACGTGCACTTGTGCACGGATCATGATCGGACGGATAATACTAGTGGGCTTTAGTTTAAGCCGGATCCTAGTATTATATTGTTGGATTATTTTAGTCTCGCAATATTCGTATTCAGTCAGAATACGGATGCGGGTATGTATATACGGATGAGGGATATTCTTGTAATTCGTTACAAGTTTACTTCAGAAAATGCGTTTTCATATTGTGTTAAACATTTAGTTTAAATCTTTATTTTGTGTGGAAAGTGTGACTCATGGTTCATGCATATGCACTTGTGACTCATGGTGGTGGGTCATGATGGCATGATGTGTGTTTTGTAGTGTTGTGAGATATTTGTGTTAGATATTTTTTCTTGAGTTGGTTTTTTCTTTAGTTGATATAACACTCTCACACAACTCACACAACACACACAATGAAAGAAAAAGGCAGCAACCCATTTTTTTTTCTTGCCTTGCTCTTTTCTTTTGCTCACACTCTTCACACTTGGCATCTTCTTCAACCTACACCCAAACTCTCTCATTAGTTGAGAATCCTTGGGTGTATTGAGACAAAGTAATCACAAACTCTCTCTACTTCATCTTGGCTATCTAGGCTAGCAAATTAGATACCCGAGTTGCTTCGGTTTTGAGGCGGGAGCCCGTATTACGAACCCTCGACGTGGTTCTTCTTCGATGCGGGGAGACCGGAGATCAAACTTGATCGGGGAAGCCGTGAGGAGCTTGGGACAGAGGTTGAATACCGAAGGACACGGATCGATCGGTATAACCTCTCTAAACTCCTTTACATATAGCTAGTATAGGGTTAATGGTACGATTCGTAGATTATGGTTCCGTTAGCGCCGGTTTCTAAAAGTTTTTGTTCCGCATTTGGCCACGGATTGATGGCTGGGGTTCTGCCAAAACCCAACAATATATAATAATCTCCCACTTGTACTAAGGCCTGTAGTTGGTGCAATAAGTGCCCACTATCTACATTAGAACCAGTTGCCGACGTACCGCATGCCCAACATCTCGAACATTTTCTCAAACTGGACTTGAGAGATGGCCTTGGTGAATGGATCTGCTTTGTTGTCTTTCATGTCTACTCTCTGTACCTCAATGTCCTGGCGATCCACTATCTCCCTGATGAGGTGATACCGCCTCAAGATATATCTGGATTTCTGATGGGACCGTGGTTCCTTTGCCAAAGCCATGGCTCCATTGTTATCGCAATACAAAGGTATTGAATTAGCAATGGATGAGACCACCTGAAGTTCAGAAATGAACTTTCTCATCCAGACTGCCTCTTTTTAGGCATCATTAGCAGCAATATACTCAGCTTCCATCGTGGAGTCAGCGACGGTATCTTGCTTGGAACTCTTCCAACATACAGCCCCTCCATTTAGGGTAAATACAAACCCCGAGATGGACTTACTATCATCCTTATCGCTCTGGAAGCTGGAATCGGTAAAGGCCTCCATTTGAAGGTCTCCATTACCATACACCAAGAACAGCTCTTTAGTCCTTCGTAAGTACTTCAGAATGTTCCTAACAACAGTCCAGTGTTCCTCCCCTAGATTGGATTGATACCTGCTTACTGCACTCAGTGCATAAACTACATCTGGACGAGTACACAACATCGCATATATTATAGATCCTACCGCCGAAATGTTCGGTATAATGCTCATGTGAGTCCTCTCCTCATCAGTCTTTGGAGAAGTCTCTTTGTAGAGGGTGATCCCTTAACAAGCGGATAAATTACCTCGCTTGGAATCTTCCATACTAAACCTCTTTAGTATGGTATTTATGTATCTCGATTGGGACAATCCCAACAATTTATTAAATCTATCTCTATAGATCTTAATTCCTAGAATGTACGAGGCATCACCCAGGTCCTTCATGGAGAACCTCTGCGATAAGAATAGTTTGACTGATTGTAGCATAGGAACATCATTTCCTATCAAGAGAATGTCTTCTACGTACAATACGAGGAATATGACAGTACTCTCTACAATCTTTTTATAAATACATGGTTCATCTACATTTTTGATAAAACCAAACTCTTTGATTGTATCATCAAAGCAGATGTTCCAACTCCGTGATGCCTGCTTTAATCCATAGATGGATTTAAGCAACCTGCATGCATTTCCGCTGCTCCCACTATCAATGAAGCCTTCTGGCTTATCCATGAAAACACATTCTTCTAAATCACCATTTAGAAATGCCGTTTTAACATCCATCTGCCAGATTTCATAGTCGTAGTGAGCAGCTATAGGAAGCAGGATCCGAATGGATTTAAGCATTGCGACTGGTGAAAAGGTTTCATCATAGTCCAAGCCTGGTCTTTGACGAAATCCTTTTGCATCCAACCTAGCTTTATAGGTCTCCACCTGACCATCCACACCAATCTTTCTCTTAAAGATCAACTTTCACCCTATGGGTTTTACTCTAGACGGTGCAACCTCCAAAGTCCATACTTTGTTGGTGTGCATAGATTCCATTTCAGAACTCATGGCATCCAGCCACTTCACTGAGTCACTACTCATGATAGCTTGCTGAAAACAAGTAGGATCATCATCATCTATGATGCAATATTCTCTATCACCATTAATTAGAAAACCGTAGTATCTATCAGGTGGGCGAGAAGTCCTACTAGATCTACGGAGTGGCTAAGGTTCGCTGGGTTCTATTGAAATCTCAGGTTCAACCAAATCATCGGTATTTGTTTGTGGTTCTGGAATTTCTTCCAGTTCTACAGCATTGCCAACTATGTCGTATGTAAAAAATTCATTTTCTAAAAATATGGCATACTGAGAAACAAACACCCTTTGTTTCTTCTTATGGTAGAAAAGATATGCATACGAATGTTTTGGATATCCCACAAATTTACACAAAACCGATCGTGTCTCGAGTTTGTCTGGATTCAGCTTTTTCACATAAGCCGAACAATCCCATATCCTAACTCGTTTAAAAGATGGTCTCTTCCCATACCATATCTCATATGGAGTGGTAAACACGGTTTTGGTCGGAACCCTGTTTAATAGATATATTACAGTCTCCAATGCATGCCCTCAGAATGAAAGTAGTAACTCAGCATCACTCATCATTGACCGTACCATATCTAATAGGGTACGATTTCTCCGTTCTTACACACCGTTGTGCTGTGGTGTCTACGGAGGAGTGAGCTGAAAGAGAATCCCATTCTCTTTTAGGAAATCTAGAAACTCTGTGCTCAGGTATTCACCTCCTTGATCTGATCGATGTTTCTTAATACTCAAGCATGTTTGTATTTCTACTTCAGATTTATACTGCTTGAATTTTTCGAAGGCTTCGGACTTATGTTTCAACAGGAACACGTGTCCGAATCTCGAGAAATCATCAGTAAAAGTTATGAAGTATGAAAAACCACCTCTCGCATGTGTAGACATTGGTCTACATATGTATGAGGCCTAAGAGTTCAGTAGCTCTCTCTCCGTATCCAGTAAACGGAGTTTTGGTTATTTTACCTTTGATACAAGACTGGTAAGTCGCATAAGATTTATATTCAAACGGGTTTAAATATCCATCTTTATGTAGCTTGGTTAGTCTTGTTTCGTTAATATGACCAAGTCTGCAATGCCAAATGAAAGCTTCATTTATGTCTGAGATCTTTCTTTTGTTTGTGTGTTGTATATTGAAAACTGTATGTTGATTTAGGACGTATATCCCGTTATTTAATTTACCAGACCCAATCAACTGTTGATTAAGGTTAATGTTCATAACATTAGATTGTAACACAAAATTATATCCTTCATTGTCCAACAACGATATTGATATAATATTACATAACATCGACGGTACAAAATAACATGGGTTCAAAACCAATATACAATCTGATGGCAAACCAAGGTAATACTCTCCCACTGCTACAACATGTACAAAGGAACCATTCCCAACTCGGAGAGTGTGATCACCTTTCTTCAAAAACCTGCTATTTCTCATCCCCTGCAAACAATTGCAGATGTGAGATCCTGTCCTGGTATCTAATACCCAGAAAGCAGAGTTAATTGAAAAACAGTTTTCTGTTACAAACACACCTGAAGTGGAAGCATCACCATGCTTCTTCTTCTGGAGTTCGGCAAGGTATCCAACGCAGTTTATCTTCCAGTGCCCAGTCTTGTGGCAGTGGAAGCATTCCCCTCTTCCTGACGCAGCAGCCCATTTCTTGTCCTTTCCCGGTGCCTGTAACGCCTTAGATTTCGGTTAGTGTTAGTTTAGACGATAATGCGGGTTTTTGGTAAAAAGTTTACCAATTTGGGTTCCTCACATTTTATAACATTTAATTAATAATTTATTATTATTTGTTATGGCATGCACGCACGTGTGCACGTTAATGTGAGGGTTGGTTTTGTGTTGATCTAGATTAGTGACCTTGACAACTTAACCTAATCTAATCCTTTGCTTTATCCCAATCCTTGTTTTAATCTAATTCTTAATCTAACCTCTTGATATTTTGTGTGAGAAGAGAGAGATATTTGTTTTGGAGAGAAGAGGTGGCATGGTGTGTGAGAAAGCACTAATAGTGCATTAATACAAGTGGTGCACTCACCTCTTACTCTCACCTCTCTCTTTCCCTTTAACTTTTCCTTTTCTCTTTCCCTCACACTCATTTCCTTCTCATTTTCTTCATATCTCTTCACCTCAAACTGAACACTTCACCAATTCCTCACAAAAACCATCTCAAAATTTCATCCAAACTCACAAAAAATCACATCTTTTGCCTGGTTTTATCTCTTGGATTCCTTGGAGCTTGGGAAGCTAGGATCTTTGAGTTCTTTTAGTTAGGTAATGATCTCTTGCTGTTAGTCAAGTGCTTATTGTGTTGCGAAGCTTGTTAGTTTCAGTTTAGATCGTTAAAAGTTAAGTTTTGTGCAAATATCGTATTTTTAGTGTCAATATATGACATCTGTGATCTGCTGTGACCCCGAGAGTTTACTAGAAAACCAAACAATGTAGTTGTGTTGTACCTGAGATCCTGAGCCTCCACCTCAAGCTCGAACACCCTTGCTCGGACCATGGCCGGCGACAAGAAGCCTTTTTCCGGCGACGTCGGATTTTGGGTTGAGTCGGTGTGTGGGTTTTTGTGGGTTGCTCTATGCTGTGGTTTAGGTGTGTTTGGTCCTGTTTGATTTTTGGGTTTTCTCAGTATGCAAAATCTGGGATCACATAGGTAGTTTCTTGTGTTTCGTTTACGCGCGATACGTTATACGACACGGATCGTGCACTTTGTGTGATTTTGCTCTTGGGTTGGTTTCGTCGTGTCGCTACGCACGTTAGCCATAATACGAACACTTGAGAGTATGTTTTGAGTTGATGCATCGATCAAATGTAGTTTGTACGTGTTTTGGGTCTATTGCTAATATATACTTGTTTCATTGATTTATGTTTTAGGTTCGCAAGCGGGGACTTCGGGCACTGCGAAGAAGGGAAAACAGGTGGTTGGCTTTACGTAGCTAGGAGCGTTGGTGAGCAGATTTAACATCTACAGGGGAATCGCCCGCATGGCGTTATGCGTCGGGGCTAGAGATGTTATAATATTTTCGCATATTCTATTTCATATATAGAGTTGTGCATGCACCTTATTGCTTAGATACTAGTTGTGCTTGGACTTGTACCCTTAGGACACTGCACTATTATTGACGGCTCATGTTGCACGAGCACTGATTGTACGCCACACACACCGTCAATAATTGCCATGACACGCACAAAACACATACCTATATGATATTGTTTGGTTAGGGACATTGAGACATTGATTCATATTTCTTTATGCATATGACATATAGCATACCTGTATACCTACAAGCTTACATATATTCCTTGACATGGTTACATGCTAGTTACCTGTATACCTATACGGTATTGTACCATTAGTGATAAGTATATTTCACACATAATAGCTACATGTATACCTTGCATACATACTTCACTTATACCTGGAGGGTATATAGATCATTACTGATAGGTAGATATATATACCTTGCAATACCTTTATATTTACACATATATCTGGCTATAGCTACATGTTTACCTTTACTTGATGTTATATAGACTTGGAGAAATTAGTAACCGCATGATATTTATATTAACTTGTTGCAATTAAATAGCGGCTTTTCCTTTATATGCTCACACTACAGTTTTATGTTGCACATATTTTATTCATGGATTTTCGCATTGAGATATGGATTTTTCATGCTGTTTTCTGGATTTGAGGACCGTGGTAGTTTCATGAAATTATGCATTATTTGAAAAACCCAGTTTCTCTTGATATGATATTTCAGTATCCACCATGATATTTATCGGTTCTGATATATAAACCCCATGCGAGAAGGAGTCGGGGCCGTATGAGGGTACATGGTGGGGCCGGGAGGTATCCCGGGGCAAGAAAGGGATTTTGATGTAACATGTCGATGAGGCCTAACAGGGGAACCATACCTTCCGGTGATAATACCTATGACTCGGCGGTTATCGTGGGGATACCGACGGGAGTCATGTACGTATGGATACGTCGAAAGACAAGGGTCGAAGCTGGGCACTCGGGTTTTCGGAATAGCCTATGCTACGTATCTATCAGGGGCCAGTCTAGGTGACAGCACCTGATAGATCAGTATTTTTGTGTCGAAACTTTACACATTGGTTTCTTGATATTTTTACTCCTAAGTATATATAACAGTAGAATGGGATGCTGTTATATATATATATATATATATATATATATATATATATATATATATATTAATGGAATGGGATGCTAATATATATGTATACATATCAGTTTATATACATCATCATATTTATTCATGCAAATATACTTAGGATATATGTGATTTACTTGATATTGGATACATGATATATGAGATTTACTTAATTTTGGATACATGATATATGAGATTTACTTGATATTGGATACAGGATATATGAGATTTAATTGATTTTGTACATTCAGGATATATGAGATTTATTTGTTGTTGTACATTCAGGATTTGTGAGACTTACATGATATGAGAGCCAATTTGGGGGCTGATTTGAGGAAATTGGGATTTGGATTGTCTTGATGGATTTTGGTCCTACCACGATGTCAGGATTCCGTGGAAATGACATGTTTCATCCCATACTTGGCATTTATTGTTTATGCACTGCTTCATGTATTAGTAGTTCCTGATAGAATACCTTCCATGACTGTTGCATTTACATACTTTATTTTATATGCATTGCTTAATGTATTAGCTGTACCTGCTTATAACGCCTTAGATTTCGGTTAGTGTTAGTTTAGACGTTAATGCGGGTTTACTGTAAAAAGTTTACCAATTCGGGTTCCTCACATTTTATAACATTAATTAATAATTTATTATTAATTGTTATGGACTTGCACGCACGTGTGCACGTTAATGTGAGGGTTTGTTTGTGCTAATCTTGTTCTTAGCAACCATGACACTTAACCAATTATCTAATCCCTTTTCCTTAACCCTAATCATCAACCATTTCTTTGATATTTTGTGTGTGAGAGAGATATTTGTTTTTGAAGTGAGGAGGTGGCATGGTGTGTGAAAGCATTAATGATGAATTAATGCTAATGGTTACACTCACCTCAAGTCTCACCCTACACTCACCTCCCTCTCTCTTATCCTCACAAACTCTCTCATTTCTATATCTCTTTTCATTTCCCCCATTCCTCTCTCTTTTAAACTGAACACTCTCATTTTCCATCAGAAAACCATATCAAATCCTTCACGATACTCACAAAAATCACATCTTTTACCATCTTTTGCCTCTTGGATGCCTTGAAGCTTGCAAAGCTTGGATCTTTAAGTTATTTGGGTTAGGTAATGATCTCTTTCTGTTCTTTAAGTGATTTTTTTGTAGCTTAGCTTGTTAGTTTCTGTTTTGAACACGTTTTGTATCGTTTCGTGTAAATATGGTATTTTTAGAGTTGTTTTGGGGTCTCGGATGATCTTCTATCAAACCAGTTATTTGTTGCAAAAGTTCCCATCACAGTAACCTAGTGTAGTGACCTAGAACCTACCCTCAAAATACGAGCCCATTTCCTCCACTTCGGGCCGCAAATTAATTGCTTCTGGCAGCAAATTGCGGCCAGACTGAGGACTTAAGATTTGGGTTTTTGTGTGGGGGTCTCTGGGGTTGTTTGTGGTCACATGGTACTTGCAACTTTTACAAATTTTTGGTACAGAAAAATCTGGGACCACTTTGCGTATTTCTAGTGTTTCGTTTCACGCGATACGTTATCCGATACGGTGAGTGTTCTGTGTTGCTGTTGCTCTGAGTTGGTTTCATAGTATCGCTATACACGTTAGCTACAATACGAACACTTTAGAGTACGTTTGTGTTGTCGTGTTGATCCGTGTAGATTGTACGTATTTTGGGTCTTTTGCTAATATATACTTGTTTGTTGTTTTATTGTTTTAGGTTCGCAGGCGGGGACTTCGGACGCTGCGACAAAGGGAAAGCAGGTGGTAGGCTTCACTTAGCCAGGAGCGTTGGTGAGTAGATTTAACATCTAAACGGGAATCGCCCGCATGGCGTTATGCGTCTGGGCTAGAGATGTTAATATTGTCGCATATTCTATTTCATTTATAGAGTTGCGCATACACCCTACTGCTTAGTTAATTGTTATGCTTGGACTAGTATCCTTAGGACACTGCACTATTATTGACGGCTCATGTTGCACGAGCACTGATTGTATGCCACACACACCGTCAATAATTGCCATGACATGCACAACCCACTTATAAATATGATATTGTTTGGTTAGGGACATTGAGACATTGATTCATATTTCTTTACGCATATGACATATAGCATACCCTTATACCCACATGCTTACACATATGCCTTGACATACTTACATGCTAGTTAACTGTATACCTATAGAGTATTGTACCATTAGCGATAGGTACATACGCACATAATGACATAGCTACATGTACACTTTGCATACATACTTACACTTATACCTGGAGAGAATATTACATCATTACTGATAAGTAGATACGTATATATTTCTATACCTTTATGTTTACACGTATATCAGCTATAGCTACATGTTTACCTTTACTTGATGTTATTTAGAATTGTAGAAATTAGGAACCGCATTATATTTATATTAATTTGTTGCAGTTAAATAGCGGCTTTTCGTTTATATGCTTACATTACAGTTTTATGTTGCATATATTATTTTCATGGATTTTCGCATTAAGATATGGATTTTTCATGATGTTTTCTGGATTTGAGGACCGTGGTAGTTTCATGAAATTATGCATTATTTTAAAAATCCGGTTTCTCTTGACATGATATTTTAGCATCCACCAAGAGTTTTAACGGTTCTGATATATACCCCATGTGAGGAGGAGTCGTGGGCCGTATGAGGGTACATGGTAGGGCCAGGAGGTACCCCAGGGGAAAGATGATTGATGGATCTTGCCGATTGAGCCTGACAGGGGAACCATACCTTCCGGTGACTTTACCTATGACTCGGCGGTTATCGTGGGGTTACCGACGGGAGTCATATACATATGGATACGTCGAGAGGCGAGGGTCAGAGCTTGGCACTCGAGCTTTCGGTATAGCATATGATACGTACCTATCAGGGTGCCAGTCGCGGTGACAGCACCTGATAGGTCAACATTTCTGTGTCGATACTTGACACATTGTTTTCATGATATTTTACTCCTAAGTATATATAACAGTGGAATGGGACACTGTTATATATATATATATATATATATATATATATATATATATATTAGTGGAATAGGACGCTAATATATATATATACATATAAATTCATATACTTCATCATATTTATTCATGCAAATATACCTAGGATATAAGAGATTCACTTGATATTGGATTTTGGACATTTGAGATTACTTGATATTGTACATAAAGGATATATGAGATTTACTTGATATTGTACATTCAAGATTTGGGAGACTTATATGATATGAGAGCCAATTTGGGTGTTGATTTGAGGAGATTGGGATTTGGATTGTCTTGATGGACTTTGGTCTAACCACGATGTCAAGATTCCGTAAAAATGACATGTTTCATCTCATACTTCACATTTATTGTTTATGCACTGTTTCATGTATTAGTAGTACCTGATAGAGTACCTTCCATGACTGTTGCATTTACATAATTTATTTTATATGCATTGCTTCATGTATTAGCTGTACCTGCTAGAGCCCCTTTCATGACTGTTGCATATATACATTGTCATATCATTTCTTCATGTATTAGTAGTACCTGATAAAGTACCTTACATGATTGTTGCATACAGATTGTAATATTATTGCTTTATGTATTAGATGTACCTGCTAGAGTATCTTTCATGACTATTGCATTCTTATGACCTTTTATTGCTTAGCTTACAAATGTTAGATTCGTGTTGTACATGCATACTTGCGATTACCTGCATATGTTATTTACTATTCACGAGTTGGAAACTCACCCCCGTTGTGCCACAGTTTGTTTTGCAGGTTGTTCCCCAGAGTAGTCGTGGCAGGCTACTCATCTATCTGATCATCTTTTGCTGCGGATACCGCTTCAGCTCATAGTGTGCAGTTTTCTTAGGTGGGTTTTGTGGTTATCCGTAATGTTCCTTGTATATTCGTTGTATCCTGTACTCTCCATCTACTATTATCTTGTTTGACTTAGAGACTTGGTGTGAGGACGATACTGTATATTATTTTGTGACTTAGAGTTCTTTTATCCAGTTTTATTATATCGTCTTTTATTTCTTCGCTACGGCGTCACATATCTGTTGTGGTGGTTGTTTTCAGCCTTCAGGCGTGTATTTTCCCCCGTTTGGGGATGCTTTACTTATATTTATGTTGTACCCATTTTTGGGGCTAGTTTTTACAAAGGAGGTGCTGCCCAAATTTTTAAGAAGAATAGTTGGACATTTAAAGAATTTGGGTTTAGATTTCAAAGGTTTTGAAAATTCTATTATCACTTTCTTAATACTTTTGATGGTTTAGATTACCGGGTTTTCGGCTTATTTAAATTGCGTTACGCCTTTAGACGTTGCGTAGTTTAAGGGCCGTCACGTGCCGATTTCGGGTCATGACAAAGTTGGTATCAGAGCGCTAGGTTTTACCTTTCGGAGTGTAGGATCACCTTGGTATGATGGAGTAGGTAGCTCAAGCAGAGTAACGTAGTGTGTGTATGTCCGCGACATACTCACGATGTGGTACTCCGCCTAAAATGACCTAAGTACAAATTGCTAGAAATTCCTTCATTGATGATTCATATCCTTGTGATTCGATTTCCGTGTTCTTATCGAATCTTATTTCCATTTATAGCCTTGCCATAGATGACTATGGGGACTCAGAGTGATGCAGCGAGGGCCAAGATCAGAGTTGACTCGGGTGGGACAAGGACTGATCAGGATGCCACGCTCGTCGCACAGGAGCAGATGGATCCGGCTTCAACAGATAGTATTGCTAGACTTGTGGCAGAGATGCAGGACATACGCCAGACGATGAGTTCATTGGTTGAGGCCATTCGAGCGCAGCGACAGGAGATTGTCACCCCTGTTACCCAGTTGTTCCTTGCAATCAGTACACAGCATTCCGTCACCTACATAGCACCAGTGGATGCATCCCTAGTTGACGAGGCACGCCTTCCAGAGACTTTGGGAGTTCCGGAAAAGTGGAGTACTTGTACCGGTGTACCAGCCCAGAGACAGAGGCTTAGTCGTCGAGACAGATTTCATGACCGTCGCGGGAGTAGCAGAGGCTTAGGACAAGGACAGTCGTTCAGCTCTCATCCCCAGGAGGGTCAGCAGCCATCGTATGGATGTTTTCAATGCGGGAGCCTTCAACACTTCGTCAGACATTGTTCCTTAGCACCGCGTCAGACTCATATTCAGAGAGGTCGTGGACGCGGAAGGTTCACTCACAGGGGACAGTTTGGCAGAGGAGGAGTTCAGCCAGTTGCGGGTTGGGGGCATACACGAGAGTTTGCTTCTACTCATCGGTACGCACGGGCGTCCAATGCAGAGTTTTCAGGTATTCTTAATTCGTATGTTCTTTTGATGTACTTGCTTGATTTAAACACTTTGTGCCATGGTTGGGACGGGAGTCGTGTTAGGTAGATCAGCCGTTTGTTGTGTTAACTTTTATCAGCGATTCTTTTGTTGCGAGACACGTATTTCAGTCGTGTGCCAATCGGATAGGAGATAGAGATTCGTCCGTCGTTTTGATCCTTTTAGAGATGTTGGATTTGACGTTCACCTGGGCACAGACTGGTTAGCTACGTGCTAAGCGTCTGTGGACTACCGCGAGAAAACAGTTAGGTTTGTTTTCCGAGCAAGTCAGTTCTTGTTGTGCGGGAGGACAGTGGTGCTGCCTTTCACAGCTTGAATTCAGCCTTTTTCGCTAGTCGGCTTTTGAGGAGAGGATGTCGAGGTTTCTTGGCTTTCATTCGTGATACCGGAGCCACAGTGGGTTTGTTGGACCGGGTTCCTTTCGTGTGAGAGTTTTCCGACATTGTTCCAGATGGGCCGGCGGAGCTTAAGAATCAGCTGCAGAGTTGTTTGTTGGGGGGCTTGTGCGTCTGAGTGTTTCGCCTTGGGGAGCTCCTATTCTGTTCGTCAAGGAGAAGGATGGCAGTTGAGGTTGTGTATCGATGGATCGCCAATTGAACCGGCTTACGGTGCGGATAGGTATGCTTTACCCCGCATTGAGCTCCAGAGTGCGAGACTTTTTCTAAGTTTGTTTGGGATCAGGTCATCATTGTTGCGGGTTCGGAGTGATGACATTCCGGAGACTGCTTTTACGTGTGCTATGGGCAGTACGTGTTTTGGTGGTGTCGTTGGACTCACCAATGCCCTAGCAGCATTCGTAGATATGATGAACCAGATTTCTTCAGGCCCTTCCTCGACCAGTTTATTGTTGTGTCATTGATGACATTCTGGTCTTTTCCAATGTTTCGTGAGGAACAGGAGCAGCACTTGAAGATTTACTTTGCAGACATTGGGAGAGCGCCAGCTGTTTGCTAAATTCTCAGAGTGTTCCTTCAGGCTTGATTGTGTTGACTCCTAGGACTTGTAGTTACGGGAGACGGTTTCGTATGGTCCCGAGGAAGATCGATGCCGTACAGCTTTGGCCCAGACTTGTGTACGGATGGAGTTCCGCAGATTTTTGGGCTTAGCAGGTTTTTACCGCCTTTTCATGAAGTATTACTAATGTATCGCTGCACCGTTGACTGGACTGACCGGAAAGGAGGTTCTTTTTCTTTGGACCGAGGCATGCGTGCGGAGTTTTCGGCAGTTGAAGACTTGGTTAACAACTACATCAGTTCTTTCTTTGCTTTCTGGTTCGGGTGACCTTTTTGTTTAACTATGATGTTTCGCGAGTAGGGCTCGATTTTGCTTTGATGTGGCATTATAGAGTTATCGCTTTTGCTTCCCTACAGAGGAGAAAGTACAAGCAGGATATCCCACTCATGTTATGGAGATGGCCGCGGTGGTCTTGCGTTGGAGATTTGGAAACACTACTTGTTCGGAGAGTCGTGTCAGATTTTCACGGACCGCCAGAGCTTAATGTACATCTTCCTGTAGCGGGTTTTGATTGTTGAGATAGTCTTCTGCAGATTTACAGTTCTTGTGCGATCGTTGAGTACAGCTTAAGTTCGCTTCTACTGAGGGTATAGCTTGCTCATGTCCGCGCCCGGCCATTTTTCCTTAATTGCTTTCGCGAGGCACTGCCCACCGATGCTCGTTCGTCAGAGGTTCTTGAGCATACTTGGCTGGGTAAAGATTCGGAGTCCTTGGTTTGTGATAAGGGTGTGCTAAGTTTAGGGACGCGTTTGTATACCTGATACTATAGGGTAGAGAGGCGAAATCCTAGAGCAGGCACATCAGTCATCTTTCTGTGTTCATCCAAGTTCCACCAATTTGTAGCGTGACTTCTGAAATCGTTACGGGTGGGCAGGGATAAAGAGTGAAGTTTCGGATTTCATTTCTAGGTGTTCGTCTTGTTTTGAGCTAAGGTTGAGCATCTAAGACTGGCTGGAGAGTTGCAACCTTTAACCGTTCCGAAGTGGGAACGGGAGCAGACCTTTACGAATTTCGTTATGGTGTCTACCCAGGTCTAGACAGGGTGTGACTCCATTTGGTGTTTGTTTTCCGGTTATACTCGGTTTGCTCAGTTGTTCTTTGTTAAGTTTGTGCGTTGCACGGAGTTCCTTCATGCGTTGTATCCAATTGAGGCACCCTTTCGCTTGCCGTCTTGGACAGGAGCTTCAGGAAGCCTTGGGTACTGGTTGAGCATTAGCTCCGCTTTCCATCCGTTGGCTGATGGTTAGACATAACGGACTATACAGAATCTGGAGGATATGCTTGTGCATACGTACTAATTGTTGTCGGCAGTTGGGATCGTCATTTGCCATTGTTAGGGTTCTCCTTCGATAGCAGTTATCAGGAGACATTCAAATTGGAAACCTTTAGGTTTGATTTGTTAGGTCGTTTCGATCACCATTCTATTTTTTTGACTTTGCGTGAGTAGGATTTTTGGACCCCGGCTAATCTAGAAACTTCGGAGATGATCCAGTTGGTTCAGGTTAGGATGAGAGTAGTCCAGTGCGGACAGAGGTCTTATGCCGACCATGGTGGTCGCAGGTTTGAGTTCGCAGTGGGAGATCATGTATTCCTACGGATTTTTCCGATGAATCACGTGTTGAGTTTTGGGAAGCTTATCCCAGGATTATAGGTCCTTTTGAGATCCTTAAAGCGAGTTAGTTCCGTTGCCTATAATTTGGCACTTCCGCCCAGATTATTGACTATTCACCCCGTATTCCTTATGTCGATACTTTGCAATTACCTTCATGACCTTTCTCACATGATTCAGCAACAGACCATTTAGTTTGGATGCGATCTTTTCGTTCACCGGCAGCCAATTGTGTTAATGGCTCGGCAGGTGGAGAAACTTCGGTCAAGGGTCTTACCATCTGTGAAGGGTTTTTCTTGGACATAGCCGTATAGTGAGGTGATCACTTGGAAGGCTACGAGCGAGATATGAGAGTTTTGTAATCTTCTTTTTGAAGGTACGCTTAGTAAGAATTTTAAATTCGGGGACGAATTTTTATAAGGGGAGATTGTAACGCCTTAGATTTCGGTTAGTGTTAGTTTAGACGTTAATAAGGGTTTACATTAAAAAGTTTACCAATCCAGGTTCCTCACATTTTATAACATTTAATTAATAATTTATTATTAATTAATATGGACATGAACGCACGTGTGCACGTTAATGTGAGGGTTTGTTTGTGCTAATCTTGTTCTTAGCAACCATGACACTTAGCCATTTATCTAATTCATTTTCCTTAACCCTAATTCTTAACCATTTCCTTGATATTTTGTGTGAGAGAGAGAGATATTTGTTTTGGAAGTGAGGTGGTGGCATGGTGAGTGTGAAAGCATTAATGGTGAATTAATGCTAATGGTTACACTCACCTCAAGTCTCACCCTACACTCACCTTGCTCTCTCATATCCTTACACACTCTCTCATTTCTCTATCTCTTTTCATTTCCCTCATTCCTCTCTCATTTAAACTGAACACTCTCATTTTCCATCACAAAACCATATCAAATCCTTCAAAAAACTCACATCTTTTACCATCTTTTGCCTCTAGGATGCCTTGGAGCTCGCAAAGCTTGGATCTTTGAGTTCTTTGGGTTTGGTAATGATCTTTTTCTGTTCTTTAAGTGCTTTTTGTGTAGCTTAGCTTGTTAGTTTCTTTTTTGAACACGTTTTATATAGTTTCGGGTAAATATCGTATTTTTATTGTTGTTTTGGGGTCTCGGATGATCTGCTATCAAACCAGATATTTGTTGAAAAAGTTCCCATCACAGTAACCCAGTGTAGTGACCTAGAACCTATCCTCAAAATACAAGCCCATTCCCTCCACTTCAGGACGCAAATTAATTGCTTCTGGCCGCAAATTGCGGCCAGACTGGGGACTTAGGGTTTGCATTTTTGTGTAGAGTTCTCTGGGGTTGTTTGTGGTCTCATGGTACCTGCAAATTTTACAAATTTTTGGTACAAAAAAATCTGGGACAACTTTGCGTATTTCTATTGTTTCGTTTCATGCGATATGTTATCTGATAAGGTGCGTGTTTTGTGTTGCTGTTGCTCTGAGTTGGTTTCGTAGTGTCGCCATACACGTTAGCTACAATACGAACACTTTAGAGTACGTTTGTGTTGTCGTGTTGGTCCGTGTAGATTGTACGTATTTTGGGTCTTTTGCTAATATATACTTGCTCTGTTGTTTTATTGTTTTAGGTTCGCATGCGGGGACTTCGGACGCTGCGACAAAGGGAAAACAGGTGGTAGGCTTCACTTAGCCAGGAGCGTTGGTGAGTAGATTTAACATCTACTGGGGAATCGCCCGTATGGCGTTATGCGTCTGGGCTAGAGATGTTAATATTGTCGCATATTCTATTTCATTTATAGAGTTGCGCATTCATGCTACTGCTTAGTTAATTGTTGTGCTTGGATTAGTATCCTTAGGACAGTGCACTATTATTGACGGCTCATATTGCACGAGCACTGATTGTATGCCACACACAACGTCAATAATTGCCATGACACGCACAACCCACTTATAGATATGATATTGTTTGGTTAGGGACATTGAGACATTGATTCATATTTCTTTACGCATATGACATATAGCATTCCCGTATACCCACATGCTTACACATATGCCTTGACATACTTACATGCTAGTTACCTGTATACCTATAGATTATTGTACCATTAGCGTTAGGTACATACACACATAACGACATTGCTATATGTATACTTTGCATACATACTTACACTTATACCTGGAGGGAATATTACATCATTACTGATAGGTAGATACGTATATTTTGCTATACCTTTATGTTTACATGTATATCAGCTATAGCTACATGTTTACCTTTACTTGATAATATTTAGAATTGGAGAAATTAGGAATCACATTATATTTATATTAACTTGTTGCCGTTAAATAGCGGCTTTTCCTTTATATGCTTACATTACAGTTTTATGTTGCATATATTATATTCATGGATTTTCGCATTGAGATATGGATTTTTCATGATGTTTTCTGGATTTGAGGACCGTGGTAGTTTCATGAAATTATGCATTATTTGAAAAACCCGGTTTCTCTTGATATGATATTTTGGCATCCACCATGAGTTTTATCGGTTCTGATATATATACCCCATGCGAGGAGGAGTCGTAGGCCGTATGAGGGTACATGGTGGGGCCCGGAGGTATCCCGGGGCAAGACGATTGATGGACCTTGCCGATTGGGCTTGACAGGAGAACCATACCTTCCGGTGACATTACCTATGACTCGGCGGTTATCGTGGGGATACCGAAGAGTGTCTTGTATGTATGGATACGTCGATAGACGAGGGTCAGAGCTAGGCACTCGAGCTTTCGGTATAGCCTATAATACATACCTATCAGGGTGCCAGTCGTGGTGACAGCACCTGATAGATCAGCATTTCTGTGTCGATGCTTGACACATTGTTTTCATGATATTTTAATCCTAAGTATATATAACAGTGGAATGGAACGTTGTTTGTCACGACCGAAAATTTGGCCCGTAACCGGCAATTAAACTACATAACGTCAACAGGCGTACGCAACATAAGTAAGCCGAAAGCCAAAAATCTAAACCACCCAAAACTGGATAAGTTGAGAAAAAAATATAGTTTAAAACATTTGGAAAATCACAAGTAAAATCTCTAACTATAGTTTTTATTCTTAAAAATTTCGGCAGCACCTCCTTTGTAAAAACTAGCCCGAAAACGGGTACAACATAGATAATATATAAAACATCCCAAACGGGAGAAAATCACATCCAACGGCGGAGACAACCACCACAAACATATATACGATACCGAAGCGAAGAAATATAAAAGAAAACTTCTTAAAGAAGTAAACTTTTCAACAAAACCGGCTTCCACGAGCAGGGCACCCAAAGTCACCAAATAATAATGCAACACCAAATCCTCACAACTCGTCTCTAAGTCAAATACAAGAAGTGGTAGATGGAGAATACTAGATCCAACAAAAGATATACAATGTACAAACAGATAACCGCAAACCCACCTAAAAGCAAATGTCCCACAGCCAAACGTAGCGGTATCCGCAAAACTAGAGATGATAAGACGCCCTGCCGCGACTACTCAGAGGGTAAGTCCTGCAAAACACTGTGGCACAACGGGGGTGAGTTGCCAACTCGTGAATAGTAAATAATATCATACCGAAATCGCAAGTATGTACTAACAGCGATGATCAATAACATGTAAGCTGTCAGCATAAGTATGACAATATGAATATGCAACTATCATGATCGAGGTACACCACCAGGGTACTATATCTACATGAATCAAATGCATATCACTGAATACTGAGTGCGGGATAATACATAATCTCATGCACAAATCATAAGCATGAAAAAACCCAGTGTAAATCAACAACACCCAAAATCCCAAAATACTCAGATCGGCCCTCGGATCGATCCTCAAATCCTGTAAGTCTCATGGAACCTGAGTGTCAAACATCGACACTCTAAAACATCATGAAAACCAGTGCCTAACATCGACACGTAAATACTCGTATCCATACTTTCCTCGAAACCCAAGTATCCCACCTCGACACTTGTGTTCTACGTATCGGTCTTTCAAAATCCATATATCTCTCGGAATATAAGTGCCTAATATCGACACTTGAAATTCCCATATCGCATGAAAACATATCTCAAATGCGTAAATCCATGTAAAATAACATATGCAACATAAAACATCAATATGAGCATATCACGGGCAAAGTCCGCTATTTAACTGCATCAAGTCATTAAATAATCTCGCGGTTCCTAAATATCCAAATCTAAATTCCATTTATATACAGCGTCCCATTCCACCGATATATATGTTATAAAAAGCTGATTATGTAACAATAGAAAAGTATATGTGCGAGCATGTAGGTATATTATGGTATATGTATAGGCATGTAGGTATACAGGTATGCTATATGTCATATGCGCTATCGCACAAGAATAACTGTTTCTATGTCGCTAGCCAATAGCAAGGTATATCAATGAATATTTGTGTTGTGCGTATCATGGCAATTACCGACAGTGTGTGTGTAGCATATCATTGGTGCTCGTGCAACATGGACTGTCATTAATAGTGCAGTGTACAAAGAATACAGGTTCAGGCACAACAAGTCTCCATATGCAATGAAATGCATGCATCATCTCTATATGAGCATATAAACATGCATCTAATATCATATCTTATCTAGCCCTGATGCTTAACGCCATACGAGTGATTTCCCCGTAGATATTAAATCTACTCACCAATGGTCTCGAGCTATGAAAATCCGACCACCTGCTTCCCTTTGTTCGCAGCGTCCGAAGTCCCCGCATGCGATACTATAATTTCACAAACACATAAACAGTGCAAAAAATCACAGAAATCGACCAATATCACGTAAAACTACGTTTTAAACGATGCACCAATTTTAAACTAACTCATAATTGTCCGTCTAGTGGTTAACGTGCGTGACGACACTACAAAACCAACCCAAGCGCAACAGCTGCACAAGATCACGATTCATGTCGGATAACGTAACACGCAGATTGAAAACACTAGATTATAGGAAAACGATCTCAGATTTTGCATACTGTAAATACTAAAAATTTAAACAGTACCAAACACCCCAAAATCACAGTAGGCAACTACCCATCAAAACCAAATCCCAAAACTCCCCTCAAAATCCGATGTCGCCGGATTTTCCCGTCGGGTCGCCGGCCAAAACCGGTGGGGTGGGTCTCGTGTCTCATGTGGAATCCTAGGGTCACTAGTACAGCACTACTATCTTGTTTGGTAAATCACTAAAATTTCCAGGTCACAGCAGATCACAGAGGTTCTAAAAAGACACAAAAAATACAATATTGCACCAATCGATACTTTAAGAGTTCTACACCATAAACAACAAGCTATACATCATAAAAACTCCTATTTAACAGTTTAGGGATTGTACCGATCAATACTTGCTCACAAGATCCAAGCTTTCCTTGCTCCAAGTGATCAAAGATGAAAAAGCAAGACTTGATGTGTTTTTGTGATTTATTTATGGAATTTTGGAGATTTATTGAGCTTGGATTTTTGCAAATGGTGAAAGAAATGACCAAGGGCAGAAGAAGGAGGAGTGGCTCAGCCAAGAGAGGGATGGTGAGGAATTGTGTAGAATTTTCTAGCTAAGCTTTGTGATAAATGCACATAAATGCACATCCATGCACATGCCACCTCTCCCATTCTTTTCTTTTCTTTTAAAACTTAATTCCCTTTGCACAAACAAATATCTAGATATTATGTGAAGGTTTTTGGTTTACTCAAGTTTGATTTATTAGAATTGATATAAATTTTGGAGTAATTATCCAAACCCAAAATGTAAATACCACATTAAAAATAATATTAAAATACGGAAAAATTCTATCTGAACCAAAACTTCCCATATACCCCTAAAGCTCGCACACTAGCTTTATTTTAGCTAAACTAGGTGCTGGCAAGTCTATATGGACGTTTGATCACAGTCGGTTTAAAATGGAAAATACCGACAATTTTACCCTAAAGCGGAAAAATTCGCATAACGATTTCTAAAACGTTTCAATCTCTCCCTTATAGAAATTCGGTCCCCGAATTAAAATTTCATACTAAGCGTACCTTCAAAAAGATATGGGAATTTCTTCTGCATCCCACTCTCGGCCTCCCAAGTGATCTCCTCACTAGTAGCGCTACGCCAAAGAACCTTCAAAGATGGCAAGACCTTTGACCAAGTTTCTTCACCTGCCGATCCAAAATAACTACCGGCTGCTCGGTGAACGAAAGATCGTGCTTAAGCTAAATGGTCTCATGCTAAATCATATGAGAAGGATCATGAAGGTATCTACGAAGCTTCAACACATGGAAAACGGGGTGAACATCCGGAAAACTAGGCGGGAGCGCGAAACGATAAGCAACAGAACCCACTCGTTCAAGGATCTCGAAAGAATCTACAAATCTAGGACTGAGCTTCCCTATCTTCCCAAATTGCATAACTCATTTCATCGGAGAAATCCTCAGGAATACATGATCCCTCACTGCGAACTCGAGTCTGCGACGACGACTGTCGGCATAAGACTTCTGCCTGCACTGGACTGATCTCATCCTGTCCTGAATCAGCTGGATCTTCTTCGTAGTCTCCTGAACTAGCTGGGGTCCCAAAACTCTACTCTCGCTGAGTTCGGTCCAACAGACCGGCGATCAACACTTCCTACCATATAAAACCTCAAAAGGTGCCATCTGTATAGTCTCCTGAAAGCTGTTGTTGTAGGAGAACTCAATCAGCGGCAAGTGACGATCCCAACTGCCACCAAAATCAAGCACACATGCACGGAGCATATCCTCTAGAGTCTGTATAGTCCGCTCCGACTGACCATCGGTCTGTGGATGAAAAGCGGTGCTAAAACTCAATCGGGTACCCAAACCTTCCTGAAGCTTCTCTCAAAGACGGCTAGTAAACTGGGTGCCTCTGTAGGATATTATGCATGTGGGAACACCATGCAAATGCACAATCTCATCTATATACAACCGAGCATAATGAGCATAACCGAAAGTGGTCTTCACTGGAAGGAAGTGAGCCGCTTTCGTCAACCGGTCGCCAATCACCGAAATGGAGTCATACCCTCTACTGGTCCTGGGTAGACCCACAATGAAGTCCATGGAAATATGCTCCCATTTCCACTCCGGAATGGGTAAAGGCTGCAACTCTCCAACCGATCTCTGATGTTCAGCCTTGACTTGCTGACAAGTCAGGCACCTCAAAACGAAGTCCGAAATATCGCGCTTCATCCCTTCCCGCCAGTAAAACGAGTCCACTAGCTTCTCAATGATTGGAAGGAAAGCGGAAAAAGAATTTCTTGATTGACAGCTATGCTAGTATATACTTTCTCTCAAGTCATGATACATCTTGGTGGAACCTGGATGAACGCTAAAGGCTGACTGATGTGCCTGCTGTAGGATCTCGTGTCTCAACCCATCAGCATCTGGTATACACAAGCGAGTCCCGCATCGTAGCACACCCTGGTCATCAATCATGAACTCCGAAACTGTACCCTGTCGAACAAGCTCAAGAATCTCAGACAAACGGGCATCATTGGGTTGCGCCTCATGGATACGATCAAGTAGTAGTGGACGGGCGCGGACATGAGCAAGCTGTCCCCCAGCGGAAGTGAACTCAAACCGCACTCTACCATCACACAAGAGCTGCCAATTTACAGAAGACTGACGCTGAACTGCGCTCAACTGCAACAAGCTACCCCCGGGCCTACGACTCAAAGCATCAGCTACCACATTCGCCTTGCCCGCGTGATAAAGGATCTCACAATCATAATCCTTCAATAGCTCCATCCAACGGTGCTGTCTCAGATTCTGATCTCACTGTTGGAAGATGTACTTCAAGCTCTTGTGATCCGTGAAGATCTGACACGACTCCCCGTACAAGTAGTGTCTCCAAATCTTCAGCGCAAAGACCACCGCGGCCATCTCAAGATCGTAAGTTGGGTAATTCTTCTCGTGCTTCTTCAGCTGCCTAGAAGCGAAAGCAATCACTCTATCGTGCTGCATCAATACACAACCGAGCCCCACTCTAGAAGCATCATATTAAACAATATAGCCGCCCGATCTAGAACGCAAAGATAGAACTGGTGCTGTCGTCAACTAAGTCTTTAACTGCTGAAAACTCTGCTCGCACGCATCGGTCCAAAGAAAAGGAACTCCCTTTCGGGTCAGTCCAGTCAGCGGTGCAGCAACACTTGAGAAATCCTGCACAAAACGGCGATAATAATCAGCTAAGCCTAAAAAGCTGCGGACCTCGGTCACCGATACAGGTCTGGGCCAAAGCTGTAGAGCCTCGATCTTCCTCGGGTACACCAGAATACCATCACCAGTCTCCACATGACCCAGGAAGTCAACTCTATCAAGCCAAAACGCGCACTTTGAGAATTTAGCATACAGCTGGCGCTCTCTCAATATCTGCAAAGCGATCCTCAAGTGCTGCTAATGCTCCTCACGACTCCTAGAGTAGACCAGTATGTCATCAATAAACACAATAATAAACTGGTCGAGGAATGGCCTGAAAATCCAGTTCATCAGATCCATGAACGCTGCTGGCGCATTGGTGAGTCCGAACGACATCACCAAAAACTCATAATGCCCATAGCGCGTACAAAAAGCAGTCTTCGGAATGTCATCATTCCGAACCCGCAACTGATGATAACCCGAACGCAAATCTATCTTGGAAAAATGTTTCGCACCTTGGAGCTGATCAAATAAATCATCAATGTGAGGTAAGGGATACCTATTCCATACCGTAACTCGGTTCAATTGACGATAATCCACACACAACCTCAAACTGCCGTCCTTCTTCTTGACGAACAGAGAAGGAGCTCCCCACGGCGAAACACTCGGACACACAAGTCCCCTATCAAGCAATCCTTGCAATTTATCTTTAAGCTCTTTAAGCTTTGTCGGAGCCATCCGATAAGGCGGTATAGAAATAGGCTCCGTTCCAGGAATCAGATCAATGCAGAACTCAATATCGCGCTCTGGCGGCATCCCAGGTAACTCATCGGGAAAGACGTAGGGAAACTCTCGCACGGTAGGAACCCGGTCTAATGACTCCACCGTGGCTCCAGTATCATGAATGAAAGCCAAGAATCCCCGACATCCCCTCCTCAAAAGCCGACTAGCGCAAATGACAGAAATCAAACTGTGAGAGGCGGCACCACGGTCCCCCTGCACAACAAACACTGACTCACCGGGAAAACAAAACCTAACTGTCTTCTCTCGGAAGTCCACGGACGCGTAGCAAGTAGCTAACCAGTCCATGCTTAGGAGAACGTCGAAGTCCAACATCTTAAGAAGTATCAATTCGACGGACAGATCTCTGCCTCCTAAACGGGCATCACACGACCGGAACATGTATCGCGCAGCAAACGACTCTCCAACAGGAGTAGTCACGACAAGCGGCTGATCTAGCCAACACGACTCTCGGCCTAACCTTGGCACGAAGTTCGTAGAAACATACGAATGTGTAGATCCTGGATAAAAAGAACATGTGCATCATAAGAACATACAGAAAGGGTACATGAAACTACAGCATTGGACGCCTGAGCGTCCTGGGGAGTCAAGGAAAACACCCGAGCCTGCCCTCTACCGGCAACAGGCTGACCTCCGCCTCTACCACCCCACCCTCTCGGTACAAAAGCACCGCGACCCTGACCTCTCTGCATAAGAGTCTGACACGGAACAACAACCGGCATAAGGGGCAACGCCCTCTGAGGTGGAGAAGGTGGTAAGGTAACCTGCGGTACAGCTGCCTCGCTCACCCATGGCTCAGCACAATCTCGAACCCGATGACCCATACTCCCGCACCGGTAACATCCAGATGCAAATTGCTGACCCTCCTGAGGGTAAGAGCTAAAAAGACGACCTCGTCCCGAACCTCCACTACTTCCAGTATCTGAACGGGAACTGTCACGACGTCTAAACGCCCTCTTCCCCGCCGGATCACCAGTACGAACCCTCTTTGGTTCCGGAGCAACTGACGACTCAGAAAGACGCTCCTCCACCAATAGGGCTGCATCCACTGCTGCCGCATACGTGTCGCAATGCTGAATGCTGATGGCTAGGAACAACTGTGTAAGCAGGCCTCGAACAAACCTCTTCACCCTCATCTCCTCAGTCGCCACCAAGTACGGAGCATACACCGACAACTCGGTAAACAGTACATCATACTAAGACACCGGAATCTGGCGTAATGACTCAAATCGGCACGCTCGCGCATCTCTGATGCTCGGTGGAAGAAAACGGGCGTGGAACACCGTCACAAACTCAGCCCAGGTCATAGGAGCAAGACCTGCGGCTCTGCCCCTCTCTAAGGACTCACACTACTTCTAGGCAAGACCCCCCAGACGGAAACTCGCGAACTCTACCCATCTCTCATCGGAGCATCAGAGCGAATGACAAATCCTGGCCATCCGGTCGATAAATGACTACGGATCCTCAGTAGTATATGTGCCAGTGAACACCAGAGGCCTCAGCCTCATGAACTCGGTCAGAGACACGGTAATAACCTCCGGAGCCATAACTGCTACTGCCGGAACTGTAGGGTTAGTATAGCACCTTAGCAAGGTTTAGGAAGGCATCACACATACAATATTGAAATTTTTGAGGTGCTAAACAACCCCTAACCAAGATCTTAACTAGAGAAATAGGGTAAACAAAGCATGTAAACAACTTTACATCTAAGAGAGAGGGATTACAACCTTTGTAGTCCGCTCCTTCGCTCCATAAGCTCCGTGTTGAGGTTCCTTCGCTGTGATCATGAAGTACCCGGACTCTAGAAAGGCTCCATGAAGAGAAAGATGCAAGCTTGCTTCCAATCTTCAACTACTAGGATAATCTACCTTGAAGAATCTGAAACCCAAGCTCTTGCTTCACTAATCAAGTATTAGCAAAGAAAACACCCTAATCTAAGTGGCTAGAATAGATGAGGATGGTGAAGTAGGAATTTAGCTCTCATTTGTTTTCTTTATCTCACTCAAAATCATCACAAACCTAAAAGCTAGAAAGCTTTTTAAGAGGAAGAAGAAGAAGAAATCTATTTTTGATGAATAATGAAATCCTTGTGTGAGGTTAGAATTACAACCATGGGTTAAGAATCAAGGCTTAACCCTTGTAGAGAATTAACTATGGTAAAGGGTTTGGGTTGGGTTAATAAATATCTACTCAAAATATCATAAGTCAAAGTCAAAGCTTCAAGAAGCTTCATGAAAGCTTCATCCAAGCTTAACCCTAATCCAAACCCTAACCTTGTTTAAACTCTACAAAGCATGTTGTATTTGTAACCCTAACGTGTTACAATAATATATATCACAAATACAATATTTATTGTAACAAAATAAAATAATACAATTAACATATATCACATATATATCAATGTATTATCCAAGTGAGAAAAAGAATCTTTAAGTGAGCTAATATTAGTTAATGTAATATATATCAAATATATAATTATACATTAAATTATCGAATCAACACTTGATCCGATAATCCGGCTATTTCACAAATAACCGACTAATATAATCTGTATCAGTTGATCGAATCAACACTTGATCCGATGACCCGGCTATATCACATATACCCGGCCGATATCACATATCGCGAGAATCTAATACGGTATCACATACACGTATTGTTCTCGGTCCTGCATGTAAGTCTACGTTGCCCGTCCCGGTTCTTTCGGGGATGCGGAAACGGTGAAAAACGATTTTTAGGGTTTATGGTAACATGGACTAGAAATCCCGGATCTTTGCTAAACAACACACAAGCAACAACTATGAGCTTTACCTACTCGGTTAGTGGGTTATACCTTAACTTGAACTCCTTCTCTTGGACTCCTTGTGGTGGTGGGATGGTTCTCTCCTCGTCGCCTTCTCTTGCCGAAGATGGATTCACCTGAGGGTCTCTACCTTGAGCTCCATCCTCGATCTTGAGGTAACTAAAGTATTAGGTTTGCTAAACCTTCAACCTTAGGATGAGTAGAGATGAGTTTTGGTGTTTTATCTCCAAGGAAAATGGTTCTCAACACATGAGAGGTTTTTGCCTTGAGCTAGAGGAAGAGGGAGAGCAAAGGATGAGAGAGAAGATGCAAGTGAGAAAAAAATGAGTTTTTCAACCAAGCTCTCATATTTTAGAAAATGATAACAATAATAATAATTAACAATTTGTGATGGTGAGTTGATGAATGACCATTATCATTTCATTCATTAAATGCTTGTGCAAAAAATAAGAAGCATCTTTGAAAACAAATGATGATGGTCAACAAGTCTACTTTGGTCAACCGGTCAACTAAAGTCAACAAGTCAACAAAAGTCAAGAATTCAACTCAACCATGGCACAATAATTGTTAACTAATATTATTAATCATATTTCCTATTCTCATTAGGGTTTGGAAAAAGACAACAGTCAACTATGCATACACACCCGTACCAAAAACCCTAATGAGAATCATCTGCCTCTGTCTCAGTCAACTGTGCATACACACCCGCATCCGTGTTCCGAGGAACACGAATACAATGATATAAAACTAACCCCAAAACATATACTAGGATCTGGCTTAAACCAAAGCCCGCTAGTAATAACTGTCCGGACACCAAACGTGCATAAGTGCGTAGATGTGAACGAACCCCGTCGCAAAACCATACGACATCTACTCTGTTTTGCCCAAAGGCGAATAACCCTCTGTGTGGGACTCTAAAGACTCGACACTACGCTGGCAGTGGGTTTAACCACAGACCGCAAGCGGCACTAGCTGTACGTAACGGTCCCCAGGTAGATGTCGATAAGAAGATTGAAGAGGTGAACCCATCCGAACTCCTATTGAGCCTGTATGTGACAATCTCCGTATAGTCTGGTCCGTTCATCTGAGAATATCGCATGGCAGGCCTAGGGGGGCGGTAAACGTCAATCCCCTAATAGCGGTACAAGTCGTATCGGAGTGTAGCCCAGAACACCCTGAGATAACACTGGAAAACCTACCAGTATATCTCGCTTGCCCTGGCTAGGGACTTTGTGTAATGGCTCTCCTAGACACAGCGCGATATCAACCCCCAATACCGGGAGAGACGAATCCTGTCTAACCGTCACTGCCTCCAAGTGCTTCGGGACTGCACCCAACTCCTACCTGTTTGCACGACTCCTTTGAACCGTGGTAGGGTAGTAATAAAAGTACAGTGGGAACACACTCGAGGCGAAGTGGCAGTGTCAAGTCAGCGGACTAAGTTGTACTCATGTCACCTGGGAACTGATAACTGACGATAGGTATAGTACCAACCAACAGTTCCCGACGAGTCCTGTCTAGTGTACTCGTAACCTAACGAGCACCCGCATACTATCTCAGGTACGACGTACTGACGGCTGTAGGACAGACCGCCTCCCCTGCTGGGATGAGAAGCGTATACGCTAGTCTACTCCGGAGTATCGATGCCCTGTCTCGATAGTCCTATGACTAGGGACCTGTATAAGGATGTGCTTATAGATTACCCATCCCCCACAAGTGTGACTGCCATCACAACGCTGGTAATTAAGCAAAGATCCTAAGGGCTCCACTAATGTGTATAGGCGATATGCTAAAAGAAACACATGTACACATTAAAGTAGAAACAAACCAAGTAGCATACTACCATTTCGAGCAAGATTGTCTATACAACTGTGAATATCCCAAGCTTCCATCAAGTAATATACAAACTAGTATGATACAGTAATAGCCTCTAGGGAATATACACTAACAATCTCCCACTTGCACTAAGGCCATGTACTGGCGTATCGAAGACCTATCATCTCGATCAGCCGCTCAAACTGAGTCTGGGGTAAGGCCTTCATGAGTGGATCAGCTGTGTTATCTTCTGTAGCAACTCTCCGAACCTCGATCTCCTAGCGACCCACGATCTCCCTGATCAAGTGATACCGCCTCAAGATGTGCCTGGACTTCTGATAGGACCTGGGTTCCTTCGATAAAGCTATATCCCCGTTGTTGTCGCAATACAGAGGTATTGGATCAACAATGGACGGAACCACCTGAAGTTCTATCAAGAACTTCCTCATCCAGACGGCTTCTTTTGCGGCATCAGATGCAGCGATATATTCCGCTTCCATCGTCGAGTCATCAACGGTTTCCTGTTTGGAACTCTTCCAACACACCGCCCCTCCATTAAGGGTAAAGACATAACCCGACATGGACTTGGAATCATCCTTGTTACTCTGGAAGCTGGAGTCAGCAAAGGCCTCAATCTGGAGGTCGTTTCCGCCATACACCAAGAACATCTCCTTAGTCCTTCTCAGGTACTTGAGAATATTCTTTACCGCTATCCAGTGCTTCTCACCAGGGTTTGACTGATACCGGCTTACCACACTCAGTGCATAAGCTACATCTGGTCTGGTACACAACATCACATACATTATAGAGCCTACCGCAGAAGCGTAGGGTATAATAGACATGCGATCCCTTTCCAAATCATTCTTTGGAGACATCTCTTTGGAGAGGGTGATCCCGTGACAAGCCGGTAGATTACCGCGCTTGGAATCTCCCATACTGAATCTTTTCAGTATGGTTTCGATGTACCTGGACTGTGAAACTCCTAATATCCTCTTGGATCTATCACGATGGATCCAGATCCCCAGAATGTAAGAGGCATCACCCAGGTATTTCATGGAGAACCTGTGTGACAAGAACCCTTTGACAGATTGTAGCATAGGAATGTCATTTCCTATCAAGAGAATGCCATCCATGTATAAAACGAGGAATACGACAGTTCGTGCTACAAATTTACTATAGATGCATGGCTCATCTGGATTTTTGATAAAACCAAAATCTTTGACCGTCTCATCAAAACAGATGTTCCAACTCCGCGATGCCTGCTTTAGTCTATAAATGGACTTAAGCAACTTGCACACCTTTCCGCTGCTCCCACTCTGAATGAAACCCTCTTGCTGGTCCATATAGACGCACTCCTCTAAATTTCCATTTAGAAAAGCGGTCTTTACGTCCATCTGCCAAATCTCATAATCGTGGAAGGCAGCAATGGCAAGAAGGATCCGAATGGATTTAAGCATAGCCACTGGAGAAAAGGTTTCGTCATAGTTTAAACCAGGTCTTTGACGAAAACCCTTTGCAACAAGTCTAGCCTTATAGGTCTCAACCTGCCCATCTACACCAATCTTCCTTTTGAAGATCCACTTGCATCCTACGGGTTTTACCCCATCTGGAGCAACGTCCAACGTCCATACTTTGTTGGTGTACATGGACTCTATTTCAGTCCGCATTGCATCCAGCCATTTTACCGAGTCAACGCTCTGAATGGCCTGTTGGAAGCTAGTCGGCTCATCACTATCAATGATGCAATCCTCTCTATCCCCGTCTATGAGAAAACCGTAGTATCTCTCGGGCGGATGAGACTGCCTACTACTCCTGCGGAGCGGCGTAGGAATGTCCTGATCTTTCGAACCCTCTGGTTCTACTAAGCTTTCAGTAATAGCTCGTGGTTCTGGAATTTCTTCCAGTTCTATTGCGCTCCCACTTATCTGATTTTCTAAAAACTCAGTTTCCAAGAAGTGGGCATGACGAGAAACAAAAACCTTTTTTTCCTCTTCGCAATAGAAGAAATATCCCTTGGAGTTCTTTGGATATCCCACAAACTTGCACTGTACTGAGCGTGCCTCGAGCTTGTCCGCATGCTGCTTTTTGACAAGCTGGACTTCCCCATGTCTTAATGTGATTAAGATAGGGTCTCTTTCCACACCACATCTGATATGGTGTAGTAGGCACAGTCTTAGTTGGAACTCGGTTCAAAAGGTATGCAGCTGATTCTAGCGCATATCCCCAGAATGATCGAGGTAACTCAACGTTACTCATCATGGAACGTACCATATCCAATAGGATTCGGTTCCGTCTCTCCGATACACCGTTATGTTGTGGAGTGTATAGAGGAGTAAGCTGAGAGAGAATTCCATTCTCTTTTTAAGTAATCCAGGAACTCGGCACTCAAGTATTCACCACCTCAATCAGATCTCAGTGTCTTGATACTTTTGCCTGTTTGTTTTTCTACTTCATTCTTATATTCCTGGAATTTTCCAAAGGCTTCTGATTTATGCTTCATTAAGAAGACATATCCGTACTTTGAAAAGTCATCCGTAAAAGTAATGAAGTAAGAATAACCGCTTCACGCATGCGTAGACATTGGACCGCACACATCGCTGTGTACGAGTCCCAAGAGCTCGCTCGCTCTTTGATCAGTCGAAAATACTGCATTTTTAACACGGCAATTTCCCTATCAATTGCACTCATCTAGAAGTGTTCGGCATTCATATTACACATATTAGCAAATCAGTCGTAAAATATCAGATGGCATGTGTTAGACTCTAAAACCGACATTTCTGAGGGAATTGTGTGTTTATCATGGCATCGCATCATCCCTATATTGCGCAACACTTGTTTCGAAGTCTGTGCAGGAAAATCCGGAAAAAAAGCCAAAATTGTCAATTTGCTGATCAAACATTACGCCAACTCAAAGACCTGAAAGCTGGTAGCAATCTAGAGGGAAATATTAAATTCAACATATCAGAAAAAGGCCCAAGTATTAGCCCAAACATGTACCAGAGAGCCCAAGCCCTAAAGCTTCAATAGAACCGCAGATCCGCGGCAGGAGCCTGCTTGCGCCGCGGATCCGCCGTGGTTGTGCCACGTCAGCACATATTTTTCAGTGCAGAATCTCTCTCTCAAGGCCTACAGCTTAGAAAGACACGTCAAATTCCAGAATTCTCTCGAAGCTTCTTCCAGATCAGCAAAGATGATTAATTAAGATAATCCTAATTAAGCTCCTAACAAACTATTTCTAGAAGCTCCCTCCTAACTAAGCTCTTCTAGAAGCCTCTCTAGCTAACTAACTTTTGGAGGGAAATTCAAATCTCCTCAACAAACTTTTGGAGGGAAACATAAAATTCAAATCCTATATCTAGGGTTTTGGGAAATCTATAAATAGAAGCCTAGACCTAGGGTTAAGCTTCTTCCAAAAATCTTTCCTTCCCCAAATTCTTCCATCTTCTTCCACAAGTCTAGTAACAAGACTTGTGTGAAACCCTAATCCTAATTCCAATCCAAATTCGAGATCCCGAGTACCAATCAAGCGAGAAGCCCTTCAACCTTTTATGAGCGGAGCCGATCTTCAATCGAGCAAGTGATCCAAGCCGATCCATGACTCACGGAGACGAGCGAAGCCAAATCGACGATCGAGTTCTTCCTCTTGTAGTTCTTGAGCGATTGTAATGAAATTGTTGATATAAATAAAAGGTGAAATTCTTTAATCTTACTTTCTTTAAATTCTTGCATCATGATTCGATCTCAATTTGTAATTGTGGTTCTTGTTGTAATGTTCGAGTAAAACTCCGCTTGTCAAGGAGTCGAGAAGATAAATAGAATGATGATGTAACAAATCCTAAAACGATTCTTAAGTCCTATGGGTTTTGTAAACCCTAGCAAGTTCAAGAATCGATGACCTAGTTTCGTTGCGATGCTTTCTTGATTGTGATCGCTCGAAATTATGGATCTACGATCGTTTCTTGAATTTACTAGAGGCTAGAATGTGAATGATATCGACGAAGGAACAAGGGATAAATGATGAAACCCTAGGTTCACTAGAAATCCTTAATTCTCGTCGATCATCATTGATCTAGTATCAATTCATCAAAGGATAAGAATACGTCATCGTGAGATTACATCACATCTATAGATCCGATCGCTTCCTACGAGCCTCATTTAGATTCTTGATATTTGGTTGGAAAAATCATCACAAATTACCACTTCTTGATTTAATGCTTTCTTAAATCTAGATTTTTCTCTTTCTTGAATTGCAATTACAAATCATGAATTGTTTTCTTTTCTTTTCCTTAAAGTTTCAATTCATCTAATTCGAAACACGAACGATTACACTTTTCCTGTGGACGATCCGCACTCGCTAACGATCTACATCCGACACCGTAGTTGATTGCGGTCAAATAATTTTTGGTTGTGATTTCTATACAATTTTCTAAATACTACACAATCTGAAATCGATTCAATCAAATGGCGCCGTTGCCGGGGATAGTGCGCTAATTGTTCGTATTTTGAAATTTGAGTTGAAAAGTTTATTCCATCTATATTTTTTAGATCTAAACTCACACAAACCCTAATACGAGTTGTTGTGATTTGTTGCGAGGTAATCTAGAAATTTTGGAGCTTGAGAAAAAAATTTCAGAGAAATCCAGAGAGCTCTTGAGGTGAACAGGAAAAGTGACAAAAATTTCAGTGCAGTGTTCCCTTGACAAGACCGCGATTCCGCGGCAATAGCTTTCAACTGCGGCGATTCCGCGACATTCTGACGTCATCGCAGCGCGAAAATTTCTCTGTTACCCCCTGACTTTCTTATCTCTCTCTTAATCTTCTCCAATTAACATTTTGTGCAGGTTTCTTTGCAAAAATCGCAGCGCCGCGCAAAAAGCAAAATTAAATTGTGCTTATTTTGATCTTTATGGTTCTTTGCATAATTAATACGGACATTAAAGGGCAAAGACCAAATCCAGATTAGGTGGGGAGTTCATTACCCTTCCTAAGCCCCGAAAAATCACAAACTTGCATCCGCATTTATCTCAATTAACTAAAAAATATCTAGAGATGACTCTAAGGACCGTCGCGCTCACTTAGGACAAGAGAAGGCCGTGGGCAATTCATTGCTTATCCGCGTTTCTTTTGTGGTGTCTAAGGCAAGTGTGTCGAAGGCTAGTGGTTACTTAATTAGGCCCACTACTTACGTAGTGGAGAACCACCTGTTAGTTATATGTATACCCTAGAGGCCATTGCAATACATAGGATGTATATTGCAGTACATAGGATGTATATTGCAGTGGATGCTGGGACATATATAGGAAGGACTTTCTTGCTCGACATGATAGTATGCTATCTGGTTGCTCTTTACCTTAACGTGTACACTGATTGTCTCTCTGTTACATGTTGGTAAAGCCCTTAGGATGTGTACTTGACTACCTGGACTATGATGAGGATCATACTAGTGGGGACATGGTAGTCCATAAGTACATCCTTCAAGGTCCCTAGTCATGGGTGTATCTGAAAGGTTCCTAGGCACTCTAGTGAGGTCTCACAAGGCATCGAACATGCCAATTTAAAAAAAATGGTGCCGAGAAACCCTAGACTACGGATCTTAGACTAGATGTTTAGGCGAAACTAAAAACTAGTTAACTACTTAACTAGAAGTGAGAAGCTACAACCTTTGTAGATCCGGATTTCCACTTCCTTAGCTCCACGTGGGTGTCCTCTCGCTGTCCATCATGAATCCCGAACCCAATCGTCGGCTTCATCGGAGAAACGGGCGAGCTAGGTCGTCGGCTTCGTGTCAAAGACGATCTACGTCGAGGTTGCACTAGTTCAAGCTCCGACTTCACAAAGTTGTGAAACTTGTGAAGAAAACACCCAAAACAACTTGGCAAGAGGTAGAGGGTGAATAAATAGGAGGTGGGTTCACTTTAGAATTGGATTTCACTCACTTTTTCTCAAGTTGCCATTGATGGCATCTAGTTTTCTCTCTTGAAGAAGAAGGAGAAGATGAAGCTAGTTATGATAAGTTCTATTTTAAAATGAAAAGAAAATCCAAACTTATCATAACTTTAACTAGGGTTAAGTGTAGAGAATAAACCATGGTCATTTGAGTGGGTTAGGGTTAAGCATGAAGACAAGAATGGTTAGCAAAGTCAAAGCTTCATGAAGCTTCAATATGAAACAAAAATTGCCACCATTTTCATCTTAAAGTTTATCCAAATAAATGAATAAACAAATAAATGAATAAATGCATAATCAAAACCCTAATCTCAAGTTAACTATGGTTTAATTCTATACACTTAATCATATGATCAAGTATCATCAAACATGATACAAAAATGTGCACAAAAGCATATCACATATACAATGTGCATCAAGTGAGAAAAATCCGTTTAAAGTGAACCAATACCAGTTAATGTAAAGTAATATATCAAATATATAATTATACATTAAATCATTAAATCAACATTTGATTCAATGATCCGGTCATGTCGCACATAACCGACTAGAATCCAATGTATCGATTTATCGAATCAATGATTCGATAACTAGGTCATATCGAATATAACCAATCGAAACATATATCGCGAGAATGAAATGCGGTATCACATACACGCATTATTCTCGGTCCTGCACATATCTCATATGCGGTCCTATTTCGTTTCGCTTGAACCAGGAAACCTCTGTGTAGGACTCTAAAGACTCGTCAATACGCCGGTAGCAGATGATGATCATATCAAGCACCCACAAGCCGCAAGCGGTCTGCTAAACGTAACGGCCACCCGGGTATTGAGCGATCAGAAGATCGACGAGCTAGCCCGCTCACACTCCTGCGTATCCGACCAGTAACACTTACCATACAGTCCGGTCTCTTCGTCTGATATGTCGCATATCAAATCTAGGGGTGGTAAACGTCAGACCCCAATAACCGATAAGTCGTGCCGATGTGAGGCTCATAACGGGTCGAGAAACTACTGGTAACACTTACCAGCAAATCTCTGATCAGCCCTGGCCAGGGACTTTCCTGCTACGGCCAATCGAGCACTGCGCAACATCAACCCCCAATACCGGGAGAGACGAAACCCCTCCTATCGCTCATTGCCTCCATGTGACTCGGGACTGTGCCCAAAGACCACCGTTTTGCATGCCCTCATGGACGTGGTAAGGTGGAGATCAAAGCACAGTGGGAATCACACAAGACTCTATGACGATCTCGGGTCTACAGACTAACCTGTACAAGTGTCACCTGAGAACTGCCATCTGACGTGAGGTATAATACCATCTGGGAGTTCTCGGCGAGTCCGTCCAGTGTACCCAGTCTCTACTGAGCACCCGTACACCATCTCTGATGTCAAACACCAATGGATATGGGATCATCCATCGCCCATCTCATGGGTCGAGAAGCGTATACGCTAGTCTACACTGGTATATCGATGCCCCGTCTCGATACACCCACGACTAGGGACCATGAAGGATGTACTTATGGACTACCATGTCCCCACTAGTATGATCTGCATCATAGTCCAGGTAGTCAAGTACATATCCTAAGGGCTTTACCAACATGTAACTATACGACAGTATAAAGAGACTAGTGTACATGTTAAGATAAAGAGTAACCAGATAGCATACTATCATATCGAGCAAGAAAGTCATCTCTATATATGTCCAAGCATCCAATATAATATACATCATCTGTACAATACTGGCCTCTAGGGCATACATACAACTAACAATCTCCCACTTGCACTAGGGCCAGCTACTGTAGTATCGCATACCGTGCATCCCGAAGAGTCTCTCAAACTGTATCTGGGGAATGGCCTTCGTGAGTGGATCCACGGTGTTGTTCTTCGTGTCAACCCTCCTAACCTCGATCTCCCGGCGATCAACTATCTTCCGGATCAGGTGATACCGCCTCAGAATATGCCTGGATCGCTGATGGGACCTGGGTTCCTTGGCCAAAGCCACCGCTCCATTGTTATCGCAATACAAAGGTATTGGATGCTCAATGGATGGAACCACTCCAAGTTCAGAAATGAACTTCTTGATCCAGACAGCTTCTTTAGCAGCATCGTTGGCAGCGATGTATTCAGCCTCCATCGTCGAGTCTGCCACGGTTTCCTGCTTGGAACTCTTCCAGCTAACCGCCCCTCCTTAAAGGGTAAAGACAAAGCCCGACTGCGACTTAGAGTCGTCCTTATCACTCTGGAAGCTCGAATCGGTAAAGGACTCCACTTGGAGTTCTCCGTTACCATACACCAAGAACATATCTCTAGTCCTTCGCAAGTACTTGAGAATGTTCTTCACAGCTGTCCAGTGACTCTCTCCAGGATCAGCTTGATACCTGCTCACTACACTTAGTGAGTATGCTACATCGGGTCTGGTACATAGCATCGCATACATGATAGAGCCTACTGCCGAAGCATAGGGTATCCCTTGCATGCGAGCTCTCTCCAAATCAGTCTTGGGAGACATCTCTTTAGAGAGAGTGACTCCAGAGATCGTGGGCAAGTTCCCACGCTTGGACTCTTCCATACTAAACCTCTTTAGTATGGTGTCAATGTACCTGGATTGGGACAATCCCAATATCCGTTTGGATCTATCTCTATAGATCCTGATTCCCAATATGCAGGAGGCATCACCAAGATCTTTCATTGAGAATCTTTGTGATAAGAAGAGCTTGACCGATTGCAGCATAGGAATATCATTTCCTATCAAGAGTATGTCGTCCACGTACAATACGAGGAACACAACCTTACTCTCTGCCACCTTTTTGTAGATACAAGGTTCATCTGGATTTTTGACGAAATCAAACTCTTTGATAACGACGTCAAAGAAGATGTTCCAACTCCACGATGCTTGCTTTAATCCATAAATGGATTTAAGCAGCTTGCACACCTTCCCGCTGCTCCCACTATCTACGAAGCCCTCTGGCTGAGTCATGTACACGCACTCTTCTAATCACCATTTAGAAAGGCGTTCTTAACATCCATTTGCCAGATTTCGTAATCATGATATGCAGCGATGGCAAGCATGATCCGGATGGATTTAAGTATAGCCACTGGAGAAAAGGTCTCGTCATAGTCCACACCTGGTCTTTGACGAAAACCCTTTGCTACAAGTCTAGCTTTGAAAGTCTCCACTTTCCCATCTACACCAAGTTTCTTCTTAAAGATCCACTTGCTCCCAATGGGTTTTACCCCTTCAGGAGCAACTTCCAAAGTCCATACTTTGTTGGTGTACATGGATTCCATCTCGGACCGCATTGCATCCAGCCATTTCACAGAGTCACCACTCGTGATGGCCTGCTCGAAGCTAGTTGGGTCATCATCCTCCATGATGCAATCCTCGCTCCCACCATCCATGAGAAAACCGTAGTATCTCTCAGGTTGGCGAGGAACCCTACTAGATCGGCGGAGAGGCTGGGGTTCGTCGGGTACTACTGAATCCTCTGGTTACACTAAATCTTCAGTTTGAGTTTGTGTAGCCGGAATTTCTTCCAGTTCTACCATATCCCCACTAATTTCTTTTGCAAGAAATTCCTTTTCTAAAAAGGTGGCATGTCGAGAAACAAACACCTTTTGTTCCTCTGTATGGTAGAAAAGATATCCATGTGAATGTTTGGGATATCCCACAAACTTGCATAGAACTGACCGTGCCTCGAGTTTGTCCGGATTTTGTCTTTTGACATAGGCCGGGCAACCCCATATCTTAACTCGTTTAAGACATGGTCTCTTCCCACTCCATATCTCATATGGTGTGGTAGGTACAGATTTAGATGGAACTTGATTCAATAGGTATGCTGCTGTCTCCAGCGCATAACCCCAGAAGGAAATAGGTAACTCAGCTGTACTCATCATAAAGCGCACCATATCTAATAGGGTGCGATTTCTCCGCTCCGATACACCGTTGTGCTGTGGTGTATAAGGAGGAGTAAGCTGAGAGAGAATCCCATTCTCTTTTAGGAATTCCAGGAATTCATTGCTTAAGTATTCTCCTCCTCGATCAGATCGTAGGATTTTAATACTTTTTCCGGTTTGGTTCTCAACTTCTTGTTTATATTACCTAAATTTCTCAAAAGCTTCTGATTTGTGTTTCATCAGGAACACATACCCGAACCTAGAGAGATCGTCAGTGAATGTAATGAAGTATGAAGAACCATCCCTGGCATGTGTAGACATGGGACCGCATACATCACTATGTATCAGTCCCAAGAGTTCGGTAACTCTTTCTCCGTGTCCCGTAAACGGAGTTTTGGTCATCTTGCCTTTGAGACATGACTGGCAAGTGTCATAGGATGAAAATTCAAATGGATTTAAATATCCATCTTTATGCAACTTAGCTAGTCGTGTCGCATTGATGTGACCCAGTCTACAATGCCACAAGAAGGATTCGTTCAGTTCAGAACTCTTCCTCTTGTGTGTGTTTGTTATGTTCAGAACTGTTGATTGATTTAGAACATAAATGCCATTGCACAACGTGCCTGATCCAACCAACTTTTGGTTATGGAAAATGTTCATAACATTATCCTGTAATACAAAATTATATCCCTCTTTACTTAATAAAGAAACCGATATAATGTTGCATATCAGGTTCGGCATGTAATAGCATTCGTTCAGAACCAATGTATTACCAGTTGGTAATACAAGGTGATAATCCCCGACAGTCTTAGCTGCAACAATTGCACCATTACCAACTCTAATGTCTTTATCACCTTCTCCAAGTTCTCTTCCTTTTCTAAGCCCATGTAACTGATTACATATATGGGATCCTGACCCGGTATCTAATACCCAGTACGTGGAGCAAATGGAGAAACAGTTCTCTGTAACGAACACACCCGAAGAAAATGCATCAACATGTACTTTCTTCATTCGGGTGGCATGGGAATCCTGGTATTCCCCTATATCCTGTTCATTCCTATAACTCTTATAGGTAAGAACGGAACCAACGTTCCCCAGCACAGTATAACATGCGGGTTCGGTCAATACATCCATATTATTATCTTTATTAAGGCATGAAATGGTCGCTACCTGGAGAGAGAGAGAAGAAAACACTTTAGCGTATGCTCGTGCAAGATCAGATTGGTTATTATCTTATCTAATCAGGATGGCTCCCACTGCTTTTTATCAAATCTTCCTTCAAACCCTTAAAGGAAAGACTAGCCGGGATTAATTACACACTATAAGTTCGCCAATCTTTCAGCCAGGCCAGTGTCGGTACTTTGAGGGAGGTCCCCCGTGCTTTCGCACGAACCTAATTACTGTAAACCTCGTTTTCCCAGAGGCGTAACCTCGTTAACACCTTTCTAGACACCTACTTGATCGGTTAATTGTAATGTGTAAAACTCTCCCAGGAGTAACTCTTACTCGCAGTGGGTATCGGGATCCAACTATCTCATAGAAGGTATGCAATCTCATTGCAAATTTCAACACTTGAAATTCCCGATAATATTTTGCCCCTAGTGTCCTATGACCTTGACAAAGGCCAACAAATCACAGGATGCTAGTCAAGTTCAACCCGTCATTTCTTGATTGAATCAAACCCACCCGCACGACCCTTGACAAAGGCCAACAAGGTCATACGACTACCCTGAAACAATCTGCATCATATGCATAAGCAGATAATCACTATTTAGCTACCGCACACTACGCCTTGACAAAGGCCAACAAACGCAGCACGAATACTAAACAGTTCTTATCTGAAATGACGGAGGACTACGACAGGTTTTTCTGAAAACCTATTGCGTAACGAACTTGATATCGTTGTAGAATCAAATGAAGTTTTGAAATGGAGTGATTTTGAGGCTTTTCTAGTTTTGCTAAAGGGGTCACTCCCGGTGAAGGGATCGTCGGCCCTTTCCTCGTCGAATGAGGTGCGGGATATATCATATATATCGCTGTGCAAAGCAGAAACTATAGAAGTAATCAAAAACAAACCGAGTGTGTAGCATCTGCCAGTTATTGCTAAAGGAGTCACTCCCGGTGAAGGGATCTCGGTCCTTTCCTCATCGAATAAGGTGCAGGGTATATCATATATACCGCTATGCAAAGCAAGAACTGTAGCTACCTGTTTAGTTTAAAATTTGATTCTACAACATCTTAGGTTTCTTTTCTTTCATTAATCACATTAATGAAGTCCCATCAATTAAATACCTAAACATCACAGATAGATATGACGTACACTTATGCCATCCGCATTCGCCACGATGTCCCCTCGTGCACCGTTAGGTTCGGTAACTAACGACAGAGCAGGGCAGGGCTAGCGCTGGTGTAAAACATAAGTAATGTCTATATAATATATCATATATACTATATACTATATCCATCACAGAAACACATCACAGATATCGCAGCAGAATAAACATATGAAATATTGGATATACTAGGACGCCCGTGTTTTTAATACGAGCCAGTATAAAACACGGATTCCACAGTCATGATGAATAGCCAATCCCACACCCCTAGACCCCTACGAGAGCGGCAAGCAACCCTGCCAATTCTAGGGTTAGGAGACCCGGACTCGACTCCTCGAGTTGGTCTCCCACTGGACCCCAGAACCCGGTTACTTGTGCTCCCCTCCTTGGGTCTATCCTAATGCGGAAAAGTAAATAATATACAAAGGGTGACAACTTCCGCTACCTGGAAGTGCCCCAAATAAAAGAATATTACATACAAGTTTTTACATGAATGAAAATGAAAAACACTCATCTCACATAAAAACCCCCGGCTATTCAAACACGACGATCCAATATAACATATCCAGCAACACATAACATCACATGTCATCAACGTAAGTAAGTATGCATACCCCAATTGTCGTTGACGTATAGCAACGAAACCGGCGATATGAACATACTACACTTACGGTCACAGAAAAGAAAGTGTAAAACTACAACAGTTGGAATCCGCAACTTCTTTAGACATCGCATGCCTAACAGATATAAATCCCACATTTTAGTCTCATTATCGAAAACTCTTTTCAATATCATATGGGACTAAATTGCTAGATTTATAACATTCAATCAGTTATCTCATAACTACTTGTGAATTCCAATTATTGTATCACATTCCAGATAAACAGAAAATGTTAAACTTTCCGATCGAACAGTCGATTACCCAAGTTTTCCCGATACAGCTCAACACATGAAATAAGTCTAACAACATTCAGTTCGTGCCTCAGTACCGACGGTCCAGCCGTAGAAGGGTCAAGCCAACGCCTCACATGTGGCACGACGTACTGCCCTAAACCCGAAGGTTCAAAGGGCAGTTCAAGACGGTCACATAATCGAGTTAAGGTTTGTTGTCTTCTAGAGGGTCCATCGCGTTACTTGCACTACTTAGAACGTCGTTAAACTACGGAAAAATCCAACACTTGGAAATTTCCCGACAGGGGAAAAATTGGGTATTTATATCCGGTCGAACTTTTTAACATATTCTGAAAATTATCCGGAAAAACACAAAGACGAAATTTGATAATCCGATCGAAACTTTGATTCCCAATAATACCCCAGAATACTCTTCTGTATAGTCACAACAAAAATATCCCAGAAAACACAGCATTGAATTATATGAGTTACTGTGCAGAAAACATCACACAAAGGAACAGTAAGGCCGCGGAACCGCCGCATCATGCATAGCACGTGCCGCGGTTCCGCGGTGGAAAAGTTGATTCAGGCCCTCGTATTTCACAGTAATTCAAATAACACCCTGCTTGATTTTCTGCATATTTTTAATTGACAAAAAACGCACTTTTTAGAAAAAGTCCAGAGAGCTATTTTGGGGTAAGGTTTTCGGTTCGTCCGGCTTTCAAACTCCGTCAGGACTTCGCCTAAGGCTCTAGCTAGGCTCTGATACCAGTGAAAGGTTCCTAGGCACTCTAGTGAGGTCTCACAAGGCATCGAACATGCCAATTTAAAAAAAATGGTGCCGAGAAACCCTAGACTACGGATCTTAGACTAGATGTTTAGGCGAAACTAAAAACTAGTTAACTACTTAACTAGAAGTGAGAAGCTACAACCTTTGTAGATCCGAATTTCCACTTCCTTAGCTCCACGTGGGTGTCTTCTCGCTGTCCATCATGAATCCCGAACCCAATCGTCGGCTTCATCGGAGAAACGGGCGAGCTAGGTCGTCGGCTTCGTGTCAAAGACGATCTACGTCGAGGTTGCACTAGTTCAAGCTCCGACTTCACAAAGTTGTGAAACTTGTGAAGAAAACACCCAAAACAACTTGGCAAGAGGTAGAGGGTGAAGAAATAGGAGGTGGGTTCACTTTAGAATTGGATTTCACTCACTTTTTCTCAAGTTGCCATTGATGGCATCTAGTTTTCTCTCTTGAAGAAGAAGGAGAAGATGAAGCTAGTTATGATAAGTTCTATTTTAAAATGAAAAGAAAATCCAAACTTATCATAACTTTAACTAGGGTTAAGTGTAGAGAATAAACCATGGTCATTTGAGTGGGTTAGGGTTAAGCATGAAGACAAGAATGGTTAGCAAAGTCAAAGCTTCATGAAGCTTCAATATGAAACAAAAATTGCCACCATTTTCATCTTAAAGTTTATCCAAATAAATGAATAAACAAATAAATGAATAAATGCATAATCAAAACCCTAATCTCAAGTTAACTATGGTTTAATTCTATACACTTAACCATATGATCAAGTATCATCAAACATGATACAAAAATGTGCACAAAAGCATATCACATATACAATGTGCATCAAGTGAGAAAAATCCGTTTAAAGTGAACCAATACCAGTTAATGTAAAGTAATATATCAAATATATAATTATACATTAAATCATTAAATCAACATTTGATTCAATGATCCGGTCATGTCGCACATAACCGACTAGAATCCAATGTATCGATTTATCGAATCAATGATTCGATAACTAGGTCATATCGAATATAACCAATCGAAACATATATCGCGAGAATGAAATGCGGTATCACATACATGCATTATTCTCGGTCCTGCACATATCTCATATGCGCTCCTATTTCGTTTCGCTTGAACCAGGAAACCTCTGTGTAGGACTCTAAAGACTCGTCAATACGCCGGTAGCAGATGATGATCATATCAAGCACCCACAAGCCGCAAGCGGTCTGCTAAACGTAACGGCCACCCGGGTATTGAGCGATCAGAAGATCGACGAGCTAGCCCGCTCACACTCCTGCGAATCCGACCAGTAACACTTACCATACAGTCCGGTCTCTTCGTCTGATATGTCGCATATCAAGTCTAGGGGTGGTAAACGTCAGACCCCAATAACCGATAAGTCGTGCCGATGTGAGGCTCATAACGGGTCGAGAAACTACTGGTAACACTTACCAGCAAATCTCTGATCAGCCCTGGCCAGGGACTTTCCTGCTACGGCCAATCGAGCACTGCGCAACATCAACCCCCAATACCGGGAGAGACGAAACCCCTCCTATCGCTCATTGCCTCCATGTGACTCGGGACTGTGCCCAAAGACCACCGTTTTGCACGCCCTCATGGACGTGGTAAGGTGGAGATCAAAGCACAGTGGGAATCACACAAGACTCTATGACGATCTCGGGTCTACAGACTAACCTGTACAAGTGTCACCTGAGAACTGCCATATGACGTGAGGTATAATACCATCTGGGAGTTCTCGGCGAGTCCGTCCAGTGTACCCAGTCTCCACTGAGCACCCGTACACCATCTCTGATGTCAAACACCAATGGATATGGGATCATCCATCGCCCATCTCATGGGTCGAGAAGCGTATACACTAGTCTACACTGGTATATCGATGCCCCGTCTCGATACACCCACGACTAGGGACCATGAAGGATGTACTTATGGACTACCATGTCCCCACTAGTATGATCTACATCATAGTCCAGGTAGTCAAGTACATATCCTAAGGGCTTTACCAACATGTAACTATAAGACAATATAAAGAGACTAGTGTACATGTTAAGATAAAGAGTAACCAGATAGCATACTATCATATCGAGCAAGAAAGTCATCTCTATATATGTCCAAGCATCCAATATAATATACATCATCTGTACAATACTGGCCTCTAGGGCATACATACAACTAACAGTATCGAGACGGGGCATCGATATACCAGAGTAGACTAGCGTATACCCTCTCGACCCATATAGATGGGCGATGGATGATCCCATATCCATTGGTGTTTGACATCAAAGATGATATACGGGTGCTCAGTGGAGACTGGGTACACTGGACGGACTCGCCGAGAACTCCCAGATGGTATTATACCTTACATCAAATGGCAGTTCTCTGGTGATACTGGTACAGAGTAGTCTGTTGACCCATGATCGTCATAGAGTCTTGTGTGGTTCCCACTGTGCTTTGATTTCCACCTTACCACGTCCAAGAGGGCGTGCAGAATGGTGGTTTTTGGGTACAGTCCCGAATCATATGGTGGCAATGAGCGATAGGAGGGGATTCGTCTCTCCCGGTATAGGGAGTTGATGTTGCGCTGTGTTCGATTGGCTATAACCGGAAATCCCTGGCCAGGGTTGCTGAGATTTACTGGTAAGTGTTACCAGTAGTTTCTCGAACTGTTATATACCTCATATCGACACGATTTATCGAGCTATTGGGGTCTGACGTTTACCACCCCTAGGTAACTTATGCGACATATCAGACGATCAGACCGGACTGTACGGTAAGTGTTACTGGTTGGATTCACAGGAGTGTGAGCGGCCTTGCTCGTCGATCTTCTGATCGCTCAATACCCGGGTGGCCGTTACGTTTAGCAGACCGCTTGCGGCTTGTGGGTGTTTGATATGATCATCATCTGCTGCCGGCGTATTGACGAGTCTTTAGAGTCCTACACAGAGGTTTCCTGGCTCAAGCGAAGCGAAATAGGAGCGCATATGAGATATGTGCGGGACCGAGAATAATGCGTGTATGTGATACCGTATTTCATTCTCGCGATGAATGTGTCGAATGGTTATATGCGATATAACCTAGTTATCGAATCAAGGATTGATTCGATAAAACGATACATTGTATACTAGTCGGTTGTGTGCGACATGACCGGATCATTGAATCAAGTGTTGATTTAATGATTTAATGCATAATTATATATTTGATATATTACTTTGCATTAACTGGTATTGGTTCACTTTAAATGGATTTTCTCACTTGCATTGCATAAGTTGTATATGTGATATACTTTTGTGCACTTGATTGTATCATGTTTGATGATACATGTTTACTTGGGTTTGTGTAAAGATTAAACCATGGTTATATGAATGGTTAGGGTTTTCTTTTTCTTATTCATTTATTTATTTATTTATTCATTTTGGAAAATAAAATGATAATGAGAAAAATGGTGGCTTTCTTTGTTTGCATCTTGAAGCTTCATGAAGCTTTGACTAAGTGACCATTTTGTCTCATGCTTAACCCTAACCACTCCATTTAACCTTAGTTAAATCTCTACACTAAACCATGGTTTGTATATGATATGGATTGATTTTTCTTTTCTATTATATTTATTCTTATCATATCATTATCTTCATCTTCTTCTTCTTCTTCACATGAAGAAAGCTTGCCTCATCAATAGCAAGTGAAGAAATCAAGTGAGAAATCCAATTCTAAAGTGAACCCACTTCCTATTTCTTCATCCTCTACCTCTTGCCAAGTAGTATAGGGTGTTTTCTTCACAAGTTTCATGACTTGATGAAGTGGGAGCTTGATCTAGTGATGCCTCGACGTAGATCATCTTCGGCATCGTCGTCGATGACCTAACCCGCTATTTCTCCGATGAAGCCGATGCTAGAGTCATGGTTCGATTTGGACAGCGGAGAGGACTTCATCATGGAGCTATGGAGCTGGAGAAACGGATCTACAAAGGTTGTATTTCCGTTCTTTTAGTTTAGTTGTAAACTAGTTTCATTGTTTCGCCTATATATCTAGTTAACGATCCGTATTAGGGTTTCTCGGCACGCGTAAAATTTGAAATTGGCATGGTTGATGCCTTGTGAGACTTCATTAGCATGCCTAGGAACCCTACAGTGGTATCAGAGCCTAGCTAGAGCCTTAGGCGAAGTGTAGACGATGTTTGAAACCCGAACGAACCCGAAACCCTAAATCCAAAATGCTCTCTGTACATTTTCTGAAATCGTGGATTTTTGAGAATTAAAAATATGCAGAAAAATCAGCAGGTATTTCTAAGAATTACTGTGAAGTTCGAGAACCTGAATCGCTAAAGGCGCGGCGGAACCGCGGCAATAGCATGCCTATTGCGGCGGTTCCGCGGCCAGTTTGTCTCATCAGACGATTATGTTTACACAGTAATTCCTAGTTTTTAGTGTTGGTTTTCCTGGGAATTTTTAATTTGAACTCAAGAGTTGAGTTTTTTGGGTTGTATTGGGAGTTCGTATATTCGATCGGATTATCAAACTTTGTCTATGTGTTTTCCGGATAATTTTTGAATATGTTAAAAAGTTCGACCGGATATAAATACCCACTTTTTCCCTTGTCGGGAAATTTCCAAGTGTTGGATCTTTCCGAGGTTTAAAGACGTTTTAAGTAGTGTAAGTAACGCAATGGACCCTCTAGAAGACAACAAAGCTTAACTCGATTATGTGACCGTCTTGAACTGCCCTTTGAACCTTCAGATTTGGGGCAGTACGGCGTGCCACATGTGAGGCGTTGGCTTGACCCTTCTACGGCTGGACCGTTGGTACTGAGGCATGAAGTGAATGTTTTTAAACTTATTTCATGTGTTGATCTGTATCGGGAAAACTTGGGTGTTCGAATATTCGATCGGAAAGTTTAACATTTTCCGTTTATCCGGAATGTGATACAATAATTGGAATTCACAAGATGTTATGAGATAACTGAATGAATGTTATAAATCTTGCGGTTTAGTCTCACTTGATCGGTTGCCACGGAATTTTGATGTGATCAAAAGTCCGTCGCAATCACGTATCGTACGCGGATACTCGCCGGGTAAACTTAATAGACAGCTTCACTCCATAGCCCCGACCAAGTGACTGTAAGAGAACCCCGTCGCCGAAAGCATCCGTTCGGGTGCTCGCGGCAGCGGTGTTCCGCCTTGGTGCACTTCGTCGACGGCGTCAGGGGTGCGGCCGCCTACTAAAGTTTGCGACGAGCATTCGATCAGGGTGTCAGGAATCTTGTTGAATTACCTGACTTGATATTGAAAAGAGTTTTCGATAATGAGACTAAAATGCGGGGTTTATAATTGTTAGGCATGCGATGTCTAAGGAGTTCATTTGATTAGGCATGCGATGTCTATGCAGGTTGCGGATTCCAACTGTTGTAGTTTTACACTTTCTTTTCTGTGACCGTAAGTGTAATATGTGATATCGCCGGTTTCGTTGCTATATGTCAACGATAATTGGGATGCGCATATTTACTTACGTTGATGACATGTGATGTTATGTGTTGCTGGATATGTTATATTGGATCGTCGTGTTTGAATAGCCGGGGTTTTTATGTGAGATGAGTGTTTTTCATTTTCATTCATGTAAAAACTTGTATGTAATATTCTTTTATTGGGGCACTTCCACGTTGCGGAAGATGTCACCTTTTGTATATTATTTACTTTTCCGCACTAGGATAGACCCAAGGAGGAGGGCACAAGTAACCGGGTTCTGGAGTCCAGTGGGAGACCAACTCGAGGAGTCGAGTCCGGGTCTCCTAACTCTAGAATTGGTAGGGTTGCTTGCCGCTCTCGTAGGGGTCTAGGGTTGTGGGTTTGGCTATTCATTGCGACCGTGGAATTCGTGTTTTATACTGGCTCGTATTGAAATCACGGACGTCCTAGTATATCCAATATTTCATATGTTTCTTCTGCTGCGATATCTGTGATGTGATCATGTGATGTTCTGTGATGGATACAGTATATAGTATATATGATATATTATGTAGATGTTACTTATGTTTTACACCCGCGCCAGCCCTGCCCCGCTCTGCCGTTAGTTACCTAACCTAACGGTGCATGAGGGGACATCGAGGCGAATGCGGATGGCATAAGTGTACATCGTATTTATCTGTGATGTTTAGGTACTTAAATGATGGGACTTCATTAATGTGATTAATGAAATAAAAGAAACCTAAGATGTTGTAGAATCGAATTTCAAAAATAAAACAGGTAGCTACAGTTCTTGCTTTGCACAGCGGTATATATGATATATCCTGCACCTTATTGGATGAGGAAAGGACCGAGATCCCTTCACAGGGAGTGACTCCTTTAGCAATAACTGGCAGATGATACACACTCGGTTTGTCTTTTGAGTGCTTTTAAGAGTTTTTGCTTTGCACAGAGATATATATGATATATCCCGCACCTCATTCGACGAGGAAAGGACCGACGATCCCTTCACCGGGAGTGACTCCTTTAGCAAAACTAGAAAAGCCTCAAAAACACTCCATTTTAAAATCATTTGATTCTACAACGATATCAAGTTCATTACTCAATAGGTTTTCAGAAAAACCTGTCATAGCTCTCCGTCATTTCAGATAAGTGGTAGTTAGTATTCGTGCTACGTTTGTTGGCCTGCGTCAAGGCGTAGTGTGCGGTAGCTAACTAGTATTTATCTGCTTATGCATATGGTGCAGATTGGATTAGGGTAGTCATGCGACTTTGTTGGCCTGCGTCAAGGGTCGTGCGGGTGGGTTTAATTCAATCAGGAAATGACAGGTTGAACTTGACTAGCGCACTATGGTTTGTTGGCCTGCGTCAAGGTCATAGGACGCTAGGGGCAAAATTATCGGGAGTTTCAAGTGTTGAAATTTGCAATGAGATTGCATACCTTCTATGAGATAGTTGGATCCCGATACCCGCTGCGAGTAAGAGTTACTCCTAGGAGAGTTTTACACATTACAATTAGCCGATCAAGTAGGTGTCTAGAAAGGTGTCAACGAGGTTACGTCTCTGGGAAAACGAGGTTTACATTAATTAGGTTCGTGCGAAAGCACGGGGGACCTCCCTCAAAGTACCGACACTGGCCAGACTGAAAGATTGGCGAACTTGTAGCGTGTAATTAATCCCGGCTAGTCTTTCCTTTTAGGGTTTGAAGGAAGATTTGATAAAAACAGTGGGAGCCATCCTGATTAGATAAAATAATAACCAATCTGATCTTGCAAGAGCATACGCTGAGTGTTTTCTTCTCTCTCTCTCCAGGTAGCGACCATATCACGCCTTAATCAAGATAATAATACGGAAGAATTGACCGAACCCGCTTGTTATACTGAGCTGGAGAACGTTGGTCCCGCTCCAACTTATAATTGTTATAAGACAGAGCAGGAAATAGGGGATTACAAGAATTCCCGTGCCGCCCAAACGAAGTAAGTGCATGCTGATGCATCATCTTCGGGTGTGTTCATTATATAGAACTGTTTGTCAGTATCCTCTACGTCCTGGGTATTTGATACCAGATCAGGATCCCAGATATGTAATATGTTACATAGGGCTACAGAAAGGTAGAGAACTGAGAACGGGTGATAAGTTTCATGAGGCAGAAAACGGGGCAATTGTTGCAGCCAAGTCTGTTGGTCACTGTCACCCTGTATTACCAATACATTGATTCTGAACGAATGTTATTAGATACCGAACCTGATATACAAAATCATATCAGTCTCTTTATCAGTAAAGAAATGATAAAATTTTGTATAGTTGGATGATGTTTTGAACATTTCCTATATCAAAAGTTGATCGGATCAGGCACGTTATCTAAAAGCATTGATGTTCTAAATCAAACTACAGTTCTTTAGTATACTGAACGCACAAAAGAGGAAGAGTTCAGAAATGAACGAATCCTACTTGAGGCATTGTAGACTAGGTCATATCAATGTGACCCGACTAGCTGAAGTTGCATGTAGATGCATATTTAAATCAGTTTGAATTTACATCTTGTGAAACTTGCCAGTCATGTCACAGAGATAAGATGACCATAGCTCCGTTTACTGAAAACAGAGAAAGAGTTAGTGAACTCTTGGGATTGATACATGTTGATGTATGTAAAGTCCCCTGTCTACATATGCCAAGACCGGTTCTTTGTACTTCATTACATTCTCTGATAATCTTTCGAGATTCAGACCTATGTTCCTGTTGAAACACAAGTCCGAACCTTTTGAGATATTCACAGAATATAAGTTAGAAGTAGGGAACCAATAAGGGTATAAGTATTATGTCCTTTGATGTAATCAGGGAGGAGAATACTTGAGCACGGAATTCCTGGACTATTCTAAAGGAAAATGAGATTCTCTCTCAGCATTACTCCTCCGTATACACCATAGCACGATGGTATATCGGGGCGGAGCAATAGCACCCTATGTGATATGGTGTGCTCTATGATGAGTACTACTGAGTTTCCTATTTCCTTTTTGCGAGTTATGCACTTGAGAAGCTACATACCTATTGAATAGGGTTCAAATCAAATCTATGCCTACCGCTTCATATGTGATATGGAAAGGGAAGAGCCCATATCTTAAGTTAGTTAAGATTGGGGGTTGTCCGGGCTATGTTTAAAAGAAAAATCCGGACAAGCTCGAGGCAAGGTCTGTTATGTACAACTGGAAAGGTTCCAGCTATACAAATTACAGCATATGACTTGGTAGAACCAAAGGATTCAATAGTAACCAACGAACCTCAACCTCTCCGCCGATCTAGTAGGGTTCCTCACCTACCTGAGAGATACTTCGGTTTCTCTATGACAGTGGGAGCGGGGATTGCATCATGAGATGATGACCCAACTAGTTTCGAGCTGGCCATCAGGAGTAAGACTCTGTAAGAATGGCTGGATGCTTAGCGATCTGAGATGGAATCCTTATACACCAACAAAGTATGGACTTTGGTTGCTATATCTGAAGGGTTAAATCCCCATCAGGAGCAAGTATATCTTGAGAAGATGGTGTAGATGGAAAAGTTGAGACTTTCAAAGCTAGACTTGCTAAAGCTTTTCGTCATCGAACAGGCGTGGATTATGATGAAACCTTTTCAAGTGGCTATGCTTAAGTCCATCCAGATCCTACTTGCCACGGCTACATACCATGACTACGATATCTGGCGGTTGGGTGCCATGACTGCTTTTCTAAATGATGTTTTAGAAGAGAATGTCTATAAGTACACAGCCAGAGGGCTTCTTAGACAGTGGGAGCAGCGGAAACGTGTACAAGATACTTTATAGGATAAAGCAGGTATCGCGGAGTTGGAACATCTGTTTTGATGTGTTAGTCAAAGAGTTTGACATCATCAAAATGGTAGATGAACCTTGTATAAACAAAAAGGTAGTAAGAAGTATAGTGACAATCCTCGTAGAGTACGTGGATGACATGCTCTTGATAGGGAAGGAGTTTCCTATGCTACGCTCGGTCAATCTCCGCTTATCACAATGATTCTCCATAGAGGATCAAAGTGATACCTCCTAAAATACTGGGTTTTGGATCTATGAGATAGATCTAATTGGATGTTAGGATTCTCACTAGTTGTAGTGAGATGGTATCAACCGATCCTGGGGAGAATCACTGGAAGGGTTCTAGGGTGATAATGACGACTGAAAGTCAGTCGCAGGCATTGTCTTTACCCTCAGTAAAGGGATGGTATGTTGGAAGAGTTCCAAGCTAGATACCGTGGCATACTAGACGATAAAGGCTCGATACATCGCTACTTAAGATGCTACCAAAGAGGCAGTCTGGATGTATATTTGTTCATGAGATGAACTTAGTTCCTCCCATTGTGTGACAATGGAATTGTGGCTTATGCCAAGGAACGTCCGTCCCGTCAGTGATCCAGACATATTCTAAGGCAGTATCACCTGATCATGGAGATGGTTGATCTCCAGGGTGATCGAGGTTAGGAGAGTAGACTCAGAGGACAACACGGCGGATCCACTCACAAAGGCCATTTCCCAGAGAGAGACTTTTATGGGATGGTTGAGTATGAGATACTGCAACCACTGCTATCAGATGGCCCTAGTGCAAGTGGGAGATTGTTAGTTATATGTATGCCCTAGAGGCCATTGCTATACATAGGATGTATATTGCAGTGGATGCTGGGACATATATAGGGAGGACTTTCTTGCTCGACATGATAGTATGCTATCTGGTTGCTCTTTACCTTAACGTGTATACTGATTGTCTCTCTGTTACATGTTGGTAAAGCCCTTAGGATGTGTACTTGACTACCTGGACTATGATGAGGATCATACTAGTGGGGACATGGTAGTCCATAAGTACATCCTTCAAGGTCCCTAGTCATGGGTGTATCGAGACGGGGCATCGATATACCAGAGTAGACTAGCGTATACCCTCTCGACCCATATAGATGGGCGATGGATGATCCCATATCCATTGGTGTTTGACATCAGAGATGATATACATGTGCTCAGTGGAGACTGGGTACACTGGACGGACTCGCCGAGAACTCCCAGATGGTATTATACCTTATGTCAGATGGCAGTTCTCTGGTGACACTGGTACAGAGTAGTCTGTTGACCCGAGATCGTCATAGAGTCTTGTGTGGTTCCCACTGTGCTTTGATTTCCACCTTACCACGTCCAAGAGGGCGTGCAAAACGGTGGTTTTTGGGTACAGTCCCGAATCACATAGAGGCAATGAGCGATAGGAGGGGATTCTCTCTCCCGGTATAGGGAGTTGATGTTGCGCTGTGTTCGATTGGTTATAACCGAAAATCCCTGGCCAGGGTTGCTGAGATTTACTGGTAAGTGTTACCAGTAGTTTCTCGAACTGTTATAGACCTCATATCGACACGACTTATCGAGCTATTGGGGTCTGACGTTTACCACCCTTAGGTAAGATATGCGACATATCAGACGATCAGACCGGACTGTACGGTAAGTGTTACTGGTTGGATTCACAGGAGTGTGAGCGGGCTTGCTCGTCGATCTTTTGATCGCTCAATACCCGGGTGGCCGTTACGTTTAGCAGACCGCTTGCGGCTTGTGGGTGTTTGATATGATCATCATCTGCTGCCGGCGTATTGACGAGTCTTTAGAGTCCTACACAGAGGTTTCCTGGCTCAAGCGAAACGAAATAGGAGCGCATATGAGATATGTGCGGGACCGAGAATAATGCGTGTATGTGATACCGTATTTCATTCTCGCGATGAATGTGTCGAATGGTTATATGCGATATAACCTAGTTATCGAATCAATGATTGATTCGATAAAACGATATATTGTATACTAGTCGGTTGTGTGCGACATGACCGGATCATTGAATCAAGTGTTGATTTAATGATTTAATGCATAATTATATATTTGATATATTACTTTGCATTAACTAGTATTGGTTCACTTTAAATGGATTTTCTCACTTGCATTGCACAAGTTGTATATGTGATATACTTTTGTGCACTTGATTGTATCATGTTTGATGATACATGTTTACTTGGGTTTGTGTAAAGATTAAACCATGGTTATATGAATGGTTAGGGTTTTCTTTTTCTTATTCATTTATTTATTTATTTATTCATTTTGGAAAATAAAATGATAATGAGAAAAATGGTGGCTTTCTTTGTTTGCATCTTGAAGCTTCATGAAGCTTTGACTAAGTGACCATTTTGTCTCATGCTTAACCCTAACCACTCCATCTAACCTTAGTTAAATCTCTACACTAAACCATGGTTTGTATATGATAAGGATTGATTTTTATTTTCTATTATATTTATTCTTATCATATCATTATCTTCATCTTCTTCTTCTTCTTCACATGAAGAAAGCTTGCCTCATCAATGGCAAGTGAAGAAATCAAGTGAGAAATCCAATTCTAAAGTGAACCCACTTCCTATTTCTTCATCCTCTACCTCTTGCCAAGTAGTATAGGGTGTTTTCTTCACAAGTTTCATGACTTGATGAAGTGGGAGCTTGATCTAGTGATGCCTCGATGTAGATCATCTTCGGCATCGTCGTCGATGACCTAGCCCGCTTTTTCTCCGATGAAGCCGATGCTAGAGTCATGGTTCGATTTGGACAGCGGAGAGGACTTCATCATGGAGCTATGGAGCTGGAGAAACGGATCTACAAAGGTTGTATTTCCGTTCTTTTAGTTTAGTTGTAAACTTGTTTCATTGTTTCGCCTATATATCTAGTTAACGATCCGTATTAGGGTTTCTCGGCACCCGTAAAATTTGAAATTGGCATGGTTGATGCCTTGTGAGACTTCATTAGCGTGCCTAGGAACCCTACACCACCCACTTACCTGGCCACAGGAGAGACAAAGAGCCAGTGGAGGATTTATCCTGTGACTTGTCTTTTGGCAGTTAGGAGCGGTCTAGAGTTTGACCTAGGTGACCACAAGATTCTAGGGTTTTTCTTGTTGCATTTTGTGATTTGCATCATTTTTTCAAAAATCCGTATCAATTTTCAAAACAAACACCGCATTCATATCATTTCCCCTAATTATAAATTCACGCTGCCACTTGTACTAACCCTTTTTAGTGCAAAATAGGCTGGACACGGGATTCTAGTGCCTGTTAGTCCGCGTTTCCTTGATCGACCCTAAAGTCAGTATTTCTACATTTACCCTTTCTTTTACCCACCTCCACACCCACTTCGATGGATCCACCTCCATCGAATTTCTTTACCACTACTCTGCCGCCGTCCGTTGGTGCGCAGATTCCACCTCGCATCTCTCTCCAAGAGAGGTGCTATCCTACACGAGGTCTCCTTTCCACTTGTCTTTCCATTCCACCAGCCAACAGGGAAAATTTTCAAATAAAACCCCAATACATCAACCTTCTACCAAAATTTCACGGTCTCGAGTCTGAAGACGCATATGCATTTATCACCAAATTTGAAAATGTATGCGCAATGATGGGTACCTCACAGCTTTCTATGGATGCTTTACGTCTACGTCTTCTCCCATTCACCTTGTGCGATATAGCCGAGAAGTGGCTGTATAACACAACCGCACATTCCATCTCAAAGTGGGATGAATTTGTCAAAGCATTCCTTAAGAAATTCTACCCATACCAAAAGACAGCTCGAGTCCGTAGCGAAATCAATCAATTCACCCAGCTTCCAAATGAACCATTTTCAAAATGTCTTGAACGCTTCAAGGATCTGTTAGTCCAATGTCCACATCATGGCATCCCGAGATGGGAACTGTGTCGAATCATTTATGAGGGCATTAATCCTAACACAAGACAGACCCTTGAATCCATGTGTCAAGGCAACTTCATGACTAAAGATGATGGGGAAGCCTGGAAATTTCTAGAAAATTTCGCTGAAAAATCTTTACAGTAGGAGGGTGTGAGTCAATCGTCTAGGGATGGCAACAATATTTCCATAGGAGTTAGAGCTGACATTTCAGCTATGCAAAAGAAACTCGAGATTATGGAAAACAAATTTTTAGCCGCCCTAAGTCAAATATCACTCTCCAAAACTGTATATGGATGCTGCTCTGATCCTTCTCACTTGACGGAAGAAAGTCCGTTTCAAGGTCACGAGCATACCAATGCCGCATTTCAAAGACCTAGAAACGACCCATTTTCTTCCACATATAATCAGGGTTGGAGGAATCACCCTAATTTTGCTTGGAACCAATCACAATCTCAAAACATGGTTCCAAACCAACACAATTTCCAAAGGGTCCCTCCACCACAACAGCAACCACAACTTCAATTGAGTCAGCACCCCTTCCAATCACAAAACTTCCAAAATCCGGCCAACACTTTTGCACCATATGAAAACTCTTTGCAATTGACCGGTGCAGATAATACCTCTGCACTAGCACAAACCTTGGATACTTTCATGAAACAATCCATCCAAGGGACGACAAGTTTGCAATCTTCCGTCGAGAATGTGATGAAGATCATTATCTCTCAAAATGAGAACATCAAATCGATGGAAGAACAAATTGCACAACTAAAAGCCGAAATGCATGCAAGAGAGAAAGGAAAACTTCCAGCTCAACCTTTACCCAATCCTGGCTATTCACATCATGTGGATGCAATCACGTTGAGATCTGGAAGAGTGCTTAACAATCACGTGGGGGAAGAGTTTGATGACACTGATAAATCAATCAATAACACCCCGGCTGAGACCTTTCCTCACACACACACTTCTAATTCCGACACCAGTTCTTCTACCCCACCACCCTCTTGTGAGCCTATTCTTCGTTTCCCAAAAGGCTCGCCACCTCGGCCCACCTCTTCTACCCCTCTACCGACGATCCCTACTTCTATTTTGGGATCGGGTCCACACACACTTCCTTCTCCTATGATGGACCCAGCGCTTATTGCTAAAGCACCTTATCCTAATCGGTTAAGGGCTAACACATCGAGTCCACATATGGAGAAGATTATGGACATTTTTAAGCAAGTTAACATCAACATCCCTCTCCTAGATGCCATCCAACAAGTTCCGTCCTATGCGAAAACTCTTAAGAACTTGTGCACTAGGAAGAGGAAGACTCAAGTGCCCAAGAAGGTTTTCATGGCAAAGACAGTAGACACGGCTTTCCCCCAACAAGTACAGAGGAAACGTAAGGACCCTGGTTGTCCTACTATTTCCATTTCTATTGGGGAAAAACACATCAACCGTGCTCTACTAGACCTTGGCGCTAGTGTTAACTTGCTTCCATACTCTGTTTATGAGCAACTAGGGATCGGAGAGTTAAAACCAGCCTATTGCACTCTCCAGATGGCTGACCGATCAATCACCAAACCTAGGGGTGAACTGGAGGATGTGTTAATAAAAATCGGGGAATTTATATTTCCTGTGGATTTTATTGTAATTGATACAAAGCCTATAGAGAACCCATGGAATCAAATTCCGGTGATTTTAGTTCGCCCCTTTTTGGCCACTTCCAATGCTATCATCAACTGTCGTAACGGTTCTATGACCCTATCCTTCCGGAATAGGTCAATAAAGCTGAACATTTACAAGTTGGGAAGTGTACCCTCCGAACCTACTGCTCAGGTCTGTTCTGTCGACTTAATGGATGTCGACAGCAGCGAATTTGATGATCCTCCTGATATTGATCTAGACTCTTTTCATACGTTATTGTTTGACCCAACTATGCATCATACACATACGGACACTACCGCTGAGTTGTCTGGGTCGACAATTAACACTGATTATGAACTGCTTTTAGAGTCTGAAGATCACCCCGCACTTTGTGATGACATTATTCATCGGGGTATTGATGGAACTTTTGAGGAGATCTTCGCTGATGAACTCGCATTTTTGAATGACACGGGTGTTGAGATGAATCATGTCCCAATCAATGAAATTGAACCTCCACCCCTTCTTCTGACTTGTAAAAAGAATGCGAGTAATCCATCACATTCACTGCATCGTCTCTCCAAAACGAGACGCACACACATTCTATTCCACCACTTATCCTTTCCCCACTTCTTCTTCCACCAACCAGAGCACTGCATTGACAAAATCTTTGAATGGTTGGTGTTAACCTTCAGTCTTTGCAAAGCTTGGCATCGACCAATGATTTTTGACCCCCTCATGTGATTTTCAAAAGATTAACATTGCATAACTCAAGTTTGGGGGGGGGCATTTTTTCTGGCTCTTGAAAATCAAATTTTTACAAAAATTTGAGCCAAAAATAAGTTTGGGGGAGGATCTTCACTTAAATTTTTTGCCCCCACTAATAAATTCCTCCCAAGCTTACAGGTTTTTCGAGATTTAGCAGATGGCAACAGTGAGGACACTGTTGAAAACAAGTTTGGGGTAGGTTTGTGCTTATTTTCGCATCATTTGCATATCACTTTGCAAAAGCACAAAACATTGTTTTTGAAAACCATAAAAATTTAAAAAAAATTCAAGAAAATAAAAATATTTTTTGTACATGAATAAGATAATGAAAGATTAGATAGTGAAAAATTACATCCAAAAGATTGGAAAAATTTAAGAAAACCAAGAAAATTAGAAGTTTTCTTATACGAACTAGTAATAAGTAGTTATGAGCCGTTGTCCCAAGGGTTAGTAAGATGAAGGAAGTCACTAATCTGAAGATAAAAATAAGTCTGAAAAATAGTTTCTATTCTGGAAGCCAAATATTTTGAACCTTGATACCCTGCTATTCGCACTTACACACGTCTTAAAGCCTGGGATAGTAGATGATACCTTGAAATGCTCTTGTCTTAAAGCAACAAGTATGAAGGAAATAAAAATATGAAGAAAATATAAAGTGGTGAGAAAAATGAACACTGGTTTTGTTATCGCCAAGGCAGCAATAAAAAAATATAGCGAGGGTGCCTCTTCACCTAGTGCCCAAAGGCCAACTGGTCTGGGAGTCACTGCTAAGCCTTAGGTGGTGCAAGACGAGAAAATACACCAAATAAGCAAGCACATGAGTAATCGGTAGGTTAGTACCTCAAGAAGTATTAACGGTCGCATGAAAGTGTGTGAGCAACTCCATCTAAATATTCATTAATTAAAAAGTACTGAGACTGATGGGCAAGAGTATGATAGCTTGAATTGAATTCTCCGGGTGTAGGGATATCCTTTACACACACGCAAGGTGATATGATCGATGTTTGGAAGAAAGATAGGAATGAAAAATAAGACAATGTTTTATTGAGGGAGGACGTGATTTCTAATATCTTTTCATGACCATTAAGATATGGCTCATGACAACCGAAAAGCTAGCTTAGTTGGAAACCCTAATTTTCAAAGCTTTTCTTTTACAATTCTTGTCTTTAAATGTAATATTCATGATCTTCCTTTTATTATTGGATTTTGTAGGTGCAATCCGCTGAAAACCCTCAGGAGACAACACTCCTCCTACTAGGGACACCTAGAAGTTTAAAGGCTTGTTGCACGTGCTCAGTGCAATCATGTTGCCTACGAAAGTATGCTAGTTATTTTTTCTCTTTCTTTATTTTCTCCTTCTCTTTTTAATAAAACAGTTCGCTCGAGACGATCGAAAATAAGTTTGCGGGAATTTGATTAGTCGAAAATACTGCATTTTTAACACGGCAATTTCCCTATCAATTGCACTCATCTAAAAGTGTTCGGCATTCATATTACACATATTAGCAAATCAGTCGTAAAATATCAGATGGCATGTGTTAGACTCTAAAACCGACATTTCTGAGGGAATTGTGTGTTTATCATGGCATCGCATCATCCCTATATTGCGCAACACTTGTTTCGAAGTCTGTGCAGGAAAATCCGGAAGAAAAGCCAAAATTGTCAATTTGCTGATCAAACATTACGCCAACTCAAAGACCTGAAAGCTGGTAGCAATCTAGAGGGAAATATTAAATTCAACATATCAGAAAAAGGCCCAAGTATTAGCCCAAACATGTACCAGAGAGCCCAAGCCCTAAAGCTTCAATAGAACCGCGGATCCGCGGCAGGAGCCTGCTTGCGCCGCGGATCCGCCGTGGTTGTGCCACGTCAGCACATACTTTTCAGTGCAGAATCTCTCTCTCAAGGCCTACAGCTTAGAAAGACACGTCAAATTCCAGAATTCTCTCGAAGCTTCTTCCAGATCAGCAAAGATGATTAATTAAGATAATCCTAATTAAGCTCCTAACAAACTATTTCTAGAAGCTCCCTCCTAACTAAGCTCTTCTAGAAGCCTCTCTAGCTAACTAACTTTTGGAGGGAAATTCAAATCTCCTCAACAAACTTTTGGAGGGAAACATAAAATTCAAATCCTAGATCTAGGGTTTTGGGAAATCTATAAATAGAAGCCTAGACCTAGGGTTAAGCTTCTTCCAAAAATCTTTCCTTCCCCAAATTCTTCCATCTTCTTCCACAAGTCTAGTAACAAGACTTGTGTGAAACCCTAATCCTAATTCCAATCCAAATTCGAGATCCCGAGTACCAATCAAGCGAGAAGCCCTTCAACCTTTTATGAGCGGAGCCGATCTTCAATCGAGCAAGTGATCCAAGCCGATCCGCGACTCACGGAGACGAGCGAAGCCAAATCGACGATCGAGTTCTTCCTCTTGTAGTTCTTGAGCGATTGTAATGAAATTGTTGATATAAATAAAAGGTAAAATTCTTTAATCTTGCTTTCTTTAAATTCTTGCATCATGATTCGATCTCAATTTGTAATTGTGGTTTTTGTTGTGATGTTCGAGTAAAACTCCGCTCGTCAAGGAGTCGAGAAGATCAATAGAATGATGATGTAACAAATCTTAAAACGATTCTTAAGTCCTACGGGTTTTGTAAACCCTAGCAAGTTCAAGAATCGATGACCTAGTTTCGTTGCGATGCTTTCTTGATTGTAAACGCTCGAAATTAGGGATCTATGATCGTTTCTTGAATTTACTAGAGGCTCGAATGTGAATGATATCGACGAAGCAACAAGGGATAAATGATGAAACCCTAGTTTCACTAGAAATCCCTAATTCTCATCGATCATCATCGATATAGTATCAATTCATCGAAGGATAAGAATACGTCATCGTGAGATTACATCACATCTATAGATCCGATCGATTCCTACGAGCCTCATTTAGATTCTTGATATTTGGTTGGAAAAATCATCACAAATTACCACTTCTTAATTTTAATGCTTTCTTAGATCTAGATTTTTCTCTTTCTTGAATTGCAATTACAAATCATGAATTGTTTTCTTTTCTTTTCCTTAAAGTTTCAATTCATCTAATTCGAAACACGAACGATTACACTTTCCCTGTGGACGATCCGCACTCGCTAACGATCTACATCCGACACCGTAGTTGATTGCGGTCAAATAATTTTTGGTTGTGATTTCTATACAATTTTCAAAATACTACACAATCCGAAATCGATTCAATCACTCTTACTCCGTGTCCAGTGAACGGAGTCTTTGTCATCTTTCCTTTGAGACAGGATTAAAAAGTTGCATACGATTGATATTCGAACGGATCCAAATATCCTTCTGTATGTAACTTCGTCAACCTTCTCTCATTGATGTGACCCAGTCTACAGTGCCATAAGAAAGCATGATTGATTTCTGGAGACTTTCTTTTGTGTGTATTCTGGACATTGAAAATCTGTGGTTGGTTTAATACGTATATACCATTGCTTAATGTACCTGACCCAATCAGAACTTGATTAAGGTGAATGTTTACAACATTGCTTACAAATGCAAATTCATAACCTTCTTTAGATATTAAAGATACATAAATGATATTACAAGATGCATTGGGTACAAAATAACAATTACGCAAAACCAAAACGTGTCCATCTGATAATCCCAGGTGATAGCCCTTCACGGACTCAGCATCCATGCCAGCTCCGTTTGCAACTCAGAGGGTCATATCACCTGCCTTCAAAACCCTACGGTTTCTCAGTGTCTACAAAGAATTATAGATATGAGATCCTGATCCGGTATCCAATACCCAGGAAGTAGAGTTTATTGATAGACAGTTTTCAATAACATACACACCTGAAGCTGAAGCCGCAACTTACTTCGGGTCCTGGTTTCTGGCCTTCCAAGCCCTGCAATCCTTTTTCCAGTGTCTACTCTTGTGACAGTAAAAGCACTCTTCCTTTCCCACAAGCTTTCCCGCTACCTTTGTTGCCTTTGCCTTTGCCTTTCCCTTCGTTTCCATTTTACTAACACCGCCCCTTGATTTGGTGGGGGTTTTCTTCTTCTTTCCCTTGGCTTTCGCCTTAGACCTAGAAGAGGATGATCCTCCTACAAACAAAGTGGATGTTTCCCTACCTTTCTGTAGGGTGCCCTCTGCACTCCTCAACATGTTGAGGAGTTCTGAAAGTTCAACTTCCTTTTCTTGCAAGTTGAAGTTCAGGATAAACTGGGCGTAAGTGGAAGGAAGGGACTGGAGAATCAAGTCCGTGTAGAGCTCGTTCTCTAACGTGGTCCCAAGGTCCGCGAGCTCCTCAATGAAGCCAATCATCTTAAGCACGTGTTCCGCTACGGATGATCCGATGGCCAATCTTGCCGAAAACAACTTTTTCGAGACTTCGTATCTGGCGATACGGGATTGCTCTCCATACAGTTCTTTTGTATGAAGAAATATGGATTCCAGGTCCATATTCTCGTGCCTCCTCTGATGTTCATTGTCCATAGAGGCAAGTACGAGGCACTTGGCCTTCGCGCAGTCGATCTCCTAGGTCTTACGGATTTCCTTATCCACGACGCTGGTTTTGGGACCTGGGAAAGAGGGAGCTTTGGTGGTAAGGAGATACCCCAACTTGTCATAAGTGATTGCCATTTTGACATTCCTGAGCCAATCCTTATAGTTTGGCCCTGTCAGTATGTTTTTATCTAGTAGTAACTTAAGTCCGGTCATGATACTTGGTCGCTGCAATTAGGAGAGAGAGAAGAAACACTTGTAGCATGATGCTCTTGCAAGTTTAGAGTAGTTTTTAGTTTGTCTAAACAGGATGGCTCCCACTGTCTCTCGAATCCCTCCTCAAACCAAAAAGGAAGAATTAGTCGGGATCGATCTCACCGTACAATACTTGCGTAACCGTTCAGCCAGACCAGTGTTGGTACTTCGAGGGAGGTTTTCCAATGCTTTCGCGAAGTTCCTTAATTAAATAACCTCTTTTCCCTGTGGGCGTAGCCCCGCTAACACCTTTCTAGACACCTACTTGGTTTATAGCATTGATCGTGAAGTGAGAAAGTTCCGGAGGAGTAGCATATACTCACAGTAGGATCGGGATCCAAATATCATCGTGTGACAAAACTGAAGGAATCCTACCAGAATCATCACACTCCAAATGGTATGCAGCGCTAGCAAGTTTCAGTTTCTTTAGAAACTCCTGATGTGGATTTTTGCCCCATGCTCTTATGACCTTGACTTTGGCCAACAAATCATATGTCACATGTCAAGTTCTACCCGTCATTCTCCAAGTTAATTTGAACACACCTGTACCAACCCTTGACTTTGGTTAACAAGGCAGTACGACTGTCTCAAACCAACGCATCTATCTATGCTGCATATGAACACCCAATAGCTACCAATCACTGTGCCTTGATTTTGGCCAACAAACACAGCTTGAATACTATTGACTATCCATATGAAATGACGGAGGGCTACGAATAGTTTTGGCGAAACCGTGAACGTAGTGAACTTGATATAATCGAAGGAACGAGATAGCTTTTAAAGGAGTGGTTTAAGCTTCGCGTTTAAAAGATGTTTTGAAAAGAAACCGAGTGGTTTTTAAATTGTTCCAAAGATTTTAACTTTGGTTTATTTTCTTGAATTAATTTAATGCGTCCCATCAATTAATCCTACCATTGCAGAAAACAATGAAAATATGACATATGCTTATGCCATCCGCATTCGCCACGGGGTCCCGTTATCACCCGTTAGGTTACTTAACTAACGACAGAGCGGGGTCTGGACTAGCGCGAATGCAAAACATAAGCAACGCCTAAATAGATATCTACATATAGATATATACATTCGTCAGATGCAATGATAGACATTCCAGATCATAGATGAACACATTGGATATACTAGGAATCCGCGTTTCGTTCGAGCCTGCAACGAAAAGCGGATTACACGGTCGCGATGAATAGCCAAAACCCCACCCTAGACCCCTACGGGTGCGGCAAACTACCCGCCAAGTACCCAAAGCGAAGCAACCTCCCTCAACAACGTGAGTAGACCACTTGGCACTTCGAGGTACCCGGTAGTTTATGCACCCTACCTTGGGTCAATCCTAGGAGCAAAAATTGTAAAAAGAAATTATACAATGGCGGCTGCAACCTCATCCCGGATGTACGACCATACAAATAATAGTACATCAATTTACATATTAGATGAATTGAAAGATAAAGAAAACTCTCACCTCACAACCCCCCGACTATTCATCCGCGACAATCCAACGAATTCATATACACAAACCATCAACATTACAGATCACAGATAAGTAAAACCCCCACTAAACGACGTATAGCGATTAGCAGACGTTCAATACATATATCACATCACAGATATAAACCATTAGCCAAAGTTTAGAGAAGATCGATCAAAATACGGATTTGTAACCACCCCAAAAACAAATTTGTTCTCTGGAAAATCTAGGCAGAAACAAACCATCCTAAAAATCCCAAAACACCAATATAAGAACACTGCAGGAGAAACGACCCACGGCCGAGTCAACTCGGCCGCGGATCCGCGGAGAGCTGTTCGACTCGCTGGATCGTTTTTCTTGGGTGTTCTTTAAAAACCCTGATCCGATTTTTAGTACATGATTTATTATTTTTTGAGCAGAAATAAAAATCGGCAGAAAGTTGATATTTTTGACGTGTTTTGCAGTTTTTTGTACGATCGAAATTCTAGATACTTTGCTAACATGCTAGTGTGTGTTTAGCCAGGCTCTGATACCACTGTAAATCCACGTTACCCATCCCGGTTCTTTAGGGGATGCGGAAAACGGTGAAAAACGATTTTTAGGGTTTATGGTAACTTGGAATAGAAAACCCGGATCTTTGCTAAACAACACACAAGCAACAACTACGAGCTTTACCTACTCGGTTAGGGGGTTATACCTTAACTTGAACTCCTTCTCTTGGACTCCTTGTTGTGGTGGGATGGTTATCTCCCAGTCGCCTTCTCTTGCCGAAGATGGATCCACCTGAGGGTCTCTACCTTGAGCTCCTTCCTCGATATTGATGTAACTAAAGTATTAGGTTTGCTAAACCTTCAACCTTAGGATGAGTAGAGATGAGTTTTGGTGTTTTATCTCCAAGGCAAATGGTTCTCAACACATGAGAGGTTTTTGCCTTAAGCTAGAGGAAGAGGGAGAGCAAAGGATGAGAGAGAAGATGCAAGTGAGAAAAAATGAGTTTTTCAACCAAGCTCTCATATTTTAGAAAATGATAACAATAATAATAATTAACAATTTGTGATGGTAGTTGATGAATGACCATTATCATTTAATTCATTAAATGCTTGTGCAAAAAATAAGAAGTATCTTTGAAAACAAATGATGATGGTCAACAAGCCTACTTTGGTCAACCGGTCAACTAAAGTCAACAAGTTAACAAAAATCAAGAATTCAACTCAACCATAGAACAATAATTGTTAACTAATATTTTAATCATATTTCCTATTCTCATTAGGGTTTGGAAAAAGACAACAGTTAACTGTGCATACACACCCATACCAAAAACCCTAATGAGAATCCCCTGCCTCTGCCTCAGTCAACTGTTCATACACATCCGCATCCATTTTCCGAGGAACCTGAATACAATGAGATAAAACTAACCCCAAAACATATACTAGGATCTGGCTTAAACCAAAGCCCGCTAGTAATAACTGTCCGGACACCAAACGTGTACAAGTGCGCGGATGTGAACGAACCCCGTCGCAAAACCATGCGACCTCTACTCTGTTTTGCCCAAAGGCGAATAACCCTCTGTGTGGGACTCTAAAGACTCGAAACTACGCTGGCAGTGGGTTTAACCACAGACCGCAAGCGGCACTAGCTGTACATAACGGTCCCCAGGTAGATGCCGATAAGAAGACTGATGAGGTGAACCCATCCGAACTTCTACTGAGCTTGTATGTGACAATCTCCGTATAGTCTGGTCCATTCGTCTGAGAATATCGCATGGCGGGCCTAGGGGGCGGTAAACGTCAGTCCCCTAATAGCGGTACAAGTCCTGTCGGAGTGTAGCCTAGAACACCTTGAGATAACACTGGAAAACCTACCAGTATATCTCGCTTGCCCTGGCCAGGGACATTGTGTAATGGCTCTCCTAGACACAGCGCGATATCAACCCCCAATACCGGGAGAGACGAATCCTGTCTAACCGTCCATGCCTCCAAGTGCTTCAGGACTGCACCAAATTACTACCTGTTTGCACGACTCCTTTGAGCCGTGGTAGGGTAGTAATCAAAGTTCAGTGGGAACACACTCGAAGCGAAGTGACAGTGTCAAGTCAGCGGACTAAGCTGTACTCATGTCACCTGGAAACTGATAACTGACGATAGGTATAGTACCAACCAACAGTTCCCGACGAGTCCTGTCCAGTGTACTCGTAACCTAACGAGCACCCGCATACTATCTCAAGTACGACGTACTGACGGCTGTGGGACAGACCGTCTCCCCTGCTGGGATGAGAAGTGTATACGCTAGTCTACTCCGGAGTATCGATGCCCTGTCTCGATAGTCCTACGACTAGGGACCTGTATAAGGATGTGCTTATAGATTACCAAGCCCCCACAAGTGTGACTGCCATCACAACGCTGGTAATCAAGCAAAGATCCTAATGGCTCTACTAATGTGTATATGCGATATACTAAAAGAAACACATGTACACATTAAAGTAGAAACAAACCAAGTAGCATACTACCATTTCGAGCAAGATTGTCTATACAACTGTGAATATCCCAAGCTTCCATCAAGTAATATACAAACTAGTATGATACAGTAATGGCCTCTAGGGCATATACACTAACACCGCACATATCACATATGTGCTCCTACTCCGTTTTTCCTGAGCCAGGAAACCTCTGTGTAGGGCTCTAAAGAATCGTCAATACACCGGCAGTAGGTGATGATCATATCAAACACCCACAAGCTGCATGTGGTCAGCTAAACGTAACAGCCACCCAGGTATTGAGCGATCAGAAGATCAACAAGCAAGCCTGTACATTCTCCTGCGAATCCAATCGATGACACTCCCGCACAGTCCGGTCTCTTCGTCTGATATGTCGCATATCTCGCCAAGGGGTGGTAAACGTCAGACCCCAGTAGCTTGATAAGTCGTGTCGAAATGAGGTCTATAACAGTTAGAGAAACTACTGATAAGACTTACCAGTAAATCTCAGCAACCCTGGGTAGGGATTTCTAGTTATAGACAATCGAACACAGCGCAACATTAACTCCCAATACCGGGAGAGACGAAACCCCTCCTATCGCTCATTGCCACCATGTGATTCGGGACTGTACCCAAAAGCCACTGTTTTGCACGCCCTCTTGGATATGGTATGATGGAAATCAAAGCACAGTGGGAATCACACAAGACTCTATGACGATCTCGGGTCTACAGACTAACCTGTACCAGTGTCACCAGAGAACTTCCATCTGACGTGAGATAAAATACCATCTAGGAGTTCTCGGCGAGTCCGTCCAGTGTACCCAGTCTCCACTGAGCACCCGTATACCTTCCCTGATGTCAAACACCAATGGATATGGGATCATCCATCGCCCATCATATGGGTCAAGAAGCGCATACGCTAGTCTACTCTGGAGTATCGATGCCCTCTCTCGGTACTCCCACGACTAGGAACAATTGAAGGATGTACTTAGCAACTACACTGTCCCCAATAGTATGATCTGCATCATAGTCCTGATAGTCAAGTACTCATCCTAAGGGCTTTATCAACATGTAACATAGAGACAATCATAGTACATGTTAAGATAAAGAGCAACCAGATAGCATACTATCATGACGAGCAAGAAAGTCCTCCCTATATATGTCCAAGCATCCACTACATCATACATCATATGCACAGTAATAGCCTCTAGGGCATATATATAACTAACAATCTACCACTTGCACTAGGGCCATCTGTTGTAGTATCTCATACCCAACAATAAGCTGTAGTTGAAGTATCTCATACTCAACCATCCCATAAAAGTCTGTACTGGGAAATAGGCCTTTGTGAGTGGATCCGCGTTGTTGTCCTCTGTGTCTACTCTCCAAACCTCGATCTCCCTGGAGATCAACCATCTCTATGATCAGGTGATACTGCCTTAGAATATATCTGGATCACAGATGGGATAGGGGTTCTTAGGCCTAAGCCACAACCCCATTGTCACACAATGGTAGGAACTAAGTTCATCTCATGAACTTATATATGTCCAGACTGTCTCTTTGGTAGCATCCTTGGTAACGATGTATCTAGCCTTTAATCGTCTAGTAAGTCACGGTATCTATCTTGGAACTCTTCCAACATACCGTCCCTCCACTGAGGGTAAAGATAATGCCTGCGACTGACATTCAGTCGTCCTTATCACCCTGGAACCTTTCCAGTGATTCTCCACAGGATCGATTGATACCATCTCACTACAACTAGTGAGAATCCTAACATCCAATTAGATCTATCTCATAGATCCATAACCCAGGATTTAGGAGGTATCACCTTGATCCTATATGGAGAATCATTGTGATAAGAGGAGATTGACTGAGCGTAGCATAGGAAACTCCTTTCCTATCAAGAGTATGCCATCCACGTACTATACAAGGATCACCACCATACTCCCTACTACCTTTTTGTGTATACAAGGTTCATCTACCATTTTGATGAAGTCAAACTCTTTGACTACAACATCAAAACAGACGTTCCAACTCCGCGATGCCTGATTTATCCCATAAAACATCTTGCATACGTTTCCGCTGCTCCCACTGTCTACGAAGCCCTCCGGCTGTGTACTTATAGACGCTCTCTTCCAAATCATCATTTAGAAAAGCAGTCATGACATCCAGCCGCCAGATATCGTAGTCATGGTATGTAGCAGTGGTAAGTAGGATCTGGATGGACTTAAGCATATCTTTGAAAGTCTCAACTTTTCCATGTACACCAAGTAATCTTCTCAAGATATACTTGCTCCTGATGGGGATTTAACCCTTCAGATAAAGCAACCAAAGTCCATACTTTGTTGGTGTATAAGGATTCCATCTCAGATCGCTAAGCATCCAGCCATTCTCACAGAGTCCCCACTCCTGATGGCTTGCTCGAAACTAGTTGGTTCATCATCTCATGATGCAATCCTCGCTCCCACTGTCATAGAGAAACCGAAGTATCTCTCAGGTGGATGAGGAACCCTACCAGATCGGCGGAGAGGCTGAGGTTCGTTGGAAACTATTGAATCCTTCGGGTTTACCAAATCATCAGCTGCAGTTTGTATAGCTGGAACTTTTTCCAGTTCTACCTCATGACCACTAATTTCTTCACAAGAAATCCCCTTTCCAAAAGGTGGCATGATGAGAAACAAAACACCTTTTGCTCCCCAGTTTGGTAGAAGATATTCTCTTGCGAATGCTTGGGATATCCAACAAACTTCCACAAAACTGACATTGCCTCGAGTTTGTCCGGATTTTGCTTTTGACATAGGCCGGACAGCCCCAAATCTGAACATCATTAAGAGATGGGCTCTTCCCATACCATATCACATATGGAGTGGTAGGCATCTGATTTGGTTGGAACCCTAATCAATAGGTATGCAAATTCTCAAGTGCATAACCCCAAAAGAAAATAGGCAACTCAGTAGTACTCATCATAGAGCACACCATATCACATAGGGTGTGATTGCTCCTCCGCGATACACCGACGTGCTGTGGTGTATACGGAGGAGTAATGCTGAGAAAGAATCTCATTCTCCTTTAGAATAGTCCAGGAATTCCATGCTCAAGTATTCTCCTCCTTCATCACATCAAAGGACATAATACTTATACCCGTTTTTGGTTTTCTACTTCTAACTTATATTCTGTGAATATCTCAAAAGCTTCAGACTTGTGTTTCAACAGGAACATATGTCTGAATATTGAGGGATCATTAGTGAATGTAATGAAGTACAAAGAACCGGTCCTGGCATGTGTAGACAGGAGAATTTCATACATCAGCATGTATCAATCCCAATAGTTCAGTAACTCTTTCTCTATTTCCAATAAACGGAGCTATGGTCATCTTATCTTTGTGACAAGACCGGCAAGTCTCACAAGATGTAAATTCAAACTGATTTAAATATGCATCTTTATGTAACTTTAGCTAGTCGGGTTGCATCGATATGACCTAGTCTACAATGCCTCAAGAAGGATTCGTTCATTTCTGAACTCTTCCTCTTGGGTGTGTTCTGTATGTTAAGAACTATGGTTTGATTTAGAACGTCTATGATTTTAGATAAAGTGCCTGAACTGATCAACTCTAGATATAGGAAATGTTCAAAACATTATCCAACAATACGAAATTATATCCTCCTTTACTAATAAAGAGACTGATATGATGTTGTATATCAGGTTCGGTATCTAATAACATTCGTTCAGAATCAATGTATTCAGGTAATACAGGGTGATAACTGCCAACAGACTTGGTTACAACACTTGCATCATTTTCAACTCTTGAAACTTATCACCCGTTCTCAGTTCTCTACCTATCTGAAGCCCATATAACAAATTACATTTGCGGGATCCTGATCCGGTATCTCATACCCAGGACGTAAAGGATACTGGGAAACAGTTCTCGTTAATGAACACACTCGAAGAAGATGCATCAGCATGCACTTTCTTCGTTGGGCGGCACGGGAATTCCGGTAATCCCTTATTTTCTGCTCGGTCTTATAACATTTATAAGTTGGAGCAGGACCAACGTTCCCTAGCGCAGTATAACAAGCGGGTTCGGTCAATACATCCGTATTATTATTTTGATTAAGGCATGACATGGTCACTACCTGGAAAGAGAGAGAAGAAAACACTCAGCATATGCTCTTGCAAGATTAGATTGGTTATTAATATATCTAATCAGGATATCTCCCACTGTTTTAGTCAAATCTTCCTTCAAACCCTAAAAGGAAAGACTAGTCGGGATTAATTACACCCTACAAGTTCGCCAATCTTTCAGCTAGGCCAGTGCCGGTACTTTGAGGGAGGTTCCCCGTGCTTTCGCACGGACCTAATTAAAGTAAACCTCGTTTTCCCAGAGGCTTAACGCCGTTGACACCTTTCTAGACACCTACTTGATCGGCTAATTGTAATGTGTAAAACTCTCCTAGGAGTAACTCTTACTCACAGCGGGTATCGGGATCCAACTATCTCATAGAAGGTATGAAATCTCATTGCAAATTTCAACTCTTGAAATTCCCAATAAAATTTTGCCCCGAGTGATCTATGACCTTGACAAGGTCAACAAAGCATAGACCGCAAGTCAAGTTCAACCCATCATTTCCTGATTGAATTAAACCCACCCGCATGACCCTTGACAAGGTCAACAAGGTCACACGACTACCCTAACTCAATCGCATAATATGCATATGCAAATAAGCATAAATTGCTACCGCATACTACGCCTTGACAAGGTCAACAAACACAGCACGAATACTATGAAGTACTTATCTGAAATGACGTAGGGCTACGAAAGGTTTTTAAGAAAACCCATTGTGTAATGAACTTGATATCGTTGTAGAAACGAGTGATTTTTAAAAGGAGTGTTTTTGAGGCCTTTACTAGTTCTGCTAAAGAGGTCACTCCAGGTGAAGGGATCTCGGCTCTTTCCTTATGGAATAATGAGCAGGATATTTCACAAATACCACTATGCAAGCAAAAACTATAAAAGCAATCAAAAGACAAACCGTGTTTGTAGCATCTGCTAGTTTTCACTAAAGAGGTCACTCCCGGTGAAGAGATCTCGGCTCTTTCCTTATCGAATAAGGTGTTGGATATTCTACAAGGAATACCGCTATGCAAAGCAAGAACTAGAGCTACCGGTTTTTAAACAAGTTTCTACAACATCTTTAGGTTTCTTTTATTTCATTAATCTCATTAATGAAGTCCCATTTTAATATGCGTCACAAGCATCAGATATGAAAGGAAATCAACAATATATAACATATATCTCATATATATAATATAAACATTCATCTCAGGCAGTAATATGATCTCATCATAGAACATTGCAGCAGAAGAATATATATGAAATATTGGATATACTAGGATGTCCGTGTTTTAATACGAGCCTGTATAAAACACGGATTCCACGGTCGTGATGAATAGCCAAACCCACATCCCTATACCCCTACGAGAGCGGCAAGCAACGCTACCAATTCTAGGGTTAGGAGACCTGGTCTCGACTCTTCGAGATGGTCTCCCACTGCACCCTAGAACCCGGTTACTTTTGCTCCCCGCCTTGGGTCTACCAAATGCGGAAAAGTAAATAATATACAATGGTGACATCATCCTCAGCCTGGATGTGCCCCAATAAAAGAATATTACATACAAATGAATTTTACATGAATGAAAAAGAAAAAACTCTCATCTCACATAAAAAAAACCCGGCTATTCAGAACACGACGATCCAATATAACATATTACAGCAACACATAATATCTCATATCATCAACGTAAGCAAGTATGCGTATCCCGATTGTCGTTGATGTATAGAAACGAAGCCGGCGATGCATCACATACTACGCTTACGGTCGCAGAAAATAAAGTGTAAAACTACAACAGTTGGAATCCGCAACCTCCTCAGACATCGCATGCCTAACCAAATGAATTCCTTAGACATCGCATGCCTAACAATTATAAACCCCGTATTTTAGTCTCAATATCGAAAACTCTTTTCAATATGAAGTTGGGCAATTCAACAAGATTCTCGACATCCTGATCGAATGCTCGTCGGAAACTTTAGTAGACGGCCGCACCCCCCGATGCCGTCGACGAAGTGCACTAAGGCGGAACACCGCTGCCGCGAGCACCCGAACAGATGCTTTTGGTGACGGGGTTCTCCTACAGTCACTTGGTCGGGGCTTGGGGTGTGGCTATCTATTAAGTTTACCCGGCGAGTATCCGCGTACGCTACGTGATTGCGACGGACTTTTGATCATATCAAAATTCCATGGCAACCGATCAAATGAGACTAAAAACTACTAGATTTATAACATTCAAATTAGTTATCTCATAACTACTTGTGGATTCCAAATATTGTATCACATTCCAGATAAATAGACAATGTTAAACTTTCCGATCGAATAAAGAAACACCCAAGATTTCCCTTTAGTTCTCAACACTTGAAATTAGTTTGAAAGTATCCATCACATGCCACAGTACCAATGGTCCAGCCGTAGAAGGGTCAAACCAACGCCTCACATGTGGCAACGCCGTACTGCCACAAACCCTAAGGTTTAGAGGCTATTCAGACGGTCACATAATCGAGTTAAGGTTTTAGTTCTTCTAGAGGGTCCGCCGCGTTACTTGCACGACTGTGAATGTTCTTTAATTAAGGAAAAAATCCAACACTTGGAAATTTTCCGGCAGGGGAAAAAGTGAGTTATTGATATCCGTTCGAACTTTTTAACACGTTCTAAATTACCCGAAAATCTAAACGATGTTAAATTTTCCGATCGAATCAACGAATTCTTAAGATCTCCAGAACACTCAACACTTGAGTAATATTAAAAATTCCTAGAAGCATGTAGTAATGTCTATGGATATTATCTAGAAACATCTATCCCTAATACCCAAGTACGGCCGCGGAACCGCCGCGCAAAGCAAGGTATTGTCGCGGTTACGTGGCGACTTAACGGAATTAGGAGTTCGTATTTCACAGTAATCCTTAGAATTCCATGCTTAATTTTCTGAGTATTTTTAATACGGAAAAAACCAACTTTTTAGAAAATTTCCAGAGAGGGGGTCAAAATCGATGTTTCGGGGTTCGATCGGACTTCAAACTTCGTCTAGACAACGCCTAATGCTCTAGCTTGGCTTTGATACCACTGTAAGGTTAGTATAGAACCTTAGCAAGGTTTAGGAAGGCATCACACATGCCATATTGAAATTTTTGGGTGCTAAACAAACCCTAACCAAGATCTTAACTAGAGAAATAGGGTAAACAAAGCATGCAAACAGCTTTACATCTAGGAGAGAGGGATTACAACCTTTGTAGTCCGCTGCTGCACTTCATAAGCTCCGTGTTGAGGTCCCTTCACTGCGATCATCAAGTACGCGGACTCTAGAGAGGCTCCATGAAGAGAAAGATGCAGGCTTGCTTCCAATCTTCAACTACTAAGATGATCTACCTTGAAGAATCTCAAACCCAAGCTCTTGCTTCACTAATCAAGTATTAGCAAAGCAAACACCCTAATCTAAGTAGCTAGAATAGATGAGGATGATGAAGTAGGAATTTAGCTCTCATTTGTTTTCTTTATCTCACTCAAAATCACCACAAAGCCAAAAGCTAGAAAGCTTTTTCAGAGGAAGATGAAAAAGAAATCTATTTGTGATGAATAATGAAATCCTTGTGTGAGGTTAGAATTGCAACCATGGGTTAAGAATCAAGACTTAACCCTTGTATAGAATTAACTATGGTAAAGGGTTTGGGTTGGGCTAATAAATATCTACTCAAAATATCATAAGTCAAAGTCAAAGCTTCAAGAAGCTTCATGAAAGCTTCATCCAAGCTTAACCCTAATCCAAACCCTAACCTTGTTTAAACTCTACAAAGCATGTTGCATTTATAACCCTAACATGTTACAATAACATATATCACATATACAATATTTATTGTAACAAAATAAAATAATACAATTAACATATATCACATATATATCAATGTATTATCCAAGTGAGAAAAAGAATTTTTAAGTGAGCAAATATTAGTTAATGTAATAAATATCAAATATATAATTATACATTAAATTATCGAATCAACACTTGATCCGATAATCCGGCTATTTCACAAATAACTGACTAATATAATCTGTATCGGTTCATCGAATCAACACTTGATCCGATGACCCGGCTATATCACATATACCCGGTCGATATCACATATCGCGAGAATCTAATACGGTATCACATACACATATTGTTCTCGGTCCCGCACATATCACATATGTGCTCCTACTCCGTTTTTCCTGAGCCAGGAAACCTCTGTGTAGGACTCTAAAAAATCGTCAATACGCCGGCAGTAGATAATGATCATATTAAACACCCACAAGCTGCAAGTGGTCAGCGAAACGTAACAGCTACCCAGGTATTGAGCGATCAGAAGATCAACAAGCAAGCCTGTACATTCTCCTGCGAATCCAATCAGTGACACTCCCGTACAGTCCGGTCTTTTCATCTGATATGTCGCATATCTCGTCTAGGGGTGGTAAACGTCAGACCCAGTAGATTGATAAGTCGTGTCGATATGAGATCTATAACAGTTCGAGAAACTACTGATAACACTTACCAATAAATCTCAGCAACCCTGGCCAGGGATTTCCAGTTATAGCCAATTGAACACAGCGCAGCATCAACTCCCAATACCGGGAGAGACGAAACCCCTCCTATCGCTCATTGCATCCATGTGATTCGGGACTGTACCCAAAAGCCACCATTTTGCACGCCCTCTTGGACGTGGTATAATGGAAATCAAAGAACAGTGGGAATCAAACAAGACTCTATGACGATCTCGGGTCTACGGACTAACCTGTACCAGTGTCACCAGAGAACTGCCATCTGACGTGAGGTATAATACCATCTGGGAGTTCTCGGCGAGTCCGTCCAGTGTACCCAGTCTCTACTGAGCACCTGTATACCTTCTCTGATGTCAAACACCAATGGAAATGGGATCATCCATCGCCCATCATATGGGTCAAAAAGCGCATACGCTAGTCTACTTTGGCGTATGGATGCCCTGTCTCGGTACTCCCACGACCAGGAACAATTGAAGGATGTACTTAGCGACTACACTGTCCCCACTAGTATGATCTGCATCATAGTCCTGGTAGTCAAGTACTCATCCTAAGGGATTTATCAACATGTAATATAGAGACAATCAGAGTACATGTTAAGATAAAGAGCAACCAGATAGCATACTATCATGACGAGAAAGAAAGTCCTCCCTATATATGTCTAAGCATCCACTACATCATACATCGTATGTACATTAATGGCATTAGCCTCATGAACTCGGTCAGTGACACGGTAATAATCTCCGGAGCTGTAACTCCAACTGCCGGAACTGTAGGTACCATCGTGGTCCCTTCAACGGGTGGAACAACTGCCTGACCCTGCGCTCGAATGGCCTCTACTATAGTCCCCATCATCTGGAGCAGGTCCTACATACCATCCCCAAACAAAGCAATATGCTCCGGTACAACAGGCATACCACCCTGGTCAGTCCTCGCCTCAGACGAGTCAACTCTGACCTCGGCCCTCACGGCTGCTCTCTGTGCCCTCGTAGTCTTCGGTGGCATATAGGCTGGAAATTGAAACAAGATTCGATAAGGACACGGAAATCGAATCACAAGGATGTATATCAATCACGGAAGGAATTTCAATCAATAAGTCCTATGGTCACTTAGGCGGAGTACCGTTTCGTAAGTATGCCGCGGAACATACACACGCTACGTCATTCTGCTTAAGCTACCTACTCCATCATACCAAGGTCATCCTACACTCCGAAAGGTAAAACCTACCGCTCTGATACCAATTTTGTCACGACCCAAAATTTGGCCCGTAACCGGATCTTAAACTACGTAACGTCAACAGGCGTACGCAACTTAAGTAAGCCAAAACCCAGAAATCTAAACCACCCAAAACTGGATAAGCGGAGAAAAAAACATAGTTTAAAACATTCGGAAAATCACAAGTAAAATCTCTAACTCTAGTTTTCTTTCTTGAAAATTTCGGCAGCACCTACTTTGTAAAAACTAGCCCCGAAAACGGGTACAACATAGATAATATATAAAGCATCCCAAACGGGAGAAAATCATGCCCAATGGAGGAGACAACCACCACAAACATATATACGACGCCGAAGCGAAGAAATATAAAGAAAACTGCATAAATAAGTAAACTTTTCAACAAAACCGGCTCCCACGAGCACGGCACCCAAAGTCACCAAATAATAATACAACACCAAATTCTCACAACTCGTCTCTAAGTCAAATATAAGAAGTGGTAGATGGAGAATACTAGATCCAACAAAAGATATACAATGTACAAATAGATAACCGCAAATCCACCTAAAACCAAAGGCCTCACAGCTAAACGTTGCGGTATCCGCAAAAGTAGAGATGATAAGGCGCCCTGCTGCGACTACTCTGAGGGTAAGTCTTGCAAAACACCGTGGCACAATTGGGGTGAGTTGCCAACTCATGAATAGTAAATAACATCATACTGAAATCGCAAGTATGCACTAACATCAATGATCAATAACATGTAAGCTGGTAGCATAAGTATGACAATATGAATATGCAACTATTATGATCGAGGTACACCACTAGGGTACTATATCTAAATGAATTAAATGCATATCACTGAATACTGAGTGCGGGATAACACATAATCTCATGCACAAATCATAAGCATGGAAAAACCCGGTTTAAATCAAAAACACCCCAAATCCTAAAATACTCATATCGGCCCTCGGATCGGTCCTCAAATCCTATAAGTCTCATGGAACCTGAGTCTCAAACATCGACACTCTAAAACATCATGAAAACCAGTGCCTAACATCGATACGTAAATACTCGTATCCATACGTTCCTCGAAACCCAATTATCCCATTTCGACACTTGTATTCCACGTATCGGTCTTTCTAATATCCATACGTTTCTCGAAACCCAAGTATCCCATCTCGACACTTGTGTTCCACGTATCGGTCTTTCAAAATACATATATCTCTCGGAATATAAGTGCCTAACATCGACACATGAAATTCCCATATCGCATGAAAACATATCTCAAATGCGTAAATCCATGTAAAATAACATATGCAACATAAAACATCAATATGAGCATATCACGGGCAAAGTCCGCTATTTAACTGCATCAAGTCATTAAATATATCTCGCGGTTCCAAAATGTCCAAATCCAAATTACATATATATACAGCGTCCCATTCCACCGATATATATGTTATAAAAAGATGATCATGTAACAATAGCAAAGTATATATTCGAGCATGTAGGTATATTATGGCATATGTATAGGCACGTAGGTATACAGGTATGCTATATGTCATATGCGCTATCGCACAAGAATAACTGTTTCTATGTCGCTAGCCAATAGCAAGGTATATCAATGAATATTTGTGTTGTGCGTATCATGGCAATTACCGACAGTGTGTGTGTAGCATATCATTGGTGCTCGTGCAACATGGACTGTCAATAATAGTGCAGTGTACAAAGAATACAGGTTAAGGCACAACAAGTCGCTATATGCAATGAAATGCATGCATCATCTCTATATGAGAATATAAACATGCGGCTAATATCATATCATATCTAGCCCTGACGCTTAACGCCATAGGGGCGATTTCCCTGTAGATGTTAAATCTACTCACCGATGGTCTCGAGCTATGAAAATCCGACCACCTGCTTCCCTTTGTTCGCAGCGTCCGAAGTCCCCGCTTGCGATGCTATAATTTCACAAACACATAAACAGTGCAAAAAATCTCAGAAATCGACCAATATCATGTAAAACTACGTTTTAAACGACGCACCAATTTCAAACTGACACGACCCGAAATTGGCACGTGACGGCCCTAATACTACGCAACGTCTACAGGCGTAACGCAGTAAAAGAAAGCCAAAACCCAGAAATATAAACCATTAAAAGACAAGAAAAGATAAGAAACATTGATTAAACTTTTGAAAATTTCAAGTATAAATTCTTTAAGTCCAATTTACTTTCTTGAAAATTTCGGCAGCACCTCCGTTGTAAAAACCAACCCCAAAAATGGGTACAACATAAATATAAGGTAAAGCATCCCCAACGGGAGCAAATTCATGCCAAAAGGCTGAAAACAACCACCACAACAGATATACGACGCCGTAGCGAAGAAATAAAAGACGATAAAAAGGAACTGTATAAAAGACAACCAAGTCACAAAATACTATACAATATCGTCCTCACATCAAGTTTCTAAGTCAACATGAAAGTAGTAGATGGAGAGTACAGGATACAACGAATATACAATACAACAACGAATAACCACAAAACCCACCTAAAGAAAAACTGCACACTGTGAGCCGATGCGGTATCTGCAGCAAAAGATGATAGATAGATGCATAGCCTACCTCGACTACTCTGGGGAACACCCTGCAAAACAACTGCGGCACAACAGGGGTGAGTTGCCAATTCGTGAATAGTAAATAACATATGCAGGTAATCGTAAGTATGCACGTACAGCGCGAATCTAACATATGCAATTAATGGCAATAAAAGGTCATATGAATGCAGTAATCATGAAGGGTATACTAGCAGGTACATGTAATACATGAAGCAATAATATGACAATCGGTATGCAATAATCATGCAATAATGATATGAAAAGGTGTATACGCAACAGTCATGAAAGGTACACTAACAGGTACAACTAATACATGAAGCAATGCATATAAAATTAAGTATGTAAATCCAACAGTCATGAAAGTACTCTATCAGGTACAACTAATACATGATGTAGTGCATAAACAATAAATGTGTAGTATGGAATGAAATATGTCATTTCCACGGAATCCTGATATCGTGGTAGGATCAAAATCCATCAAGACAATCCAAATCTCAATTCCTCAAATCATCCCCCAAATTGGCTCTCATATCATATAAGTCTCACAAATCCTGAATGCACAATATCGAATAAATCTCATATATCCTGAATGTACAAAATCAGCAATCTCATAAATATCCTGTATCCAATATCAAATGAATCACCTATATCCCAAATCCAATATCAAGTAAATCTCTTATATCCTATATATAATTTGCATGAATAATTAAGATGAAGTATATGAATTTATATGTATACATATATATTAACATCCCATTCCACTAATATATATGTATACGCATATATAAAAGCGTCCCATTCCACTGTTATATATACTTAGGAGTAAAATATCATGAAAACCAAGTGTCAAGTATCGACACAAATAGTGATCTATCAGGTGCTGTCACCAAGACTGGCACCCTGATAGGTACGTATAATACGCTAAACCGAAAGCTCGAGTGCTTAGCTCTGACCCTCGCCTCTCGACCTATCTATACGCACATGACACCCGTCGGTATCCCCTTGATAATCGCCGAGTCATTGGTAATGTCACCAGTAAGTACTTGCCAACCTTCCAGGCTCAATCGGCATGGACCGTCGATCATCTTACCAAGGGGAACCGTACCGAGCACCACCATGTACCCTCATACAGCCCCCGACTCCTCGCATAAGGTATATATATCAAAACCGTTAAATCTCATGGTGGATGCTGAAATATCATATCAAGGGAAACCGGGTTTTTCAAATAATGCATAATTTCTTGAAACTACCACGGTCCACAAATCCAGAAAATATCATGAAAAATCCATATCTCAATGTGAAAATCCACGAATAAAATTTACGCAACATAAAACTGTAATGTAAGCATATAATGGAAAAGCCGCTAATTAACTGCAACAAGTTTATATAAATATCATGCGGTTCCTAATTTCTCCAATTCTAAATAATATCAAGTAAAGGTAAACGTGTAGCTATAACTGATATATGCGCAAACATAAAGGTATAGCAAGATATAGATATCTACCTATCAGAAATGATGTAATATACCCCCCGGGTATAAGTGAAGTATGTATGCAAAGTATACATGTAGCTATGTCATTATGTGTATATGTACCTATCACTAATGGTACAATACCCTATATGTATACAGGTAATTAGCATGTAAGTATGTCAAAGCATATGTGTAAGCATATAGGTATACAGGTATGCTATAAGTCATATACATAAAGAAAAATGAATCAATGTCTCAATGTCCCTAACCAAACTATATCATATCTATAAGTGGGTTGTGCGTGTCATGGCAATTATTGACGGTGTGTGTGGCATACAATCAGTGCTCGTGCAACATAAGCCGTCAATAATAGTGCAGTGTCCTAAGGATACTAGTCCAAGCACAACAATTAACTAAGCAGTAGGGTGTATGCGCAATTCTAAATATGAAATAGAATATGCGACAATTCATGTTATTTCTAACCCAGACGCATAACGCCATGCGGGAGATTTCCCTGTAGATGTTAAATCTACTCACCAACTCTCCTGGCTAAGTCAAGCCTACCACTCGCTTTCCCCTGTTCGCAGCGCCCGAGGTCCCCGCCTGTGATCCTGAAAGCATATAACAATATAACAGATATATATTAACAATAGACCCAAAACACGTACAAACTACGCTGACCAACGCGACAACACAAAACTTACTCTCAAGTGTTCGTATTGTGGCTAACGCGCGTAGCTACACTACGAAACTAACTCAAGAGCAAAAGCTACACAAAGACACAAACGATATCGGCACGACCCTAACTAGGAACGCAAAGCGACACAACAACCAAGCCTAGACCCTGATCGTACCAATCACGCAATCAAAACACAATAATAAACGTGGAATCAATATAATTAACGTCGCAACGTCAAAAGAAACCCACGCCTAAAAGATATCGAAATCTAGTAAGCAGTATTTATCATTTTAGCACAAAACTACAAGTTTTACCAAAACTATAATTTACAAACATCTTCAAATAGCAAGGTTAAAAAATTTAATCCTTTACTAAAATTTTAGATTTCACTAATTAGGATTAGCAAAAGTTTAGTTTGTTAATTAGCTTAATAATCCGATTAGGAAAATATCATTTAACAAATTAGCAACTTGATTAAGTTTTCATCAAGCTTAACATATTAATTAACCATTTCACTAATCAAAATCCTAACTTAATTACCAAAATGATATCTTGAATTCTAAATATTAATTCAAAAGCTTAAATTAATCATCTAATTAAGCTAATTAAAGGTATTACGCAACAAAAAGAGATTAGAGTTAAGGTTTTATACCTTCAAGAACACCACTTGAAATAAGAATAAAACCAAACTTTAGCCTCCAAAATCCCCACTAGAATGAAGATCCAAGCATGATTTGTGAAGAAAGACTAAGGTTTTGGATTTTATTTGAATTTCTATGAATTAATTTGGATTTTTCATTATTTATTTGAAGCAAAATGAGAAGAAATGAGTGATGAAAAATGATGGGCAGCAAGGAAATGAGTGTGGCCGGCCAAGGAAGAATCTAGGGCTTGTGTGGAATTTTCTAGAGGGAAAAAATACAATAATTGCATAATAAAACAAAAAAAGGCATTAGTCACCATTTTCTTTTCTTGAAAAACCAAAATAAATCCTAAAAATCTAGATATTTTGGATGGATGGTTCTAAACAAAAATCTAGTGATTAGTTAAGCATAAAAACCCTTTAGTAGTATTTTACCCATATAAAAAAATAATTACCACAAATAAAGTCCACAAATAAAGCATTAAAATAATATTATTTTAGGGAAAAATTCTATGTGAACCAAAACTTCCCATAGACCCCCAAAGCTCGTGCACTAGCTTTATTTTAGCTAAAATACGTGCCGGTAAGTTTCTACGGAAGTTTGATCACAATCGGGTTAAAAAGGAAAACACCGACAAATTTACCCTAAAACGGAAAAATTCGCAAAACGATTTCTAATACGTTACACGAACTAACTCACAAGTGTCCGTCTAGTGGTTAACGTGCATGACGACACTACAAAACCAACCAAAAGCGCAATAGCTGCACAAGATCACGATTCGTGTCGGATAACGTAACACGCAGATTCAAAACACTAGATTATAGGAAAACGATCCCAGATTTTGCATACTGTAAATACTAAAAATTTAAACAGTACTAAACACCCTAAAATCACAGCAGACAACTACCCATCAAAACCAAACCCTAACACTCCCCTCAAAATCCGATGTCGCCGGATTTTCCCGTCGGGTCGTCGGCCAAAACCAGTGGGGTAGGTCTCGTGTCTCATGTGGAATCCTAGGGTCACTAGTACAACAGTACTATCTTGTTTGGCAAATCACAAAAATTTCCAGGTCACAGCAGATCACAGAGGCTGTAAAAAGACTAAAAAAATATGATATTGCACCAATCGATACTTTAAGTGTTCTACACCATAACCAACGAGCTATACATCATAAAAACTCATATTTAACAGTTTAGGAATTATACCTATCAATACTTGCTCACAAGATCCAAGCTTTCCTAGCTCCAAGTGATCAAAGAGGCAAAAGCGAGACTTGATGTGTTTTTGTGATTTATTTATGGAATTTTGGAGAATTATTGAGCTTAGATTGTTGCAAATGGTGAAAGAAATGACCAAGGGAAGAAGAAGGAGGAGAGGCTCGGCCAAGAGAGGGAAGGTGAGGAATTGTGTAGAGTTTTCTAGCTAAGCATTGTGATAAATGCACATAAATGCATATAAAGGCACATTCATGCACATGCCACCTCTCCCATTCTTTTCATTTCTTTTAAAACTTAATTCCATTTGCACAAACAAATATCTAGATATTATGTGAAGGTTTTTGGTTTACTCAAGTTTGATTTATTAGAATTGATATAAATTTTGCAGTAATTATCCAAACCCAAAATGTAAATACCACATTAAAAATAATATTAAAATACGGAAAAATTCTATCTGAACCAAAACTTCCCATATACGCGCACTAGCTTTATTTTAGCTAAACTAGGTGCTGGCAAGTCTATATGGATATTTGATAACAGTCGGTTTAAAACGGAAAATACCGACAATTTTACCCTAAAACGGAAAAATTCGCATAACTATTTCTAAAACGTTACACTATTATATATGCATATATATATATGTGTGTGTGTGTGTGTGTGTGTGTGTGTGTGTGTATTAGTGGAATGAGATGCTAATATATATGTATACATATAAATTCATATACATCATCATATTTTTTCATGCAAATATACCTAAGATATAAGAGATTCACTTGATATTGGATTTAGGAAATTTGAGATTACTTGATATTGTACATAAAGGATATATGAGATTTACTTGATATTGTACATTGAAGATTTGGGAGACTTATATGTTATGAGAGCCAATTTGGGGGCTGATTTGAGGCGATTGGGATTTGGATTGTCTTGATGGACTTTGGTCCTACCATGATGTCAGGATTCCGTGGAAATGACATGTTTCATCTCATACTTCGCATTTATTGTTTATGCACTGCTTCATTTATTAGTAGTACCTGATAGAGTACCTTCCATGACTGTTGTATTTACATAATTTATTTTATATGCATTGCTTCATGTATTAGTTGTACCTGCTAGAGTACCTTTCATGACTGTTGCATATATACATTGTCATATCACTTCTTCATATATTAGTAGTACCTGATAGAGTACCGTACATGATTGTTGCATACAGATTGTCATATTATTGCTTCATTTATTAGATGTACCTGCTGGAGTATCTTTCATGACTATTGCATTCATATGACCTCTTATTGCTTAGCTTACATATGTTAGATTCGTGTTGTACGTACATACTTGCGATTACCTGCACATGTTATTTACTATTCACGAGTTGGAAACTCACCCCCATTGTGCCACAGTTTGTTTTGCAGGTTGTTCCCCAGAGTAGTCGAGGCAGGCTACTCATCTATCTGATCATCTTTTGCTGCGGATACCGCTTCAGCTCATAGTGTGCAATTTGCTTAGGTGGATTTTGTGGTTATCCATATTGTTCCTTGTATATCGTTGTATCCTGTACTCTCCATTTACTATTATCTTGTTTGATTTAGAGACTTGGTGTGAGGACGATATTGTATATTATTTTGTGACTTGGAGTTCTTTTATGCAGTTTTATTATATCGACTTTTATTTCTTCGCTACGGCGTCGTATATCTGTTGTGGTGGTTGTTTTCCGCCTTTGGGCATTTATTTGCTCCCGTTTGGGGATGCTTTACTTATATTTATTTTGTACCCATTTTTGGTGCTAGTTTTTACAAAGGAGGTGTTGCCAAAATTTTAAAGAAGAAAAGTTGGACTTTTAAAGAATTTGGGTTGTGATTTAAAAGGTTTTGAAAATTCTATTATCACCTTCTTACTACTTTTGATGGTTTAGATTGCTGGGTTTTCGGCTTACTTAAATTTCGTTACGCCTGTAGACGTTGCGTAGTTTAAGGGCCGTCACATGCCAATTCGGGTCGTGACACTGCTAGAGTACCTTTCATGACTGTTGCATATATACATTGTCATATCATTTCTTCATGTATTGGTAGTACCTGATGGAGTACCTAACATGATTGTTGCGTACTGATTGTCATATTATTACTTCATGCATTAGTTGTACCGGCTAGTGTACCTTTCATGACTATTGCACACATATGACTTTTATTGTTATTAGCTTGCATATGTTAGATTCGCGCTGTACATGCATACTTGCGATTACCTGCATATGTTATTTACTATTCACGAGTTGGCAACTCACCCTCGTTGTGCCACAGTATTTTGCAGGTTGTTCCCCAGAGTAGTCGAGGCAGGCTATTCATTTATCTTATCATCTTTTACTGGGGATACCGCTTCGGCTCACGGTGTGCAGTTTTTCTTTAGGTGGGTTTTGTGGTTATCCATTCATGTTGCTTATTGTATATTCGTTGTATCCTGTACTCTCCATCTACCATTATCTTGTATGACTTAGAGACTTGATATGAAGACGATATTGTATATTATTTTGTGACTTGGAGGTCTTTTATAAAGTTTTATTTATATCGTCTTTTATTTCTTCGCTACGGCGTCGTATATCTGTAGTGTTGGTTGTTTTCCACCTTTGGGCGTGTTTTTGCTCCCGTTTGGGGATGCTTTACTTATATTTATATTGTACTCATTTTGGGGCTGGCTTTTACAAAGGAGGTGCTGCCAAAATTTTAAAGGAAATAAAGTTGGACTTTTAAAGAATTTGGGTTGAGATTTCAAAGGTTTTGAAAATGCTATTATCACGTTCTTACTACTTTTGATGGTTTAGATTGCTGGATTTTCGGTTTACTTAAATTGCGTTACGCTTGTAGACGTTGCGTAGTTTAAGGGCTGTCGCGTGCCAATTTCGGGTCGTGACAAAGTTGGTATCAGAGCCAGCTTTTACCTTTCGGAGTGTAGGAGGACCTTGGTATGATGGAGTAGGTAGCTTAAGTAGAGTAATTGTTCATATCAGAAAACTGCATTCTAATACCGCCCATTCATTATCTATTTGTTGTATTTATCGGTACTATTAACCAATGTCTGCTCAGTAATACAGATTACAGGTATCCGTGATAAAATACTGGAAATACATTTAAAAGCATGGATATATCAATTGAGAGCCGACACTGAAACCAGAACCGCAATCCGACCGATACTTCAGGAGTCCCTTTTTCCAACAAGTTTGTGTATACATTTTTCTATCTAAATGGTCCAACACAACAAATGTGTACACAATACTTTTAGGCACATGTAGATATGCATTCAAGGAAAATTATTATATGCATTCAAGGCTAAACATCATGTGTTGATTTTTTCCTTCCAAAACTGAAATCAAATCAAAGTCAATCAAACAAATCAGCATGAGCCTTAATGGGGCAGCCATGAATCAAGCCACATGTGGGAATGGAGTAATAAGCATTTAATGGTGAAGATTATGTGTGTGATTTAAAGATTCAAATTTCCTTCCAAAACTGAGTGCAAATCAAATTCAAATAGACAAATCAGCATGGACCATGATGGGGAAGACAAGAATCAAGGCACAAATGGACATGAAGTAATGAGCATTCAATGCTAAAGATTTTGTGTTGATTTAAAAATTCGAATTTCCCTACATTCTTTGGAGCCTATAAATACAGACCATGGGGCAAAGATTCAAAGGTCATTCTTTAGTCTTGGATTGTCATTCTTTGTCCAAGTTTTCTATTCTCCATTCTTGTAAATAGCTTAGTCCCCTTGAAGTCTTAACCTTCTCTTGATCCTTCAACCTCTTCATTGAGCTTGAAGGTTTAAGGGTTGGTTATTGATCTCAAAGGGTTGTATCGTTCTTGATGATTAATAAAGGTTTTTTTTTGTGCCTTCATTCACCATGAGTTCTTTGCCACTTCTTGATCTTGCAACCTCTTCATTGAGCTTGCAAGTTTAAGATTTGGTTATTGAACCCATGTCCTGTTTTGGGTTCTATGGTTCTTAGTCTTTCTTACTCGTTCTTTTACTTACATGCATTTTCATTCTTGTCTTTTATTACTTGCAATTTATTACCATGTCATTTAATTACTTGTTTGTAGTCTTTTCTTTTCTTTGTAGCTTTTCTTTTTTCCTCTTTGTTGTTTTGTGAATGTTGGTGTGAATATTGTTGTTAGGAAAAGAGAAAGATTTTGTAAGTTAACATTTCGCTCCTCATTTCCTTTTCCCGTCTTTTCCCATTTGAAACTCCGCCCAAATCTTATGCAAACGCTCCGTTAGGCACCCTACCCTACCAAGGTAAAGGTGATTCCTAACCGTGACCGGTTGCATTCGGTTTGGTCGGAGGCGAAAGCAAGAGACAAGAACGGAAGGACAAGGGTCAATAAGCTGGATTCTATGAATACCGTGCTTAAGTCCCCTAATCCACGTTGTTGCCGATTGTTCTAGCTTCATTGGTTGAGTTCGGCTCAAAGTACTTGAATACGGAATCCATTAACTTACACTATCCTATCGTTTCCTAACAAGCCTTATACTTGAATATACACATAGGTTAGATAACGAACAAATCCGCCATGTTGTTAACTCGTTAGAACAAGAACGTAAAACTTACCATCTCCCTGTGGATCGACCCGTGCTCATCGCGGCTAGCTGCAAAGCGACACCGTCCTGATCGCGGTTAAACTTTAGAACTTTAAATATCCGACACGCTTTTGGCGTGCGATCAAATGGCGCCGTTGCCGGGGAGACGGTAACGTTTTTGTTTTTGTTATTTCGGGTTAATCTTGTTAATATCCATCTAACCCTATTTTCTAAAACAAACTAAAAAAAATTCAAAATTTCAAAACCAAACAAAAAAATTAACACAAGCTAACCATTTTGTTCTCTGGATTTTATACCTTCTTGCACTCTGTAACTAAAATAAAAAGATAACAATACTAGTGTGGCATTAGTGGAACACTGAGACTACTGTTGAAATTTGGAGCCCTACCTCATCAAGTTGGCCGGCGACATCATCACCAAATCCGGCGACGCCGGCCCTTTCACCACCTCTTGCTTCCAATTTCTCCTCTGAGCTCCAGTGTTCTATTTTTGTCCTATTTGTATTGTTTGTTTTTTATAATTTTTAGTGTGCAGGTATTTGGGCATTCGTATCGTTTTTCCGCATTAATATCCATTTTTTCCGACATTTCAGATTTTGCGGATTTGCGAAAAGCGGGCGTGGGGAGCAAAGTGCACATTCAAAATCAAGGTGGTTACGAAGAACAGTGCCAAAGATCCGGGTAGTTTGACCCGCGCAAGCGAACTTTTCAAGCTTACCGGATTCGATTCAACGGGGGTTTCTTAGCCCACAACTTAACGGTACGTACTTTACTAACACCTTCTTCTCAAATCCGACGCTTCCAATATAATATCTTTGCAGGATTCTTTGCAAGTTCGCTAGCAAACACCAAAAAAAAAATTAAAAAAATTGACTAACCCGTATTTGTTGCAGTGCCGAGCTTAAACTAAAAACCGATTGTTTGATTCTTTGAATAATTTTTTTTTCATTGAATTGCGCATTGCATACATTAATACGGATTTAAGGGCAAGCGAACCCCACAACATACGGTAAAGGATTTCATCACCTTTTCCGTGGCCCACAAATCACGAACTTGAGCATAACGTTTACCCGCACAAATTTTAAAAGAAATTAGACTTTAAGCCTTAAGTATTTCGCGCTTACTAGGAGAGGTTAATTGTGTTTAGAACACCGCTTAACGGTATATTATTTACGGGGTGTCTAGGAAAGTGTTAACGGCGAAACCGCCAAAAGAGAAAGGGTTATTTAATTAAGGACCTTCGCGAAAGAGTCGGAAAACCTCCCCTTATCTTTGCACTTACCTGGCCTCGTGATCAGTGTATCTTGAGCCTGTTTCTCGACACAGTTTTACTTCGACAATCAAGTTCTTGAGCAGGTCTAGTTGACCTAGGTGAACCCTAGAACGATTAGGTGTGTGGTATTTTTGTGTCGTGGTTGTTTTTGTCCAGATTCTTTTTTGTATATTTCATTCTTTTGTTAATAACTAACTAAAAAATTTAAAAATTAAAAAATCACATTCTTTTTCCCCTCCTTTTCTTTTCTTTTCCTTTCTTTCTTTCTCTCTTCATATCATGGGTACCCCACCTCGAAAAACCCTTGCCGAACTTTGGTACCCACAACCAGACATAACTTCTTACGGTTCTTGTTTTGGTCGAACTTCGAACGATCCATCCATGCCAAAAATTTCATTGAAAGATCGCATAGACGCATCTAGGACAAACACTTGCACTCCGCAATCCACTTTGTATCAACCTCCTTCACCCTCTTATGTTGACACCCCTTTTGCAAGTCGTCCTTTGTCCCTCGCTGAACATATTGAACAATCCTGTAGCCGATCTTTCACTCCTTTCACCACTACAAATTCTATGGATCAACAATTCCATTCACCTTCTTATTCGTATGATGATCCTACCCTTGTCCAGCCATTCAATTCCTACGAGTCCTACCCAACTTTTGCACCTGCCCTAGACATTGATTCTGAACAACCTTTTGGGAGTTTCTAGTATCCAAACAACTTTGAATGTTTTACTGAAACCCCTTCACAACCCATGTCTAGTCTAGAACAAATGTTGGAAGACTTTAGGGTAGTGTCATGCCAACAGATGATGGATTTGAATGCGTCCATGGCCGCCCTCATACAACCTAGTGACCCGGTAGCTAGTTTTCAACTAGCTCCACATTTTACAATGTATGATGAGACGGTAGGACAGGCTGAGAATTTGAGTAGTGCAAGTGAGCTGTACACCCTTCCTAATCAAACCTACCCATTGCAAATTGATTCACACAACTCCAATTTTGAATGTCTATCTAGTGTCCCAAAAGATTTACCAATTGAAGATAGAAGGGTTAATGAGTTGTGCGATTTTGTAGTATTTGATTTACCCGATTGTTAAGGGTCCATTCCAAGTGAAACCGGTCCTAAACCTTTTAACCTCTACACCTCCATCTTAGAACTAGAATCGATTGAAATCTATGCTTTTGATGAGGTGTCTGAGAATCTTAATTTTCACTTGATTGAGGATATTGACGCAGGGAGTATTTTAGATGATGAACCTGTAGATTTGACTGAAATTTTCTCTCCAATTCATCATCCCGAGTTATTAAATGTTTCTCCCGAACTTCATATGCGTCTTGATTTTGATGAGATTTGCATGGATGAGATAATTTTCGAGGAGAATTATGAGGATAGTATTGAGGAGAGTATTGAGGATAGTTTTGAGGATGAACCATTTTTGTTTGATGTGTCGGATTTTTCAATTCATCCTCCTGAACCATTAACTGTTATACTTCCTAAATCACCCTCCATCCTTTCCATCGTTCCGACCACGCAAAAGATCATGCAGAAGGACTGTGAGTTTGAAAAATTTCTGTTCAATCACAGCACATTTGACGCCACTAGTGCGTTCCTCCTTGAATATGACACTCTTCTCACAGCCGATAACGATTACGAGTGTTTCACTTTTTCGGACGATGTTGAAGGCTCACCACCCGAGTTTGAGTCCTTCAAATTTTCAGATGAGTTAGTTGAACCATCAAACTCGGTTGCTCACAGTCAATTTGAACCATTGATGGAATCTTTCGAGTTCGAGACAGTTTACTTAGGTGAGAATAAGACTATCCCTAAATCACTCCCCTTCGTCCCTTCCATCGTTCCGACCTTGCACGAAACTGTATCACTTTCATTTCCTATGTCTGGTTTACCGAGTTCGGCATACCCATTTCTCACGAATCATAAGGGATTTGACCCCATTTCTCGACGGGTTAATAAATTAGCACAATCGCTTTTCACACATCGGTCATTAAAAATTGCGCTAATTTATTCACTCCATTTTCACCCTCAAGTTCGTACACCATTTCTTTTCCCCTTCCGCCATTCTTCCTCTCATATACCGAGACCGTATCCCGCTTCTATCTCCATACGGTCTTGCGTATTCTCCATTTCTTTTCTCTTCACATTCTTTCAACAACCCGCATATTACATAGATAGAATTTTTGAATGGTTGGTACTCACTTTTGGCCTGTGTAAGGCCTTGTATAGCTTGATACCGTTCTCTCCCTTCCTAATCCTGAACTTCAACGCTAAACAGTGGAAACACTGTTTCACTTAAGTTTGGGGGGAACCTTTTGATGTACATATTTTTGGTTTTTATTTTTGTATATAATTTGTTTTTGGGGAGGCACCGGCAATTTTGACTCTCTTGGTGTAGCCTGACAGTGAGGGCACTGTCAAGTTTAAGTTTGGGGGTGTGCTCGGTAAGCTTTCTACCTTCGCATTCATTTGTATATTCTGCATTTGCATACTTATTTAAAAACCCATAAAAATCAGAAAATTTTCTAAAAACATAAAAACTATGTCGTCAAGTTAGCTAGCGGGAGAACTTAGATTCAATATTTCGACGGTTTTATTTGATAAGATAGGAACAACTAAATCCTATTTTTAGATTTTGAAAACCTGAAAGATAACTCTCCTTTGAAGTTAACTATAGCTAATATACGTCTTTACATCACACTACACGTGTCGTGAGTTTTGAAAATTAGATGACAAGTCTATTATGTCTGAAAACTTTTAAATTGATAAAATATTTTCTGAGGATCAAATAGGTTTGTTCTGAAATAAGTAATATCAAGACTAGGTTTAAAGAGCGGTGAATATGAAGGGATATTATTGAGGCCTTAATTGGAACTAATTCTGAAGAATAACCCATCTGGAACTTGATTGGAATGATTACACACCTAACCCACTAAAAACGTCTTTTATCCAAAAAATAATTGAACTACCAGTTATATCTCCGTCTGCATTAAATCATCATGATTTTCACGCTAAAATTGTCTTTTGTTTTTGGGCCTAGGTGACTTGAGTAATTAAGTCCGCTGGGGTGTCTCTACACCTAATGCCCTAAAACCAACTGGTTTGGGAGCATTGGCCCAAAGCTCGCTAAGAAGCCTAGAAAGTCCAAAACAAAGTCAAGCAAGTGTTCTCTCCGAGTTAAAATTCCTAACGGTTCTTTGTGTGAGAATAATCTTGACAAAAGACAGATTTTTATAAAAAAGTATTTCTTGCGGAGATATGAAGGTTTCATTCTATGATAAAGACTATTGCACGTTCACAAAGGTGTGTATGAAATGAAAACAAGAAAAAGGTGGAGTGAAAAATAAGACCTAGTTTCCTGTTATGGAAGATAGAAATTCTGAATTTGAAACCTTACTGGAAAACAAAACTTGAGAAATACTTAACTCCTTATAAAACTTATGTGATCCTTTTTAAATTTTTATCTGGGCTTTATTTTGTGACATGACGACTTTAATCGATCCTTTTGAAACTTAACGACACTATTTGCACTGCACGTAAAGACATACAAAATCTTAAGTTAAAAGAGAAGCGAGGTGTGAAAAATAAAGGTTCGATAGTTCTAAATTTAGGATAATAGAATTGTTATCTTTTAAACAAAACCTTAGGGTTTGAATCATAGTTATTTCGCAAAACTAGCTTGACGGGATTTTGTGAGTAGTATCCGCTGAAAACCCTCAGGAGACAACACTCCTCCTACTAGGGACACCTAGAGGTTTAACGGCTTATTGCACATGCTCAGTGCAATCGCGTTCCCTGCGAAAGTGCGGTTAGGATTTTCTTTTATGAATAAATGGTTTTGCTCGGGACGAGCAAAAGATAAGTTTGGGGGTATTTGTTCATATCAGAAAACTGCATTCTAATACCGCCCATTCATTATCTATTTGTTGTATTTATCGGTACTATTAACCAATGTCTGCTCAGTAATACAGATTACAGGTATCCGTGATAAAATACTGGAAATACATTTAAAAGCATGGATATATCAATTGAGAGCCGACACTGAAACCAGAACCGCAATCCGACCGATACTTCAGGAGTCCATTTTTCCAACAAGTTTGTGTATATATTTTTCTATCTAAATGGTCCAACACAACAAATGTGTACACAATACTTTTAGGCACATGTAGATATGCATTCAAGGCAAATTATTATATGCATTCAAGGCTAAACATCATGTGTTGATTTTTTCCTTCCAAAACTGAAATCAAATCAAAGTCAATCAAACAAATCAGCATGAGCCATAATGGGGCAGCCATGAATCAAGCCACATGTGGGAATGGAGTAATAAGCATTTAATGGTGAAGATTATGTGTGTGATTTAAAGATTCAAATTTCCTTCCAAAACTGAGTGCAAATCAAATTCAAATAGACAAATCAGCATGGACCATGATGGGGAAGACAAGAATCAAGGCAAAAATGGACATGAAGTAATGAGCATTCAATGCTAAAGATTTTGTGTTGATTTAAAAATTCGAATTTCCCTACATTCTTTGGAGCCTATAAATACAGACCATGGGGCAAAGATTCAAAGGTCATTCTTTAGTCTTGGATTGTCATTCTTTGTCCAAGTTTTCTATTCTCCTTTCTTGTAAATAGCTTAGTCCCCTTGAAGTCTTAACCTTCTCTTGATCCTTCAACCTCTTCATTGAGCTTGAAGGTTTAAGGGTTGGTTATTGATCTCAAAGGGTTGTATCGTTCTTGATGATTAATAAAGGTTTTTTTTTGTGCCTTCATTCACCATGAGTTCTTTGCCTCTTCTTGATCTTGCAACCTCTTCATTGAGCATGCAAGTTTAAGATTTGGTTATTGAACCCATGTCTTGTTTTGGGTTCTATGGTTCTTAGTCTTTCTTACTCGCTCTTTTACTTACATGCATTTTCATTCTTGTCTTTTATTACTTGCAATTTATTACCATGTCATTTAATTACTTGTTTGTAGTCTTTTCTTTTCTTTGTGGCTTTTCTTTTTTCCTCTTTGTTGTTTTGTGAATGTTGGTGTGAATATTGTTGTTAGGAAAAGAGAAAGATTTTGTAAGTTAACATTTCGCTCCTCATTTCCTTTTCCCGTCTTTTCCCATTTGAAACTCCGCCCAAATCTTATGCAAACGCTCCGTTAGGCACCCTACCCTACCAAGGTAAAGGTGATTCCTAACCGTGACCGGTTGCATTCGGTTTGGTCGGAGGCGAAAGCAAGAGACAAGAACGGAAGGACAAGGGTCAATAAGCTGGATTCTATGAATACCGTGCTTAAGTCCCCTAATCCACGTTGTTGCCGATTGTTCTAGCTTCATTGGTTGAGTTCGGCTCAAAGTACTTGAATACGGAATCCATTAACTTACACTATCCTATCGTTTCCTAACAAGCCTTATACTTGAATATACACATAGGTTAGATAACGAAAAAATCCGCCATGTTGTTAACTCGTTAGAACAAGAACGTAAAACTTACCATCTCCCTATGGATCGACCCGTGCTCATCGCTGCTAGCTGCAAAGTGACACCGTCCTGATCGCGGTTAAGCTTTAGAACTTTAAATATCCGACACGCTTTTGGCGTGCGATCAGTAATGTAACGTGTGTATGTCCGCGGCATACTCACGACGTGGTACTTTGCCTAAAGTGACCTAAGAACAAATTGCTTGAAATTCCTTCCTTGATGATACATATCCTTGTGATTCGATTTCTTTGTTCATATCGAATCCTATTTCTATTTATAGACTTTGTTGCCGATGACTATGGGGACTCAGAGAGGTGCAGCGAGGGCCGAGGTCAGAGTCGACTCGTGTGGGACGAGGTTTGACCAGGATGGTACGCTCGCTGTATAGGAGCAGATGGATCCGCCTTCGACAGATCGTATCGAAGGCTTGTGGCAGAGATGCAGGACTTGCGCAAGACGATGAGGTCTTTGGTAAAGGCCAGTAGAGCGCAGCGACAGGAGGTTGTCACCCATGTTACCCAGTTGTTCCTTGCAATCAGTACACAGCATTCCGTCACCTACATAGCACCAGTGGATGCAGCCCCAGTTGACGAGGCACGTCTTCCAGAGACTTTAGGAGTTCCGGAATAGTGGAGGACTCGTACCGGCATACCAGCCCAGAGACAGAGGCTTAGTCGTCGAGACAGATTTTGTGACCATCACGGGAGTAGCAGAGGCTTGGGACGAGGACAATCGTCCAGCTCCCATCCCTAGAAGGGTCAGCAGTCATTGCGTGGATGTCTTCGATGCGGGATCCTTCGTCTCCTCATCAGGAGTTGTTCCCTAACACCTCGTCAAGGTCATATTCTAAGTCGTCGTGGACGCGGAGGGTTCGCTCAGAGGGGTTAGTTTGGCAGAGGAGGAGTTCAGCCAGTTGCGGGTAGGGAGCAGAAACGAGAGTTTGCTTCTACTCATCGGGACGCGCAGGCGACCAATGTAGAGTTTTCAGGTATTCTTAATTAGTATGTTCTTTGATGTACTTGTTTGTTTTACACACTTTGTGCTGTGGTTGGGCCGAGAGTCGTGTTAGCTAGATCATCCGCTTGCTGTGTTAACTTCTGTCAGCGATTCTTTAGTTGTGCGACACGTGTTTCGGTCGTGTGTCAATCGGATAGGAGATAGAGATTCGTCCGTCGTTTTGATCCTTCTAGAGATGTTGGATTAGACGTTCTCCTGGGAACGGACTGGTTAGCTACGTGCTAAGCGTCTGTGGACTGCCGCGAGAAAACAGTCAAGTTTTGTTTTCCCGGCGAGTCAGTTCTTGTTGTGCAGGGGGACAGTGATGCTGCCTCTCACAGGTTGAATTCAGCCTTTTTTGATGGTCGGCTTTTGAGGAGTGGATGTCGAGGATTCTTGGCTTTCATTCATGATACTGGAGCCATAGTGTGTTTGTTGGACTGGGTTCCTTTCGTGCGAGTGTTTTCCGACGTTGTTCCGGATGAGCCGGCGGAGCTTAGGGAGCTTAAGGATCAGCTGTAGAGTTGCTTGTGGGGGGGTCTTATGCGTCTGAGTGTTTCACTTTGGGGAGCTCCTATTCTGTTCGTCTGGAGAAGGACGACAGTTTGAGGTTGTGTATTGATTGATCTTCAATTGAACCGGCTTACAGTGCGGATAGGTATACTTTACCTCGCATTGACGATTTCTTGATCAGCTCTAGAGTGCAAGACATTTTCTAAGTTTGTTTAGGATCAGGTCATCATTGGTTGCGGGTTCGGAGTGATGTCATTTCGAAGTCTGCTTTTGTGCGTGCTATGGGCAGTTTGTGTTTTGGTGGTGTCATTGGACTCACCAATGCCCTACCAGCATTCGTGGATATAATGAACCAGATTTCTTCAGGCCATTCCTCGACCAGTTTATTGTTGTGTCATTGATGGCATTCTGGTTTTTTCCAAGAGTCGTGAGGAACTAGGGCAGCACTTAAGGATTTGTTTTGCAGACATTGGGAGAGCACCGGCTGTTTGCTAAATTCTCGGAGTGTTCCTTCAGGCTTGATTGTGTTGACTCCTAGGTCTTTTAGTTGTGGGAGACGGTTTCGTATGGTCCCGAGGAAGATCGAGGCTGTACAGCTTTGGCCCAGACTTGTGTGCGGGACGGAGGTCCGCGGATTTTTGGGCTTAGCAGGTTTTTACCGCCGTTTCATGCAGGATTGCTAGTGTATCGCTGCACCGTTGACTGAACTGACCGGAAAGGAGGTTCTTTTCTTTGGACTGAGGCATGCGTGCGGAGTTTTCCATAGTTGAAGACTCGGTTGACAACTGCACCAGCTCTTTCTTTGCTTTCTGGTTCGGGCGACTTTGTTGTTTAACTGTGATGTTTCACGAGTGGGGCTCAATTTTGCGTTGATGCGGCATTATAGAGTTATCGCTTTTACTTCCCGACAGTTGGAGGAATTACGAGCAGGATATCCCACTCATGATCTGCAGATGGCCGCGGTGGTCGTGCGTTGGAGATTTGGAGATACTACTTATGCGGAGTGTCGTATCAGATTTTCACAGACCACCAGAGCTTAATGTACATCTTCCTGCAGCGGGTTTTGTGTGTTGAGACAGTCTACTGCAGATTTACAGTTCTTGTGCGATCGTTGAGTACAGCTTAAGTTCGCCTCTACTGAGGGGACAGCTTGTTCATATCCGCACCCGTCCACTTTTCCTTAATCGTTTTAGCGAGGCACTGCCCGCCAATGCTCGTTTGTTAGAGATTCTTGAGCATACTCGGCTGGGTATAGATTCGGAGTCCTTGAATTATGACCAGGGTGTGCTATGTTTAAGGATGTGTTTGTGAGTACCTACTACTGATGGGTAGAGACGCGAAATCCTAGAGCAGGTACATCAGTCAGCTTTCTGTCTTCATTCAAGTTCCACCAATAGGTGACGTGACTTGTGAGAGAGTTACGGGTGGGCAGGGATGAAGAGTGAAGTTTCAGATTTCGTTTCGAGGTGTCTGTCTTGTTGTGAGCTAAGGTTGAGCATTTAGACCGGCTGGAGAGTTGCAACCTTTAACCATTCCGGAGTGGGAATGGGAGCAGATCTCCATGAATTTCATTGTGGTGTCTACCCTGGTCTAGACAAGGTGTGAGTCCATTTGGGTGTTTGTTTTCCAGTTATGCTCAGTTTGCTCAGTTGTTCTTTGTTAAGTTTGTGCGTTGCACGGAGTTCCTTCATGTGTTGTATCCAGTGAAGGCACCCTTTTCGCTTGCCGTCTTTGGCAGAAGCTTCCGGAAGCCTTGGGTACTGTTTGAGCTTTAGCTCTGCTTTTCCATCCGCAGGACGAGGGTTCGTGAGAGCGGGCTATACAGACTGTAGAGGATATTCTTGTGCGTACGTACTAATTGTTGTTGGCAGTTGGAATCGTCACTTACCATTATTAGGGTTCTCCTTCGATAGCTGTTATCAGGAGACACTCCAATTGGAAACCTTTAGGTTTTGTTCGGTAGGTCGTGTCGATCGCCATTCTGTTTTTTTTCTGACTCTGCGAGAGTAGGATTTTTGGACCCCAGCTAGTCTAGAGATTTCGAAGATGATCCAGTTGGTTCAGGTCAGGATGTTGACAGCCCAGTGCAGACAGAGCTCTTATGCCGACCGTGGTGGTCGCAGACTTGAGTTCGCAGTGGGAGATCATGTATTCCTATGTATTTTTCGATGAATGACATGTTGAGTTTTGGGAAGCTTATTCCAGGATTGTAGGTCTTTTGAGATCCTTAAAGCGAGTTAGTTTCGTTGCCTTTAACTTGGCACTTCATCCCAGATTATTGAGTATTCACCCTTTATTCCTTGTGTCAATACTTTGTAAATACCTTCATGACCTTTCTCACATGATTCAGCACCAGACCATTTAGCTTGGACGCGATCTTTTCGTTCACCGGCAGCCATTTGTGTTAGTGGTTCGGCTGGTGGAGGAACTTCGGTCAAAGGATCTTGCCATCTGTGGAGGGTTTCTTGGGCGTAGCCGTATAGTGAGGAGACCACTTGGAAGGCTGCGAGCGAGATTTAGGAGTTTTACTCATCTCCTTGAAGGTACGCTTAGGGAAAATTTTAAATTTGGGGAGGAATTTTTATAAAGGGGGGAGATTGTAACGCCTTAGATTTCGGTTAGTGTTAGTTTAGACGATAATGCGGGTTTTTGGTAAAAAGTTTACTAATTTGGGTTCCTCACATTTTATAACATTTAATTAATAATTTATTATTATTTGTTATGGTATGCACGCACGTGTGCACGTTAATGTGAAGGTTTGTTTTGTGTTAATCTAGATTAGTGACCTTGACAACTTAACCTAATCTAATCCTTTGATTTATCATAATCCTTGTTTTAATCTTATCCTTAATCTAACCTCTTGATATTTTGTGTGAGAAGAGAGAGAGATATTTGTTTTGGAGAGAAGTGGCATGGAGTGTGTGAAAGCATTAATGGTGCATTAATGCAAGTGGTGCACTCACCTCTTACTCACACCTCTCTCTTTCCCTTTATCATTTCCTTTTCTCTTTCCCTCAAACTCATTTCCTTCTCATTTTCTTCATATCTCTTCACCTCAAACTGAACACTTCACCAATTCCTCACAAAACCATCTCAAAACTTCATCCAAACTCACAAAAAATCACATCTTTTGCTTGGTTTTGCCTCATGGATGCCTTGGAGCTTGGGAAGCTTTGATCTTTGAGTTCTTTTGGTTAGGTAAAGATCTCTTGCTATTAGTTAAGTGTTTATTGTGTTGCGTACCTTGTTAGTTTCAGTTTAGATCGTTGAAAGTTATGTTTTGTGCAAATATCGTATTTTTAGTGTCAATATATGGCATATGTGATCTGCTGTGACCCCGAGAGTTTACTAGAAAACCAAACAATGTAGTTGTTTTGTACCTGAGACCCTGAGTCTCCACCTCAAGCCCGAACACCCCTGCTCGGACTATGGCAGGCGACAAGAAGCCTTTTTCCGGCGACGTCGGATTTTGGGTTGAGTTGGTGTGTGGGTTTTTGTGGGTTTCTCTCTGCTGTAGTTTAGGTGTGTTTAGTCCTCTTTGATTTTTGGGTTTTCTCAGTAAGCAAAATCTGGGATCACATAGGTAGGTTCTTGTGTTTCGTTTACGCGCGATACGTTATACGACACGGATCATGCACATTGTGTGATTTTGCTCTTGGGTTAGTTTCATCGTGTCGCTATGCACGTTAGCCACAATACGAACACTTGAGAGTATGTTTTGAGTTGATGCGTCAGTCAAATGTAGTTTGTACGTGTTTTGGGTCTATTGCTAATATATACTTGTTTCATTGATTTATGTTTTAGGTTCGCAGGTGGGAACTTCGGGCGCTGTGAAGAAGGGAAAACAGGTGGATGGCTTTACGTAGCTAGGAGCGTTGGTGAGTAGATTTAACATCTACAAGGGAATCGGCCGCATGGCGTTATGCGTCTAGGCTAGAGATGTTATTGTTAGTTATATGTATGCCCTAGAGGCCATTACTATACATGAGATGTATATTGTAGTGGATGCTTGGACATATACAGGGAGGACTTTCTTGCTCGACATGATAGTATGATTTCTGGTTACTCTTTACCTTAACGTGTATACTGATTGTCTCTCTTTACATGTTGGTAAAGCCCTTAGGATATGTACTTGACTACCTGGACTATGATGCGGATCATACTAGTAGGGACATGGTAGTCCATAAGTACATCCATCAAGGATCCTAGTCATAGGTGTATCGAGACGGGGCATCGATATACCAGAGTAGACTAGCGTATACCTTCTCGATCCATACAGATGGGCGATGGATGATCCTATATCCATTGGTGTTTGAAATCAGAGATGATATACGGGTGCTCAGTGGAGACTGGGTACACTGGACGGACTCCCCGAGAAATCCCAGATGGTATTATACCTTACGTCAGATGGCAGTTCTCTGGTGATACTGGTACAGGTTAGTCTGTAGACCCGAGATCGTCATAGAGTCTGATACCCACTGTGCTTTGATTTCCACCTTACCACGTCTAAGAGGGCGTGCAAAACGCTGGTTTTTGGGTACAATCCCGAGTCACATGGAGGCAATGAGCGATAGGTGGGGTTTCGTCTCTCCCGGTATTGGGGGTTGATGTTGCGCTATGCTCGATTGGCCATAACAGGGAAGTCCCTGACCAGGGCTGGTTTAGAGATTTACTGGTAAGTGTTACCAGTAGTTTCTCGACCCGTTATGATCCTCATATCGGCATGACTTATCAGTTATTGGGGTCTGACGTTTACCACCCTTAGACTTGATATGCGACATATCAGACGAGGAGACCGGACTGTACGGTAGTGTCACTGTCAGACTTTTTGCAGGAGTTGGAGCAGGCTTGCTTGCTGATCTTCTGATCGCTCAATACCCGGGCAGCCGTTACGTCCAGCTAGTACCACTGACGGCTTGTGGGTGCTTGATATGATCATCACCTACTGCCGGCGTATTGACGAGTCTTGAGGGTCCTACATAGAGATTGTACTGGCTCAGGCAAAACGAAATAGGAGCGCATATGTGATATGTGCGGGACCGAGAATAATGCGTGTATGCGATACCGTATTCTATTCTCGCGAGTTTGTGTCGATCGGTTATATGCGATATAACCAAGTTGTCGAATCAAGGGTTGATTCGATAAGTCGATGCATTGGATGTTAGTCGGTTATAAGAGATATAACCGGATTATTAAGTCAAGTGTTGATTTAATAATTTAGTGTATAATTGTATATTAGATATACTAATTTACATTAACTAACATTGGTTCACTTAAGCATTTATTTTTCTCACTTGTACACAAGTTAATATATATATATATATATGTGTGTGATATATATTTATTAGTGTACAAATTGTATCATGGTTGTTGATACACATTACATGGGCATATAAGACTTATACCATACTAATTATATTTGTTAGGTTTTTATATTTAAAGTAATTCTAAAACAAATGGATAATGAGCACAAATGCATGAAGCTTCATGAAGCTTATGTTGCATTGACTTAGTCCATTAGTTTTGTTTTACTTAAGATATTAGTTAACCTAACCACTATGATTACCCATGGTAAAGTCTCTACATGTGTTAGTATATGATACTCACTCACCATGGTTAGCTCATTCTCTCTCTTGATTATTTTTCATATTCATTTTGAGCTCATCTTCTTCCTCCTCAAAATTTCTTTCTAGGGTTTGAAATAGAGAGAGAATCAAAGTGAGAAAAGAAATTCTAAAGTGTACCCATTTCCTATCTCACCATCCTCTACTAGACTAGCACTTTAGTTTAGGGTGTTTGCTTCACTAATTCTTTGGTTAGTGAAGTAGAAGCTTGAGTCCGTATTCCCTCGACGTAGATCATCTTCGGCCTCGAAGACTTCAAGCAATACCGTTGCCTCTTCTCATGGAGCCGTCCGAGAGTCCGTGAGTTAGATGATCACAGCGAAGGGACTACATCAAGGAGCATATGAAGTGAAGGACCGATCTACAAAGGTTGTATTTTGTATTCACTTAGGGTTAAAGAGTTTAACTTGCTAGTTTTCGCCTAATCTCTAGTTAAAGATCTTGTATAGAGTTATTCGGCACGGGTAAAATTTTAATCCGGCATGGTTGATGCCTTGTAGAACCTCATTAGAGTGCCTAGTAACCCTACAGTGCTATCAGAGCCTAGCTAGAGCATTAGGCTATGTGTTTACGAAGTTAAGACCCCGATCGAACCCGAAAACTTCAAATTATACCCCTCTCTGGAAATTTTTTCAAAACTGGGATTTTTCTGAATTAAAAATTCTTTAAAAAATCAGCAGGCAATTATAAGGGAAACTTTGCAAAACGACAATGTTTGGCGCCCAAAGCGCCACGGAACCGCGGCACGAACAGGCTCCCACGGCGGTTTCGCGGCCATATGGTGACGTCACACTTATCTTTTTGCATAGTAATGTTCCTATTTAATTTCATGATCTTTCTGAGTATTTTTAATCTGACTCAAGTGTTGAGTATTCTGGGGTTTATTTTGTATTTGTAGATTCGATCGGAAAATTTAATTTCGTTGTGTTTTCCGGATATTTAGAACGTATTAAAAAGTTGGAACGGATATCAATAACTCACTTTTTCCCGACCCGGAAAATTTCCAAGTGTTGGATTTCTCCGTTTGTTTAAGAACGTCTAGATCGTGCAAGTTACGCGATGGACCCTCTAGAAGACAATAAACCTTAACTCGATTATGTGACCGTCTTGAACTGCTTTTTGAACCTTAAGGTTTGGGGCAGTACGATGTGCCACATGTGAGGCGTTGGCTTGACCCTTCTATGGCTGGACCATTGGTACTGTGGCATGTGATGGATGTTTTTAAACTCCCCTCAAGTGTTGAGAACTATTTGGGAAAACTTGGGTGTTTGATTATTCGATCGGAAAGTTTGACATTGTCTATTTATCTGGAATGTGATACAATATTTGGAATCTACAAGTAGTTATGAGATAACTAATTTGAATGTTATAAACATAGCAGTTTAGTCTCTAGTGATCGGTTGCCATGGAATTTTGATGTGATCAAAAGTCCGTCGCAATCACGTAGCGTACGCGGATACTCGCCGGGTAAACTTAATAGACAGTCATGCCCCATAGCCCCGACCAAGTGACTGTACGAGAACCCCGTCGCCAAAAGCATCATTCGGGTGCTCGCGGCAGCGGTGTTCCGCCTTAGTGCACTTCGTCGACGGCAACCGGGGGTGCGGCCGTCTACTAAAAGTTTGCGACGAGCATTCGATCACATATCGGGAATCTTGTTGAATTTCCCGAACTATATATTGAAAAGTGTTTTCGATATAGAGACTAAAATGCGGCGTTTATAATTGTTAGGCATGCGATGTCTAAGAAGGTTGCGGATTCCAACTGTTGTAGTTTTACACTTTTTTTTCTGCGACCGTAAGTGTAATATGTGATATCGCCGTTTTCGTTGTTATATGTCAACGACAATTGGGGTGCGCATATTTACTTACATTGATGACATGTGATGTTATGTGTTGCTGTATATGTTATATTGGATCGTCGCGTTTTGAATAGCCGGGTTTTTTTTATGTGAGATGAGGGTTTTTATTTTCATTCATGTAAAATCAAATGTATGTAATATTCTTTTATTAGAGCACTTCCGGGATGAGGTTGATGTCACCTTTTGTATATTATTTACTTTTCCGCACTAGGATAGACCCAAGGAGGAGAGCACAAGTAACCGGGTTCTATGGTCCAGTGGGAGACCAACTCGAGGAGTCGAGTCCGGGTCTCCTAACTCTAGAATTGGAAGAGTTGCTTGCCGCTTTTTTAGGGGTCTAGGGGTGTGGGTTTGGCTATTCATCGTGACCGTGGAATCCGTGTTTTATAAAGGGTCAAAATAAAACACGGACGTCCTAATATATCCAATGTTTCATATGTTTCTTCCGCTGCGATATCTGTGATGTGATCATTTGATATGTTGTGATAGATACAGTATATAGTATATATGATATATTATATAGACGTTACTTATGTTTTACATCCGCGCTAGCCCTGCCCCGCTCTGCCGTTAGTTACCTAACCTAACGGTGCACGAAGGGACATTGAGGCGAATGCGGATGGCATAAGTGTACGTCGTATTTATTTGTGATGTTTAGGTAATTTAAATGACGGGAATTCATTAATATGATTAATGAAAGAAAAGAAACCTAAAAGATCTTGTGGAATCGAATTTTCAAAAACAGGTAGCTACAGTTCTTGCTTTGCATCGCGGTGTTCCTTGCAGAACATCCTGCACTTTATTCGATAAGGAAAGGGCCGAGATCCCTTCACCGGGAGTGACCCCTTTAGCAATAACTGGCAGATGCTACACCCCTCGGTTTGCTTTTGATTGCTTTTGGAGTTTTACTTTGCATAGTGATGTATATGACATATCCTGCACCTTATTCGACGAGGAAAGAGCCGAGATCCCTTCACCGGGAGTGACCTCTTTAGCGAAACTAGCAAAAGCCTCAAAAACACTCCATTTTAAAACTATTTGATTCTATAACGATATCAAGTTCATTACGCAATAGGTTTTCAGAAAAACCTATCGTAGCCCTCCGTCATTTCAGATAAGTCCTACTTAGTATTCGTGCTACGTTTGTTGGCCTGTGTCAAGGCGTAGTGTGCGGTAGCTAACTAGTATTTATCTGCTTATGCATATGATGCAGATTGGATTAGGGTAGTCGTGCGACTTTGTTGGCCTGCGTCAAGAGTCGTGCGGGTGGGTTTAATTCAATCAAGAAATGACGGGTTGAACTTGACTAGCGCACTATGGTTTGTTAGCCTGTGTCAAGGTCATGGAACGCTAGGGGCAAAATTATCGGGAATTTCAAGTGTTGAAATTTGCAATGAGATTACATACCTTCTATGAGATAGTTGGATCCCGATACCCGCTGCGAGTAAGAGTTTGTAACACTTTGGATTTTCGTTAGAATGTTTTTCGTGTTAATTAGCAATTGAGAGTGTTATTTCATATGTGTACATGGGATTATTAGTTATAATTTAGTCGTGTTTACCCTAATTGGGAATTTTTGTGTTAAGTGCACACATGCACACTTAGCACAAATTTTGTGACCTAGGTAAAAAGTGTTAGCATGTTAACCATTTTCTTTCATGCATGGTTGTTATTTTCTCCACCCTTTTATCAAAACAAAACCCTTTTTAAAATTCAAAGTGTATTAGAATATAGAAGCACGGTGTTAGGTAGAGGGAATTGACTTTTGACCCATTTCTTTCTCTCTCTTTTCTCTCTTTCTCATTTTTCTGGAACTCTCTGCAGAGAGGCAGCAGCAACACCAGAAATTCATCACATTTTCCTTCTCTTTTCTTTTCCCTTTGATCTTTACACAAAACCCTACACAAATCAACACTTTTCCTTCACAAAACCTTGGAAAAAAGGGCTTATTTGAGGTGTTTGGTGGTATATCTGCCCACTTGAGGTTAAAGCTGGAACTTTTGGTTTTTCTAAGGTCATTTGAAGGTATAAATCTCACTCCTAGCACCCTATCTCCATAACTTGCATGTTTAGTTTCAAAATATCACCTTTTGGTGCAATTTTAGTGCTATTGAAGGGATTTAGTGATGATATGTTAAAATTTATGTTGTTGTGGCTTGATTAGCTTGTTAATGAGTTATTAGTGTGGTTTTAGACCTGGGTTTGCTTCAGGTTCCACAAAAATACCCTAAAGTATTGTTTTAGTGCTAAATTGGACTTTTTAACTAGATATAGGGATCTGTTAGATCTGCTGCTACCCGGGGTGTTTCAGAATGAAATTGGATTTACTGTAGCATACACAGGGGGTATAGAGGGCACACACCAAACCCGGGGGCCCACCTCCTTACCCAGGCCGTCGAAAAATGAGTTCTGGCCGCAAATTGCTGCCAGATTAGTGAACTAAGGGTTGGGGTTTGGGTCACAGGAGTCTGCTGCTATGTGGAGTATTTTGGTATATCTATTTTTATAATATCTGTTCTGTAACAAAATCTGGAGTAGAATACCCTATTTCCCATATTTTTAATCTTTCGCGACACGCGTGATACGTGTGTGTGGGTTTGGGGTTTCTGCGTATCCTGACGCGTCGGAGTGACTTCAGGCACGTAATCACATGTTTTAACGTATCGCGCACACACGCGCTTGGTTTACGATACGGGTTTCTAGTTGACCTTAAATGTCGTGTTTGCATGGTTTTGAGCTTATGCGTGATATTCTGTGGAATTCTAGGTTCGCAGGCGAGTGCGACGGACGCCGCGAAGAAGGGGAAACAAGTCATCGGCTATACCTAGCGAGAGACTACGGTGAGTAGATTTAACATCTACGGGGATATCGCCCGCATGGCATTCTACGTCAGGGACGATAGGATCTTGTAGCTACATTTCCATACATTGACTGTTCATGGCTACTATTTAGTGCATACCACATTCTCTGATATATGTATATAAACTAGAATTGATAGAACACCGCACCATTACTAACGGTTCATATTGCACGAGCACTATCCTGCATGCTACACGCACACCGTTAGTAATTGCCATGACACTCACACTGTAGAATTTCCATGATGTCCATACTTGATGCATATATCACATCGGATCATTATGTAGTAGCTCATCTTTATGCGACTTGACATGATATTCATACTTGATGCATATATCACATCGGATCATTATGTTGTAGCTCATCTTTATGCGACTTGACATGATATTCATACTTGATGCACATATCACATCACATTGACTTGCATATTGGTTTGGATTACATGTGATTTCTGGATTTGGGAACCGTGGCTATTTCAAATATGTAATCATTTAAACCCGGTTCCCTTGATATGATATTTCGGTGCGTCTACCCTATGTTTTCTCGGTGCTAGAGTGAGACATATATGAGACAGAGGGGGGCTGATCCGGACTGACGGATGCCCGATATATATATGAGATAGAGGGGGTTGACCCAGACTGACGGATGCCCGATATATATGAGATAGAGGGGGCTGACCCGGACTGACGGATGCCCGATAGACATATGAGAGAGGGGGCTGACCCGGACTGACGGATGCCTGATATAGGAAGATTTGCGTGTCGATGCTAGACACGAGTATTTATGATATTTGGGTGCCGATGTTGGGCACTCGTGATTCTCAGTGATGTACAGGATTTGAGGGCCGATGGGAGTGCCGGCGTCTGGGCTGTTGGGATTTGGGGTGCATTGATGGACACCGATTACATATTCCACGTTGACATTCCGTGTAGATGTAATACTTCCCATACTCAGCATTCATTATTATATCTCATCCGGTAGTTATATTACCTGATTGAGCACTTGCATGATTATTGCACATACTGCTTATCGCGCATTGATATCATCTGTTGGTATATGATAGAGTAGCGCAGTACGTGCATGCTCGCGATTACCTTTATATGTTATCTCTATTCACGATTGGCAACTCACACTCGTTGTGCCACAGTGTTTGCAGGTTGCCCTTCGGAGTAGTCGCGGCAGGCTGCGTTTTGCATCTTTTGACACAGATACCCCTACAGTTGGTGTACTAGTTCTTTTGCTGATAGGTGGGTTTTACGCGGTATCTGTTTATCTTTCAGTTACGTATATTGTTGTATCTAGTATTCCCCATCTACCATATATGTACTTGACTTAGAGACAGTGTGAGGATGATGATGTATATTATTTGTATTCTGGTATCGAGCTTGTTGTGAGCCGACTTTACTTATGCAGTTTATTCTATCTGTGATGTTCCCACTTGTTGATCTTGATCTTCGATATGGCGTTGTATATTGCTATCTTGGTGATTGTTTACTTATGATTTCTTATCACTTCTAAATGCTTCCTTTTAAAACTTAAAACACTCTATACTTTTACTGGTTTGGTTTTTGGGTTTTCGGTTCACTTAGTCGCGTTACGCCTGTAGATGTTACGTGGTTAAGTACCGGTCACGGACCAAACTTTGGGTCGTGACAAAGTTGGCATCAGAGCGTAGGTTTTACCTTTCGGAGTGTTCCTAGGATGACCCTGGTATGATGGAGTAGGTAGCTGAAGCAGAGTGGCGTAGCGTGCGTATGTTCCACGGCATACTCACGACACGGTACTCCGCCAAGGCGACCTTAGGACTTGTTGATTTAAATTCCTTCTTGAGTATATACATTCTTGCGATTCGATTTCTGTATCCTTATCGAATCCTATTGTTCCTTTCAGCCATTATGCCGCCAAAGACTACGAGGGCACAGAGAGCGGCCGCGAGGGCCGAGATTCGAGTTGACTCGTCCGAGATGAGAACTGATCCGGATAGTACACCGGTTGTGCCCGAGCAGGCTGTTCCTGCCGTGACAGATCAGATTGCTATGTTAGGGGCTGGTGTGCAGGAGATGCGCCAGACGATGGGATCCGGTATGCAGGAGATGCACCAAATGATGGGATCTCTAGTTGAGACACTTCGAGCGCAGCGACCAGAGGTAGTTCCACCCGTTGCAGAGACCGCGATGGTACCCACAGTACAGGAAGTTGCCTCTGCAGCTACGGAGGTTATTACAGTATCGTTGTCAGAGTTTATGAGGCTGAAGCCTCCGGTCTTCACAGGCACCGATGCGGCCGAGGACCCACAGTCTTTCATTGATAGGATGGCGCGGATATGTCGTTCACTTAGATGCACAGATGCGAGATGGGTTGAGTTCGTGAGCTTTCGCCTGGAAGGTCTCGCGCAGAAATGGTGTGAATCAGTCGAAAAGGGTAGAGCAGCAGGTCTTCCTCCTATGACCTGGACAGAGTTCGTGGCGCTATTCCTTTCCCGTTTTCTTCCACTGAGCGTCAGAGATGCTAGAGCACGCAGGTTCGAGTCCTTAAGTCAGACTTCGGAGATGTCAGTGGCAGAGTATGACGTCCTGTTCACCGAGCTGTCAGTGTATGCTCCGTACCTAGTGGCTACTGAGGAGTTGCGAGTCAAGAGATTTTTCCGAGGCTTGCTTACACCACTGTTTCTAGCGATCAGCGCACAGCATTACGAGACATATGCAGCAGCTGTAGACGGAGCCCTATTAGTCGAGGAGCGCCTTGCTGAGACTTTGGTAGTTCCATAGCCGAAGAGAGTTCGTACGGATACATCAGCGCAGAGACAGCCTTTTCGGCGCCGTGATAGACGTCTTGCAGGTAGCAGAGATTCGGGGCGAGGCAGGTTGTTTAGATCCTATCCCCAGGAGAGTCAGCGACCATCATCGGGATGTTTCCTTTGCGTGAGTTCTTATCATCGTGTACGAGATTGTCCTGAGATACCCCGGAAGGAGGCAGCAGCACCGCACGTCACACTACCACCTTCACCACCCCAGAAGGCGTTGCCTATTATACCTAGTGTTGCTCTGCGCCAGACTCATGCACAGAGATGTCATGGTCGCGGAGGATTTGTTCATAGAGGACGAGGTGATCGAGGCAGAGGACAGCCAGCGGCCGGCAGAGGACAGTCAGTCGCAGGTGGAGGACAGGCGCGAGTTTTTGCTTTGACGCATCAGGACGCGCAGGCGTCCAATGTGGTGGTCTCAGGTATCCTTTCAGTATGTTCTGTTGATGCACACGTGTTATTCGATCCCGGATCCACGCACTCGTACATATCCACATACTTTGTGCCGAGTTTGGGTAGAGAGTCCGGTTTGCTTGATCAGCCGCTTGTTGTGACTACTCCTGTGGGAGAGTCGTTTGTCGCTAGTCACGTGTTCCGATCCTGTACCGTCCGTATTGGCGAGAGAGAGTTGCCGGTCGATTTGATCCTTCTTGAGATGTTGGACTTCGACGTTCTTTTGGGCATGGATTGGTTAGCCGCGTGCTATACTTCTGATGACTGCCGCGAGAAGACAGTTAGATTTTATTTTCCCGGCGAGTTGGTTTTTGTTGTGTTGGGGGACCGTGGTGCCACCCCTCACAGTGTGATTTCTTCTTTTCGCGCTGGACAACTTTTGAGAAAGGGATGTCAGGGATTTCTCGCCTATGTTTGCGATACTAGAGCTATAGAGGTTCCGATGGATCAGGTTCCGGTTGTTAGCGAGTTCCCTGATGTGTTCCATGACGAGCTTCCTGGGCTACCGCCCGAGCGTGATATTTCTTTCTGTACTGATTTGGTTCCTGGCATGGGGCCTATTTCTGTACCGCCTTATCGGATGGCCTCGGCGGAACTTAGAGAATTGAAGGGTCAATTTCAAGATTTGCTGGATAAAGGACTTATTCGACCCAGTGTTTCTCCTTGGGGTGCTCCAGTCCTGTTTGTCAAGAAGAAGGACGGCAGTATGCATTTGTGTATCGACTACCGTCAGCTGAACAGGGTGACAGTGCGGAACAGGTATCCTTTGCCACGCATCGACGATTTTTTCGACCAGCTTCAGGGGGCAGGATAATTTTCGAGGATCGATTTGCAATCAGGCTACCATCAGCTGCGGGTTCGACAGGAGGACATTCCTAGGACAGCTTTCCGCACACGCTACGGCCATTACGAGTTTTGGGTGATGTCGTTCGGACTCACCAATGCGCCAGCAGCATTTATGGACTTGATGAACCGCATTTTCCGGCCGTATCTTGATCTGTTCATCATAGTATTCATTGACGATATCTTGGTGTACTCTTAGAGTAGAGAGGAGCACGAGCAGCACCTGCGGATTACACTGCAGACCTTGAGGGAGCATCAGCTTTTCGCCAAATTCTCAAAGTGTGGTTTCTGGCTGGACAGTGTCGACTTCTTGGGGCACGTGATTACACGAGATGGTATATGTGTAGACCCGAGGAAGATTGAAGCTGTTCGGAGTTGGCCTAGACCCACGTCAGTTACTGAGGTTTGCAGCTTTCTATGGCTGGCAGGCTACTACAGGCGATTCGTGCAGGATTTCTCTCGCATTACTACACCTTTGACCGGGTTGACCCGGAAGGGAGTTCGTTTCGATTGGACGGAGGGGTGTGAGCACAGTTTTCAGCAGCTAGGGGCTCTATTGACTACGACACCAGTGCTATCTTTGCCTTCAGGATCAGGCGGATTTGTGGTCTACTGTGACGCTTTACGAGTGGGGCTAGGGTGCGTTTTGATGCAGCATGACAGGGTGATCGCATATGCTTCACGGCAATTAAAGAAATATGAACAGAATTACCCCACTTATGATTTGGAGATGGCTGCAGTGGTCTTTGCACATAAGATCTGGCGACATTACCTGTATGGAGAGTCGTGCCAGATATTCACTGATCACAAGAGCTTAAAGTATATATTCCAGCAGCGAGACCTGAACCTTAGACATCGTCGATGGATGGAGTTAGTGAAGGACTACGATTGTGAGATCTTGTATCACCCGGGCAGGGCAAATGTAGTGGCGGATGCTTTGAACAGGAGGCCCGGTGGTAGTCTATCTTGTTTGAGCGCGGTACAGAGGCAGTCGTCGACAGAATGGCAGATCTTATGCGACAGCCGGGTACAGTTCGAGTTTACGCCGATCGGAGGACAGATTGCGCTTGTTCATGCACTCCCACAGTTGCTTGACCGTATACATGAGGCAAAGCACAGTGATGACCGATGTTCAGAGATCAGGACACAGATGGGACAGGGCAGATTTTCCGAGTTCGTGATCGATGATCAGGGGATACTACGATTCGGGACTAGACTATGCGTACCAGATGCTGAGGGATTACGGCGCGAGATTCTTGAGGAGGCACATCGATCGGTATATAGTGTTCATCCCGGTTCCACCAAGATGTACCATGACATGAGAGATGTTTACTGGTGGGACGGAATGAAGAGAGACATCGCAGATTTTGTGTCGAGATGCCTGACTTGTCATCAAGTCAAGGCTGAGCACTAGAGGCCCGCGGGAGAGCTACAGCCGTTACCCATTCCGGAGTGGAAATGGGAACAGATTTCTATGGAGTTCATTGTGGGTCTACCCAGGACTAGTCGAGGGTATGACTCCATCTGGGTGATCGTGGATCGTTTGACGAAAGCGGCTCACTTCCTACCGGTGAAGACGACTTTCGGATTTGCTCAGTATGCCCAGATTTACATTGACGAGATTGTACGACTGCACGGAGTTCTGACATGTATCGTGTCCGACAGAGGCACCCAGTTTACCAGCCGACTATGGCAGAGGCTTCAGGAGGCTTTGGGCACTCGCTTGAGTTTCAACACAGCATTTCATCCGCAGACCGACGGACAGTCAGAGCGGACGATTCAGCCTCTCGAGGACATGCTCAGAGCGTGCGTATTAGACTTCGGAGGTAGCTGGGATAATCATTTACCCTTAGTAGAGTTCTCCTACAACAACAGCTACCAGGAGACCATTCAGATGGCACCGTTTGAGGCTCTTTATGGGAGGAGATGCAGATCGCCCACTTGTTGGACAGAGCTCAGTGAGAGCAGTATCTCAGGGCCGCAGATTGTGGAGGAGAAGACCGCAAAGATCCAGTTGATTCGCAATAGGATGAGAGCAGCCCAGAGTAGGCAGAGATCTTATGCGGACTGTCGGCGGCGCAGACTTGAGTTTTCTGTTGGTGACCATGTTTTCTTGAGGGTCTCCCCAATGAAAGTTGTAATGAGATTTGGGAAGAAGGGGAAGCTTAGTCCCAGATATGTGGGCCCCTTCGAGATCCTCGAGCGCGTTGGTGCAGTTGAGTATCGGTTAGCCCTTCCGCCCAGTTTTCCAAACGTGCACCCTGTATTTCACGTTCCGATGCTCCGCAGATATCTTCATGATGCTTCGCATGCGATTCAGCACCCGACGATCCAGTTTGAGTGTGACCTTTCCTATGCAGAGCAGCCGGTGAGGATCTTGGATTGACAAGTGAAGAAATTGAGATCGAAGGACATACCGTCAGTCAAGGTACTTTGGTGTGGCCAGAGCGGCGAGGAGGTCACTTGGGAGACCGAGAGCGAGATGAGGAAGAGGTATCACCATCTTTTTGAAGGTGCGTGTAATTAGATTTTTAAATTCGGGGACCGAAATTCTTTAAGGAGGGTAGATTGTAACACTTTGGATTTTCGTTAGAATGTTTTTCGTGTTAATTAGCAATTGAGAGTGTTATTTCATATGTGTGCATGGAAATATTAGTTATAATTTTGTCATGTTTATCCTAATTGGGAATTTTTGTGTTAAGTGCACACATGCACACTTAGCACAAATTTTGTGATCTAGGTAAAAAGTGTTATCATGTTAACCATTTTCTTTCATGCATGGTTGTTATTTTCCCCACCCTTTTATCAAAACAAAACCCTTTTTAAAATTCAAAATGTATTAGAATATAGAAGCATGGTGTTAGGTAGAGGGAATTGACTTTTGACCCATTTCTTTCTCTCTCTTTTCTCTCTTTCTTATTTTTCTGGAACTCTCTGCAGAGAGGCAGCAGCAACACCAGAAATTCATCACATTTTCCTTCTCTTTTCTTTTCCCTTTGATCTTTACACAAAACCCTACACAAATCAACACTTTTCCTTCACAAAACCTTGGAAAAAAGGGCTTATTTGAGGTGTTTGGTGGTAGATCTGCCCACTTGAGGTTAAAGCTGGAACTTTTGGTTTTTCTAAGGTCATTTGAAGGTATAAATCTCACTCCTAGCACCCTATCTCCATAACATGCATGTTTAGTTTCAAAATATCACCTTTTGGTGCAATTTTAGTGCTATTGAAGGGATTTAGTGATGATATGTTAAAATTTATGTTGTTGTGGCTTGATTAGCTTATTAATGAGTTATTAGTGTGGTTTTAGACCTGGGTTTGCTTCAGGTTCCACAAAAATACCCTAAAGTATTGTTTTCGTGCTAAATTGGACTTTCTAACTAGATACAGGGATCTGTTAGATCTGCTGCTACCCGGTGTGTTTCAGAATGAAATTGGATTTACTGTAGCATACACAGGGGGTATAGAGTGCACACACCAAACCCAGGGGCCCACCTCCCTACCCAGGCCGTTGAAAAATGAGTTCTGCCCGCAAATTGCGGCCAGATTAGTGAACTAAGGGTTGGGGTTTGGGTCACAGGAGTCTACTGCTATGTGGAGTATTTTGGTATATCTATTTTTATAATATCTGTTCTGTATCAAAATCTGGAGTAGAATACCCTATTTCCCGTATTTTTAATCTTTCGCGACACGCGTGATACGTTTGTGTGGGTTTGGGGTTTCTGCGTATCCCGACGCGTCGGAGTGACTTCAGGCACGTAATCACATGTTTTAACGTATCGCGCACACGCGCGCTTGATTTGCGACACGGGTTTCTAGTTGACCTTAAATGTCGTGTTTGCATGGTTTTGAGCTTATGCGTGATATTCTGTGGAATTCTAGGTTCGCAGGCGAGTGCGACGGACGCCGCGAAGAAGGGGAAACAAGTCATCGGCTATACCTAGCGAGAGACTACGGTGAGTAGATTTAACATCTACTGGGATATCGCCCGCATGGCGTTCTTCGTCAAGGCTGATAGGATCTTGTAGCTACATTTCCATACATTGACTGTTCAAGGCTACTATTTAGTGCATACCACATTCCCTGATATATGTATATAAACTAGAATTGATAGAACACCGTACCATTACTAACGGTTCATGTTGCACGAGCACTATCCTGCATGCTACACACACACCGTTAGTAATTGCCATGACACTCACACTGCAGAATTTCCATGATGTTCATACTTGATGCATATATCACATCGGATCATTATGTTGTAGCTCATCTTTATGTGACTTGACATGATATTCATACTTGATGCATATATCACATCGGATCATTATGTTGTAGCTCATCTTTATGCAACTTGACATGATATTCATACTTGATGCACATATCACATCACATTGACTTGCATATTGGTTTGGATTATATGTGATTTCTGGATTTGGGAACCGTGGCTATTTCAAATATGTAATCATTTAAAAACCCGGTTCCTTTGATATGATATTTCGGTGCGTCTACCCTATATTTTCTCGGTGCTAGAGTGAGACATATATGAGACAGAGGGGGGGCAGACCCGGACTGACGGATGCCCGATATATATATGAGATAGAGGGGGCTAACCCGGACTGACGGATGCCCGATATATATGAGAGAGAGGGGGCTGACCCAGACTGACAGATGCCCGATATATATGAGAGAGAGGGCTGACCCGGACTGACGGATGCCCGATAGACATATGAGAGATGGGGCTGACCCGAACTGACGGATGCCCGATATAGGAAGATTTGCGTGTCAGTGCTAGACACGAGTATTTATGATATTTAGGTGCCGATGTTGGGCACTCGTGATTCTCAGTGATGTACAGGATTTGAGGGCCGATGGGAGTACCGGCGTCTGGGTTGTTGGGATTTAGGGTGGTTTGATGGACACCGATTACATATTCCATGTTGACATTCCGTGTAGATGTTATACTTCCCATGCTCAGCATTCATTATTATATCTCATCCTGTAGTTATATTACATGATAGAGCACTTGCATGATTATTGCACATACTGCTTATCGCGCATTGATATCATCTGTTGGCATATGATAGAGTAGCGCAGTACGTGCATGCTCGCGATTACCTTTATATGTTATCTCTATTCATGAGTTGGCAACTCACCCCCGTTGTGCCACAGTGTTTGCAGGTTGCCCTTCGGAGTAGTCGCGGCAGGCTGCGTTTTGCATCTTTTGACAAAGATACCCTACAGTTGGTGTACTAGTTCTTTTGCTGATAGGTGGGTTTTGCGCGGTATCTGTTTATCTTTCAGTTACGTATATTGTTGTATCTAGTATTCTCCATCTACCATATATGTACTTGACTTAGAGACAGTGTGAGGAAGATGATGTATATTATTTGTATTCTGGTGTCGAGCTCGTTGTGAGCCGACTTTACTTATGCAGTTTATTCTATTTGTGATGTTCCCACTTGTTGATCATGATCTTCGCTACGGCGTTGTATATTGATATCTTGGTAATTGTTTACTTAAGATTTCTTATCACTTCTAAATGCTTCCTTTTAAAACTTAAAACGCTCTATACTTTTACTGGTTTGGTTTCTGGGTTTTCGGTTCACCTAGTCGCGTTACGCCTGTAGACGTTACGTGGTTAAGTGCCGGTCACAGACCAAACTTTGGGTCGTGACAGAGTTACTCCTGGGAAAGTTTTACACATTACAATTAGCCGATCAAGTAGGTGTCTAGAAAGGTGTCAATGGGGTTACGCCTCTGGGAAAACGAGGTTTACTTTAATTAGGTCCGTGTGAAAGCACGGGGAACCTCCCTCAAAGTACCGACACTGGCCTGGCTGAAAGATTGGCAAAGTTGTAGGGTGTAATTAATCCCGGCTAGTCTTTCCTTTTAGGGTTTGAAGGAAGATTTGATAAAAACAGTGGGAGCCATCCTGATTAGATAAAATAATAACCAATCTGATCTTGCAAGAGCGCACGCAGAGTGTTTTCTTCTCTCTCTCTCCAGGTAGCGACCATGTCACGTCTTAATCAAGATAATAATACGGATGTATTGACCGAACCCGCTTGTTATACTGTGCTGGGGAACGTTGGTCCCGCTCCAACTTATAATTGTTATAAGACAGAGCAGGAAATTGGGGATTACCAGAATTTCCGTGCCGCCCAAACGAAGAAAGTGCATGATGATGCATCTTCTTCGGGTGTGTTCATTACAGAGAACTGTTTCTCAGTATCCTTTATGTCCTGGGTATGTGATACCGGATCAGGATCCCGCATATATAATCTGTTACAAGGGCTACAGATAGGTAGAGAACCGAGAACGGGTGATAAGTTTCATGAGATAGAAAACGGTGCAAGTGTTGCAGCCAAATCTGTTGGTCACTATCACCCTGTATTACCAGAATACATTGATTCTGAATGAATGTTATTAGATACCGAACCTGATATACAACATCATATCAATCTCTTTATTAGTAAAGAAGGATATAATTTTGTATTGTTGGATAATGTTTTGAACATTTCCTATATCAAGTGTTGATCGGTTCAGGCACGTTATCTAAAAGCATTGGCGTTCTAAATCAAACTTCAGTTCTTAGTATACAGAACACACACAAGAGGAAGAGTTCAAAAATGAACGAATCCTTCTTGAGGTATTATAGACTAAGTCATATCAATGCAACCCGACTAGCTGAAGTTACATAAAGATGCATAATTAAATTAGTTTAAATTTACATCTTGTGAAACTTGCCGGTCATATCACAGAGATAAGATGACCATAGCTCCGTTTATTGGAAACAGAGAAAGAGTTAGTGAACTCTTGGGATTAATACATGTTGTTGTATGAATGTCCCCTGTCTTCACATACCAAGACCGGTTCTTTGTACTTCATTACATTCTCTGATGATCTCTCAAGATTCAGACATATGTTCCTGTTGAAACACAAGTCCGAAGCTTTTAAGATATTCACAAAATATAAGTTAGAAGTAGAGAACCAAACGGGTATAAGTATTATGTCCTTTGATGTGATCAAGGAGGAGAATACTTGAGCACGGAATTCCTGGATTATTCTAAAGGAGAATGAGATTCTCTCTCAGCATTACTCCTCCGTATACACCACAGCACGTAGGTGTATCGGGGCGGAGCAACCACACCCTATTTGATAAGGTGTGCTCTATGATGAGTACTACTGAGTTACCTATTTCCTTTTGGAAGTTATGCACTGGAGAAGTTGCATACCTATTGAATAGGGTTCCGATCAAATCAGTTGCCTACCACTTCATATAAGATATAGAAAGGGAAGAGCCCATCTCTTAAGTCAGTTAAGATTTGGGGTTGTCCGGCCTATGTCTAAAAGAAAAATCCGGACAAACTCGAGGCAAAGTCAGTTCTGTAGAAGTTTGTTGGATATCCCAAGCATTCGCACTGGAATATCTTCTACCAAACAGAGGAACAAAAGATGTTTTGTTTCTCAGCATGCCACCTTTGTGAAAGGGAATTTCTTGTGAAGAAATTAGTGGACATGAGGTAGAACTGGAAGTAGTTCCAGCTATACAAACTGCAGCTGATGATTTGGTAGAACCAAAGGATTCAATAGTATCCAACGAACCTCAGCATCTCCACCGTTCTAGTAGGGTTCCTCACCCACCTGAGAGATACTTCAGTTTCTCTATGACAGTGGGAGCGACGATTGCATCATGAGATGATGACCCAACTAGTTTCGAGCTGGCCATCAGGAGTGGGACTCTATAAGAATGGCTGGATGCTTAGCGATCTGAGATGGAATCCTTATACACCAACAAAGTTTGGACTTTGGTTGCTTTATTTGAAGGGTTAAATCCCCATCAGGAGCAAGTATATCTTGAGAAGATTACTCGGTGTACATGGAAAAGTTAAGACTTTCAAAGCTAGACTTGTTAAAGTTTTGCATCATTGACCAGGTATGGATTATGATGAAACCTTTTCTAAGTAGCTATGCTTAAGTCCATCCAGATCCTACTTGCCACGGCTACATACCATGACTATGATATCTGGCGGTTGGGTGTCATGACTGCTTTTCTAAATGATGTTTTAGAAAAGAGAGTCTATAAGTACACAGTCAGAGGGCTTCGTAGACAGTGGGAGCAGCGGAAACGCGTGCAAGATGTTTTATGTGATAAAGCAGGCATCGCGGAGTTGGAACGTCTGTTTTTCTTGTGTTAGTCAAAGAGTTTGACATCATCAAAATGGTAGATGAACCTTGTATATACAAATAGGTAGTAGGGAGTGTGGTGGTGATCCATGTAAAGTACGTGGATGACATGCTCTTGATAGGGAAGGAGTTTCCTATGCTACGCTCGATCAATCTCCGCTTATCACAAGGATTCTCCATACAGGATCAAAGTGATACTTCCTAAATCCTGAGTTTTGGATCTATGAGATAGATCTAATAGGATGTTAGGATACTCACTAGCTGTAGTGAGATGGTATCAATTGATCCTGGGGAGAATCACTGGAAGGGTTCCAGGGTGATAAGGACGACTGAATGTCGGTCACAGGCATTGTCTTTACCCTCAATAAAGGGACGGTATGTAGGAAGAGTTCCAAGACAGATACTGTGGCATACTAGACGATAAAGGCTAGATACATCGATACCAAAGATGCTACCAAAAAGGAAGTCTGGGTGTATATTAGTTCATGAGATGAACTTCGTTCCTACCATTGTATGACAATGGAGTTGTGGCTTATGCCTAGGAACGCCCGTCCCATCAGTGATCCAGATATATTCTAAGTCAGTGTCAACTGATCATGGAGATGTTGATCTCCAGGGGATCGAGGTTAGGAGAGTAGACTCAGAGAACAACACGGTGGATCCACTCACGAAGGCCTTTTCCCAGAGAGAGACTTTTATGGGATGGTTGAGTATGTAATACTACAACCACTGTTATTAGATGGCCTTAGTGCAAGTGGGAGTTTGTTAGTTATATGTATGCCCTAGAGGCCATTACTATACATGAGATGTATATTGTAGTGGATGCTTGGACATATATAGGGATGACTTTCTTGCTCGACATGATAGTATGCTATCTGGTTACTTTTTACCTTAACGTGTATATTGATTGTCTCTCTGTTACATATTGGTAAAGCCGTTAGGATATGTACTTGACTACCTGGACTATGATGCAGATCATACTAGTGGGGTCATGGTAGTCCATAAGTAAATCCTTCAAGGTCCCTAGTCATGGGTGTATCAATACGGGGCATCGATATACCAGAGTAGACTAGCTTATACCTTCTCGACCCATACAGATGGGCGATGGATGATCCCATATCCATTGGTGTTTGACATCAGAGATGATATAAGGGTGCTCAGTGGAGACTGGGTACACTGGACGGACTCGCCGTATTATACCTTACGTCAGATGGCAGTTCTCTGGTGACACTGGTACAGGTTAGTCTGTAGAACCGAGATCGTCATAGAGTCTTGTGTGATTCCCACTGTTCTTTTATTTCCACCTTACCACGTCTAAGAGGGAGTGCAAAACGGAGGTTTTTGGGTACAGTCCCGAGTCACATGGAGGCAATGAGCGATAGGAGGGGTTTCGTCTCTCCCGGTATTGGGGGTTAATGTTGCGCTATGCTCAATTGGCCATAACAGGGAAGTCCCTGGCCAAGGCTGGTTTAGAGATTTACTGGTAAGTGTTACCAGTAGTTTCTCGACCCGTTATGAGCCTCATATCGGCATGACTTATCGGTTATTGGGGTCTGGCGTTTACCACCCCTAAACTTGATATGCGACATATCAGACGAGGAGACCGGACTGTACGGTAGTGTCACTGTCAGGCTTTTTGCAGGAGTTGGAGCGGGCTTGCTTGCCGATCTTCTAATCGCTCAATACCCGGGTAGCCGTTATGTCCAGCTAGTACCGCTGACGGTTTGTGGGTGCTTGATATGATCATGACCTACTGCCGGCGTATTGACGAGTCTTTAGAGTCCTATATAGAGGTTGTACTAGCTCAGGCAAAACGAAATAGGAGCGCATATGTGATATGTGCGGGACCAAGAATAATGCGTGTATGCGATACCGTATTCTATTCTCGTGAGTTTGTGTCGATCGGTTATATGTGATATAACCAATGTGTCGAATCAAGGGTTGATTCGATAAGTCGATGCATTGGATGTTAGTCGGTTATAAGAGATATAACCAGATTATTAAGTCAAGTGTTGATTTAATAATTTAGTGTATAATTGTATATTAGATATACTAATTTACATTAACTAATATTGGTTCACTTAAGCATTTATTTTTCTCACTTGTACACAAGTTAATATATATATATATATGTGTGATATATATTTATTAGTGTACAAATTGTATCATGGTTGTTGATACACATTACATGGATATATAAGACTTATACCATACTAATTATATTTGTTAGGTTTTTATATTTAAAGTAATTCTAAAACAAATGGATAATGAGCACAAATGCATGAAGCTTCATGAAGCTTATGTTGCATTGACTTAGTCCACAAGTTTTGTTTTACTTAAGATATTAGTTAACCTAACCACTATGATTACCCATGGTAAAGTCTCTACATGAGTTAGTATATGATACTCACTCGCCATGGTTAGCTCATTCTCTCTCTTGATTATTTTTCATATTCATTTTGAGCTCATCTTCTTCCTCCTCAAAATTTCTTTCTAGGGTTTGAAATAGAGAGAGAATCAAAGTGAGAAAAGAAATTCTAAAGTGTACCCATTTCCTATCTCACCATCCTCTACTAGACTAGCACTTTAGTTTAGGGTGTTTGCTTTACTAATTCTTTGGTTAGTGAAGTAGAAGCTTGAGTCCGTATTCCCTCGACGTAGATCATTTTCGGCCTCGAAGACTTCAAGAAATACCGTTGCCTCTTCTCATGGAGCCGTCCGAGAGTCCGGGAGTTGGATGATCGCAACGAAGGGACTGCATCAAGGAGCATATGAAGTGAAGGACCGATCTACAAAGGTTGTATTTCGTATTCACTTAGGGTTAAAGAGTTTAACTTGCTAGTTTTCACCTAATCTCTAGTTAAAGATCTTGTATAGAGTTATTCGGCACGGGTAAAATTTTAATCCGGCATGGTTGATTCCTTGTAGAACCTCATTAGAGTGCTTAGTAACCCTACAGTTATAATATTTTCGCATATTCTATTTCATATATAGAGTTGTGCATACACCTTATTGTTTAGATAGTTGTGCTTGGACTTGTACCCTTAGGACACTGCACTATTATTGACGGCTCATGTTGCACAAGCACTGATTGTACGCCACACACACCGTCAATAATTGCCATGACACGCATAAAACACATACCTATATGATATTGTTTGGTTAGGGACATTGAGACATTGATTCATATTTCTTTATATATATGACATATAGCTTACCTGTATACCTACATGCTTACACATATGCCTTGACATGCTTACATGCTAGTTACCTGTATACCTATACGGTATTGTACCATTAGTGATAGCTATATTTCACACATAATAACATAACTACATGTATACCTTGCATACATACTTCACTTATACCTGGAGAGTATATTACATCATTACTGATAGGTAGATACATATACCTTGCTATACCTTTATGTTTACACATATATCTGGCTATAGCTACATGTTTACCTTTACTTGATGTTATATAGACTTAGAGAAATTAGGAACCGCATGATATTTATATTAACTTGTTGCAGTTAAATAGCGGTTTTTCATTTATATGCTCACATTACAGTTTTATGTTGCTTATATTATATTCATGGATTTTCGCATTGAGATATGGATTTTTGATGATGTTTTCTGGATTTGAGGACCGTGGTACTTTCATGAAATTATGCATTATTTGAAAAACCCAGTTTCTCTTTATATGATATTTCAACATCCACCATGAGATTTATCGGTTCTGATATATATACACCTTATGCGAGGAGGAGTCGGGGGCCGTATGAGGGTACATGGTGGGGCCCGGAGGTACCCCGGGGAAAGAAAGGGATTTTGATGTAACATGCCGATGAGGCCTGACAGGGGAACCATACCTTCCGATGACAATACCTATGACTCGGCGGTTATCGTGGGGATACCTACGGGAGTCATGTACGTATGGATATGTCGAAAGACGAGGGTCAAAGCTGGGCACTCAGGTTTTCAGAATAGCGTATGCTATGTACCTATCAAGGGCCAGTCGTGGTGACAGCACCTGATAGATCAGTATTTTTGTGTTGATACTTGACACATTGGTTTCATGATATTTTTACTCCTAAGTATATTTAACAGTGGAATGGGATGCCCTTATATATATATATATATATATATATATATATATATTAGTGGAATGGGACGCTAATATATATGTATACTTATCAATTTATATACATCATCATATTTATTCATGCAAATATATTTAGGATATATGAGATTTACTTGATATTGGATACATGATATATGAGATTTACTTGATATTGGATACAGGATATATGAGATTTTCTTGATTTTGTACATTCAGGATATATGAGATTTACTTGATATTGTACATTCAGGATTTGTGATACTTACATGATATGAGAGCCAATTTTGGGTCTGATTTGAGAAAATTGGGATTTGGATTTTTGATTGAATGAAAATTCTCCGTTGTGTATGTAGAAAAATTGTAAAGAAATCACAACCAAAAATATTTGACCGCAATCAATAACGGTGTCGAATGTAGCGCGTTAGTAAGTGCGGATCGTCCACAGGGATTATGTGATTCATTCGTATTTGTTTTATTTGAATTGAAAATTTAAAGAAAAGAAAAGAAAACGATTCAAGATTTATATCAATGAATTTCAAGAATTGTTTAGATCTAGTCTAAAATCAAGAACACATTAAACATCAAGAATCAAGAAGTGATTGAATTCCAATCGATTTAAGTTTCAAGAATTAAAGTGAAGCTCGTAGGAGTCGATTAAATCTATAGATGTGAAGAAGACTAGCGATTACTATTTCTTATCCATTAACGAATTGATGCTAGATCGATGGCGATTTATTGAGGTTTAAGGATCTTGTGAGTTTCCTCATCTCATCCTTTGTCCTTTCAATGAATCTCATTCAAAAGCTAGCTTCTAGTAAATCAAACGATCGTCGTTGATCTCTAGTTCCGAGCGAAAATAATCAAGAAAGCATTTCGCGTCAAAACTAGATCATCGATCATTTGATTTTCAAGAATTTACAAACGATATAGGACTTAAGAAATGTTTCAAGATTCGTCAACTTCATCATCTATTGATTTTTTCGACTCCTCCACGAGGGAAGTTTACTCAAGCATCATCACACAAAACACATTCAAGAATCTAGATTGAATCATAATGCTTGAATTGAAGAGATAAGCAAGATAAAAGAATTTCACCTTTATTTATAGACAAATCCGTTACAACTCTCTTGAAATTTACAAAAGGAAGGAACTAGATCGTCGATTTTGGCGTCGCTTCGGCTCCTTGAGTCGCGGATTGGCTTGATCACTTGCTCCGATGAAGTCCGGTTTCGCTTCTAAAGGCTTTGAAGGATTCTTGCTTCGATTGAACTATTAGTTATATGTATGCCCTAGAGGCCATTACTGTACATTGGATGTATATTGTAGTGGATGCTGGGACATATATAGGGAGGACTTTCTTGCTCGACATGATAGTATGCTATCTGGTTGCTCTTTACCTTAACGTGTATACTGATTGTCTCTCTCTTACATGTTGGTAAAGCCCTTAGGATCTGTACTTGACTACCTGGACTATGATGCGGATCATACTAGTGGGGACATGGTAGTCCATAAGTATATCCTTGAAAGTCCCTAGTCGTGGGTGTATCGAGACAGGGCATCGATATACCAGTGTAGACTAGCGTATACCTTCTCGACCCATACAGATGGGCGATGGATGATCCCATATCCATTGGTGTTTGACATCAGAGATGATATACGGGTGCTCAGTAGAGACTGGGTACACTGGACGGACTCGCCGAGAACTCCCAGATGGTAATATACCTCACGTCAGATGGCAGTTCTCTGGTGACACTGGTACAGAGTAGTCTGTTGACCCGAGATCGTCATAGAGTCTTGTGTGGTTCCCACTGTGTTTTGATTTCCATCTTACCACGTCCAAGAGGGCGTGCAAAATGGTGGTTTTTGGGTACAGTCCCGAGTCACATGGAGGCAATGAGCGATAGGAGGGGATTCGTCTCTCCCGGTATAGGGGGTTGATGTTGCGCTGTGTTCGATTGGCTATAACTGGAAATCCCTGGCCAGGGTTGCTGAGATTTACTGGTAAGTGTTACCAGTAGTTTCTCGAATAGTTATAGACCTCATATCGACACGACTTATCGAGCTATTGGGGTCTGACGTATACCACCCCTAGGCGAGATATGCGACATATCAGACGATCAGACCGGACTGTACGGTAGTGTTACTGGTTGGATTCAATGGAGTGTGAGCGGGCTTGCTCGTCGATCTTCAGATCGTTCAATACCCGGGTGGCCGTTACGTTTAGCAGACCGCTTGCGGCTTGTGGATGCTTGATATGATCATCATCTGCTGCCGGCGTATTGACGAGTCTTTAGAGTCCTACACAGAGGTTTCCTGGCTCAAGCGAAACGAAATAGGAGCGCATATGAGATATGTGCGGGACCGAGAATAATACCAGTATGTGATACTGTATTCGATTCTCGCGATGTGACATTGATCGGTTATATGCGATATAGCCGGGTTATCGGATCAAGTGTTGATTCGATAAGTTGTTACTAATGATATTAGTCGGTTATATGCGATATGACCGGATCGTTAAATCAAGTGTTGATTTAATGATTTAATGCATAATTATATATTTGATATATTACTTTGCATTAACTAGTATCGGTTCACTTTAAATGGATTTTCTCGCTCGGGTGTGCACATTGTATATTCGATATAGTTTTGTGCACTTGCTTGTATCATGTTTGATGATACATGCCTTATGGTTAAGTGTTAAGAATTAAAATATAGTTAAGTGGGTGATTAGGGTTTTTGATTTCATTTTATTCATTTATCCTTTTGGAAAAAGAAAAGGCAAAATGAGGAAAATGGTTGCTTTCTTTTGTTCATTCATGAACCTTCATGAAGACTTTGACTAAATGACCATTTTGTCTCATGCTTAACCCTAACCACTCACTTAAACCTTAGTTAACTCTCTACATCTAACCATGGTTCATTATATGATAAGGATTGATTTTTCTTTTCTATCTAATATTCTTATCATAATATTTTAGCTTCTTCTTCTTCTTCCTTCAAGTGAAGAAAAGCTTGACCATCAATGGCAACTTGATGAAATGAGTGAGAAATCCAATTCTAAAGTCTACCCACTTCCTATTTCTTCATCCTCTACCTCTTGCCAAGTAGTAGAGTGTGTTTCCTTCACAAGTTTTCAAGGCAAGGTGAAGGTGGAGCTTGATTTAGCGATGCCTCGACGTAGATCATCTTCGGCATGGACATCGACGACCTAGCTCGCTTATTCTCCGATGAAGTCGACGCTAGAGCCCGGATTCTTTTTGGACAGTGGAGAGGACTTCGTTGCAGAGCTATGGAGGTGGAGCACCGGATCTACAAAGGTTGTATTTCCGTTTCCTTGTAGTTAATTGTTAACTAGTTATCTTTTCGCCTAGTTTTCTAGCCAACGATCCGTAGTTTAGGGTTTCTCGGCACCATAATTTTTGAAATTGGCATGTTCGATGCCTTGTGAGACCTCATTAGAGTGCCTAGGAACCCTATAGTAGTATCAGAGCCTAGCTAGAGCCTTAGGCGAAGTCTAGACGGAATTTGAAGTCCGAACGAACCCGAAACCCAATTCCGTTCATGCTCTCTGTACTTTTTTGAAAACAGTGAGTTTTTCCAGATTAAAAATTACCAAAAAATTCAGCAGGTAATTGGATGAGTTACTGTGAAGCACGTGATCATAACTCGACTATAGAGGCGCGGAACCGCGGCCCCCACAATGGGATTCGCAGCGGTTCCGCGGCCACTGTGTTGAGTTACTCCACGTGGCTTGCACAGTAATTCATGTTTTGTAATGCTGAGTCTTCTGGAAATTTTTAATATTTTTTCTAGAGTTGAATTTTCTGGGATTGATTTGGGGATTCGGTGTTTCGATCGGAGTATCAAATTTTGTCTGTGTGGCTTTCCGGATAATTTTTAGAATATGTTAAAAAGTTCGACCGGATATAAATACCCAATTTTTCCCCTGTCGGGAAATTTCCAAGTGTTGGATTTTTCCGTAGTTTGACGACGTTCTAAGTAGTGCAAGTAACTCGATGGACCCTCTAGAAGACAACAAACCTTAACTCGATTATGTGACCGTCTTGAACTGCCCTCTGAACCTTCGGGTTTGGGGCAGTACGGCGTGCCACATGTGAGGCGTTGGCTTGACCCTTCTACGGCTGGACCGTTGGTACTGAGGCACGAACTGAATGTTGTTAAACTTATTTCAAGAGTTGATCTGTTTCGGGAAAACTTGGGTGTTCGATTGTTCGATCGGAAAGTTTGACATTTTCTATTTATCCGGAATGGGATACAACAATTGGAATTCACAATAAGTTATGAGATAACGGAATGAATATTATAAACATAGCAGTTTAGTCTCACTTGATCGGTTGCCACGGAATTTTGATGTGATCAAAAGTCCGTCGCAATTACGTAGCGTACGCGGATACTCGCCGGGTAAACTTAATAGACAGCCTCACTCCATAGCCCCGACCAAGTGACTGTAGGAGAACCCCGTCGCCGAAAGCATCCGTTCGGGTGCTCGCGGTAGCGGTGTTCCGCCTTGGTGCACTTCGTCGACGGTATCGGGGGTGCGGCCGTCTACTGAAGTTTGCGACGAGCATTCGATCAGGATGTCGGGAATCTTGTTGAATTGCCCGACTTGATATTGAAAAGTGTTTTCGATAATGAGACTGAAATGCGGGGTTTATAATTGTTAGGCATGCGATGTCTAAGTAATTCATTTGGTCAGGCATGCGATGTCTGAGGTGGTTGCGGATTCCAACTGTTGTAGTTTTACACTTTCTTTTCTGTGACTGTAAGTGTAATATGTGATATCGCCGGTTTCGTTGCTATATGCCAACGACAATTAGGATGCGCATATTTACTTACGTTGATGACATGTGATGTTATGTGTTGCTGGATATGTTATATTGGATTGTCGTGTTTGAATAGCCGGGGGTTTTTATGTGAGATGAGTGTTTTTCATTTTCATTCATGTAAAAACTTGTATGTAATATTCTTTTTTTGGGGCACTTCCAGGTTGCGGAAGATGTCACCGTTTGTATATTATTTACTTTTCCGCACTAGGATAGACCCAAGGAGGAGGGCACAAGTAACCGGGTTCTGGAGTCCAGTGGGAGACCAACTCGAGGAGTCGAGTCCGGGTCTCCTAACTCCAGAATTGGTAGGGTTGCTTGCCGCTCTCGTAGGGGTCTAGGGGTGTGGGTTTGGCTATTCATCACGACCGTGGAATCCGTGTTTTATACTGGCTCGTATTGAAAACACGGACGTCCTAGTATATCCAATATTTCATATGATTCTTCTGCTGCGATATCTGTGATGTGATCATGTGATGTTCTGTGATGAATACAGTATATAGTATATATGATATATTATATAGACGTTACTTATGTTTTACACCCGCGCTAGCCCTGCCCCGCTCTGCCGTTAGTTACCTAACCTAACGGTGCATGAGGGGACATCGAGGCGAATGCGGATGGCATAAGTGTACGTCGTATTTATCTGTGATGTTTAGGTACTTAAATGATGGGACTTCATTAATGTGATTAATGAAATAAAAGAAACCTAAGATGTTGTAGAATCGAATTTCAAAATAAAACAGGTAGCTACAGTTCTTGCTTTGCACAGCGGTATATGTGATATATCCTGCACCTTATTCGATGAGGAAAGGACCGAGATCCCTTCACCGGGAGTGACTCCTTTAGCAATAACTGGTAGATGCTACACACTTGGTTTGTCTTTTGATTGCTTTTAAGAGTTTTTGCTTTGCACAGTGATATATATGATATATCCCGCACCTCATTCGACGAGGAAAGGACCGACGATCCCTTCACCGGGAGTGACTCCTTTAGCAAAACTAGAAAAGCCTCAAAAACACTCCATTTCAAAATTCATTCGATCCTACAACGATATCAAGTTAACTACGCAATAGGTTTTCAGAAAAACCTGTCGTAGCCCTCCGTCATTTCAGATAAATCCTGTTTAGTATTCGTGCTGCGTTTGTTGACCTTGTCAAGGCGCAGTGTGCGGTAGCTAACCAGTATTTATCTGCTTATGCATATGATGCAGATTGGGTTAGGGTAGTCGTGCGGCCTTGTTGACCTTGTCAAGGGTCGTGCGGGTGGGTTTGATTCAATCAAGAAATGACGGGTTGAACTTGACTTGCGGTCTATGGTTTGTTGATCTTGTCAAGGTCATAGATCGTTCGGGGCAAAATATTATCGAGAATTTCAAGTGTTGAAATTTGCAATGAGATTGCATACCTTCTATGAGATAGTTGGATCACGATACCCGCTGCGAGTAAGAGTTACTCCTGGGAGAGTTTTATACATTACAATTAGCCGATCAAGTAGGTGTCTAGAAAAGTGTCAACGGGGTTACGCCTCTGGGAAAACGAGATTTACAGTAATTAGGTTCGTGCGAAAGCACGGGGGACCTCCCTCAAAGTACCGACACTGGCCTGGCTGAAAGATTGGCGAACTTGTAGTGTGTAATTAATCCCGGCTAGTCTTTCCTTTTAGGGTTTGAAGGAAGATTTGATAAAAAGCAGTGGGAGCCATCCTGATTAGATAAAATAATAACCAATCTATTCTTGACAGAGCGCACGCTGAGTGTTTTCTTCTCTCTCTCTCCAGGTAGCGACCATATCACGCCTTAATCAAGATAATAATACGGATAATTGACCGAACCCGCTTGTTATACTGAGCTGGGGAACGTTGGTCCCGCTCCAACTTATAATTGTTATGAGACAGAGCAGGAAATTGGGGATTACCAGAATTCCCGTGCCGCCCAAACGAAGAGAGTGCATGCTGATGCATCATCTTCGGGTGTGTTCATTATACAGAACTGTTTCTCAGTTTCCTCTGCATCCTGGGTATATGATACCGGATCAGGATCCCAGATATGTAATCTGTTACATAGGGCTACAGAAAGGTAGAGAACTGAGAAAGGGTGATAAGTTTCATGAGGCAGAAAACGGGGCAAGTGTTGCAGCCAAGTCTGTTGGTCACTGTCACCCTGTATTCGAAATACATTGATTCTGAACGAATGTTATTAGATACCGAACCTGATATACAAAATCATATCTATCTCTTTATCAGTAAAGAAATGATAAAATTTTGTATAGATGGATAATGTTTTGAACATTTCCTATATCAAAAGTTGATCGGATCAGGCACGTTATCTAAAAGCGTTGATGTTCTAAATCAAACTACATTTCTTTAGTATACTGAACACACACAAGAGGAAGAGTTCAGAAATGAACGAATCCTTCTTGAGGTATTGTAGACTAGGTCATATCAATGCGACCCGACTAGCTAAAGTTACATTTAGATGCAAATTTAAATTAGTTTGAATTTACATCTTTTGAAACTTGCCAGTCATGTCACAAAGATACGAGGACCATAGCTCTGTTTACTGGAAACAGAGAAAGAGTTGATGAACTCTTGGGATGATACATGTTGATGTATGTAAGGTCCCCTGTCTACATATGCCAGGACTGGTTTTTTGTACTTCATTACATTCTCTGATAATCTCTCAAGTTTCAGACATATGTTCATGTTGAAACACAAGTCCGAACCTTTTGAGATATTCACAGAATATGATTTAGAAGTAGAAAACCAAAACACGGGTATAAGTATTATGTCCTTTGATGAGATCGAGGAGGAGAATACTTGAGCACGGAAATCCTGGACTATTCTAAAAGGAGAATGAGATTCTCTCTCAGCATTACTCCTCCGTATACACCATAGCACGATGGTATATCGGGGCGGAGCAATCACACCCTATATGATAAGGTATGCTCTATGATGAGTACTACTGAGTTACCTATTTCCTATTTTGGGAGTTATGCGCTTGAGAAGCAGCATACCTATTGAATAGGGTTCAAATCAAATCAGTTGCCTACCACTTCATATTTGATATGATAAGGGAAGAGCCCATCTCTTAAGTTAGTTAAGATTTGGGGTTGTCCAACCTATGTCTAAAAGCAAAATCCGGACAAGCTCGAGGCAAGATCTGTTATGTAGAACTGGAAAGGTTCCAGCTATACAAACTACAGCTGATGATTTGATAGAACCAAAAGATTCAATAGTTACCAACGAAGCTCAGCCTCTCCGCCGATCTAGTAGGGTTCCTCACCCACCTGAGAGATACTTCGGTTTCTCTATGACAGTGGGAGCGAGGATTGCATCATGAGATGATGACCCAACTAGCTTCGAGCTGGCCATCTAGAGTAAGACTCTGTAAGAATGGCTGGATGTTTATCGATCTGAGATGGAATCCTCATACACCAACAAAGTATGGACTTTGGTTGCTATATCTGAAGGGTGAAATCCTCATTAGGAGCAAGTATATCTTGAGAAGATTACTTGGTGTAGATGGAAAAGTTGAGACTTTCAAAGCTAGACTTGTTAATGGTTTTCGTCATTGACCAGGCGTGGATAATGATGAAACCTTTTTCCAGTATCTATGCTTAAGTCTATCCAGATCCTACTTGCCACGGCTACATACCATGACTACGATATCTGGTGGTTGGGTGTCATGACTGCTTTTCTAAATGATGATTTGGAAGAGAGCGTCTATAAGTACACAGGCTTCGTAGACAGTGGGAGCAGCGGAAACGTGTGCAAGATGCTTTATAGGATTAAAGCAGGTATCGCGGAGTTGGAACATCTGTTTTGATGGATTAGTCAAAGGGTTTGACATCATCAAAATGGTAGATGAACCTTGTATAAACAAAAGGTAGTAGGGAGTATGGTGACGATCCTCGTAGAGTACGTGGATGACATACTCTTGATAGGGAAGGAGTTTCCTATGCTACGCTCGATCAATCTCCGCTTATCACAATGATTCTCCATATAGGATCAAAGTGATACCTCCTAAATCCTGGATTTTGGATCTATGAGATAGATCTAAATGGATGTTAGGATTCTCACTAGTTGTAGTGAGATGGTATCAACCGATCCTGGGGAGAATCACTGGAAGGGTTGCAGGGTGATAAGGACGACTGAAAGTCAGTCACAGGCATTGTCTTTACCCTCAGTAAAGGGACGGTATGTTGGAAGAGTTCCAAGATAGATACCGTGACATACTAGACGATAAAGGCAGGATACATCGCTACTTAAGATGCTACCAAAGAGGCTGTTTGGGTGTATATTGGTTCATGAGATGAACTACGTTCCTCCCATTGTGTGACAATGGAGTTGTGGCTTATGCTAAGGAACGCCGGTCCCATCAGTGATCCAAACATATTCTAAGGCAGTGTCACCTGATCATGGAGATGATCGAGGATAGGAGAGTAGACTCAGAGGACAACACAGCGGATCCACTCACAAAGGCCTGTTACCAGAGAGAGATTTTTATGGGATAGTTGAGTATGAGATACTACAACCACTGCTACAGATGGCCCTAGTGCAAGTGGGAGATTGTTAGTTATATGTATGCCCTAGAGGCCATTACTGTACATTGGATGTATATTGTAGTGGATGCTGGGACATATATAGGGAGGACTTTCTTGCTCGACATGATAGTATGCTATCTGGTTGCTCTTTACCTTAACGTGTATACTGATTGTCTCTCTGTTACATGTTGGTAAAGCCCTTAGGATCTGTACTTGACTACCTGGACTATGATGCGGATCATACTAGTGGGGACATGGTAGTCCATAAGTACATCCTTGAAAGTCCCTAGTCGTGGGTGTATCGAGACAGGGCATCGATATACCAGTGTAGACTAGCGTATACCTTCTCGACCCATACAGATGGGCGATGGATGATCCCATATCCATTGGTGTTTGACATCAGAGATGATATACGGGTGCTCAGTAGAGACTGGGTACACTGGACGGACTCGCCGAGAACTCCCAGATGGTAATATACCTCACGTCAGATGGCAGTTCTCTGGTGACACTGGTACAGAGTAGTCTGTTGACCCGAGATCGTCATAGAGTCTTGTGTGGTTCCCACTGTGCTTTGATTTCAATCTTACCACGTCCAAGAGGGCGTGCAAAACGGTGGTTTTTGGGTACAGTCTCGAGTCACATGGAGGCAATGAGCGATAGGAGGGGATTCGTCTCTCCCGGTATAGGGGGTTGATGTTGCGCTGTGTTCGATTGGCTATAACAGGAAATCCCTGGCCAGGGTTGCTGAGATTTACTGGTAAGTGTTACCAGTAGTTTCTCGAATAGTTATAGACCTCATATCGACACGACTTATCGAGCTATTGGGGTCTGACGTTTACCACCCCTAGGCGAGATATGCGACATATCAGACGATCAGACCGGACTGTACGGTAGTGTTACTGGTTGGATTCACTGGAGTGTGAGCGGGCTTGCTCGTCGATCTTCAGATCGTTCAATACCCGGGTGGCCGTTACGTTTAGCAGACCGCTTGCGGCTTGTGGATGCTTGATATGATCATCATCTGCTGCCGGCGTATTGACGATTCTTTAGAGTCCTACACAGAGGTTTCCTGGCTCAAGCGAAACGAAATAGGAGCGCATATGAGATATGTGCGGGACCGAGAATAATACCAGTATGTGATACTGTATTCGATTCTCGCGATGTGACATTGATCGGTTATATGCGATATAGCCGGGTTATCGGATCAAGTGTTGATTCGATAAGTTGTTACTAATGATACTAGTCGGTTATATGCGATATGACCGGATCGTTAAATCAAGTGTTGATTTAATGATTTAATGCATAATTATATATTTGATATATTACTTTGCATTAACTAGTATCGGTTCACTTTAAATGGATTTTCTCGCTCGGGTGTGCACATTGTATATTCGATATAGTTTTGTGCACTTGCTTGTATCATGTTTGATGATACATGCCTTATGGTTAAGTGTTAAGAATTAAACTATAGTTAAGTGGGTGATTAGGGTTTTTGATTTCATTTTATTCATTTATCTTTTTGGAAAAAGAAAAGGCAAAATGAGGAAAATGGTTGCTTTCTTTTGTTCATTCATGAACCTTCATGAAGACTTTGACTAAATGACCATTTTGTCTCATGCTTAACCCTAACCACTCACTTAAACCTTAGTTAACTCTCTACATATAACCATGGTTCATTATATGATAAGGATTGATTTTTCTTTTCTATTCTAATATTCTTATCATAATATTTTAGCTTCTTCTTCTTCTTCCTTCAAGTGAAGAAAAGCTTGACCATCAATGGCAACTTGATGAAATGAGTGAGAAATCCAATTCTAAAGTCTACCCACTTCCTATTTCTTCATCCTCTACCTCTTGCCAAGTAGTAGAGTGTGTTTCCTTCACAAGTTTTCATGGCAAGGTGAAGGTGGAGCTTGATTTAGCGATGCCTCGACGTAGATCATCTTCGGCATGGACATCGACGACCTAGCTCGCTTATTCTCCGATGAAGTCGACGCTAGTGCAGGGTTCCTAGGCACCCTAATGAGGTCTCACAAGGCATCGAACATGCCAATTTCAAAATTTACGGGTGCCGAGAGACCCGACTACGGATCGTTTGCTAGAAATCTAGGCGAAAAGTAAACTAGTTAACAATTAACTAATGGGAAACGGAAATACAACCTTTGTAGATCCGGTCCTCCACCTCCACGGCTCCGAGATGAGGTCCTCTCCGCTGTCCAAATCAAATCCGGGCTCTAGCGTCGACTTCATCGGAAAATAGGCGAGCTAGGTCGTCGATGTCCATGCCGAAGATGATCTACGTCGAAGCATCGCAAGATCAAGCTCTCACTTCACCAAGTCAAGAAACTTGTGAAGGAAACACACTCTACTACTTGGCAAGAGGTAGAGGATGAAGAAATAGGAAGTGGGTAGACTTTAGAATTGGATTTCTCACTCATTTCATCAATCCACCATTGATGTAGTCAAGCTTTTCTTCTTGAAAAATGAAGAAGAAGAAGAAAGCAAGAAGATGAAAACTTGTTATGATAAGAATTAATTTTAATTAGAAAAGAAACTCATTCTTATCATAACATGACCATGGTTAGTTGTAGAGAGTGAACTAGGGTTAGTGGAGTGGTTAGGGTTAAGCATGAGACAAAATGGTTAACTAAGTCAAAGCTTCATGAAGATTCATGAACAAAACAAAATAGCAACCATTATTCCCTTTTTGCTTTTAATTTTCTTTTCCAAATGAATAACTAATAAATAAATAAATGAAAAAGAAAACATAACCCTAACCATTCACAACCATGGTTTAATCTTTACACTTAACCAATTTAGCATGCATCATCAAACATGATACAATCATGTGCACAAAATCATATCGCATATATAATGCGCACACCCGAGTGAGAAAATCCATTTTAAAGTGAACCGATACTAGTTAATGCAAAGTAATATATCAAATATATATAATTATGCATTAAATCATTAAATCAACACTTGATTTAACGATCCGGTCATATCGCATATAACCGACTAGTATCATTAGTAACAACTTATCGAATCAACACTTGATCCGATAACCCGGCTATATCGCATATAACCGATCAATGTCACATCGCGAGAATCGAATACAGTATCACATACTGGTATTATTCTCGGTCCCGCACATATCTCATATGCGCTCCTATTTCGTTTCGCTTGAGCCAGGAAACCTCTGTGTAGGACTCTAAAGACTCGTCAATACGCCGGCAGCAGAAGATGATCATATCAAGCACCCACAAGCCGCAAGCGGTCTGCTAAACGTAACGGCCACCCGGGTATTGAGCGATCTGAAGATCGACGAGCAAGCCCGCTCACACTCCAGTGAATCCGACCAGTAACACTACCATACAGTCCGGTCTGATCGTCTGATTTGTCGCATATCTCGCCTAGGGGTGGTATACGTCAGACCCCAATAGCTCGATAAGTCATGTCGATATGCGGTCTATAACTGTTCGAGAAACTACTGGTAACACTTACCAGTAAATCTCAGCAACCCTGGCCAGGGATTTCCTGTTATAGCCAATCGAACACAGCGCAACATCGACCCCCTATACCGGGAGAGACGAATCCCCTCCTATCGCTCATTGCCTCCATGTGACTCGGGACTGTACCCAAAAACCACCATTTTGCATGCCCTCTTGGACGTGGTAAGATGGAAATCAAAGCACAGTGGGAACCACACAAGACTCTATGACGATCTCGGGTCAACAGACTACTCTGTACCAGTGTCACCAGAGAACTGCAATCTGACGTGAGGTATAATACCATCTGGGAGTTCTCGGCGAGTCCGTCCAGTGTACCCAGTCTCTACTGAGCACCCGTATATCATCTCTGATGTCAAACACCAATGGATATGGGATCATCCATCGCCCATCTGTATGGGTCGAGAAGGTATACGCTAGTCTACTCTGGTATATCGATGCCCCGTCTCGATACACCCACGACTAGGGACATTGAAGGATGTACTTATGGACTACCATGTCCCCACTAGTATGATCCACATCATAGTCCAGGTAGTCAAGTACATATCCTAAGGGCTTTACCAACATGTAATTGAGAGACAATCTGTATACACGTTAAGGTAAAGTTCAACCAGATAGCATACTATCATGTCGAGCAAGAAAGTCATCCCTATATATGTCCCAGCATCCACTACAATATACATCCTATGTACAGTAATGGCCTCTAGGGCATACATATAACTAACAATCTCCCACTTGCACTAGGGCCATCTGTAGCAGTGGTTGCAGTATCTCATACTCAACCATCCCATAAAAGTCTCTCTCTGGGAACAGGCCTTTGTGAGTGGATCCGCTGTGTTGTCCTCTGAGTCTTCTCTCCTAACCTCGATCACCCTGGAGATCAACCATCTCCATGATCAAGTGATACTGCCTTAGAATATGTCTGGATCACTGATGGGACCGGCGTTCCTTGGCATAAGCCACAACTCCATTGTCTCACAATGGTAGGAACATAGTTCATCTCATGAACCAATATACACCCAAACAGCCTCTTTGGTAGCATCTTAAGTAGCGATGTATCATGCCTTTATCGTCTAGTATGTCACGGTATCTAGCTTGGAACTCTTCCAACATACCGTCCCTTTACTGAGGGTAAAGACAAAGCCTGCGACTGACATTCAGTCGTCTTTATCACCCTGGAACACTTCCAGTGATTCTCCCCAGGATCGATTGATACCATCTCACTACAACTAGTGAGAATCCTAACATCCAATTAAATCTATCTCATAGATCCAAAATCCAGGATTTAGTAGGTATCACTTTGATCCTATATGGATAATTCTAGTGATAAGCGGAGATTGACCGAGTGTAGCATAGAAAACTCCTTCCCTATCAAGAGTATGTCATCCACGTACTCTACGAGGATCGTCACCATACTCCCTACCACCTTTTTGTTTATACAAGGTTCATCTACCATTTTGATGATGTCAAACTCTTTGACTAACACATCAAAACAGATGTTCCAACTCCACGATGCCTGCTTTATCACAAAAAACATCTTGTTCACGTTTCCGCTGCTCCCACTGTTTACGAAGCCCTCTGGCTGTGTACTTATAGACGCACTCTTCTAAAACATCATTTAGAAAAGCAGTCATGGCACCCAACTGCCAGATATCGTAGTTATGGTATGTAGCCGTGGCAAGTAGGATCTGGATGGACTTAAGCATAGCTACTTGAAAAAGGTTTCATCATTATCCATACCTGGTCAATGATGCACACTTTTAACAAGTCTAGCTTTGAAAGTCTCAACTTTTCCATTTACACCAAGTAATCTTCTCAAGATATACTTGCTCCTGATGGGGATTTAACCCTTCAGATATAGCAGCTAAAGTCCATACTTCGCTGGTGTATAAGGATTCCATCTCAGATCACTAAGCATCCAGCCATTCTTATAGAGTCTTACTCCTGATGGCCAGCTCGAAACTAGTTGGGTCATCATCTCATGATGCAATCCTCGCTCCCACTGTCATAGAGAAACCGAAGTATCTCTCAGGTGGGTGAGGAACCCTACTAGATCGGCGGAGAGGCTGAGGTTCGTTGGTATCTACTGAATCCTTTGGTTGTACCAAATCATCTGCTGTAGCTTGTATAGCTGGAACTATTCCAGTTCTACATAACAGACCTTGCCTCGAACTTGTCCGGATTATGGTTTTAGACATAGGCCGGACAACCCCAAATCTTAACTAACTTAAGATATGGGCTCTTCCCATACCATATCTCATATGGAGTGGTAGGCAACTGATTTGATCGTGATCCTATTCAATAGGTATGCAACTTCTCAAGCGCATAACACCCAAAAGGAATTAGGTAACTCAGTAGTACTCATCATAGAGCACACCTTATCACATAGGGTGTGATTGCTCCGCCCCGATATACCATCGTACTATGGTGTATATGGAGGAGTAATGCTGAGAGAGAATCTCATTCTCCTTTAGAATAGACCAGGATTTCCGTGCTCAAGTATTCTCCTCCTTGATCACATCAAAGGACATAATACTTATACCCGTATTTTGGTTCTCTACTTCTAACTTATATTCTGTGAATATCTCAAAAGGTTCGGACTTGTGTTTCAACAGGAACATATGTCTGAATCTAAAGAGATCATCAGAGAACGTAATGAAGTATAAAGAACCAGTCTTGGCATGTGCAGACAGGGGACCTACATACATCAATATGTATCATCCCAAGAGTTTACTAACTCTTTCTCTGTTTCTAATAAACAGAGCTATGGTCATATTATCTTTGTGACATGACTGGAAAGTTTCACAAGATGTAAATTCAAACTGATTTAAATTTACATCTAAATGTAACTTCAGCTAGTCGGGTCGCATTGATATGACCTAGTCTACAATACCTCAAGAAGGAATCGTTCAATTCTGAACTTTTCCTCTTGTGTGTGTTCGGTATACTAAAGAACTATAGTTTGATTTAGAACATCAATGCTTTTAGATAACGTGCCTGAACCGATCAACTTTTGATATAGGAAATGTTCAAAACATTATCCTACAATACAAAATTTTATCATTTCTTTACTGATAAAGAGACTGATATGATTTTGTATATCAGGTTCGGTATCTAATAACATTCGTTCAGAATCAATGTATTGTAATACAGGGTGACAGTGACCAACAGACTTGGCTGCAATTCTTGCCCCGTTTTCTGCCTCATGAAACTTATCACCCGTTCTCAGTTCTCTACCTTTCTGTAGCCCTATGTAACAGATTACATATCTGGGATCCTGATCTGGTATCACATACCCAGGACGTAAAGGATACTGAGAAACAGTTCTGTATAAAGAACACACCCGAAGATGATGCATCAGCATGCACTCTCTTCGTTTGGGCGGCACGGGAATTCTGGTAATCCCCAATTTCCTGCTCTGTCTTATAACAATTATAAGTTGGAGCGGGACCAACGTTCCCCAGCTCAGTATAACAAGTGGGTTCGGTCAATATTCCGTATTATTATCTTGATTAAGGCGTGATATGGTCGCTACCTGGAGAGAGAGAGAATAAAACACTCAGCGTGCGCTCTTGCAAGAATATATTGGTTTTTATTTTATCTAATCAGTATGGCTCCCACTGCTTTTTATCTAATCTTCCTTCAAACCCTAAAAGGAAAGACTAGCCGGGATTAATTACACACTACAAGTTCGCCAATCTTTCAGCCAGGCCAGTGTCGGTACTTTGAGGGAGGTCCCCCGTGCTTTCGCACGAACCTAATTAATGTAAACCTCGTTTTCCCAGAGGCGTAACCCCGTTAACACCTTTCTAGACACCTACTTGATCGGCTAATTGTAATGTATAAAACTCTCCCAGGAGTAACTCTTACTCGCAGCGGGTATCGGGATCCAACTATCTCATAGAAGGTATGCAATCTCATTGCAAATTTCAACACTTGAAATTCCCGATAATATTTTGCCCCTAACGTGCTATGACCTTGACGAAAGCCAACAAACCATAGCCCGCTAGTCAAGTTCAACCCGTACATTTCTTGATCGAATTAAACCCACCCGCACGACCCTTGACGAAAGCCAACAAAGCCGCACGACTACCCTAATCCAATCGCATCGTATGCTAGCAGATAAGCAGCATATAGCTACCGCACACTGCACCTTGACGAAAGCCAACAAATGCAGCACGAATACTATATACTACTTATCTGAAATGACGGAGGGCTACGACAGGTTTTTCTGAAAACCTATTGCGTAATGAACTTGATATCGTTGTAGGATCGAATGAATTTTGAAATGGAGTGCTTTTGAGGCTTTTCCAGTTTTGCTAAAGGAGTCACTCCCGGTGAAGGGATCGTCGGTCCTTTCCTCGTCGAATGAGGTGCGGGATATATCATATATATCACTGTGCAAAGCAAAAACTCTAAAAGCAATCAAAAGACAAACCGAGTGTGTAGCATCTGCCAGTTATTGCTAAAGGAGTCACTCCCGGTGAAGGGATCTCGGTCCTTTCCTTATCGAATAAGGTGCAGGATATATCACATATACCTCTGTGCAAAGCAAGAACTGTAGCTACCCTTTTTATTTTGAAATTCGATTCTACAACATCTTAGGTTTCTTTTATTTCATTAATCACATTAATGAAGTCCCATCATTTAAGTACCTAAACATCACAGATAAATACGACGTACACTTATGCCATCCGCATTCGCTTCGATGTCCCCTCGTGCACCGTTAGGTTAGGTAACTAACGGCAGAGCGGGGCAGGGCTAGCGCGGGTGTAAAACATAAGTAACGCCTATATAATATATCATATATACTATATACTGTATCTATCACAGAACATCACATGATCACATCACAGATATCGCAGCAGAAGAATCATATGAAATATTGGATATACTAGGACGTCCGTGTTTTCAATACGAGCCAGTATAAAACACGGATTCCACGGTCGCGATGAATAGCCAAACCCACACCCCTAGACCCCTACGAGAGCGGCAAGCAACCCTACCAATTCTAGAGTTAGGAGACCCGGACTCGACTCCTCGAGTTGGTCTCCCACTGGACTCCAGAACCCGGTTACTTGTGCTCCCCTCCTTGGGTCTATCCTAGTGCAGAAAAGTAAATAATATACAAACGGTGACATCTTCCGCAACCTGGAAGTGCCCCAATAAAAGAATATTACATACAAGTTTTTACATGAATGAAAATGAAAAACACTCATCTCACATAAAAACCCCCAGCTATTCAAACACGACGATCCAATATAACATATCCAGCAACACATAACATCACATGTCATCAACGTAAGTAAATATGCGCATCCCAATTGTCGTTGACATATAGCAACGAAACCGGCGATATCACATATTACACTTACGGTCACAGAAAAGAAAGTGTAAAACTACAACAGTTGGAATCCGCAACTTCTTTAGACATCACATGCCTAATCAAATGAATTCCTTAGACATCACATGCCTAACAATTATAAACCCCGCATTTTAGTCTCAAAATCGAAAACTCTTTTCAATATCGAGTCGGGCAATTCAACAAGATTCCCGACATCCTGATCGAATACTCGTCGCAAACTTCAGCAGACGGCCGCACCCCCGATACCGTCGACGAAGTGCACCAAGGCAGAACACCGCTGCCGTGAGCACCCGAACGGATGCTTTCGGCGACGGGGTTCTCCTACAGTCACTTGGTCGGGGCTATGGAGTGAGGCTGTCTATTAAGTTTACCCGGCGAGTATCCGCGTACGATACGTAATTGCGACGGACTTTTGATCGCATCAAAATTCCGTGGCAACCGATCAAGTGAGACTAAACTGCTACGTTTATAACATTCATTCAGTTATCTCATAACTATTTGTGAATTCCAATTATTGTATCCCATTCCAGATAATTAGAAAATGTTAAACTTTCCGATTGAACATTCGAACACCCAAGTTTTCCCGATACAGATCAACACATGAAATAAGTCTAACAACATTCAGTTCGTGCCTCAGTACCGACGGTCCAGCCGTAGAAGGGTCAAGCCAACGCCTCACATGTGGCACGCCGTACTGCCCCAAACCCGAAGGTTCAAAGGGCAGTTCAAGACGGTCACATAATCGAGTTAAGGTTTGTTGTCTTCTAGAGGGTCCATCACGTTACTTGCACTACTTAGAACGTCGTTAAACTACGGAAAGATCCAACACTTGGAAATTTCCCGACAGGGGAAAAGTTGGGTATTTATATCCGGTCGAACTTTTTAACATATTCAAAAAAATTATCCGGAAAGCCACATAGACAAAATTTGATACTCCGATCGAAACACCGAATCCCCAAAACAATCCAGAACATTCAACTCTGGAATAAATTTTAAGTATTCCCAGAAAATCCAGAATAATTAAATAGGAATTACTGTGCAACAAGTGGAAGGTGATGTCATCACCTAGCCGCGGAACCGCCGCTGAAACAGTGCTTCTGCCGCGGTTCCGCGCTCTGTTAGATGAATCTTTCGCCTGAGTTTGCACAGTAATTCTTATAATTATTTATTGAATTTTTTAGGCATTTTTAATACACAAAAATCCGCATTTTCGGAAAAAGTCCAGAGAGCATATTCCGGTTTGGGTTTTCGGGTCATTCGGACTTCAAATTCCGTCTAGACTTCGCCTAAGGCTCTAGCTAGGCTCTGATACCACTGCAGGGTTCCTAGGCACCCTAATGAGGTCTCACAAGGCATCGAACATGCCAATTTCAAAATTTACGGGTGCCGAGAGACCCGACTACGGATCGTTTGCTAGAAATCTAGGCGAAAAGTAAACTAGTTAACAATTAACTAATGGGAAACGGAAATACAACCTTTGTAGATCCGGTCCTCCACCTCCACGGCTCCGAGATGAGGTCCTCTCCACTGTCCAAATCAAATCCGGGCTCTAGCGTCGACTTCATCGGAGAATAGGCGAGCTAGGTCGTCGATGTCCATGCCGAAGATGATCTACGTCGAAGCATCGCAAGATCAAGCTCTCACTTCACCAAGTCAAGAAACTTGTGAAGGAAACACACTCTACTACTTGGCAAGAGGTAGAGGATGAAGAAATAGGAAGTGGGTAGACTTTAGAATTGGATTTCTCACTCATTTCATCAATCCACCATTGATGTAGTCAAGCTTTTCTTCTTGAAAAATGAAGAAGAAGAAGAAAGCAAGAAGATGAAAACTTGTTATGATAAGAATTAATTTTAATTAGAAAAGAAACTCATTCTTATCATAACATGACCATGGTTAGTTGTAGAGAGTGAACTAGGGTTAGTGGAGTGGTTAGGGTTAAGCATGAGACAAAATGGTTAACTAAGTCAAAGCTTCATGAAGATTCATGAACAAAACAAAATAGCAACCATTATTCCCTTTTTGCTTTTAATTTTCTTTTCCAAATGAATAACTAATAAATAAATAAATGAAAAAGAAAACATAACCCTAACCATTCACAACCATGGTTTAATCTTTATACTTAACCAATTTAGCATGCATCATCAAACATGATACAATCATGTGCACAAAATCATATCGCATATATAATGCGCACACCCGAGTGAGAAAATCCATTTTAAAGTGAACCGATACTAGTTAATGCAAAGTAATATATCAAATATATATAATTATGCATTAAATCATTAAATCAACACTTGATTTAACGATCCGGTCATATCGCATATAACCGACTAGTATCATTAGTAACAACTTATCGAATCAACACTTGATCCGATAACCCGGCTATATCGCATATAACCGATCAATGTCACATCGCGAGAATCGAATACAGTATCACATACTGGTATTATTCTCGGTCCCGCACATATCTCATATGCGCTCCTATTTCGTTTCGCTTGAGCCAGAAAACCTCTGTGTAGGACTCTAAAGACTCGTCAATACGCCGGCAGCAGATGATGATCATATCAAGCACCCACAAGCCGCAAGCGGTCTGCTAAACGTAACGGCCACCCGGGTATTGAGCGATCTGAAGATCGACGAGCAAGCCCGCTCACACTCCAGTGAATCCGACCAGTAACACTACCGTACAGTCCGGTCTGATCGTCTGATCTGTCGCATATCTCGCCTAGGGGTGGTATACGTCAGACCCCAATAGCTCGATAAGTCGTGTCGATATGAGGTCTATAACTGTTCGAGAAACTACTGGTAACACTTACCAGTAAATCTCAGCAACCCTGGCCAGGGATTTCCTGTTATAGCCAATCGAACACAGCGCAACATCGACCCTTTATACCGGGAGAGACGAATCCCCTCCTATCGCTCATTGCCTCCATGTGACTCGGGACTGTACCCAAAAACCACCGTTTTGCACGCCCTCTTGGACGTGGTAAGATGGAAATCAAAGCACAGTGGGAACCACACAAGACTCTATGACGATCTCGGGTCAACAGACTACTCTGTACCAGTGTCACCAGAGAACTGCCATCTGACGTGAGGTATAATACCATCTGGGAGTTCTCGGCGAGTCCGTCCAGTGTACCCAGTCTCTACTGAGCACCCGTATATCATCTCTGATGTCAAACACCAATGGATATGGGATCATCCATCGCCTATCTGTATGGGTCGAGAAGGTATACGCTAGTCTACTCTGGTATATCGATGCCCCGTCTCGATACACCCACGACTAGGGACATTGAAGGATGTACTTATGGACTACCATGTCCCCACTAGTATGATCCACATCATAGTCCAGGTAGTCAAGTACATATCCTAAGGGCTTTACTAACATGTAATTGAGAGACAATCTGTATACACGTTAAGGTAAAGTTCAACCAGATAGCATACTATCATGTCGAGCAAGAAAGTCATCCCTATATATGTCCCAGCATCCACTACAATATACATCCTATGTACAGTAATGGCCTCTAGGGCATACATATAACTAACAGCTAGAGCCTGGATTCTTTTTGGACAGCGGAGAGGACTTCGTTGCAGAGCTATGGAGGTGGAGCACCGGATCTACAAAGGTTGTATTTCCGTTTCCTTGTAGTTAATTGTTAACTAGTTATCTTTTCGTCTAGTTTTCTAGCCAACGATCCGTAGTTTAGGGTTTCTCGGCACCATAATTTTTGAAATTGGCATGTTCGATGCCTTGTGAGACCTCATTAGAGTGCCTAGGAACCCTACATGAACTCGGTGATCTTGAACTTTTAGCTTTTTGATTGGATTAGGGTTAGGGTTTTGAGGCACAAGTTGTGTCACTCAACTTGTGGGGAGAATTATTGAACAACCTTTGAAAGTGAAGCCTAGGGTCCTTTTATAGCCTTGAGAATGATTAGCTTCCTTAAGAAGCTAGGATTAGTTTAGCTTCTCTCATAAGCTTGGTCTAGGTTAGCTTCTCTCATAAGCTTAGTTTAGGTTAGCTTCTCATGTAGCTTGGAGGTTAGGGAGAAGCTTCTACGCTTTAAGGTAGTTCAGGGGGAAGCTTGCTTTGGAAGCTTGAGAGTGTTTAGCTTTGAACCCAAGGTTTGCTGATCTGGCAGAACGCTCTGGAGTAATCTAGAAATTGCAGTGGCTTGATGAGGTGTTCTGAGTGAGGGAAGAATTCTGCAGCTGAAATGGGCTGACGTGGCAGTCACGTGACCGCGGATCCGCGGCGCATGCCTTGCTCCGGCAGCAGATCCGCGGTCGTTTGGCTTGCTCTATGCTTCAATTTTCCTTACATGCTTAGTGTTGACCTCATGGTAGTTTTCTGATATATCTAATCTGCTAATGAGTCCTTGATCACTTCCAGATCTCTAATCTTGGACTTGGCGCATTTTTTATCAGCAATTTGAAAATTTTGGCTCGATTCCTGAAATTTCCTGCACAGACTTCGAAACAAGTGTTGCGCTATACAAGAATGATGCAATGCCATGATGAACACACAATTTCCCTCAGAAATGTCGGTTTTAGTGTATAACACATGTAATCTGATATTTAAGGGGTGTTTTGCTAATATGTGTAATATGCAAACCGAACACCTCTATATGAATGGAAATGATAGGGAAATTGACGTGTTAAAAATACATTATTTTCGACTGATCAAATTGCCCCAAACTTATTTTTGGTCGTCTCGAGCGAACTGTTTTATTTCAAAAGAGATGGAGAAAATAAAGAAAGAGAAAAACTAACTAGCACACTTTCTTAGGCAACACGATTGCACTGAGCACGTGCAACAAGCCTTTAAACCTCTAGGTGTCCCTAGTAAGAGGAGTGTTGTCTCCTGAGGGTTTTCAGCGGATTGCACCCACAAAATCCAATAATAAAAAGAAGGTCATGAATATTACATTTAAAGACAAGAATTGTAAAAGAAAGACTTTGAAAATTAGGGTTTCCAACTATGCTAGCTTTTCGGTTGTCATGAGCCCTATCTTAATAGTCATGAAAAGATGTCAGAAATCACACAACCCCTCAATAAAATATCGTCCTATTCTTCATTCCTATCTTTCTTCCAAACATCGATCATATAACCCTACGTGTGTGTAATATACATACCTACACCCGGAGAATTCAATTCAAGCTATCATACTCTTGTCCATCTGCCTCAGTACTTTTTAATTAATGAATATTTAGATGAATTTTCTCACACACTTTAATGCGACCGTTAATACTTCTTGAGGTACTAACCGACCAATTACTCATGTGCTTGCTTATTTGGTGTATTTTCCTCGTCTTTCACCACCTAAGGCTTAGCAGTGACTCCCAGACCAGTTGGCCTTAGGGCACTAGGTGAAGAGACACCCTCGCTATATTTTTTTTATTGCTGCCTTGGCGATAACAAAACCAGTGTTCATTTTTCTCACCATTTGTATATTTTATTCATTTTTTATTATTATTTCCTTCATACTTTAGCTTTTAGACAAGAGCATTTCAAGGTATCCTCTACTATCCCGGGCTTCAAGATGTTGTAAGTGCGAATAGCAGGGTATCAACATTCAAAATGTTTGGCTTCCAGAATAAAAACTATTTTTCAGACTTATTTTTATCCTCAGATTAGTGACTTCCTTCATCTTACTAACCCTTGGGACAACGGCTCATAAATACTTATTACTAGTTCGTTTAAGAAAACTTCTAATTTTCTTGGTTTTCTTAAATTTTTCTAATCTCATGGATGTAATTTTTCACTATCTAATCTTTTATTATCTTATTTATGTACAAATTTTTTTTATCTTTTTCAAAATTTTTAAATTTTTATAGGTTTTGAAAATGTTTTGTGCTTATGCAAAGTGATATGCAAATGATGCGAAAATAAGCTCAAACCTCCCCTAAACTTGTTTTCAACAGTGTCCTCACTGTTGCTATCTGCTATATCTACAAAAAACATGTAAGCCTGGGAGGAATTTATTAGTTGGGGGCAAAATATTTAAGTGAAGATCCTCCCCCAAACTTATTTTTGGCTCATCATTTTGTGTAAAAATTTTCTTTTCAAGAGCCAGAAAATACCCCCCTAAACTTGAGTTAAACAATGTTAAGCTTTTGAAAATCACATGAGGGGGTCAAATATCAGTGGTCGATGCCAAGCTTTGCAAAAACCGAAGGTTAACACCAACCATTCGAAAATTTTATCAATGTAGTGCTCTGATTGGTGGAAGAAGAAGTGGGGAAAAGGTACGTGGTGGAATAGAATGTGTTTGCGTCTCATTTTGGAGAGATGATGTAGTGATTGTGATGGATTACTCGCATTCTTTTTACAGTTCAGAAGAAGGGGTGGAGGTTCAATTTCAATGTTTTGATGTAGATTCATCTCAACACCCGTGTCATTCAAAAATGCGAGTTCATCGGCGAAGATTTCCTCAAAAGTCTCATCAATACCCCAAAGAATAATGTCATCACAAGGTGCAGGGTGATCTTCAGACTCTAAAAGCAGTTCACAATCAGTGTTAGTTGTTGACCCGGACAACTCGGTGAAAGAGTCCGTATGTGTATGATACATAGTTGGGTCAAACAACAACGTATGAAAAGTGTCAAGATCAGTATCATGAGGATCATCAAATTCGCTGTTGTCGACATCCATTAAGTCGACAGAACAGACTTGAGCAGTAGGTTCGGAGGGTACACTTCCCAAATTGTAAATGTTCAGTTCAATTGACCTATTCCCGAAGGATAGGGTCATAGAACCATTACGACAATTGATGATAGCATTGGAAGTGGCCAAAAAGGGGCGACCTAAAATCATCGGAATTTGATTCCGTGGGTTCGCTATAGGCTATGTATCAATTACAATAAAGTCCACAGGGAATACAAATTCCCCGATTTTTATTAACACATCCTCCAGTTCACCCCTAGGTTTGGTGCTTGATCGGTCAGCCATCTAGAGAGTGCAATGGGCTGGTTTCAACTCTACGATCCCTAACTGCTCATAGACTGAGAAAGGAAGCAGGTTAACACTTGCGCCAAGGTCAAGTAGAGCACGATTGATGTGTTTTTCCCCGATAGAAATAGAAATAGTAGGATAGCCAGGATCCTTACGTTTCCTCGGTAATTGTTGGGGAAAGGCTGTGTCTACTGTCTTTGCCATGAATATCTTCTTGGGCATTTGAGTCTTCCTCTTTCTAGTGCACAAGTCTTTAAGAGTTTTCGCATAAGCGGGGACTTGTTGGATAGCATCTAGAAGAGGGATGTTGATGTTAACCTGTTTCAAGATTTCCGTGATCTTCTCCATTTGTGGACTTGGTCTGTTTTCCCTTAACCGATTCGGGTAAGGAGCTTGAGCAATAAGGTCGGGGTCCAACACTGGAGAAGATCATGTGGGTGGAAACGATCTAAGAATAGGAGTAGGGATCGTTTTCGGTGGACTAGAAGAGATGGGCTGAGGTGTCGAGCCTTGTGGAAAACGGAGAATAGGCTCGGAAGAAGATGGTGGGGTAGACGAACTGGGATCAGAATTAGAAGTAGAAGTGGAAGGAAAGGTCTCAGCTGGGGTATCATCGATAGATTTTTCAGTGTCATCAATCTCTTCCCCAACAATATTGTCAAGCACTCTTCCAGATCTCAACGTGATTGCATTCACATGATGTGAATAGCCAGAATTGGGTAAAGGTTGAGCTGGAAGTTTCCCTTTCTCTCTTGCACTCATTTCGGCTTTTAATTGTGCAATTTGTTCTTCCATCGATTTAATATTCTCATTTAGAGAGACAATGATCTTCATCACATTATCGAAGGAAGATTGCATTTTTGTCGTCCCTTGGAAGGATTGTTTCATGAAAGTATCCAAGGTTTGTGCTAGTGCATAGGTATTATCTGTACCGTTCAATTGCAAAGAGTTTTCATGTGGTGCAAAAGTGTTGGCCGGATTTTGGAAGTTTTGTGATTGGTAGGGGTGCTGACTCAATTGAAGTGGTTGCTGTTGTGGTGGAAGAGCCCTTTGGAAATTGTTTTGATTTGGAACCGTGTTTTGATTTTGTGATTGGTTCCAAGCAAAATTAAGGTGATTCCTCCAACCCTGATTATATGTGGAAGAAAATGGATCGTTTCTAGGTCCTTGAAAAGCAGAATTGATATGCTCATGACCTTGAAACGGAGTATTTCGTGGACATTCTTCCGTCAAATGAGAAGGATCAGAACAGAATCCACATACAGTTTTGGAGAGTGACATTTGACTTGCGGCGGCTGCTAAAAATTTGTTTTCCATAGTCTCGAGTTTCTTATATAGGGCTGAAATGTCAGCTCTAACTCCTATAGAAACATCCGATTGGTTATTGCCCCCCTTAGACGATTGACTCACACCCTCCCACTGTAGCGATTTTGCTGCGAAATCTTCTAGGAATTTCCAAGCTTCCCCATCATCTTTGGTCATGAAGTTGCCTTGACACATTAATTCAAGGGTCTGTTTTGTGTTAGGATTAATGCCCTCATATATGATTCGACACAGATCCCATCTGGGGATTCCGTGATGTGGACATTGAACTAACAGATCCTTAAAGCGTTCAAGACATTGTGAAAATGTTTCATTTGGAAGCTGGGTGAATTGATTGATTTCGCTACGGAATCGAGCTGTTTTATGATTGGGGTAAAATTTCTTTAGGAATGCTTTTACGAATTCTTCCCAGTTTGAAATGGAATGTGCGGTTGTGTTATACAGCCACTTCTTGGCTATATCGCACAAGGTAAATGGGAGAAGACGAAGACGCATAGCATCCACAGAAAGCTGTGAAGTACCTATCATTGCGCATACATTTTCAAATTTTGTGATAAAGACATATGCGTATTCAGACTCGAGACTGTGATATTTGGGTAGAAGGTTGATGTATTGGGGTTTAATCTCAAAATTATCCCCGTTGGCTGGTGGAATGGATAAGAAGGTCGAAAGAGGACCTCGCATAGGATAGCACCTCTCTTGGAGAGAGATGCGGGGTGGATTCTGCGCACCAACGGACGGCGGCAGATTAGTGGTAAAGAAGTTCGATGGAGAAGGATCCATCGATATGGGTGTGGTGGTGGGTAAAGGAGAGGTAAATGTAGAAATACCGACTTCGGAGTCGATCGGGGGAACGCGGACTAAACGGGCACTAGAATCCCGTGTCCAGCCTATCTTGCACTAAAAAGGGTTTAGTACAAATGGCAGCGTTGACTTATAATTAGGGGAAATGATGAATGCGGTGTTTGTTTTGAAAAATGATATGGATTTTTTTTGAAAATATGATGCGATCACAACAAATGCAACAAGCAAAACCCTAATTCTATTGGTCTTCTAGGTCAAAGCTCTAGACCGCTCCTAACTGCCAAAAGACAAGTCGCAGGATAAATCCTCCACTGCCTCTTTGTCTCTCCTGTAGCTAGGTAAGTGCCAGGTAAGTGGGAGGTTCTCCACTACGTAAGTAGTGGGCCTAATTAAGTAACCACTAGCCTTCGACGCACATGCCTTAGACACCAAAAAAGAAACGCGGATAAGCAATGAATTACCCACGGCCTTCTTCTGTCCTAAGTGAGAGCGACAGTCCTTAGAGTCATGTATAGACCTTTTTTAGTTAATGTCACGACCCGAAAGAGCACGTGACTAGCCCTTGAACCATATGAAGTCTATAGGACTCCTTCTGATCCAAGTAAGCCAAAAGCCCAGAAATCTAAAACCATTTAAAGAGTAAATAAAGGCACTGGTTTTTAATAAGTAAAGTAAACATGTTTGAAATCAAAGATTTTCAAATAACTAAGCCGAAAATGCATTTTTAAAATGTGTAGTCTTTTCTGGAAATTTCGGCAGAATTTCCTTTGTAAAAACTGGCCCCCAACGGGGTACAACAAGAATAATATATATCAAATGATAAAAGGCATCCCAAAGCGGGAGCTAGCTCTTCGTCAATCGACGGTCACAACCACGCAAGCAATAATAATATACAACGCTAAAGGGCGAGGATCAAAACCCAAAAAGGAACTCAAAACAACCAGAAAACCATAATACTACAAGCGCGACTCTAAGGTCGAAATAATATACAAGTTTTTGGTTGATGGAATTTCTAGATACAATGAATAATACATGTACAATGGTGGTTCTGATACAAAAGAACCCACCTACCAAAGCAAGTCACCCGTATGGAAACAGTGTGCCAGAAAAGCCGCTATGGAATCTGTGCATCAAAAACCTGCAAGAACTGTGGCACAACGGGGGTGAGTTGCCAAATAGTGAATAGAAAATATCTACTAGCAGAGATCGAATGTATGACCCATCCTAGGTCAATACGATCAGATATATATAAACCCCAATATGAATAAATCTGAAGCATGCTAAACTGGCAATGTAATCTCTATACATGAATGTAGTGCCAAGTGCTCGTGCCAGTGCCTCAAGTAATAGCATATCATAAATATGAGGTATAATCAATGTAATCAATCTGCATCTACGTGGATCCCATCCACTCGTCACCCAATGACAATACGCATCATGCATGTAAATGTCATAAAGCATATGCATGGAAAATATGAGGTTATAACCAAAAGCATGGAACCTGAGTGCCTAGCATCGACACTCGAAAACATCATGAAAACATGTGCCTAGCATCGGCACGTAAATCCTCATATATCGGGCATCCGTCAGTCCGGGTCAGCCCCCTCTCTCGTATATCGGGCATCCGTCAGTCCGGGTCAGCCCACTCTCTCATATATCGGGCATCCGTCAGTCCGGGTCAGCCCACTCTCTCATATATCGGGCATATAATCAGAACCGATAAATCTCATGGTGGCTGCGCAAATATCATATCAAGGAATCCGGGTTTTTCAAATAAGTACATACTCTCCTTTGAAATTATCCACGGTTCCCAAATCCAGAAATATCACGGAAATGAATATCTCAATGCATATAATCAGAAAACAAGATGTATGTGACATGTAAAGGAAATGTAAGCATATCAGTAAGTCATGCAAGAATCATATCCTGAATGCAACAGTACTACAGTGTAGTGAGATGGCAATTATCGATGATGAAGTGTGTGAGCCGGCAAACAAGTGTACGTGGAACATACGCATCATCGATAATGGTGCTGGTGTCCTAGCAGCATGACTGTAATATATCAACAACCCAAGCGATGCAATGCAAATAGCATGAGTATGCGGAATCGAATAATCAACGCAACAGTACAGACTCTATCTTAATAAATATATCATGCAGCCTTGCCTTTTGAAATAAGACGAATCAGGGTTTTTGGTAAAATAAGGGCTACGGTGTTTTAAGAAAAGATGTGTCGTTTGAAAATATCCGTAGAATCCCTTTTTCCTATCTTTAAAATATCCCCGACTCGTTAGTTTTAAAATGGGTATGACTCGGGTCTAGTCCAACGCCTACTATGCGAACTACGGACCCAACAATCAAATCAATCGGAGAGGTATGAAAACCACCTAAATCTGAGTCGATATACATATATATACACAACAGTCGGTGATCTCGCCTCAATAGTATCACGTACGATAAAGTATATTATATAACATCCTCGAGTCATGAGTGCGGATCTAACATCAATATAAAGCTCGTACGGTAAATCGTCGTACGACGCCCCAATAGCTGGGTACGGGTCAATATCGCATTATCTCATCACATATCAGGTATCACTACCATCATATCACATAATCTAGGGTACAAGTCTAAGTCTAGTACCATCGATACCATCTATATAAATATGAATGCGGGGTGAAACACATGCCCAAAGGCCCGCTAAAACCATCATGTCGCATCTCAAATACGAACTCTGTCAAATCGCCGAATCTCACGGCCTCAATCAAACCTCATCGACTCATCTTAATCCCGTATATGAACACATAGTCCTATACCCATGTGTAGATATACACACCTCCATATGCGCACAGGTAAAAGAAGGAATGTATGCAAGTATATGTGTACGTGTATGTGTGGGTGCAACCACTACTCTGGGGTTTCGCACTATACTAAACCAATACATCCTTATCATCAATAATCTTAAACAACACATAATAAATATACGTGTGTATACGTATTCGTATACATCACCACGGACTGCGGGGGTGCTATACGCCATCCACCCGACTTGTCCCCGTAGATATAAATCTACTCACCTTGCTTCTCATGTGCTGATGCCGATGTCGCCATCCTTAACTTCAACACCTCGACGTCGCGTGGGGTACCTACAAGTATATCACAAACGCTAAAGCACATGAAAATCACATCGGAAAACAAAAACAGCACACGCTACTCGATAGGTAAAAACCTATCGTCTCGCATGTAAACACGATCAATATCCACTTGTCGTTGACGTCCAAACGCCACCTGACAGAAACGAATCACCAAATACCAAAATCCATGCTAAAACAAGTCGTAAATCATGCGCCAACATAAGAAAATCAACCCAGATTTCACCCTAGATGGAATCAGACAAAATTGCACATGCCATGGGTCAAGACTACTGGAAATAGGGTCATGCACCAAAAACAAATGAAATCCCTCCTGCACTGGCCGCAAATTGCGGCCAGAAGGATTAAATCTGCGGCCTGGGGAAGGAGGTAGGGGCTAGGGTTTGGTCTGGTGGTTCCAGGGTGCCTGCACACCTCACTGTCAACTCAATTTTATTTTAGGGGTATCGGGGTGATAGCAGATTCCTAAATACGATCACAGATTTACTGTTTTTCCCGATATCTTCTCATAAATCCGTATTCTGGATTTTAGCTTTAGGTTTGGTTCTAAAGTAACATCCCACTAGGGTTCTAAGGTCACCACAATCCTCAATTTCACTTTACAACTCAAATTTACCCTAATCCTCTCTAGGGTTGTCCAAGGTGTACAAAACTTCGTCGAAACGACATCAAACTTTAAAAGAGGCTTAATCACTAGAAATAATACAACAATTGTGAAGGAATTACCTCAATAGAGACTCATGAATCCTCAACAACGCCAATTCACAAACTTTCTTGGTCCAAATGGTTGCTTGAGGGCTTGTGCACATTTTTGGTGAAATGAGTGTGGTGTTTTGAGGTGATTAACATAGAGTTTTAGAGGCTTAAAGAGGGGAGGGAGTGAGGGGGATGCAGCATTCAGCTGAAGGGAAGGGAGGGAGGGGAGAGAATGAGAGGATGAAGAATGCCCAAGTCAAAGCTAACCCCTCTCATTTCTCTCTCACCCATACCTACTACCATTATTCTAATCTATCCATTTTCTTTTCTTTTCATGTTTTCTTCTCACTCAAATAGTGAACCCAAAGCAAAGCCAAGGTAACAAAATGTAACACAAGTGTAGAAAAATATAAGTGCATGTTTTGCACAAAAATCCGATTAGCGATTTTTAATCGCGATTAGCACTAAATTAGCATATAACTAATCATAAAAACTTTAAAATGATATAATTCCATAAAATACCCTATTTTAGAACTTTCCATAATTTTTCCCCATTCATTTGTATTTAATTATACCGGAATATTAAAATATTCATTAAAATAATATTAAATTATAAAAATTCCCAAAAATAATATATTATTATTTTGAAACGTTATAGTTAATGAGGGTAATGCGGATGCAAGTTTGTGATTTTCGGGGCTTAGGAAGGGTAATGAACTCCCCACCTAATCTGAATTTGGCCGTGCCTCTTAAATTCCGTATTATTATACAAATAACCAAGAATAAAAAACATGCACAATTTTTATTGCTTTTTGCGGCGCTGCGATTTATTTGCAAAGAAACCTGCAGCAAATTGTTAATTGGAGCAGATGAGGGAGAAGATAAGAAATCAGAGGAGTCACCTGAGAATTTTTTTACTGTAGCACCGCGGTTTAGCCGCAATAAGCACCTAATGCCGCGGATCCGCCGCAGGTTTGAATGATCTCTGCACCAAAATTTTACAGTGTGCCTCTGTTCACCTTCTAAGCTCTATGGAATTTGCAGAATTTTTTTTCACAGCTCCATAAGTTCCAGATTTCCTCGCAACAAATCACAACAACACGTTTAGTGTTTGCGTGAATTTTGATCTCAAAAGTTATAATGGAATAAACTTTTCAGCTCAAATTTCAAAAACGAACGAATTAGCGCACTATCCCCGGCAACGGCGCCATTTGATTGAATGAAATCCCTGGAAACGGCGCCATTTAATTGAAACGATTTCCGGTGTGTCGTATGAAAATTGTAAAGAAATCTCAACCAAAAATATTTGACCGCAATCAATAACGGTGTCAAATGTAGCGCGTTAGTAAGTGTGGATCGTCCACAAGGATTATGTGATTCGTTCGTATTTGTTTTATTTGAATTGAAAATTTAAAGAAAAGAAAAGAAAACGATTCAAGATATATATCAATGAATTTCAAGAATTGTTTAGATCTAGTCTAAAATCAAGAACACATTAAACATCAAGAATCAAGAAGTGATAGAATTCCAATCGATTTAAGTTTCAAGAATTGAAGTGAAGCTCGTAGGAGTCGATTAAATCTATAGATGTGAAGAAGACTAGCGATTACTATTTCTTATCCATTAACGAATTGATGCTAGATCGATGACGATTTATTGAGGTTTAAGGATCTTGTGAGTTTCCTCATCTCATCCTTTGTCCTTTCAATGAATCTCATTCACAAGCTAGCTTCTAGTAAATCAAACGATCGATCGTTGATCTCTTGTTCCGAGCGAAAATAATCAAGAAAGCATTTCGCGTTGAAACTAGATCATCGATCATTTGATTTTCAAGAATTTACAAACGCTATAGGACTAAAGAAATGTTTCAAGATTCATCAACTTCATCATCTATTGATTTTTTCGACTCCTCCACGAGCGGAGTTTACTCAAGCATCATTACACAAAACACATTCAAGAATCTAGTTTGAATCATAATACTTGAATTGAAGAGATAAGCAAGATAAAAGAATTTCACCTTTATTTATCGACAAATTCATTACAACTCTCTTGAAATTTACAAAAGGAAGGAACTAGATCGTCGATTTTGGCGTCGCTTCGGCTCCTTGAGTCGCGGATCGGCTTGATCACTTGCTCCGATGAAGTCCGGCTTCGCTTCTAAAGGCTTTGAAGGATTCTTGCTTCGATTGAACTCGGTGATCTTGAATTTTTGGCTTTTTGATTGGATTAGGGTTAGGGTTTTGAGGCACAAGTTGTGTCACTCAACTTGTGGGGAGAATTGTTGAACAACCTTTGAAAGTGAAGCCTAGGGTCTTTTTTATAGCCTTGAGAATGATTAACTTTCTTAAGAAGCTAGGATTAGTTTAGCTTCTCTCATAAGCTTGGTCTAGGTAAGCTTCTCTCATAAGCTTTGTCTAGGTTAGCTTCTTTCATAAGCTTAGTTTAGGTTAGCTTCTCTCATAAGCTTAATTTAGGTTAGCTTCTCATGTAAGCTTTGAGGTTAGGGAGAAGCTTCTAGGCTTTAAGGTAGTTGAAGGGGAAGCTTGCTTTGGAAGCTTGAGAGTGTTTAGCTTTGAACCCAAGGCTTGCTGATCTGGCAGAAGGCTCTGGAGTAATCTAGAAATTGTAGTGGCTTGATGAGGTGTTCTGAGTGAGGGAAGAATTCTGCAGCTGAAATGGGCTGACGTGGCAGTCACGTGACCGCGGATCCGCGACACATGCCTTGCTCCGGCCGCGGATCCGCGGTCGTTTGGCTTGCTCTATGATTCAATTTTCCTTACATGCTTAGTGTTGACCCTATGGTAGTTTTCTGATATATCTAATCTGCTAATGAGTCCTTGATCACTTCCAGATCTCTAATCTTGGACTTGGCGCATTTTTTTATCAGCAATTTGACAATTTTGGCTCGGTTCCTGAAATTTCCTGCACAGACTTCGAAACAAGTGTTGCGCTATAAAAGAATGATGCAATGCCATGATGAACACGCAATTTCCCTCAGAAATATCGGTTTTAGTGTATACCACATGTAATCTGATATTTTAGGGGTATTTTGCTAATATGTGTAATATGCAAACCGAACACCTCTAGATGAATGCAAATGATAGGGAAATTGACGTATTCAAAATACATTATTTTCGACTGATCAATTGTCTTGATGAATTTTGATCCTACCAGAATGTCAGGATTCCATGGAAATGACATGTTTCATCCCATACTTCGCATTTATTGTTTATGCACTGCTTCATGTATTAGTAGTACCGATAGAGTACCTTCCATGACTGTTGTATTTACATACTTTATTTTATATGCATTGCTTCATGTATTAGCTGTACCTGCTAGAGTACCTTTCATGACTGTTGCATATATACATTGTCATATCATTTCTTCATGTATTGGTAGTACCTGATGGAATACCTTACATGATTGTTGCATACCGATTGTCATATTATTACTTCATGTATTAGTTGTACCGGCTAGTGTACCTTTCATGACTATTGTGTAAGTCCACGTTGCGACCCCCGGTTCTTACGGGGAGGCGGAAACGGTATAAAAATCAAATTTTTAGCGCATGGGGCAACATGGACTAACAAAGTCGGGATCTTTTCCTAAACTAGAACTAGCAAACTTGCTAAAGAGTTAGGTACTCGGAAAGATGGTTATACCTAAACTTGAACTCCTTCTTGAAACCTTGTAGAGGTTGATGGTTCTCTTCTCGTCGCCTTCTTCCGTCGAAGATGGATCCACCTGAGGGTTCAACCTTCGGGCTCTTTCTCGAACTTGGAGAGAACTAGAATCTCCGGCTTGCTAATCCTTTGATCCTAGAGTGAGTAGAGAGTGTCTAAGGGGTGCTTTTGTTTTAAGGAGAGGGATTCTCAACACATGAGAAGGGTTCTCCTTTTGCTAGAGGAAGAAGAAGATGAAGTGAGGAGAGAGAATGGTTATGAAAGAATGAGCTCTTCTTTTCCTTTTTGCAACCATATCAAAAGAAAAAGAATTATCTAATTAGTAATAATAATTCAAATGAGAATAGTTGATGGTAGTTTTGGAATGACCACTATCATGCTTCATTAAATGAGTGTAAGCATGAATCAAGGAGAATCCTTTCAAAGCATGATGGTGGTCAACATTCAACTATGGTCAACAAGTCAACCATGGTCAACAAGTCCACAAAATCAACCATAACAATATTTCATTTAATTACTATTATTAATTGATATTTCATAAATCTATTAGGGTTTGGAAAATGACGACTGTCAACTGTGCATACGCACCCGTTCCGAAACCCTAATGAAATACCTCATCCTCCGCCTCAAGCAACTGTGCATACACACCTGCATTCTCGTTCCGAGGAACAAGAATACCAAGATATAAAAGCAACCCCAAAAACTTATACCAGTATCTGGCTCAAACCAGAGCCTGCCAGTATAATCCGTCCGGACTCCAAACGTGCACAAGTGCCCGGATGAGAACGAACCCTGCCGCAAAACCATGCGACCTCTACTCTGTTTTGCCCAGAGGCGAATACCCTCTATGTGGGACTCTAAAGACTCGACACTACGCTGGCAGTGGGTTTAACCACAGACCGCAAGCGGCACTAGCTGTGCGTAACGGTCCCCAGGTAGATGCCGACAAGAAGGCTGACAAGGTGAACCCCATCTGAACTCCTACTGAGTCTGAATGTGACATTCTCCGTACAGTCCGGTCTGTTCGTCTGATACATCGCATGTCGGGCCTAGGGGGCGGTAAAACGTCAGTCCCCCAATAGCGGTACAAGTCGTGTCGGAGTGAAGCCCAAAACACCCTAAGATAACACTGGAAGCCTACCAGTATATCTCGCTTGCCCTGGCCAGGGACTACTTGTGTAATGGCTCTCCTAGACACAGCGCGATGTCAACCCCCAATACCGGGAGAGACCAATCCTGTCTAACCGTCACTGCCTCCAAGTGCTTCGGGACTGCACCCAACCACTACCTGTTTGCACGACTCCTTTGAGCCGTGGTAGGGTAGTGATCAAAGTGCAGTGGGAACATACTCGAGGCGAAGTGCCAGTGTCAAGTCAGCGGACTAAGCTGTACTCATGTCACCTGGGAACTGATAACTGACGATAGGTATAATACCAACCTGTCAGTTCCCGACGAGTCCTGTCCAGTGTACTCGTAACCTAACGAGCACCCGTATACTATCTCCAGTACGACGTACTGATGGCTGTGGGACAGACCATCTCCCACACTGGGATGAGAAGCGCATACGCTAGTCTACTCCGGAGTATCGATGCCCTGTCTCGATAGTCCTGCGACTAGGGACCAGTATAAGGATGTGCTTGTAGATTACCCAGCCCCCACTAGTGTGACTGCCATCACAACGCTGGTAATCAAGCAAAGATCCTAAGGGCTCCACTAATGCGTATAGGTGATATCGCAAAATAAACACATGTACACATTGAAGTGGAAACAAACCAAGTAGCATACTACTATATTGAGCAAGATTGTTTATACAAGGTGAATATCCCAAGCTTCCATTAAGTAATATACAAACTAGTATGATACAGTAATGGCCTCTAGGGCATATACACTAACAATCTCCCACTTGCACTAAGGCCATGTACTGGCGTATCGAAGACCTATAATCTCGATCAGCCGCTCGAACTGAGTCTGGGGTAGGGCCTTGGTGAATGGATCTGCAGTGTTTTCTTCTGAAGCAACCCTCCGAACCTCGATCTCCTTGCGATCCACGATCTCCCTGATCAGGTGATACCGCCTCAAGATGTGCCTGGATCTCTGATGGGACCTGGGTTCCTTCGCTAAAGCTATAGCCCCGTTGTTGTCGCAATACAGAGGTATTGGGTCAACAATGGACGGAACCACCTGAAGTTCTTTCAAGAACTTCCTTATCCAGACAGCTTCTTTTGCGGCATCAGATGCAGCAATGTATTCCGCTTCCATCGTCGAGTCTGCAACGGTTTCCTGTTTGGAACTCTTCCAACACACCGCCCCTCCATTGAGGGTAAAGACAAAACCCGACATGGACTTGGAATCATCCTTGTCACTCTGGAAGCTGGAGTCAGCAAAGGCCTCGATCTGGAGGTCTTTTCCGCCATACACCAAGAACATCTCCTTAGTCCTTCTCAGGTACTTGAGAATGTTCTTTACTGCTATCCAGTGTTTCTCCCCAGGGTTTGACTGATACCGGCTTACTACACTAGTGCATAAGCTACATCCGGTCTGGTACACAACATCGCATACATTATAGAGCCTACCGCAGAAGCGTAGGGTATAATAGACATGCGATCCCTCTCCAAATCAGTCTTGGGAGACATCTCTTTAGAGAGGGTGATCCCGTGAAAAGCCGGTAGGTTACCGCCCTTGGAATCTTCCATACTGAATCTTTTCAGTACGGTGTCGATGTACCTGGACTGTGAAAGTCCTAATATCCTCTTGGATCTATCACGATGGATCCGGATCCCCAGGATGTACGAAGCATCACCCAGGTCTTTCATGGAGAAGCTTTGTGACAAGAACCCCTTGACAGATTGTAGCATAGGAATGTCATTTCCTATTAAGAGAATGTCATCCACGTATAAAACGAGGAATACTACAGTTCTCGCTACAAATCTACTATAGATGCATGGTTCATCTGGATTTTTGATAAAGCCAAATTCCTTGACCGTCTCATCAAAACAGATGTTCCAACTCCGCGATGCCTGCTTTAGTCCATAGATGGACTTAAGCAACTTGCACACCTTTCCGCTGCTCCCACTCTGAATGAAACCCTCTGGCTGATCCATATAGACACACTCCTCTAAATTTCCATTTAGAAAAGCGGTTTTTACGTCCATCTGCCAAATCTCATAATCGTGGAAGGCAGCAATGGCAAGAAGGATCCGAATGGATTTCAGCATAGCCACTGGAGAAAAGGTTTCGTCATAGTCCAAGCCAGGTCTTTGATGGAAACCCTTTGCTACAAGTTTAGCTTTATAGGTCTCAACCTGTCCATCTACACCAATCTTCCTTTTGAAGATCCACTTGCATCCTACGGGTTTTACCCCGTCTGGAGCAATGTCCAACGTCCATACTTTGTTGGTGTACATGGACTCCATTTCGGTCCGCATTGCATCCAGCCATTTTACCGAGTCAACGCTCTGAACGGCCTGCTGGAAGCTAGTAGGCTCATCATAATCTATGATGCAATCCTCTCTATCCCCGTCTATGAGAAAACCGTAGTATCTCTCGGGCGGATGAGACTGCCTACTACTCCTGCGGAGCGGCGTAGGAATGTCCTGTTCATTTGAACCCTCTGGTTCCACTAAGCTTTCAGTAATAGTCTGAGGTTCTGGAATTTCTTCCAGTTCTACTGTGCTCCCACTTATCTGGTTTTCCAAAAACTCGGTTTCCAAGAAGTAGGCATGACGAGAAACAAGAACTTTTTGTTCCTCTTCACAGTAGAAGAAATATCCCTTGGAGTTCTTTGGATATCCCACAAACTTGCACTGTACTGAGCGTGCCTCAAGCTTGTCCGCATGCTGCTTTTTAACAAAAGCTGGACATCCCCAAGTCTTAATGTGACTGAGATGGGGCCTCTTCCCACACCACATCTCATATGGTGTAGTAGGCACAGTCTTAGTAGGAACTCGGTTCAAAAGGTATGCAGCTGATTCTAGTGCATAGCCCCAGAAAGATCGCGGTAACTCAGCGTTACTCATCATGGACCGTACCATACCCAATAGGGTTCGGTTCCGTCTCTCCGATACACCGTTGTGTTGCGGAGTGTATGGAGGAGTAAGCTGAGAGAGAATTCCATTCTCTTTTAAGTAATTCAGGAATTCGGCACTTAAGTATTCTCCACCTCGATCCGATCTTAGAATCTTGATACTTTTGCCGGTCTGTTTTTCCACTTCATTCTTATATTCCTGGAACTTTTCAAAAGCTTCGGACTTATGTTTCATTAAGAAGACATAACCGTATCTTGAAAAATCATCCGTAAAAGTAATGAAGTAAGAATAACCACTTCTCGCATGTGTAGACATTGGGCCGCACACATCGCTGTGTACGAGTCCCAAGAGCTCGCTCGCTCTTACTCCGTGTCCAGTGAACGGAGTCTTTGTCATCTTTCCTTTGAGACAGGATTGACAAGTGGCATATGATTGATATTCGAACGGATCCAAATATCCTTCTGTATGTAACTTAGTCAACCTTCTCTCATTGATGTGACCCAGTCTACAATGCCATAAGAAAGTCTGATTGATATCTGGAGACTTTCTTTTGTATGTATTCTGGATATTGAAAATCTGTGGTTGGTTTAATACGTATATACCATTGCTCAGTGTACCTGACCCAATCAGAACTTGATTAAGGTGAATGTTTACAACATTACTTACAAACGCAAATTCATAACCTTCTTTAGAAACCAAAGATACAGAAATGATATTACAAGTTGCGTTGGGTACAAAAAAGCAATTACGCAAAACCAAAACATGCCCATCTGACATTCCCAGGTGATAGTCCCCCACGGCTTTAGCATCCATGCTAGCTCCGTTCGCAACTCTGAGGGTCATGTCACCTGCCTTCAAAAACCTACGGTTTCTCAACGCCTGCAAAGAATTACAGATATGAGATCCTGATCCGGTATCCAATACCCAGGAAGTAGAGTTTATAGAAAGACAGTTCTCAATAACATACACACCTGAAGCTGAAGCCGCAACCTGCTTCAGTTCCTGTGTCCTGGCCTTCCAAGCCCTGCAATCTTTCTTCCAGTGTCCACTCTTGTGACAATAGAAGCATTCCTCTTTACCAACAAGCTTCCCCGCAATCTTTGTTGCCTTTTCCTTTCCCTTCGTACCCACTTTACTAACACCGCCTCTTGGTTTGGCGGGGGCTTTCTTCCTCTTTCCCTTGGCTTTCGCCTTGGACCTAGAGGAAGAAGATCCTCCTACAAACAAAGCGGGTGTTTCCCTACCCTTCTGTAGGGTGCCCTCTGCGCTCCTCAGCATGTTGAGGAGTTCTGAAAGTTCAACTTCCTTTTCTTGCAAGTTGAAATTCAGTATGATCTGGGCGTAAGTGGATGGAAGGGACTGGAGAATTAAATCCGTATAGAGTTCACTGTCCAACGTGGTCCCAAGTTCCGCGAGCTCCTCAGTGTAGCCAATCATCTTAAGCACGTGGTCCGCTACCGATGATCCGACGGCCAACTTTGTCGAAAATAACTTCTTCGACACTTCGTATCTTGCGATACGAGACTGCTCTCCATATAGTTCTTTTGTATGGAGAAATATGGACTCCAAGTCCATATTCTCGTGCCTCCTCTGGTGATCGTTGTCCATAGAGGCAAGCACGAGGCACCTGGCCTTCGCGCAATCAATCTCCCAAGTCTTACGGATTTCCTTATCCGCGACGCTGGAGGTGGGACCTGGGACGGGGGGAGCTTTGGTGGTAAGAAAATACCCCAGCTTGTCGTAAGTGATTGCCATTTTGACATTCCTGAGCCAATCTTTGTAGTTTGGCCCTGTCAGTATGTTTTTATCTAGAAGTAACTTAAGTCCAGTCATTTCGATTTGGTCGCTGCAGGGGGAGAGAAGAAACACTTAGCACGATGCTCTTGCAAGTTTAGAATGGTTTTTAATTTGTCTAAACAGGATGGCTCCCACTGTCTCTCGAATCCCTCCTCAAACCACGAAGGAAGAATTAGCCAGGATCAATCCCACCGTACAATACTTGCTTAACCGTTCAGCCAGGCCAGTGTCGGTACTTCGAGGGAGGTTTTCCAACGCTTTCGCGAAGTTCCTTAATTTAAGAACCTCTTTTCCCTGGGGGCGTAGCCCCGCTAACACCTTTCTAGGCACCTACTAGGTTTATAGCATTGATTGTTTAGTGAGAAATTTCCCGAGGAGTAGCATATACTCACAGTAGGATCGGGATCCAAATATCATCGCGTGATGAAACTGAAGGAATCCTACCAGAATCATCACACTCCAAATGGTATGCAAATCTAGCAAGTTTCAGTACTTGTGAAACTCCCGATGTGGATTTTTGCCCCATGCTCTTATGACCTTGACTTTGGCCAACAAATCATAAGTCACATGTCAAGTTCTTCCCGTCATTCTCCAGGTTAATTTGAATCCACCCGTACATACCCTTGACTTTGGCCAACAAGGCAGTACGACTGTTCCAAATCAACGCATCTATCTATGCTGCACATGAATATCCAATAGCTACCAATCACTATGCCTTGACTTTGGCCAACAAACACAGCTTGAATACTATTGATTATTCATGTGAAACAACGGAGGGCTACGAATGATTTTGGTAAAACCGTGAACGTAGTGAACTTGATATAATCGATGGAACGAGATAGCTTTTAGAAGGAGTGGCTCAAGCTCCGCATTTAAAAGTTAGTTTTGAAGAGAACCGAGTGGTTTTTCGAAAGTGTTCCAACGACTTTAACTTGGTTTATTATCTTGCATTAGTTCTTTTAATGCGTGATATTCTTGCATTAGTTCTTTTAATGCGTCCCATCATTTAATCCTACCATTGCAGAAAACAACCAAAATATGACGTACGCTTATGCCATTCGCATTCGCCACGGGGTCCCGTCATCACTCGTTAGGTTACTTAACTAACGACAGAGCGGGGGCTGGGCTAGCGCGGCTGTAAAACATAAGCAACGCCTAAATAGAAAGCAATGATAGACATTACAGATCACAGATGAATACATTGGATATACTAGCAATCCGCAATCCTTTCGAGCCTGCAACGAAAAGCGGATTACACGGTCGCGGTGAATAGCCAATACCCCACCCAAGACCCCTACGGGTGCGGCAAACTACCCGCCAAGTACCCGGTAGTTTGTGCACCCCTCCATGGGTCTATCCTAGGAGCAAAAACAGTAAAAAGAATTATACAATGACGGCTACAACCCCGACCCGGTTGTGCGGCCATACAAATAATATTATTACATCAATTTACATTTACAAATGAATGAAAGAAAAACAAAAGCTCATCTCACATCCACCCCGGCTATTCACCCGCGACAGTCCAACACATTCATATACACATTCCAATATCAAACACAGATCATTGAGATGTATAACCCCGACTAATCGACTTATAGCGATTAGCCGACGTTCAATACATGCAAACATCACAGATATAACCATCATAGTCAAAGTGCAGTGAAGTTCGGAAAAAAAATACGGAATTATAGGACCCCAAAAGTAAATTTCTGCTCTGGAAAATCTGGGCACATATAATATATCTGAAAAATCCCAAAATCCTACAAGAAGAACACTGCACGAAACCCGATCACGAGAGGACCCCACACTGCGGCGGTTCCGCGGCAAACACCTACCTCATGCCGCGGAAACGCGGCTGTTTGAAGGAATCAGGGGATCATTTTTCTTGGATGTTCACACAAAACCCTGAGCCGATTTTAGGTGTATAACAAATCTTGTTTTGACCAGAAAATTTTTTAACAGAAACTAGGGTTTTGTAAAAGTTGGATTTTGGATTTTTTTCGGTTCCGAACTTCGTTACACTTCACTACCAAGCTAGTTTAAGTTTAGTTAGGCTCTGATACCACAGTACGTCCACGTTGCGACCCCCGGTTCTTACGGGGAGGCGGAAACGGTATAAAAATCAAATTTTTAGCGCATGGGGCAACATGGACTAACAAAGTCGGGATCTTTTCCTAAACTAGAACTAGCAAACTTGCTAAAGAGTTAGCTACTCGGAAAGATGGTTATACCTAAACTTGAACTCCTTCTTCTTGAAACCTTGTAGAGGTTGATGGTTCTCTTCTCGTCGCCTTCTTCCGTCGAAGATGGATCCACCTGAGGGTTCAACCTTCGGGCTCTTTCTCGAACTTGGAGAGAACTAGAATCTCCGGCTTGCTAATCCTTTGATCCTAGAGTGAGTAGAGAGTGTCTAAGGGGTGCTTTTGTTTTAAGGAGAGGGATTCTCAACACATGAGAAGGGTTCTCCTTTTGCTAGAGGAAGAAGAAGATGAAGTGAGGAGAGAGAATGGTTATGAAAGAATGAGCTCTTCTTTTCCTTTTTGCAACCATATCAAAAGAAAAAGAATTATCTAATTAGTAATAATAATTCAAATGAGAATAGTTGATGGTAGTTTTGGAATGACCACTACCATGCTTCATTAAATGAGTGTAAGCATGAATCAAGGAGAATCCTTTCAAAGCATGATGGTGGTCAACATTCAACTATGGTCAACAAGTCAACCATGGTCAACAAGTCCACAAAATCAACCATAACAATATTTCATTTAATTACTATTATTAATTGATATTTCATAAATCTATTAGGGTTTGGAAAATGACGACTGTCAACTTTGCATACGCACCCGTTCCGAAACCCTAATGAAATACCTCATCCTCCGCCTCAAGCAACTGTGCATACACACCTGCATTCTCGTTCCGAGGAACAAGAATACCAAGATATAAAAGCAACCCCAAAAACTTATACCAGTATCTGGCTCAAACCAGAGCCTGCCAGTATAATCCGTCCGGACTCCAAACGTGCACAAGTGCGCGGATGAGAACGAACCCTGCCGCAAAACCATGCGACCTCTACTCTGTTTTGCCCAGAGGCGAATACCCTCTGTGTGGGACTCTAAAGACTCGACACTACGCTGGCAGTGGGTTTAACCACAGACCGCAAGCGGCACTAGCTATGCGTAACGGTCCCCAGGTAGATGCCGACAAGAAGGCTGACGAGGTGAACCCCATCTGAACTCCTACTGAGTCTGAATGTGACATTCTCCGTACAGTCCGGTCTGTTCGTCTGATACATCGCATGTCGGGCCTAGGGGGCGGTAAAACGTCAGTCCCCCAATAGCGGTACAAGTCGTGTCGGAGTGAAGCCCAAAACACCCTAAGATAACACTGGAAGCCTACCAGTATATCTCGCTTGCCCTGGCCAGGGACTACTTGTGTAATGGCTCTCCTAGACACAGCGCGATGTCAACCCCCAATACCGGGAGAGACGAATCCTGTCTAACCGTCACTGCCTCCAAGTGCTTCGGGACTGCACCCAACCACTACCTGTTTGCATGACTCCTTTGAGCCGTGGTAGGGTAGTGATCAAAGTGCAGTGGGAACACACTCGAGGCGAAGTGCCAGTGTCAAGTCAGCGGACTAAGCTGTACTCATGTCACCTGGGAACTGATAACTGACGATAGGTATAATACCAACCTGTCAGTTCCCGACGAGTCCTGTCCAGTGTACTCGTAACCTAACGAGCACCCGTATACTATCTCCAGTACGACGTACTGATGGCTGTGGGATAGACCATCTCCCATACTGGGATGAGAAGCGCATACGCTAGTCTACTCCGGAGTATCGATGCCCTGTCTCGATAGTCCTGCGACTAGGGACCAGTATAAGGATGTGCTTGTAGATTACCCAGCCCCCACTAGTGTGACTGCCATCACAACGCTGGTAATCAAGCAAAGATCCTAAGGGCTCCACTAATGCGTATAGGTGATATCGCAAAATAAACACATGTACACATTGAAGTAGAAACAAACCAAGTAGCATACTACTATATTGAGCAAGATTGTTTATACAAGGTGAATATCCCAAGCTTTCATTAAGTAATATACAAACTAGTATGATACAGTAATGGCCTCTAGGGCATATACACTAACATATTGCACACATATGACTTTTATTGCTATTAGCTTGCATATATTAGATTCGCGTTGTACGTGCATACTTGCAATTACCTGCATATGTTATTTACTATTCACGAGTTGGCAACTCATCCCCGTTGTACCACAGTGTTTTGCAGGTTGTTCCCCAGAGTAGTCGAGGCAAGCAATTCATCTATCTAATCATCTTTTGCTGTGGATACCGCTTCGGCTCACAGTGTGCAGTTTTGCTTTAGGTGAGTTTTGTGGTTATCCGTTCATGTTGCTTATTGTATATTCGTTGTATCCTGTACTCTCCATCTACCATTATCTTGTATGACTTAAAGACTTGATGTGAGGATGATATTGTATATTATTTTGTGACTTGGAGATCTTTTATGCAGTTTTATTTATATCGTCTTTTATTTCTTCGCTACGGCGTCGTATAGCTGTTGTAGTGGTTATTTCCACCTTTGGGCGTGTTTTTGCTCCCGTTTGGGGATGCTTTACTTATATTTATGTTGTACCCATTTTTGGGGCTGGCTTTTACAAAGGAGGTACTGCCAAAATTTTAAAGGAAATAAAGTTGGACTTTTAAAGAATTTGGGTTGAGATTTCAAAGCTTTTGAAAATGCTATTATCACGTTCTTACTACTTTTGATGGTTTAGATTGCTAGGTTTTAGGCTTACTTAAATTGCGTTACGCCTAAAGTCGTTGCGTAGTTTAAGGGCCGTCAGGTGCCAATTTCGGGTCGTGACAGTGCATTTTCACTCCACCGTTCGGTTTGATGGGATTCTTCTTCTTCTTTCCCTTAGCTTTAGCTTTTGGGATGGAAGAGGAAAATGGCCGAGCAATTAGAGAGGGAGTTTTCGCTACTTTTAGCATGCTCTCTGCACTCCTCAACATATTGAGAAGTTCAGGAAGTGACTTCTCCAGATTATGCATGTTGAAGTTCACTATGAATGGAGCAAGGGTAGAGGGGAGACACTGTAGAACAATATCAACATACTGTTCGTTCTTCATTGTCCATCCCAGTTCCTATAGTTCTTCGATAAGTCCTATCATCTTCAATACATGGTAACCTACAGACATGCCAGCAGCCATCCGCATCTGAAACAACTTTCGAGATGTCTCGTATCGGTGAGTATGAGATTGCTCTCCATACAACTCCTTTGTATGGAGGATGGATTATACATCCATCTTCTCATGCTGCTTCTTATGTTCATTGTCCATAGAAGCAAGCGCGAGGAATTTGGCTGTTGCACAGTCTATATCCCATGTCTTGCGGATTTCCTTATCCGCAACTGAAGAATCAGGGCCTGGGCTAGGAGGGGCTGGAGTAGTCAGGACGTATCCGACCTTATCATAGGTCAGGGAAATATTTACGTTCCTCAGCCATTCTTTGTAATTCGGTCCCATAAGTTTATTATTGTCTAATAAAAGCTTAAATCCCGTCATAGGTATCTGCCATTAGGAGAGAGAAAAGAAGACACTAAGCGATTGCTCTTGCATGATTATATTGGTTATTAATCTTATCTAATCAATGTCTCCCACTGCTTTTATCAAATTTTCCTTCAAACCTTAAAAAGAAAATTAGCCAGCATTAATTGCAATCTATAAGTTCGCTAACCGGTCGGCCAAGCTAGTGTTGGTACTCCGAGGAAGGCTCCCCGTGCTTTCGCACGGACCTAATTAAAATAAACCTTGTTTCCCTATAGGCTTAACCCCGTTGACACCTTTCTAGACACCTACTAGATTAGCTAATTGTAAAGTACAAAACTTTCCCGGGAGTAACTTTTACTCACAGTGGGATCAGGATCCAACTATTAAATAGAAGGTATGCAATCTCATTGCAAATTTCAACTTTTGAAATTCCCGATATGGTTTTTACCCCTAGTGTCTTATGACCTTAAATATGGTCAACAAATCATAAGCACTAGTCAAGTTCTACCCGTTATTTCGTGATTGATTTAGACCCACCCGTATGACCCTTAACTATGGTCAATAAAGTCATACAAATGTCCTAATCGATCGCATCATATGCTTTGTAGGAAGACATCACTTAGCTACCGTACACCATACCTTAACTATGGTCAACAAACATGGTACGGATACTAAGTACTCTGCTTCCTAAATGGGAAGAGGGCAACGAATGGTTTTGATGAAAACCTTGAACGTTTTGAACTTGATATCGTTGTAGAATCGAGTGAAAGGAGTGGTTTAAACTCCAGTTTAAAAATCGAATGGTTTTGTAGCATATTTCTAATTTTTCTAAAGAGGTCACTTCCGGTGAAGGGATCTCGGCTCTTTCCTCATCGAATGAGGTGTTGGATATTCATCAAGGAATACCGCGATGCAAAACAAAAATTAGATCAACTAGAAAAAAAATTCGAGTGCTTTGTAACATTTGCTAGTTTCGCTAAAGAGGTCACTCCCGGTGAAGGGATCTCGGCCCTTTCCTCATCTAATGAGGTGCTGAATATTCATCAAGGAATACCACTATGCAAAGCAAAAACTAGAGTCACTCATTTTAAAAAGTTTGATTCTACAACACCTTTAGGTTTCTTTTTCTTAACATTAATCACATTAAAGTTTTCCTACCATTTACGTTTTCTAAACATCATAAAAAAGAAACGAAAATAGAACGTACGCTTATGCCATCCGCATTCGCCATGGGGCCCCATCATGAACCGTTAGGTTACTTAACTAATGGCAGAGCGGGGGCTGGACTAGCGCGGGTGCAAAACATAAGCAACGTTTATTATATATCTCATATATAAATAGCCATTCGTCGCACGTATTTATAAACATTCCAGATCATAGATGAATAAATTGGATATACTAGGAATTCCGTAATTCATTTAAGTCCTTAACGAAAGACGGGTTCCACGGTCCTGATGAATAGCCAAACCCCACCCTAGACCCCTACGGGTGCGGCAAACTACCCGCCAAATTCCCGAAGTGAAGCAACCTCCTCCAATAAAATGAGTAGGCCACTCGACACTTCGAGAACCCGGTAGTTTGCGTACCCTACCTTGGGTCTATCCTAAGAGCAAAAAAAGTACAAAAGAAGTTATACAACGGTGGCTACAACCTCAACCCGGATGTGCCCCGCAAAATAATATTACATCAATTTTACAATTACATGAATGAAAGAAAAGAAAAACACTCTTCTCACATCCTCCGGCTATTCATCCACGACGATCTAACATATTCATATACACATACCATCACATGATATACATATGTGCAACCCCCACTAATCTTCGTATAGCAATTAGTGGACATTTTAAACACATATCAAACTGAAAAGCGGATAAACAATGTTAAAAATTTGATTTTGAAACACTCTGATTTTCCCTAACACTTAGGTTACATCACATGTAATGTGGAAATAATCAAACAATACCATAAAACCAAAAACCCAGAATATAGTGACCCCTAAAAAACTCAAGGCCAAACCTCATTCTTCACCTGGCGACGCCGGGAAAAACAACATTCTCGCCAGTCTAAACTTGGTCGTTTGGGCTCGTTTTTCTAGGGTTGTCAAGTTATCTCATAACAAGTATTCTGCACATGTTTAAAAAAATTTTAGAACACTTTTTAAAAATTTCCAGAGAGCAGTTTTTTGGTTTATGGTTTTGGAGTAGTTTCGTGTTCGAAGCTTTAAACATCGTCTAAACAACTAGTTATGATTTAATTAGGCTCTGATACCATGTTAGTAGATGTTGCACACCCTTACAACACTTGTGAGGAGGCGGAAGTGGCAAATGATAATTTTCTTGCATGCAACACCCACTTTAAATCTAGATCTTGTGCTAAACCATAACTAGAAATCCTATCTAGAGTTATTATTTACTATGATAAGGGGTTATACCTAGTGAATCGGTCCTTCGGGTCTTCTTTTGGATGTGACTCCTAGTCTCCTTGGATGGTTGCAACGACCTCGATCTCCGGTCACCTTGAAGACATAGACGATCCACCCGGGAGTTTTGGAACAAGCTTCAAACTCTTCACAAGAGTTAACCAAGAAGTCAAGTGTGCTAGAAATGACTACTTAGATGATATAGAGATGAACTAGTGGATTATTTTATCTCTTAACCTATGGATCATAACACATGTGAGTGTTTAGGTTAGAGGAAGAAGGAGATAATTTGGAGAGAAAAGATGAATGTTAGAATGAGAAAGTATGAATCATGAACAAATGATATGGCTCAAAACAATAATTGAAGCATGCATTATTTTTCTCCAAAAATAATGCACCATGCTTCAATAGTAAACCCAAATGAATATAAAATGAAATAAGCCATTCCTTCATCCATGCTTTGACAATTCCAAATTCTAACTCATTGTTTTTATTTTCTCAAAATAAAAACCCATTTATGATGTGACTCCTTCTAGAATGTATTCTTGTACAATTACAAGAATACCCCTCATCGTATACCGTATAAATATACCCGTATTCGCATTCCAAAAAAATACGAATACAAATAATCTAATAATATAATACTGGTATCCGGCTTAAACCAAAGCCTACCAGTATTATCCTTCCGATCATCATTTCTGTAGCCAGTACACGAATACGATCGAAACCCTGCCGTAACAACTAACGGCCTCTACATCTTTTGCCTGAACCAGGGAACCTTCTATGTCGGACTCTAAAGACTCGACAGTACGCTGGCAGTGGGTTTAGCCACAAGCACGTCAGCGGCACTAGCTGTGCGTAACGGCTACCCAGGTACATGACGAAAAGGTGGCCGACGAGCGAACTCATCCCAACCCTAATGAGCCTGTAAGCAACACTTACCGTACAGTCCGGACTCTTCGTCTGATACGTCGCATATGAAGTCTAGGGGTGGTAAATGTCAGACCCCAGTAACTTTATAAGTCATGTTGATTTATGGCTCATAACGGTTCGAGAAACTACCGATAACTCTTATCAGTAAATCTCGATAACCCTGGCCAGGGATTTACTGTTATGGCCGATCAAGCATAGTGCGACATCAACTCCCTATACCGGGAGAGACGAAACCTCTCCTATCGCTCACTGCCTCCATGTGATTTAGGACTGTACCCAAAATCCACCTATTTGCATGACTCAGTAGATCCATGGTAGGGAGGAAATCAAACCACAGTGGGAATCACATAAGACACTATGACAATTTCGTGTCTACAGACTAACCTGTACAAGTGTCACCAGAGAAATGCTATCTGACAATAGGTATATATACCATCTAGGAGTTCTCGGCGACTCCTGTTCGGTGTACCCATTCTCCAATGAGCACATGTATACAATCTTTGTTGTCAAACACCAATGGTTGTGGGATCAACCATCGCCTCCAGGTTCAAGAAACGTACACACTAGTCTACTCTGGTAGTATCAATACCCTGTCTCAATATACCCTCGACTAATAACTATTAAAGGATATGCTTTTAGACTGCCCAGGCCCTACTAGTATGATCTACATCATAATCTTGGTAGTCAAGCATAATCTTAAGGGCTTCATCAACATGTATATAAGATATGAAATACAACACGTCACACTTTAAGATGAAGATAAACCAGATAGCATACTATCATTTCGAGCAAAGATTGTTTTTGTACATATACATGCCTAACATCCTATACAATACATGCCTCTAGGGCATACATATCTAATAGGAAGTAGGAGTAGCAATGATATACGCAACTTGGTTGTGAATGATAGCAGTCGCAAATTCCTTTGCCCCTATTCTAATCCCTTTATATGTCTTTACTTATTACCTTCTGTACACCATACTCAGGCTAATTGGTTTTCTTCCTTCCCTAACTTTCAGCACCTGCCTATGGTTTGGAAGAAGACTATCCAATAAGCGCAATAGGCATACTCTCCTAATACCAGGAGCTCTCGCAACCTAAGAGAAGGTAAAGGGAAAAACAACCGAATAATCCTATTCAATTTCTCCTGAACCAGAATCTATCCTCGAACTGGAACAAGTTCCTTCGAGTTCGTATATAACTATACGATGGCTTATCCAATAAATGTGGATCTTCGTAGTGATACAGAATGTTCCGGAGAAATGTAAAGGTGATATAGGAGCGGAAATGATATATGCAACTATGTGACAATCTAAAAGCCAAAGTGTTTTAAGAAGGTTCGGTTAACTTGGTTCATGAGTTTTAGTTTAGGGTCGGTTCATGGTCGCAGCCAAAGAGAGAGAGAAAAGAAACACTCAGCGTGCACTCTAACCTAGATCAAAATGGTTAATCACTTTATTTAATCAGGATGTCTCCCACTGTATTCTCGAATTCTCCTCTAAACCGAAAAGGAGAAATAGTCAGGATCATCTAAAATCACCCGAGGAGTAACACCTACTCATCATTAGGAATCGGGATCCAACTATCATCTCATTATAACTTGATGGAAGCCACTCAAGTCACCACACTCCAGAAGGTATGCGCATTCGTGGAAAGTTTTCTGTATGTTTGAATCTCCCGATGTGTGTTTTTACCCTTAGGACCCAAGTGACCTTGACGATGCCAAGATATCAATGAGTTCTAGTCAAGTTCAACCCGTCATTATCTTGATTGCGTTAAACCCACCCGTACGAACCCTTGACAATGCCAACATGACTTTACGACTATCCTAACCAATCCACATATCCATGCGATAGAAAAGCATTACAGAGCTACCGAACACTATGCCTCGGTAATGCACGACATACGTAGCACGAATACTAAGCAATACTAATCTGAAATGACGGAGGGCTACAGCTGGTTTTTGGCGAAAAAACTTTAACGTAATGAACTTGATATCGTTGAAGGAACCGGTTAATTTACAAATATATAGTGTGCAAACTTTCGCTAAAGTGGTCACTCCCCGTGAAGGGATCTTAGCTCTTTCCTTATCGAATGAGGTGAAGAATATTCTAAACTGAATGCCACGATCCATTACATACAAAATTAATACCAGGATATTCTAAACTGAATACTTTTCGGAGTGTAGGATGACCCTTGGTATGATGGAGTATGTAGCTTAAGCAGAGTGACGTAGCGTGTGTATGTTCCGCGGCATACTTACGACATAGTACTCCACCTAAGTGACCTTAGGACATGTTTGGTTGTAATTCCTTCCTTGATTCTATATATCCTTATGATGCGATTTTTATGTTCTTATTGAATCCCGTTTCCTTGTTCTATCCACTATGCCGCCGAAGACAACGAGGGCCCAGAGGGCTGCCACTAGAGATGAGGTCACAACGGGCTCATCTGAGATGATGAATGACCAAGGCGGTACGCCTATTCTTCAGGAGTAGATTGACCCACCTTCTCCAGGTCAAATTTCTAGGCTAGAGGCCAGTGTTCAGGACTTACGTCAGATGATTGGATCTTTGGTTGAGATCGGTCGAGCACAGAGATCAGATGTTGTTCCACCTATTACGGGAATCGTGATTGTACCTATTGCTCAGACAGTCGTACCTACCGCTACCGAGACTATCGTCGTATCTTTATTAGAGTTTATGAGGCTGAAGCCTCCGGTTTTCACTAGCATCGACGCAGCAGAGGATCCACAGTCGTTCCTCGACCGGATGGCCAGGATCTGTAGTTCTTTGAGATGTTCCGATGCGAGATCGGTCGAGTTTGCTTATTTCGTCTGGAGGGTCTTGCCCAGACTTGGTGCAAGTCTATGGAGTGAGGACGAGCCACATGTCTTCTTCCTATGACCCGAGATGAGTTTGTGACGATTTTTCTTGCTCATTTTCTTCCGTAGAGCGTCAGGGATGCCTGAGCTCGCAGCTTTGAGTCGTTGCGCCAAACTCCTGGTATGATAGTAACCGAGTATGATATCCAGTTTACCCAGCTATCCGTATATGCTCCTTATTTGGTGGATACGAAAGAGAAGAGTGTCAAGAGATTCGTGCGAGGCCATGTTACCCAGTTGTTCCTCTCTATTGGCAGCCAGCACTTTGATACGTATGCAGCCGCGATAGACGCAACCTTATTAGTAGAGGAGCATATTGCTGAGACTACGGTTGTTCCGGAACTGAAGCGTATTCGTACTGATGTATTAGCTCAAAGGCAGTTTGGCAGAGGCCGCGGTGGATTCTTTATAGGCCGGGGTGGTAGCCGAAGCTTGAAACAGGGCCAGTTATAACTCTTACCCACAGGGTCAGCAGCCGTCATCGGGGTGTTTTCGGTGTGGGAGTCTGTATCACCGCATTAGGGATTGTACCGAGGATAGCCAGGACGAGGCATCAGTTCCATATGTTACCATACCACCTTCACCTCGTCAAAGAGCTTTGCCTCTTACGTCTGTTATTACTTCTTTCCAGACCGATGCTCAGAGAGGCCGTGGTCGTGGTGGTCTTGTTCAGAGTGAACGAGGTGGAAGAAGCAGAGGACAGCCGGTTACCGGTAGAGGAGAGGCCTGATTTTTTGCGTACACTCCTCAGGATGCGCAAGCATCGAATGCCGTTGTGACAGGTACTCTTTCGGTGTGTTCTTTCAATGCGCGCATATTGTTCGACCCGGGATCTACGCACTCGCATGTGTTCACACACTTCGTATCGAGATTAGGCCAAGATTCGTCCTTGTTAGATCGGCCGCTTGTCATGATTACTGCTGTTGGAGAGTCTTTTGTTGCGCGACATGTGTTTCAGTCGTGTACCGTTCGTATTGGAGATAGATATTCGTCTGTCGATTTGATCCTTCTTGATATGTTGGACTTTGACGTTCTCCTCGGCATGGACTAGTTAGCTACTTACTATGCGTCTGTGGAATGCCGTGAGAAGGAAGTTAGGTTTTGTTTTCCGGGAGAGTTAGTTCTTGTTGTGCAGGGGGACCGCAGTGCCGCCCCTCACAGTTTGATTTTTGCCCTTTGCGCTAGTCGGCTCTTGGGGAAAAGATGTCGGGGATTTTTTGCTTATATTCGTGATACTGGAGCCACGACCCGAATATTTCGACTCGTGACCGGCACTTAACCACGCTACGTCTACAGACGTAACGCGACTAAGTAAGCCGAACCCAGAAATCAAAACCCTTTAAAAGTAGTGAGTGTTGAAAACATTTAATTAAAAACATTTAGAAGACCTTAATTAGTTCAATGAGGTTCTTTTAAAAGTTAAATTATCCTTATAATAATTTTGGCAGCATTTCCTTTGTAAAAATAACCCCGAAAATCGGGTAAAAACAGGATATAAGTGAAAATGAGATAAAATAAACAAAGCATCCCCAACCGGGAGCAATCACGCTCAACGGCGGAAACCATCACCACAAGAGTAATATACGACGCCGTAGCGAAGAATGAGCAATAAGTAACACCCCAGAATAATAACTGCAAATAAAAAGTCGGCTCCCATGAGCTCGACACCAGAATACAAAAATATACATCATCGTCCTCACACTGTCTCTAAGTCAAGTACATATATGATAGATGGAGAATACTAGATACAAAAGTGTGTACAATAAAAGTAACCAGATACCACAACCCACCTAAATAGAAAAATAGCTCTCGCTCCAACTGTAGTGGTATCTGAAGCCAAAAGATGCAAAAAGGCAGCCTGCCGCGACTACTCTGAGGGGCAACCTAAAAATACTGTGGCACAACGGGGGTGAGTTGCCAACTCGTGAATAGAGATAACATATAAAGGTAATCACGAGCATGCACGTGCTGCGCTACGCTATCATATGCTAGCAGGTAAATCTATATGCAACAAGCAGTAAGTGCAATAATCATGCAAATGCTCTGTCAGGTAAAATAACTACAGGATGAGATACATGATAATCACCGCTGAGCACGGGATAAAAACATCTACACGAAATATCAATCATGGAAAAATAATCGGTGCCTAAGCTGCTCCCAAATCCCAAATAAGCTCAGGCGCCGGCACTTTCCTCGGCCCTCAAATCCTGTAAAACTCTGAGAATCACGAGTGCCAAACATCGGCACCCAAAATATCATAAATACTCGTGTCCAGCATCGACACGCAAATCCTCATACATCGGGCTCCGTAGGTCCGGATCAGCCCACGGGCTCCGTCTGCGTTATCGGCCCTCGGCCCCGGCAGTACGGATCATCCCGCATCCATCTCTCGACTCTGGTCAGTATCCTCCGGATAACTGCCAGGTCCAACCAATCACCGGTAGGTACTCGCCCACCTCCAGGCTCAATCGGCAAAGTCCATCGATCATCTTGCCGAGGGGAACCATACCGGGTCCACCACGAACCCACAAACGGATCATCCACTCCTCGAATCGGGTTTCAAGCACACGTCTCAGCACCGAGAAAACGCGTGGTGGACGCACCAAAATATCATATTACGAGGATCCGGGTTTTCAAATAGTGCATCTTTTCTTAAATAATTCCACGGTCCTCAAAACCAGAAATCACATAAAAATCCAACACCAAAGAGTAAATCAAATACGATGTGCTAAGTACAACAAGTCATTATGATATAGGTACAAGGGAGAAACCGCTTTTCTTAAGATAGTTCAGTTTTTAAAGACAGCATGCGGCTCCCAATTTCTATGGAAATCATATCGAATCATATGTGAAATGAACTACAGTATAATGATCATGGTAAATCTACAGTGTGTGTGTCATGGAAATTACTAACGGTGTGTGTGTAACATGCAGATTGGTGCTCGTGCAACATAAACCGTTAGTAATAGTGCGATGTTCTATCAATTCTAAGTTTTCATACATATAGCGGGGAATACAGTATGCAACAACAGTATCCATGAACAGTCAATGTAGGTAAATGCAATGTATAGCTATAAAGTTCTATCAGCCCTGATGTAGAACGCCATGCGGGCGATATCCCCGTAGATGTTAAATCTACACACCGGAGTCTCGCGCTAAGTGTAGCCGACGACTTGCTTCCCCTTCTTCGCAGCGTTCGTCTCACTCGCCTGCGAACCTAGATTTACACAATATAGCACACATAAGCTCAAATCTACCAAAAACGTGATATTACGGTCAAACTAGAAACCCGCGTTGCAAACCAAGCGTGCGTGTGCGCGATACGCTAAAACGTGTGATCACGCTCCTGAAGCTAACCTGACGCGTCGCGATATGCAGCACAACCCAAAACCACACACGTATCACGTGTGTCGCAGAGATTTAAAATACGGAAAATAGGGTAATAGGTCCCAGATTTTTATACAGAAATATTTTTATAAAAATAAATATACCAACACACTCCAAATACCAGCAGACACCAACCACAAAAACCCCAACCCACCATTCTCCCATCTGGCCGCAATTTGCGGCCACAAAGGGTTTTTCGGGGGCCTGGGTAGGGGGTTGGGCTCCCGGGTTTGGTGTGTGCACTCCATACATACTGTGTATATCCCAGTAATTACAATTTTATTCTGAAACACCCCGGGTAGTAACAGTTTCAACAGAACCTAATTTCAAGCTAAAAGTCACACTTTGCACTAAAATGATACTTTAGGGTATTTTTGTGAAATCTGAAACAAACCCAAGTCCAAAAACACACTAATATCACATTACCAAGCTAATCAAGCCATAAAAAGTTAATTTTTATCATAACCTCACTAAATCCCTTTATATAGCACAAAACATGCATAAAAGTGGTATTTTGCTAGAAATACTTTAAGTTATGAAAAAAGAGGTGCTAAGGGTGAGTTAATACCTTCAAAACACCTTAAGAAACACCAAAAATCCCTGCATTTTCCTCAAGTGTGCAGATCCACCACCAAACACCTCAAAAGCTCATTTTTTTCTATGGTTTGTGAAGGAAAAGTGTTGTTTTGAGTAGGGTTTGAATGGGGGTTTAATGAGGAATGAAAAGAGAAGAGAGAAATAGAGAAAATGGTGTGTTTTGCTATTGCTCTCTGCTGAGAATTTCAGAAATTGAGAAGAAAGAGAGAAGAGAGAAAGAAAATGGTCAAAAGTCAAGTTTCCTACCTACCCACCATACCTCTCCATTTCTATTTGAATTTGCATTATAAAAAAAGGTTTTGACTTGCTTAAATGGGTGGGATAAGTAAAACCATGCAAGAAAAGAAAAAGGGTTAACATAATACACTTTTTAACCAAAGTCATAAAAATGTGCTAAGTGTGCATGTGTACACTAACACAATTTCCAATTAGGGTAAACACAACTAAAAATAGTTAACAACCCTATAAATATATATATATATATACATATATCCATATAAACACTCCACAACACAAAACCCACTAGCCAAGAAGGAAAATAAGATATCCATTTTTACGAAAAACACGCACACTAGCTAAATAACGAGAAAACATTCTAAACGAATTTCAAGGTGTTACACTCCTCAGGATGCGCAAGCATCGAATGCCGTTGTGACAGGTACTCTTTCGGTGTGTTCTTTCAATGCGCGCATATTGTTCGACCCGGGATCTACGCACTCGCATGTGTCCACACACTTCGTATCGAGGTTAGGCCAAGATTCGTCCTTGTTAGATCGGCCGCTTGTCATGATTACTGCCGTTGGAGAGTCTTTTGTTGCGCGACATGTGTTTCAGTCATGTACCATTCGTATTGGAGATAGATTTTCGTCTGTCGACTTGATCCTTCTTGATATGTTGGACTTTGACGTTCTCCTCGGCATGGACTAGTTAGCTACTTGCTATGCGTCTGTGGAATGCCGTGAGAAGGTAGTTAGGTTTTGTTTTCCGGGAGAGTTAGTTCTTGTTGTGCAGGGAGACTGCAGTGCCGCCCCTCACAGTTTGATTTTTGCCCTTTGCGCTAGTCGGCTCTTGGGGAAAAGATGTCGGGGATTCTTTGCTTATATTCGTGATACTGGAGCCACAATAGATCCGTTGGATCAGGTTCCGATTGTGAGAGAGTTTCCCGATGTATTTCTTGATGAGTTATCTGGACTGCTACCAGAGCGCGATATCGAGTTTTGCATCGATTTGATTCCCGGCACGGGGCCTGTTTCTATACCGCCTTATCAGATGGACACAGTGGAGCTGAAAGAGCTTAAGGATCAGTTGCAAGATTTGCTTGACAGGGGACTTTTTCGTCCGAGTGTCTCGCCCTGGGGAGCTCATGTCCTGTTCGTCAAGAAGAAGGACATTAGTATGAGATTGTGCATTGATTATTGTAAATTGTCCCTGATGCGCTGATACAGACTCACATTGAGATTTTGCATGACACCTCACATTGACGATTTTTTTGATCAGCTGCAGGGTGCGGGAAATTTTTCCAAGATTGACTTGAGGTCGGGTTATCATCAGTTGCGGGTCCGGAGTGATGATATTCCGAAGACTGCTTTCCGGACGCGCTATGGGCATTATGAGTTCTTGGTGATGTCGTTCTGGATTTTCAGGCCGTTCCTCGACCAGTTCATTATTGTATTTATTGATGACATTTTGGTCTACTCCAGAAGTTGAGAGGAGCATGAGCAGCACTTGAGGATTACGTTGTAGACATTGAGAGAGCACCAGCTGTTTGCTAAATTCTCGAAGTGTGCTTTCTATCTTGATAGTGTTGACTTCTTGGGTCATGCGGTTACGGGAGACGGTATACGAGTGGACCCGAAGAAGATCGAGGTCGTACAACTTTGGCCTAGACCGGTACCAGTGATAGAGGTCCGCAGCTTCTTGGGCTTAGCCGGTTATTACCGCCGCGTCATGCAGGTTTTCTCGAGTATCGCTGCACCGCTGACCAGACTGACCCGGAAGGGAGTTCCTTTTCTTTGGACTGAGGCATGTAATGAAAGTGTACTTTAGCACCACCACTAGCTTTTACTAGCTTCAAGCATGCCATTTTCAAAATTTTAGGGGTGCTAATCTACACTAACCAAGATCTTAAACTAGATGATTAGGGTTTAATTAAGATATCAAAAAGTAAACTAAGAGATGGATGGCTACAACCTTTGTAGACCATGTCCTTCTCTTCTAAAGCTCCGGGTTATAGTCCACACGACTCCACTATGCTCCACTTGAAGGTTGAACGAAATTGCTCTGATGACCTTCGTGCCGAAGATGATCCACTCGAAGTCTGCCAATCCAAGCTACCTCTTCACTAAACTCTTTAGTGAAGTAAACAAACTACACCAAAGCGCTAATCTAGTGTATGATGGTGAAGTAGGGGTTATGTTAGCTCACTAGGGTGTAGGGTTCCTAGGCACGCTAATGAAGATCTCACAAGGCATCAACCATGCCAATTTCAAATTTTATGGGTGCCGAGAAACCCTAATACGGATCGTTGACTAGAAGTTTAGGCGATATATGAATCTAGTTAACAACTTAACTAAAGATAAGAAGCTACAACCTTTGTAGATCCGGATATCCACTTTCTTGGCTCCACGTAGGCGTCCTCTCGCTGTCCATCTCGAATCCCGGACTCAATCGTCGGCTTGATCGGAGAAATGGGCGGACTAGGTCGTCGGCTTCGTGCCGAAGATGATCTACGTCGAGGCATCACAAGTTCAAGCTCCGACTTCACAAAGTTGTGAAACTTGTGAAGAAAACACCCAAAACAACTTGGCAAGAGGTAGAAGGTGAAGAAATAGGAGGTGGGTTCACTTTAGAATTGGATTTCTCTCACTTTAGCTCAAGTTGCCATTGATGGACTTAAGCTTTTCTTGAAAAAGAAGATGATGAAGAAGAAGAAATAATATGGTAAGTGTTGAATTAAAATGAAAATAAATCAATACTTATCATAAGCTAACTAAGGTTAAGTGTAGAGAATAGACTATGGTAAGTGGGAATGGTTAGGGTTAAGCATGAAGACAAATGGTCTCTTTAGTCAAAGCTTCATGAAGCTTCAACAAGCTTCATGATAAAAAGAAACTATTTTCTTTTCTTTTATCTATTTAAATAAATAAAGAATGGATAAATAAATAGATGAATAACACAAAACCCTAACCATTATCATAACCATGGTTTAATTCCTTGCACAAACCCAAGTAAGTATGTATCATCAAACATGATACAATCAAGTGCACACAAAAGCATATCATATATACAATGTGCACTTCAAGTGAGAAAATCCTTTTAAAATGAACCAATACTAGTTAATGCAAATTAATATATCAAATATACAATTATACATTAAATCATTAAATCAACACTTGATTCAATGATCCGGTCATGTCGCACATAACCGACTAGTATACAATGTATCGATTTATCGAATCAATGATTCGATAACTAGGTTATATCGCATACAACCAATCGAAACATTCATCGCGAGAATGAAATACGGTATCACATACACGCATTATTCTCGGTCCGGCACATATCTCATATGCGCTCCTATTTCGTTTCGCTTGAGCCAGGAAACCTCTGTGTAGGACTCTAAAGACTCGTCAATACGCCGGTAGCAGATGATGATCATATCAAGCACCCACAAGCCGCAAGCGGTCTGCTAAACGTAACGGCCATCCGGGTATTGAGCGATCAGAAGATCGACGAGCTAGCCCGCTCACACTCCTGTGAATCCAACAAGTAACACTTACCGTACAGTCCGGTCTGTTCGTCTGATATGTCGCATATCAAGTCTAGGGGTGGTAAACGTCAGACCCCAATAACCGATAAGTCATGCCGATGTGAGGCTCATAACGGGTCGAGAAACTACTGGTAACACTTACCAGCAAATCTTTGATCAGCCCTGGCCAGGGACTTCCCTGTTACGGCCAATCGAGCACAGCGCAACATCAACCCCCAATACCGGGAGAGACGAAACCCCTCCTATCGCTCATTGTCTCCATGTGACTCGGGACTGTACCCAAAGACCACCGTTTTGCACGCCCTCATGGACGTGGTAAGGTGAAGATCAAAGCACAGTGGGAATCACACAAGACTCTATGACGATCTCGGGCCTACAGACTAACCTGCACAAGTGTCACCTGAGAACTGCCATCCGACGTGAGGTATAATACCATCTGGGAGTTCTCGGCGAGTCCGTCCAGTATACCCAGTCTCCACTGATCACCCGTATACCATCTCTGATGTCTAACACCAATGGATATGGGATCATCCATCGCCCATCTCATTGGTCGAGAAGCGTATACGCTAGTCTACTCTGATATATCGATGCCCCGTCTCGATATACACACGACTAGGGACCTTGAAGGATGTACTTATGGACTACCATGTCCCCACTAGTATGATCTGCATCATAGTCCAGGTAGTCAAGTATACATCCTAAGGGCTTTACCAACATGTAACCATAAGACAGTTTAAAGAGACAAGTGTACATGTTAAGATAAAGAGTAACCAGATAGCATACTATCATATCGAGCAAGAAAGTCATCTCTATATATGTCCAAGCATCCAATATAATATACATCATCTGTACAATACTGGCCTCCAGGGCATACATACAACTAACAATCTCCCACTTGCACTAGGGCCAGCTGCTGTAGTATCGCATACCGAGCATCCCGAAGAGTCTCTCAAACTGTATCTGGGGAATGGCCTTCGTGAGTGGATCCGCCGTGTTGTTCTTCGTGTAAACCCTCCTGACCTCGATCTCCCGGCGATCAACTATCTCCCGGATCAGGTGATACCGCCTCAGAATATGCCTGGATCGCTGATGGGACCTAGGTTCCTTGGCCAAAGCCACCGCTCCATTGTTATCGCAATACAAAGGTATTGGATGCTCAATGGATGGAACCACTCTAAGTTCAGTAATGAACTTCTTGATCCAGACAGCCTCTTTTGCAGCATCGTTGGCAGCGATGTATTCAGCCTCCATCGTCGAGTCTGCCACGGTTTCCTGCTTGGAACTCTTCCAGCTAACCGCCCCTCCGTAAAGGGTAAAGACAAATCCCGACTGCGACTTAGAGTCGTCCTTATCACTCTGGAAGCTCGAATCGGTAAAGGACTCCACTTGGAGTTCTCCGTTACCATACACCAAGAGCATCTCTTTAGTCCTTCGTAAGTACTTGAGAATGCTCTTCACAGCTGTCCAGTGACTCTCTCCAGGATCAGCTTGATACCTGCTCACTATACTTAGTGAGTATGCAACATCGGGTCTGGTACATAGCATCGCATACATGATAAAGCCTACAGCTGAAGCATAGGGTATTCCTTGCATGCGAGCTCTCTCCAAATCAGTCTTGGGAGACATCTCTTTGGAGAGAGTGACTCCAGAGATCGTGGGCAAGTTCCCACGCTTAGATTCTTCCATACTAAAGCTCTTTAGTATGGTGTCAATGTACCTGGATTGGGACAATCCCAATATCCTTTTGGATCTATCTCTATAGATCTTAATTCCCAATATGCAGGAGGCATCACCAAGATCTTTCATTGAGAATCTTTATGATAAGAAGAGCTTGACCGATTGCAGCATAGGAATATCATTTCCTATCAAGAGTATGTCGTCCACGTACAATACGAGGAAGACAACCTTACTCTCTGCCACCTTCTTGTAAATACAAGGTTCATCTGGGTTTTTGACGAAATCAAACTCTTTGATAACGACGTCAAAGCAGATGTTCCAACTCCGCGATGCTTGCTTTAATCCATAAATGGATTTAAGCAGCTTGCACACCTTCCCGCTGCTCCCACTGTCTACGAAGCCCTCTGGCTGAGTCATGTACACGCACTCTTCTAAATCACCATTTAGAAAGGCGGTCTTAACATCCATTTGCCAGATTTCGTAGTCATGATATGCAGCGATGGCAAGCATGATTCGGATGGATTTAAGCAAAGCCACTGGAGAAAAGGTTTCGTCATAGTCCACACCTGGTCTTTGACGAAAACCCTTTGCTACAAGTCTAGCTTTGAAAGTCTCCACTTTCCCATCTACACCAAGTTTTTTCTTGAAGATCCACTTGCTCCCAATGGGTTTTACCCCTTCAGGAGCAACTTCCAAAGTCCATACTTTGTTGGTGTACATGGATTCCATCTCGGACCGCATAGCATCCAGCCATTTCACTGAGTCCCCACTCGTGATGGCCTGCTCGAAGCTAGTTGGGTCATCATCCTCCATGATGCAATCCTCACTGCCACCATCAATGAGAAAACCATAGTATCTCTCAGGTGGATGAGAAACCCTACTAGATCGGCGGAGAGGCTGGGGTACGTCGGGCACCACTGAATCCTCTGGTTCTACTAAATCATTAGTTGCAGTTTGTGGTGCTGGAACCTCTTCCAGCTCTACCTTTTTGCCATTAATTTCCTTTGCAAGAAGTTCCCTTTCCAAAAAGGTGGCATGTTGAGCAACAAACACTCTTTGTTCCTCAGCTTGGTAGAAAAAATATCCTTGAGAATTCTTAGGATATCCCACAAACTTGCAAAGGACTGATCGTGCCTCGAGTTTGTCCGGATTTTGCTTTTTGACATAGGCCGGACAACCCCATATCTTAATTCGTTTAAAATATGGTCTCTTCCCACTCCATATCTCATATGGTGTGGTAGGTACAGATTTAGACGGAACCAGATTCAATAGGTATATGGCTGTCTCAAGCGCATATCCCCAAAAGGAAATAGGTAACTCAGCATTGCTTATCATTGAACGCACCATATCTAATAGGGTGCGATTCTTTCGTTCCGATACACCGTTGTGCTGTGGTGTATAAGGAGGAGTAAGCTGAGAGAGAATCCCATTCTCTTTTAGATAATCCAGGAATTCACTGCTTAAGTATTCACCTCCTCGATCAGATCGAAGAATCTTAATACTTTTGCCCGTTTGGTTCTCTACCTCGTGCTTATATTCTTTGAATTTCTCAAAAGCTTCAGACTTGTGTTTCAACAGGAACACATGCCCGTATCTAGAGAGATCGTCAGTGAATGTAATGAAGTAGGAAGAACCATTTCTGGCGTGTGTAGACATAGGACCGCATACATCACTATGCACCAGTCCCAAGAGTTCTGTAACTCTTTCTCCGTGTCCCGTAAACGGAGTTTTGGTCATTTTTCCTTTGAGACATGAATGGCAAGTGTCATAAGATGATAATTCGAATGAATTCAAATATCCATTCTTATGCAACTTAGCTAGTCGTGTCTCATTGATATGTCCAAGTCTACAGTGCCACAAGAAGGATTCGTTCATTTCTGAGCTTTTCCTCTTGTGTGTGTTTTGTATATTGAAGACTGTATTTTGATTGAGAATGAATATGCCATTATGTAGCGAGTCTGATGCAATCAACTTTTGATCTAGGAATATGTTCATAACATTATCCTTTACTACAAAATTATATCCTTCTTTACTTAATAAAGAAACTGATATAATGTTGCATATCATGTTCGGTATATAATAGCACTCATTCAGGACTAGTGTATCACCATTTGGTAATACCAGGTGATATATGCCAACTGCTTTGGCTGCAACATTTGCCCCATTCCCTACTTGAACGGAATGATCACCTTTTCCCAGTTCTCTACCTTTCCGTAGCCCATGAAACTGCTTACATATGTGGGATCCTGATCCGGTATCTAATACCCAGGACGTAGGGTGAACTGAGAAACAGTTCTCAATAACAAACACACCCGAAGAAGGTGCATCATCATGCACGTTCTCCGTTTGGGCGGCGTGAGAATCTAGATATTCTCCTGTTTCCTGTTCAGTCTTATAACATTTATAAGATAGAACGGGTCCAACGTTCCCCTGCACAGTATAACATGCGGGTTCGGTCAATACATCCATATTATTATCTTGATTAAGGCATAAAATGGTCGCTACCTGAAGAGAGAGAGAAGAAAACACTTTAGCGTATGCTCGTGCAAGATCAGATTGGTTATTATCTTATCTAATCAGGATGGCTCCCACTGGTTTTTATCAAATCTTCCTTCAAACCCTAAAAGGAAAGACTAGCCGGGATTAATTACACCCTACAACTTCGTCGATCTTTCAGCCAGGCCAGTGTCGGTACTTTGAGGGAGGTTCCCCGTGCTTTCGCACGGACCTAATTAAAGTAAACCTTGTTTTCCCAGAGGCGTAAACCCGTTGACACCTTTCTAGACACCTACTTGATCGGCTAATTGTAGTGTGCAAAACTCTCCCAGGAGTAACTCTTACTCGCAGTGGGTATCGGGATCCAACTATCTCATAGAAGGTATGCAATCTCATTGCAAATTTCAACACTTGAAATTCCCGATAATGCTTTTGCCCCTAGCGATCTATGACCTTGACTAAGTCAACAAACCATAAATCGCAAGTCAAGTTCAACCCGTACATTTGCCGATAGAATTAAACCCACCCGTACGACCCTTGACTGAGTCAACAAGGCCGTGCGAATGCTCTAATCCAATCACATCTCATGTTGTTACAGATAAACATAATTTAGCTACCATACACTATGCCATGACTAAGTCAACAAACATAGCACGAATACTAAATAATATCTATCTGAAATGACGGAGGGCTACGCGGGTTCTTTCAGAAAAAACCATGAGCGTAATGAACTTGATATCGTTGTAGAATCAAATGAAGTTTTTGAAATGGAGTGGTTTTGAGGCTTTTCTAGTTTTGCTAAAGGGGTCACTACCGGTGAAGGGATCGTCGGCCCTTTCCTCGTCGAATGAGGTGCGAGATATATCATATATATCACTATGCAAAGAAGAAACTATAGAAGCAATCAAAAGCAGACCGAGTATGTAGCATCTGCCAGTTATGGCTAAAGGAGTCACTCCCGGTGGAGGTATCTCGGTCCTTTCCTCATCGAATAAGGTGCAGGGTATATCATATATACCGCTATGCAAAGCAAGAACTGTAGCTACCTGTTTTATTTAAAAATTGATTCTACAACATCATTTAGTTTCTTTTATTTCATTAATCACGTTAATGAAGTCCCATCATTTAAATACCTAAACATCACAGATAAATACGACGTACACTTATGCAATCCGCATTCGCCTCGATGTCCCCTCGTGCATCGTTAGGTTAGGTAACTAACGACAGAGCAGGGCAGGGCTAGTGCGGGTGCAAAACATAAGTAACGTCTATATAATATATCATATATACTATATAAAGTATCTATCACAGAACAACACATGATCACATCACAGATATCGCAGCAGAAGAAACATATGAAACATTGGATATACTAAGACGTCCGTGTTTTCAATACGAGCCAGTATAAAACACGGATTCCACGGTCATGATCAATAGCCTATCCTACATCCCTAGACCCCTACGAGAGCGACAAGCAACCCTGCCAATTCTAGGGTTAGGAGACCCGGACTCGACTCCTCGAGATGGTCTCCCTCTGGACCCTAGAACCCGGTTACTTGTGCTCCCCTCCTTGGGTCTAACCTAATGCGGAAAAGTAAATAATATACAAAGGGTGACAGCTTCCGCAACCTGGAAGTGCCCCAAATAAAAGAATATTACATACAAGTTTTTACATGAATGAAAATGAAAAACACTCATCTCACATAAAAACCCCCGGCTATTCGAACACGACAATCCAATATAACATATCCAGCAACACACAACATCACATGTCATCAACGTAAGTAAATATGCGCATCCCAATTGTCGTTGACATATAGCAACGAAACCGGCGATATCACATATTACACTTACGGTCACAGAAAAGAAAGTGTAAAACTACAACAGTTGGAATCCGCAACCTCTTTAGACATCACATGCCTAATCAAAATGAAATACTTAGACATCACATGCCTAACAGTTATAAACCCCGCATTTTAGTCTCATTATCGAAAACTCTTTTCAACATCAAGTGAAACTAAACCGCTAGATTTATAGCATTCATTCAGTTATCTCATAACTGTTTGTGAATTCCAATTATTGTATCCCATTCCGGATAAATAGAATATATTAAACTTTCCGATCGAACATTCGAACACCCAAGTTTTCCCGAAACCGTTCAACACATGAAATAGGTTCAAAGACATTCACTTCATGCCTCAGTACCAACGGTCCAGCCGTAGAAGGGTCAAGCCAACGCCTCACATGTGGCACGCCGTACTGCCCCAAACCCGAAGGTTCAAAGGGCAGTTCAAGACGGTCACATAATCGAGTTAAGGTTTGTTGTCTTCTAGAGGGACCATCGCGTTACTTACACTACTCAGAATGTCCTTAAACCACAGAAAAATCCAACACTTAGAAATTTTCCGGCAGGGGAAAAGTTGGGTATTTATATCCGGTCGAACTTTTTAACATATTCTAAAGTTATCCGGAAAGCCACATAGACAAGATTTGATAATCCGATCGAATCGTCGATTCCCAATACAACCCCAGAACACTCAACTCTTGAGTCAAATTAAAAATTCCGAGAAAATTCAGCATAATAAAATAGTAATTACTGTGCAAAATGGGAGTGATGATGTCATCATATTGCCGCGGAACCGCCGCAGAAGCCAGGCTTCTGCCGCGGTTCCGCCGCACTCTTTACTGTTCATGGGATAAATTTTGCATCGTAATTCTTAGATTTCCCTGCTGAATTTTTTAAGCATTTTTAATATGGAAAAATCCCAGATTTTAGAAAAAGTCCAGAGAGCACTTGGGTTTTAGAGTTTCGGGTTCGTTCGGGTTTCAAACGTCATCTAGACTTCGCCTAAGGCTCTAGCTAGGCTCTGATACCACTGTAGGTTCCTAGGCATGCTAATGAAGATCTCACAAGGCATCAACCATGCCAATTTCAAATTTTATGGGTGCCGAGAAACCCTAATAGGGATTGTTGACTAGAAGTTTAGGCGATATATGAATCTAGTTAACAACTTAACTAAAGATAACAAGCTACAACCTTTGTAGATCTGGATATCCACTTCCTTGGCTCCACGTAGGCGTCCTCTCGCTGTCCATCTCGAATCCCGGACTCAATCGTCGGCTTGATCGGAGAAATGGGCGGACTAGGTTGTCGGCTTCGTGCCGAAGATGATCTACGTCGAGGCATCACAAGTTCAAGCTCCGACTTCACAAAGTTGTGAAACTTGTGAAGAAAACACCCAAAAAAACTTGGCAAGAGGTAGAGGGTGAAGAAATAGGAGGTGGGTTCACTTTAGAATTGGATTTCTCTCACTTTAGCTCAAGTTGCCATTGATGGACTTAAGCTTTTCTTGAAGAAGAAGATGATGAAGAAGAAGAAAGAATATGATAAGTGTTGAATTAAAATGAAAATAAATCAATACTTATCATAAGCTAATTAAGGTTAAGTGTAGAGAATAGACCATGGTAAGTGGGAATGGTTAGGGTTAAGCATGAAGACAAATGGTCTCTTTAGTCAAACCTTCATGAAGCTTCAACAAGCTTCATGATAAAAAGAAACCATTTTCTTTTCTTTTATCTATTTAAATAAATAAATATATGAATAACACAAAACCCTAACCATTATCATAAGCATGGTTTAATTCTTTGCACAAACCCAAGTAAGTATGTATCATCAAACATGATACAATCAAGTGCACACAAAAGCATATCATATATACAATGTGCACTTCAAGTGAGAAAATCCTTTTAAAATGAACCAATACTAGTTAATGCAAATTAATATATCAAATATACAATTATACATTAAATCATTAAATCAACACTTGATTCAATGATCCGGTCATGTCGCACATAACCGACTAGTATACAATGTATCGATTTATCGAATCAATGATTCGATAACTAGGTTATATCGCATACAACCAATCGAAACATTCATCGCGAGAATGAAATACGGTATCACATACACGCATTATTCTCGGTCCCGCACATATCTCATATGCGCTCCTATTTCGTTTCGCTTGAGCCAGGAAACCTCTGTGTAGGACTCTAAAGACTCGTCAATACGCCGGTAGCAGATGATGATCATATCAAGCACCCACAAGCCGCAAGCGGTCTGCTAAACGTAACGGCCATCCGGGTATTGAGCGATCAGAAGATCGACGAGCTAGCCCGCTCACACTCCTGTGAATCTAACCAGTAACACTTACCGTACAGTCCGGTCTGTTCGTCTGATATGTCGTATATCAAGTCTAGGGGTGGTAAACGTCAGACCCCAATAACCGATAAGTCGTGCCGATGTGAGGCTGATAACGGGTCGAGAAACTACTGGTAACACTTACCAGCAAATCTCTGATCAGCCCTGGCCAGGGACTTCCCTGTTACGGCCAATCGAGCACAGCGCAACATCAACCCCCAATACCGAGAGAGACGAAACCCCTCCTATCGCTCATTATCTCCATGTGACTCGGGTCTGTAACCAAAGACCACCGTTTTGCATGCCCTCATGGACATGGTAAGGTGAAGATCAAAGCACAGTGGGAATCACACAAGACTCTATGACGATCTCGGGCCTACAGACTAACCTGCACAAGTGTCACCTGAGAACTGCCATCTGACGTGAGGTATAATACCATCTGGGAGTTCTCGGTGAGTCCGTCCAGTGTACCCAGTCTCCACTGAGCACCCGTATACCATCTCTGATGTCTAACACCAATGGATATGGGATCATCCATCGCCCATCTCATGGGTCGAGAAGCGTATACGCTAGTCTACTCTGGTATATCGATGCCCCGTCTCGATATACACACTACTAGGGACCTTGAAGGATGTACTTATGGACTACCATGTCCCCACTAGTATGATCTGCATCATAGTCCAGGTAGTCAAGTATACATCCTAAGGGCTTTACCAACATGTAACCATAAGACAGTTTAAAGAGACAAGTGTACATGTTAATATAAAGAGTAACCAGATAGCATACTATCATATCGAGCAAGAAAGTCATCTCTATATATGTCTAAGCATCCAATATAATATACATCATCTGTACAATACTGGCCTCTAGGGCATACATACAACTAACATAGGGTTCTCACAAGCTCAAGGCTCATAACTCATGTGAGGTATTGATCTTGGAGGTGGAGGTGAGGAAAAGGGAGATTGCTAGAGAGAAAACTCATCACATGAGTTGAACTCAATAAAAATGGCTAAGTGTGGAATAAAGCGTAGAATGGCTCATCTTAAGTTCATACATTATTGAAGCATACAATTTTTAACACTTAAAAATTATAGCCATGCTTCAATAGTGCAAGCAAATGAATATAAAATAGAATAAGCCATGCTATGCCCATTCCTCCAAAGTTCCCCCATTTATCATCTCAATTTCTATTTTCAAAAAATACAAATACCATTCCATGCTTCACATAATATATATATATATATATAAAGATAAGCATATAATTAGTGAGCAATAATATTAGTCAATATATAATTATATCAAATATAATTATATATCATATTATTAAATCAACACGTCATTTAATAATCCGGTTATATCACATATAACCGACTAATATAATTTATCTGTATATCACATAATCAAATCAACACTTGATTCAATAATCCGGTTATATCACATATAACCTCACTGACAAAAAAGAGCCGCCAGATTACGATACGGTACCTCATACTCATATTTAATCAGGCCCCCGCACATATCAGCATATATCTACTACTTCGTTTCGCTTGAACCAGGAAACTTCTATGTGGAACTCTAAAGACTCGTCAATACGCCAGCAGTAGGTGATGATCGCATTAATCACCCACAATACATCAGCGGTACTAGATGGACGTAACGGCTACCCAGGTATTGAGCGAATAGAAGATCAACAAGAAAGCTTATCCAAACTCCAATGAATCCTATAGGTATCACTTACCAAACAGTCCGGTCTCTTCGTCTGATATGTTGCATATCAAGTCTATGGATGGAATCATCATACCCTAATAACTTGATAAGTCATACCGATGTATGGCTCATAATGGTTCGAGAAACTACTGATAACACTTACCAGTAAATCTCATCTATAGCCCTGGCCAGGGACTTACTGTTATAGCCAATCGAGCATAGCGCAACATCAACTCCCAATACCGGGAGAGACGAAACCCCTCCTACCGTTCATTGCCTCCATGTGACTTGGGACTGTACCCAAAATCCACCTGTTTGTATGAATCCTATGAGCCGTGGTAGGGAGGAAATCAAAGCACAGTGGGAGCCACACAAGACACTATGACGATCTCGGGTCTACAGACTAACCTGTACCAGTGTCACCAGAGAACTGCTATCTGACGATAGGTATAGTACAACCTAGGAGTTCTCGACGAGTCCTGTTCGGTGTACCCATTCTCTAATGAGCACCTGTGTACAATCTTTGATGTCAAACACCAATGGATATGGGATCAACCATTGCCCCATATAGGGTCAAGAAACGTACGCACTAGTCCACTCTGGAATATTGATGCCCTGTATCGATATTCTCTTGACTAGGAACAATTGAAGGTTGTGCTTGTGGACTACCCAGGTCCAAGTAGTATGATCCACATCATAGTCCTGGTGGTCAAGCCAACATCCTAAGGTCTTTATCAACATGTATATGAGAGACAGTATAATAATACCAGTGAACATGTTAAGATAATGGCAAATAGAGAGCATACAATCATGTCGAGCAGGAAAGTCCTCCATATATATGTCCACGCATCCACTATATCATACAATAATAGCCTCTACGGCATACATATCACTAATAATCTCCTACTTGCATTAAGTTCAGTTGTTGTAGTATCTCATACCCAACATCCCAAAAAGGCTTTAGATTAGCATCTAGGGAAGGGCCTTGGTGAGTGGATCCGCTGTGTTATCCTCTGTGTCAACTCTCCTGACCTCGATCTCCCGGCGATCTACTATCATCCTGATCAGGTGATACCGCTTAAGAATTGTTAGGTTTACCTAGCACCTCATGAAGGGTTTGGAAGCATCACATGTCGCAAAATCAAAATTTTAAGGTGCTATGTGAACATACAAAGAATCATCACTAGAAAATTAGGGTTTCATAACAATAGCATCATCACATGTAGAAAAAGCTAGGGTTTTGAGAGTACAACCATTGTAGCTCCCTACGCTAGACTCCTTGGCTACTTGAAGGTTGGAAAAAGGTTGGCTTGAGATCTTCTAAGTCCACGACGATCCACCCGAAGCTTCTTTGCCCAAAGCTCCTTGGTTTACCCGATATGTGAATGAAGTAAAGCAAACACCCTACACAAATGGGCTAGATGTGTGTAGTATGATGATGTGGTTTGTTTTCTATAATCAAAACTTTTTCTTTTAATCAACCTCACTTAAAGAAATTATCATGAGAGGAAGAAGAAGATGGTGGCTTTTGCTTTCCCACAAAAGGAAAAGAGATGAGAGAGTGAATAATTGAAATGAGAAAAGAATAATATATCTAAATTCCTTCTCACTTCAACCATGGTTAGAATTATCTAGATCTTTTTCAAAGTGAGTTAAAAGGTAAAAGGATAATTAACTCAAGGTTAATAAGTGGTTGAAGCATGGTCAAAGATGATAAACATTAACCTCTTGTGAATTATCCTTTCCTTTTTACAAAATGAAAAATAAATAGATAATTCTACAATGTAAGTCTTGCATTGCCACCAAACTTGTATCAACAACCATGATACAATGTATGCATGTATGTATACATGCACATCATCATGTGCATACATGTATGCATACAAAATAGAAAAAGAGTTTTATTAAAGAATTAATCTAAAAGTCATTTGTTAAATCAACACTTGATTTTGCAAACCGGTCATATCACATACGACCCGACCAATAGAAAATGCCCGATTAATATACGGTATCACATATCCGTATTTAATCGGGTCCCCACGCATATCTCATATGCACACCACATCTTTTCGCCTGAGCTAGGAAATTTCATTGTGGGACTCTAAGACTCGTCAATACGCCGGCAGTAGGTAATGATCATATCAAATACCTACAAGCCACAAGCGGTCAGCTAAACATAACGGCCACCCGGGTATTGAGCGATCAGAAGAAAACAAGCGAACCTGCTACAACTCCCGTCGAGCCAACCGGCAACACTACCGTACAGTCCGGTCTCTTCGTCAGATATGCTGCATATCGAGTCTAGGGATGGTAACGTCGACCCCAATAACTCAATAAGTCATGCCGATGAATGGTCTATAACAGATCGAGAAACTACTGATAACACTTATCAGCAAATCTCAACAGCCCGGGCCAGGGACTTACTGATATAGCCAGTCGAGCACAGCACAGCACAGCATCAACTCCCAATACCGGGAGAGACGAAACCCCTCCTATCGCTCATCGCCTTTGTGTGTCTCGGGACTGTACCCAACGGCCACCTGTTTGCACGACTCAGTAGAGCCGTGGTAGGGTGGTAATCAAAGTACAGTGGGAGAACACACAAGACTCTGTGACGATCTCGGGTCTACAGACTAACCTGCACCATTGTCACCTGAGAAATGCTATCCGATGATAGATATAATTCCATATAGGAGTTCTCGGTGAGTCCGTCCAGTGTACCCAGTCACCACTGATCACCCGTATACGATCTCGATGTCAAACATCGATGAATGTGGGAACATCCACCGCCCATCATATGGGTCTAGTATCATATACGCTAGTCTACACTGGTATATCGATGCCCCGTCTTGATACACCTACGACTAGGGACATTCCAGGATTTGTTTATAAACTACTGATGTCCCACTAGTATGATCTCGATCATAATCACAGTAGTCAAGTCTATATCCTCAGGGCTTTATCAACATGTATGAATGAATAAAAGCATGATCAATTCAACATGTTAGATAAAGAAGAACCGGATAGCATACTATCATGTCGAGCAAGAATGTACACTGAATATATATATATATATACACACACACACACATGTATAAATACATCCACTATCATATAATGGCCTCTAGGGCATACATATATCCAACAATCTCCCACTTGCACTAAAGCCAGTTATTGGCGTATCTCATACACAACATCTCAAAAAGTCACTCATGCTGCGGCTGAGGGAGGGCCTTGGTGAGTGGATCCGCGGCGTTATCCTTTGTGTCTACTCTCTTAATCTCGATCTCGCGGCGATCTACAATCTCCCGGATCAAATGAAAGCGCCTCAGGATGTGTCTGGATCGCTGATGGGACCTGGGCTCCTTGGCTAACGCCATAGCCCCATTATTATCACAATACAAAGGTATTGGATCAATAATGGTTGGAACTACTCCTAGCTCCAAGACGAACTTCTTCATCCAGACGGCTTCCTTGGCGGCATCATTTGCAGCAATGTACTCAGCCTCCATCGTAGAGTCTGCAACGGTATCCTGTTTGGAACTCTTCCAACTTACCGCCCCTTCATTGAGGGTAAATACAAATCCTGAGATAGATTTGTTGTCGTCCTTATCGCTCTGGAAGCTCGAATCGGTAAAGGCCTCCATCTGGAGATCTCCATTACCATACACCAAGAACAATTCTTTAGTCCTTCGCAAGTACTTAAGAATGTTCTTCACAGCTATCCGGTGATTCTCCCCTGGGTTGGATTGATACCTGCTTACAACACTAAGTGCATAAGCTACATCTGGGCGTGTACATAACATCACATACATTATAGATCCTACTGCTGAAGCATGCTCATGCGAGCTCTCTCTTCATCGGTCTTTGGGCAAGAGTCCATGGAAAGAGTGACCCCAAGGCAAGCGGGTAAGGCACCTTGCTTGGAGTCTTCCATACTAAACCTTTTTAGGATGGTGTTGATGTACCCGGTTTGGGACAATCCCAATAACCTTTTGGATCTATCCCTTGTTAGTTGTATGTATGCCCTAGAGGCCAGTATTGTACAGATGATGTATATTATATTGGATGCTTGGACATATATAGAGATGACTTTCTTGCTCGATATGATAGTATGCTATCTGGTTACTCTTTATCTTAACATGTACACTTGTCTCTTTAAACTGTCTTATAGTTACATGTTGGTAAAGCCCTTAGGATATGTACTTGACTACCTGGATTGTGATGCAGATCATACTAGTGGGGACATGGTAGTCCATAGGTACATCCTTCAAGGTCCCTAGTCGTGGGTGTATCGAGACGGGGCATCGATATACCAGTGTAGACTAGCGTATACGCTTCTCGACCCATGAGATGGGCGATGGATGATCCCACATCCATTGGTGTTTGACATCAGAGATGGTATACGGGTGCTCAGTGGAGACTGGGTACACTGGACGAACTCGCCGAGAACTCCCAGATGGTATTATACCTCACGTCAGATGGCAGTTCTCAGGTGACACTTGTGCAGGTTAGTCTGTAGACCCGAGATCGTCATAGAGTCTTGTGTGATTCCCACTGTGCTTTGATCTCCACCTTACCACGTCCATGAGGGCGTGCAAAACGGTGGTCTTTGGGTACAGTCCCGAGTCACATGGAGACAATGAGCGATAGGAGGGGTTTCGTCTCTCCCGGTATTGGGGGTTGATGTTGCGCTGTGCTCGATTGGCCGTAACAGGGAAGTCCCTGGCCAGGGCTGATCAGAGATTTGCTGGTAAGTGTTACCAGTAGTTTCTCGACCCGTTATGAGCCTCACATCGGCACGACTTATCGGTTATTGGGGTCTGACGTTTACCACCCCTAGACTTGATATGCGACATATCAGACGAACAGACCGGACTGTACGGTAAGTGTTACTGGTTGGATTCACAGGAGTGTGAGCGGGCTAGCTCGTCGATCTTCTGATCGCTTAATACCCGGGTGGCCGTTACGTTTAGCAGACCGCTTGCGGCTTGTGGGTGCTTGATATGATCATCATCTGCTACCGGCGTATTGACGAGTCTTTAGAGTCCTACACAGAGGTTTCCTGGCTCAAGCGAAACGAAATAGGAGCGCATATGAGATATGTACAGGACCGAGAATAATGCGTGTATGTGATACCTTATTCCATTCTCGCGATGAATGTATCGATTGGTTATATTCGATATAACCTAGATATCGAATCAACGATTGATTCGATATGCCGATACATAGGATACTATTCGGTTATATGCGATATGACCGGATCGTTAAGTCAAGTGTTGATTTAATGATTTAATGTATAATTATATATTTGATATATTATTTTGCATTAACTAGTATTGGTTCACTTTAAATGGATTTTCTCACTTGATGTGCAAGTTGTATATGTGATATACTTTTGTGCACATCTTTGTATCATGTTTGATGATGCTTGCTCATTTGGTTAAGTATAAAGAATTAAACCTAGGTTAAGAAAGTGATTAGGGTTTTAATTATCCATTCTTTTATTTATTGATTTTGGAAAAAGAATGGGATAAGAATACAAAATGGTTGCTTTCATTCTTGAACCTTTGTGAAGCTTCATGAAGCTTTGACCAAAGTGACCAATTTGTCTTCATGCTTAACCCTAACCACTCTTCTAACCTTGGTCAATTCTCTACACCTAACCATGGTTCCTATTATGATAAGTATTCATTTCTTTTTCATTTTTGATTAACTTATCATAATATTTTCCTTCTTCTTGATCTTCTTCTTCAAGAAAGAAAGCTTGATGCCATCAATGGCAACTTGAGTTCCAAAGTGAGAAATCCAATTCTAAAGTGAACCCACCTCCTATTTCTTCACCCTCTACCTCTTGCCAAGTTGTTTTGGGTGTTTTCTTCACAAGTTTCACAAATTTGTGAAGTCGGAGCTTGAACTTGTGATGCCTCGACGTAGATCATCTTCGGCACGAAGCCGACGACCTAGTCCGCCCATTTCTCCGATGAAGCCGACGATTGAATTCGGGATTCGAGATGGACAGCGAGAGGACGCCTACGTGGAGCTAAGGAAGTGGAGAACCGGATCTACAAAGGTTGTAGCCTCTCTCCTTTAGTTAAGATGTTAACTAGTTTCGTTTTTCGCCTAAATTTCTAGTCAACGATCCGTATTAGGGTTTCTCGGCACCCATAAAATTTGAAATTGGCATGGTTGATGCCTTGTGAGACCTCTTTAGTGTGCCTAGGAACCCTACATTGGTATCAGAGCCTAGCTAGAGCCTTAGGCGATGCGTAGACGGAGTTAGAAGTCCGATCGAACCGAAACCCTAAAATCAATATTGCTCTCTATACATTTTTCAAAAACTGGGTTTTTTCCAGATTAAAAATATGCAGAAAAATAAGCAGGAATATCTAAGAATTACTGTGAATTTCGACAACATGATTCCATCAATACGCGGCGGAACCGCGGCATTAGCATGGCTAATGCGGCGGTTCCGCGGCCAATTAATCCCTTCTCAAGTTGATTTCTGCACAGTAATTCCTAGTTTCCAGTGCTGGTTTTCCTGGGAATTTTTAATCTAAACTCAAGAGTTGAGTTTTCTGGGTTGTATTGGGAGTTCATCGATTCGATCGGATTATCAAACTGTGTCTATGTGTTTTCCGGATATTTTTGAATATGTTAAAAAGTTCGACCGGATATAAATACCCACTTTTTCCCCTGCCGGGAAATTTCCAAGTGTTGGACTTTTCCGTAGTTTAATGATGTTCTAAGTAGTGCAAGTAACGCGATGGTCCCTCTAGAAGACAACAAACCTTAACTCGATTATGTGACCGTCTTGAACTGCCCTTTGAACCTTCGGGTTTGGGGCAGTACGGCGTGCCACATGTGAGGCGTTGGCTTGACCCTTCTACGGCTGGACCGTTGGTACTGAGGCATGAAGCGAATGTCTTTGAACCTATTTCTTGTGTTGAACGGTTTCGGGAAAACTTGGGTGTTCAAATGTTCGATCGGAAAGTTTAATATTTTCTATTTATCCGGAATGGGATACAATAATTGGAATTCACAAACAGTTATGAGATAACTGGATGAATGTTATAAATCTAGCGGTTTAGTCTCACTTGATATTGAAAAGAGTTTTCGATAATGGGACTAAAATGCACGGTTTATAACTGTTAGGCATGTGATGTCTAAGTATTTCATTTGATTAGGCATGTGATGTCTAAAGAGGTTGCGGATTCCAACTGTTGTAGTTTTACACTTTCTTTTCTGTGACCGTAAGTGTAATATGTGATATCGCCGGTTTCGTTGCTATATGTCAACGACAATTGGGATGCGCATATTTACTTACGTTGATGACATGTGATGTTATGTGTTGCTGGATATGTTATATTGGATCGTCGTGTTTGAATAGCCGGGGGGTTTTATGTGAGATGAGTGTTTTTCATTTTCATTCATGTAAAAACTTGTATGTAATATTCTTTTATTGGGGCACTTCCAGGTTGCGGAAGTTGTCACCCTTTGTATATTATTTTCTTTTCCGCATTAGGATAGACCCAAGGAGGGGAGCATAAGTAACCGGGTTCTAGGGTCCAGTGGGAGACCATCTCGAGGAGTCGAGTCCGGGTCTCCTAACCCTAGAATTGGTAGGGTTGCTTGCCGCTCTCATAGGGGTCTAGGGGTGTGGGATTGGCTATTCATCATGACCGTGGAATCCGTGTTTTATACTGGCTCGTATTGAAAACACGGACGTCCTAGTATATCCAATGTTTCATATGTTTCTTCTGCTGCGATATCTGTGATGTGATCATGTGATGTTCTGTGATAGATACAGTATATAGTATATATGATATATTATATAGACGTTACTTATGTTTTGCACCCGCACTAGCCCTGCCCTGCTATGTCGTTAGTTACCTAACCTAACGGTGCACGAGGGGACATCCAGGCGAATACGGATGGCATAAGTGTACGCCGTATTTATCTGTGATGTTTAGGTGATTTAAATGATGGGACTTCATTAATGTGATTAATGAAATAAAAGAAACCTAAGATGTTGTAGAATCAAATTTTAAACAAAACAGGTAGCTACAGTTCTTGCTTTGCATAGCGGTATATATGATATACCCTGCACCTTATTCCATGAGGAAAGGACCGAGATCCCTTCACCGGGAGTGACTCCTTTAGCAATAACTGGCAGATGCTACACACTCGGTTTGACTTTTGATTGCTTCTATAGTTTCTGCTTTGCACAGTGATATATATGATATATCCCGCACCTCATTCGACGAGGAAAGGGCCGACGATCCCTTCACCGGGAGTGACCCCTTTAGCAAAACTAGAAAAGCTTCAAAATCACTCCATTTCAAAACTTCATTTGATTCTACAACGATATCAAGTTCATTACGCTCATGGTTTTCAGAAAAACCTGCGTAGCCCTCCGTCATTTCAGATAAGTACTAGTTAGTATTCGTGCTACGGTAGTTTGGCCTCCGTCAAGGCGTAGTGTACGGTAGCTAACTAGTGCTTATCTGCTAGCATATGATGCGATTGGATTAGGGTATTCGTACGGCGTTGTTTGGCCTCCGTCAAGGGTCGTGCGGGTGGGTTTAATTCAATCAGGAAATGACGGGTTGAACTTGACTAGCGGACTATGGGTTGTTTGGCCTCCGTCAAGGTCATAGGACGCTAGGGGCAAAATATTATCGGGAATTTCAAGTGTTGAAATTTGCAATGAGATTGCATACCTTCTATGAGATAGTTGGATCCCGATACCCACTGCGAGTAAGAGTTACTCCTGGGAGAGTTTTACACATTGCAATTAGCTGATCAAGTAGGTGTCTAGAAAGGTGTCAACGGGGTTACGCCTCTGGGAAAACGAGGTTTACATTAATTAGGTTCGTGCGAAAGCACGGGGGACCTCCCTCAAAGTACCGACACTGGCCTGGCTGAAAGATTAGCGAACTTGTAGTGTGTAATTAATCCCGGCTAGTCTTTCCTTTTAGGGTTTGAAGGAAGATTTGATAAAAAGCAGTGGGAGCCATCCTGATTAGATAAGATAATAACCAATCTGATCTTGCACGAGCATACGCTAAAGTGTTTTCTTCTCTCTCTCTCCAGGTAGCGACCATTTCATGCCCTAACAAAGATAATAATATGGATGTATTGACCGAACCCGCATGTTATACTGTGCAGGGGAACGTTGAACCCGTTCTATCTTATAAGTGTTATAAGAATGAACAGGAAACAGGAGATTATCTGGATTCTCACACCGCCCAAAAGGAGAACATGCATGTTGATGCATCATCTTCGGGTGTGTTTGTCATTGAGAACTGTTTCTCAGTTCACCCTACGTCCTGGGTATTAGATACCGGATCAGGATCCCACATATGTAAGATGTTACATGGGCTACGGAAAGGTAGAGAACTGGGAAAAGGTGATCATTCCGTTCAAGTTGGGAATGGGGCAAATGTTGCCGCCAAAGCAGTTGGCGAATATCACCTAGTATTACCAAGTGGTGATACACTGATTCTAAATGAATGCTATTATATACCGAACATGATGTGCAACATTATATCAGTTTCTTTATTAAGTAAAGAAGGATATAATTTTGTAGTAAAGGATAATGTTATGAACATATTCCTAGATCAAAAGTTGATTGCATCAGGCTCGATGTATAATGGCATATTCATTCTCAATCAAAATACAGTCCTCAATTTACAAAACACACACAAAAGGAAGAGTTCTGAACTGAACGAATCTTTCTTGTGGCATTGTAGACTGGGTCACATCAATGCGACACGACTAGCTAAGTTGCATAAGGATGGATATTTAAATTCGTTTGAATTTTCATCTTATGACACTTTCCAGTCATGTCTCAAAGGCAAGATGACCAAAACTCCGTTTACTGGACACGGAGAAAGAGTTACCGAACTCTTGGGACTAATACATAGTGATGTATGCGGTCCCATGTCTACACATGCAAGGGATGGTTCTTCGTAGTTCATTACATTCACTGACGATCTCTCTAGATTCGGATATGTGTTCCTGATGAAACACAAATCAGAAGCTTTTGAGTAATTTAGAGAATATAAACAAGAAGTAGAGAACCAAACGGGCAAAAGTATTAAGATCCTTCGATCTGATCGAGGAGGAGAATACGTAAGTAACGAATTCAGAGATTATCTAAAAGAGAATATGATTCTCTCTCAGTTTACTCCTCCTTATACACCACAGCACAACGGTGTATCGGAGCTGAGAAATCGCACCCAATTAGATATGGTGCGCTCTATGATGAGTGCAGCTGAGTTACCAATTTCCTTCTGGGGATATGCACTGGAGACTGCTGCATACCTATTGAACAGAGTTCCAACCAAATCAGTGCCTACCACTCCATATGAGATATGGAATGGCAAGAGACCATGTCTTAATTTCATTCAGATATGGGGTTGTCCAGCCTATGTTAAAACACAAAATCCAGACAAGCTCGAGGCAAGGTCTGTTCTATGTAAGTTTGTTGGATATCCCAAACATTCGCGAGGGTATATCTTCTACAACTCCGAGGAACAAAAAGTGTTTGTTTCTCGACATGCCACTTTCTTAGAAAAGAGTTTTCTTATGAAACAGACAAGTAGTATTGAGGTAGAACTGGAAGAGGTTCCAGCAACACAAACTGAAACAGAAAACTTGGTAGAACCAGAGAATTCAGTAGAACTCGACGAACCCCAGCCTCTCCGCCGATCTAGTAGGGTATCTCGTCCACCTGAGAGATACTACAGTTTTCTCATTGACGGTGGAAGCGAGGATTGCATCATGGAGGATGATGACCCAACTAGCTTCGAGCAGGCCATCACGAGTAGGGACTCAGTGAAATGGCTGGATGCTATGCGGTCCGAGATGGAATCCATGTACACCAACAAAGTATGGACTTTGGATGTTGCTCCTGAAGGGGTAAAACCCATCGGGAGCAAGTGGATCTTCAAGAAAAAACTTGGTGTAGATGGGAAAGTGGAGACTTTCAAAGCTAGACTTGTAGCAAAGGGTTTTCGTCAAAGACCAGGTGTGGACTATGACGAAACCTTTTCTCCAGTGGCTATGCTTAAATCCATCCGGATCATGCTTGCCATCGCTGCATATCATGATTACGAAATCTGGCAAATGGATGTTAAGACCGCCTTTCTAAATGGTGATTTAGAAGAGTGCGTGTACATGACTCAGTCAGAGAGCTTCATAGACAGTGGGAGCAGCGGGAAGGTGTGCAAGCTGCTTAAATCCATTTATGGATTAAAGCAAGCATCGCGGAGTTGGAACATCTGCTTTGACGTCGTTATCAAAGAGTTTGATTTCGTCAAAAACCCAGATGAACCTTGTATCTACAAGAAGGTAGCAGAGAGTAAGGTAGTCTTCCTCGTATTGTATGTGGACGACATACTCTTGATAGGAAATGATATTCCTATGCTGCAATCGGTCAAGCTCTTCTTATCACAAAGATTCTCGATGAAAGATCTTGGTGATGCCTCCTGCATATTGGGAATTAGGATCAATAGAGATAGATCCAAACGGATATTGGGATTGTCCCAATCCAGGTACATTGACACCATACTAAAAAGGTTTAGTATGGAAGATTCCAAGCGTGGGAGCTTGCCCACGATCTCTGGAGTCACTCTCTCCAAAGAGATGTCTCCCAAGACTGATTTGGAGAGAGCTCGCATGCAAGGGATACCCTATGCTTCGGCTGTAGACTCTATCGTGTATGCGATGCTATTTACCAGACCCGATGTAGCATACTCACTAAGTATAGTGAGCAGGTATCAAGCTGATCCTGGAGAGAGTCACTGGACAGCTGTGAAGAGCATTCTCAAGTACTTACGAAGGACTAAAGAGATGCTCTTGGTGTATGGTAACGGAGAACTCCAAGTGGAGTTCTTTACCGATTCGAGCTTCCAGAGTGATAAGGACGACTCTAAGTCGCAGTCGGGCTTTGTCTTTACCCCTTTACGGAGGGGAGGTTAGCTGGAAGAGTTCCAAGCAGGAAACCGTGGCAGACTCGACGATGGAGGCTGAATACATCGCTGCCAACGATGCCGCTAAAGAGGCTGTCTGGATCAAGAAGTTCATTACTGAACTTGGTGTGGTTCCATCCATTGAGCATCCAATACCTTTGTATTGCGATAACAATGGAGCAGTGGCTTTGGCCAAGGAACCTAGGTCCCATCAGCGATCCAGGCATATTCTGAGGCGGTATCACCTGATCCGGGAGATAGTTGATCGCCGGGAGATCGAGGTCAGGAGGGTTGACATGAAGAACAACACGGCGGATCCACTCACGAAGGCCATTCCCCAGATACAGTTTGAGAGACACTTCGGGATGCTCGGTAAGCGATATTACAGCAGCTGGCCCTAGTGCAAGTGGGAGATTGTTAGTTGTATGTATGCCCTAGAGGCCAGTATTGTACAGATGATGTATATTATATTGGATGCTTGGACATATATAGAGATGACTTTCTTGCTCGATATGATAGTATGCTATCTGGTTACTCTTTATCTTAACATGTACACTTGTCTCTTTAAACTGTCTTATAGTTACATGTTGGTAAAGCCCTTAGGATATGTACTTGACTACCTGGATTGTGATGCAGATCATACTAGTGGGGACATGGTAGTCCATAGGTACATCCTTCAAGGTCCCTAGTCATGGGTGTATCGAGACGGGGCATCGATATACCAGTGTAGACTTGCGTATACGCTTCTCGACCCATGAGTTGGGCGATGGATGATCCCACATCCATTGGTGTTTGACATCAGAGATGGTATACGGGTGCTCAGTGGAGACTGGGTACACTGGACGGACTCGCCGAGAACTCCTAGATGGTATTATACCTCACATCAGATGGCAGTTCTCAGGTGACACTTGTGCAGGTTAGTCTGTAGACCCGAGATCGTCATAGAGTCTTGTGTGATTCCCACTGTGCTTTGATCTCCACCTTACCACATCCATGAAGGCATGCAAAACGGTGGTCTTTGGGTACAGTCCCGAGTCACATGGAGACAATGAGCGATAGGAGGGGTTTCGACTCTCCCGGTATTGGGGGTTGATGTTGCGCTGTGCTCGATTGGCCGTAACAGGGAAGTCCCTGGCCAGGGCTGATCAGAGATTTGCTGGTAAGTGTTACCAGTAGTTTCTCGACCCGTTATGAACCTCACATCAGCACGACTTATCGGTTATTGGGGTCTGACGTTTACCACCCCTAGACTTGATATGCGACATATCAGACGAACAGACCGGACTGTACGGTAAGTGTTACTGGTTGGATTCACAGGAGTGTGAGCGGGCTAGCTCGTCGATCTTCTGATCGCGTAATACCCGGGTGGCCGTTACGTTTAGCAGACCGCTTGCGGCTTGTGGGTGCTTGATATGATCATCATCTGCTACCGGCGTATTGACGAGTCTTTAGAGTCCTACACAGAGGTTTCCTGGCTCAAGCGAAACGAAATAGGAGCGCATATGAGATATGTGCAGGACCGAGAATAATGCGTGTATGTGATACCGTATTCCATTCTCGCGATGAATGTATCGATTGGTTATATTCGATATAACCTAGATATCGAATCAACGATTGATTCGATAAGCCGATACATAGGATACTAGTCGGTTATATGCGATATGACCGGATCGTTAAGTCAAGTGTTGATTTAATGATTTAATGTATAATTATATATTTGATATATTATTTTGCATTAACTAGTATTGGTTCACTTTAAATGGATTTTCTCACTTGATATGCAAGTTGTATATGTGATATACTTTTGGGCACATCTTTGTATCATGTTTGATGATGCTTGCTCATTTGGTTAAGTATAAAGAATTAAACCTAGGTTAAGAAAGTGATTAGGGTTTTAATTATCCATTCTTTTATTTATTGATTTTGGAAAAAGAATGGGATAAGAATACAAAATGGTTGCTTTCATTCATGAACCTTTGTGAAGCTTCATGAAGCTTTGACCAAAGTGACCAATTTGTCTTCATGCTTAACCCTAACCACTCTTCTAACCTTGGTCAATTCTCTACACCTAACCATGGTTCCTATTATGATAAGTATTCATTTCTTTTTCATTTTTGATTAACTTATCATAATATTTTCCTTCTTCTTGATATTCTTCTTCAAGAAAGAAAGCTTGATGCCATCAATGGCAACTTGAGTTCTAAAGTGAGAAACCCAATTCTAAAGTGAACCCACCTCCTATTTCTTCACCCTCTACCTCTTGCCAAGTTGTTTTGGGTGTTTTCTTCACAAGTTTCACAAATTTGTGAAGTCGGAGCATGAACATGTGATGCCTCGACGTAGATCATCTTCGGCACGAAGCCGACGACCTAGTCCGCCCATTTCTCCGATGAAGCCGACGATTGAATTCGGGATTCGAGATGGACAGCAAGAGGACGCCTACGTGGAGCTAAGGAAGTGGAGAACCGGATCTACAAAGGTTGTATCCTCTCTCCTTTAGTTAAGATGTTAACTAGTTTCGTTTTTCGCCTAAATTTCTAGTCAACGATCCGTATTAGGGTTTCTCGGCACCCATAAAATTAGAAATTGGCATGGTTGATGCCTTGTGAGACCTCTTTAGTGTGCCTAGGAACCCTACATCCCTATAGATCTTTATACCCAGAATGTATGTTGCATCGCCCAGGTCCTTCATGGAGAACCTTAGTGATAAGAAAGATTTGACCGACTGTAGCATAAGAATGTCATTTCCTATCAGAAGAATGTCATCCACGTACAATACGAGGAATGTGACAGCTCTCCCTACAGCCTTCTTATAAACACAAGGTTCTTCTAGATTTTTGATGAAATCAAACTCTTTGATAACATCATCGAAACAGATGTTCCAACTCCGTGATGCCTGCTTTAACCCATATATGGATTTAAGCAATCTACATGCTTTCCCACTGCTCCCACTGTCAATGAAGCCCTCCGGCTGATCCATATAAACGCATTCTTCTAAATCTCCATTTAGAAATGCCGTTTCAACGTCCATCTGCCAGATTTCATAGTCGTAGTGAGCAGCAATAGCAAGTAGGATCCTAATGGATTTAAGCATGGCTACGGACGAAAAAGTCTCTTCATAGTCCAAACCTGGTCTTTGACGAAAACCCTTCGCCACAAGTCTTGCCTTATAGGTCTCTACATGCCCATCTACACCAATCTTTCTTTTAAAGATCCATTTGCACCCCACAGGTTTTACCCCAGGAGGTACAACTTTCAAAGTCCATACTTTGTTAGTGTGTATAGACTCCATTTCGGATCTCATGGCATCCAGCCACTTCACAGAGTCACCACTCGTGATAGCTTGCTGAAAACTGGTAGGATCATCATCTTCTATGATGCAGTCTTCTCTGTCACCATCAATGAGGAAACCATAGTACCTCTCTGGTGGGCGAGAAGTCCTACCAGACCTACGGAGTAGCCGAGGTTCTTCAGATTCTATTGCAACAGCCGGTTCAACCAAGTCGTCATTTGTAGTTTGTGTCTCTAGAAGCTCTTCTAGATCCACCACTTTGCCATCATCTTTATCTGTGAAAAACTCTTTTTCCAACAATGTGGCATGCTGAGAAACAAACACCTTTTGTTCCTCCTTGTGGTAGAATAGATATCCATAAGAGTTCCTTGGATATCCCACAAAGTTACACATGACCGACCGTGTCTCGAGTTTGTCCGGATTCTGCTTTTTAACATAGGCCGGGCAACCCCAAATCTTAATTCTCTTAAGAGATGGTCTCTTCCCATGCCATATCTCATATGGCGTGGTAGACACGGTTTTGGTTGGAACCATGTTAAGCAGAAACGCTGCAGTCTCCAATGCATATCCCCAAAATGAGACAGGTAACTCAGCATCACTCATCATGGATCGGACCATATCTAATAGGGTCCTATTCCATCGTTCAGACACACCGTTGTGCTGTGGTGTGTAAGGAGGAGTGAGTTGAGAGAGAATCCCATTCTCTTTTAGGAAGTTTGCAAATTCTGTACTGAGGCACTCCCCACCTCGATCTGATCGAAGTATCTTGATACTCAAGCCGGTTTGTTTTTCTACTTCTTGTTTATATTCAGTGAATTTCTCGAAAGCTTCGGATTTGTGCTTTAATAAAAATACATGACCGAATCTTGATAAATCGTCAGTGAAAGTAATGAAGTAAGAAAAACCGCCTCTAGCCTGTGTAGACATTGGCCCACATACATCACTATGTATGAGGCCTAGGAGCTCAGTAGCTCTTTCTCCGTGTCCGGTAAACGGAGTTTTGGTCATTTTACCCTTGATACAAGACTCGCAAGTCGCATAAGATTTATATTCAAAAGGGTTTAAATATCCATCTTTGTGTAACTTATTTAGTCCTGTTTCGTTAATATGACCAAGTCTACAGTGCCAAAGAAAAGCTTCATTTATTTCTGAAAGTTTTCTTTTATTAGTGTGTTGTATGCTGAAAACTGTGTGTTGATTTAGGACGTATATCCCGTTATTAAGTGTACCATACCCAACCAACATTTGATTCATGTGAATGTTCATAACATTGTTCTGCAATATAAAGTTATATCCTTCATTGTCTAACAAAGAAACAGATATTATATTACATAGCATACTTGGTACAAAATAACATGGGTTCAAAACCAATATACACCCAGATGGCAACCCCAAGTGATACTCTCCCACTGCGACTGTATGTATATTGGAACCATTTCCAACGCGGAGAGTATGGTCACCTTTCTTCAAAACCTTGCTATTTCTCAGCCCCTGCATAGAATTGCAAATGTGAGAACCTGAACCGGTATCTAATACCCAAGAAGTAGAGTTTATTGAAAAACAGTTTTCTGTCACAAACACACCTGAAGCTGAAGCATCCCCATTCTTCTTCTTGATATTCAAGTACTCCGTACAGTTGCGCTTCCAATGTCCTGTTTTGTGGCAATGAAAACATTCCCCTTTCCCCGATTCTCCAGCTTTGGACTTTTCCTTCCCCTTAACCTTTTTAACTCCACCCTTAGGATTGGTGGGCTTCTTCTTTTTCTTTCCCTTGGCCTTAGCCTTTGGACGAGAAGAGGAAGATTGTCCAACAGTCATAACAGGAGTTTTCACTGATTTCAGTGTGCTCTCTGCACTCCTTAACATATTAAGGAGTTCAGGTAGTTCCCTCTCCATGTTGTGCATGTTGAAGTTAAATATGAATTGAGCAAAGGTGGAGGGGAGGGACTGCAGAATAATATCCGTATATTGTTCATTGTCCATCGTCCATCCAAGGTCCTCAAGCTCTTCTATGAGAGCTATCATCTTCAGAACATGGTCTCCTACCGGTGTGCCAGGGGCCATTCGCATATGAAACAATTTCTTTGATACTTCGTATCGTAATACGCGGGATTTCTCTCCATACAACTCCTTTGTATGGAGGAATATGGTTTGAATGTCCATATTCTCGTGCTGCTTTTGATGTGTGTTTTCCATCGATGCAAGCGCGAGGTATTTGGCCGTGGCACAGTCAGCGTCCCATGTCTTGCGGACTTCAATATCCGCAACTGAGGATTTTGGATCTGGGGTGGGCGGGGCTGAAGCCGTGAGGACATATGATACGTTATCATAAGTCAAGGCTATTTTCAGATTTCTCAGCCAGTCTTTATAATTGGTCCC